>JAVLUX010000016.1:34157260-35394760 GCA_032164185.1 Moxostoma hubbsi | reverse complement strand
CTAACATGACAGATGTGAAAGAGACACTTACTGTAGCTATAGACTTCATGATGAGGGAAACCATCCAAAACGCTTTGAAACCAGCAGACTTTGACTTCTGCATACTTGATACATATTACATTGCCTTCCGTGATTACTTAACCTTACAAGGCTATGTTTAAAAATATATAGTCTGCTTTCAGTGCTGCAGTCAGCGCTGTGTGAGCAAGCGGCACCCTCTAGCGGTCTGGACGGCATTATCCATTATACCAATATAATACAGAATTTAAATGGGTGATTTGTTGCTTTGGTTAAATCTTTAT
This sequence comes from Moxostoma hubbsi, assembly GCA_032164185.1. Lineage (NCBI taxonomy): Eukaryota > Metazoa > Chordata > Actinopteri > Cypriniformes > Catostomidae > Moxostoma > Moxostoma hubbsi. The sequence continues at coordinate 35,394,458 of JAVLUX010000016.1, read as the reverse complement.
ATTTTTCCATGATGTGCTTAATATTTCTGTGGAATTGCCCAAAATATGCATAGTATGAATTTGTTTTGTTGCATCACCACGGTTTTCAAACTGGGAGGCACCAGTGCATGTCTGGTGAGACACGGAGATTGATGATAAATTCACCAAGTGAAATCAAACATGCATAAATACTATAATAAAAATTATTGTCTTAATAGACCATAGTTCAGCTTAATAGACCGTTGCTCTATGGCATTATAATACTGTTGTGAAGGCATACATATAATCAGGGACGTAGTGCAGGGTATACGCAGGTATACGGCGTATACCCACTTCTTTATAAGTCTGTATTGTGTATACCCACTTCTAAATCCCCTCTGATAAGCATCATTCAGTAGTGTCCTGCATTAGCCAAAAACATGACAGTCAAGCACATGAGTAGCTAATCCAATCGCAGTGTTTCCCATAAATTGACTAGTCTAATTTACCCCGCCACGGTCTCATAATGAACCAAATTTTTTTTTTACACTTCTCCGTCTTACACTTCTTCATCATAACAGCAAAAAAAGGCTGTGTTTTGCACACTCTCTCACGTGCCAGTCGGTTCCTGTATTCCGTCTGTAGTTTGGTTGAGGATGACGACAAATCTTTGAGGTAAGTAACGTTAACTCAGCCCTCTACATTGCGAATAAATTACTCACTGTGCGACCAATAAACGTCTTTTATTAGCCACTGTCAACAAGTAAAGTTAAGCATAATAAAATTATGCCGCACTTTCAATAAGTAAATTAACATTTGACTCGCCAGTGATAGAGTTGTGTAGTTTCGAACACTGAGTCCCTTTTACTTGAATACAAACAGTTGAAGCTGGATTCAGCCTCGTCTTTCCCTGCATGCTGTCTGATGAGCGCGGGGAAAAAGCACTTGTGTCGTTCAGTTGTGACGAAGAATCACTTCTCAAGCGTTCTGATGTACATGCCGTCTACAGAGACTTTCGCCAAACTCCCGTGAAAAATAAATAAGGTATAAACTTATGAATTTTGTGAACGCAAAGGACTCCAGTTTCAATTAACGGCCATGTAATGCAAATGGGGTTTATTCACGCAGTGCAGCAGTGAGACAGAGGAGATGTCCTGCTCTGTTTCTGTGGAAATGATCAAAAGTAAGAAACACAATCTCAAAGTCTTCCTTCATGAGAAATAAGGGCTTGTGAGTTAATCAGAGAGCCTTAAATAATGTGTGAAAGTGAAGAATTTAATGCAGAAATATTTTACTATTGCACAATACAATACAATATAATAGCTATACTGGTTGGCTGGGTCATAGTGAGTTTGTATGGTAATTAACCGTCATATTCGTGAAACACAGAAAACAGGCAATTAATCATCATAATCGCAATTATTTGTTTGACAATTAATTGTCAGCCCCTAATTTTCATTATTAGGTTCCCACCTTGTGAATTGTTTTGTTAATAATATGTATGAAATTTCAAACAGTGACAACAGCTTGTCTCATTAGTAAAAATGGAATTTCATGACAAAAATTGATAGAATGTGAAATTTGTACAGTTTTAAAAAGCTAAAATGTGATTTAAAATCAAAGCAAAATCAGATAAAAATGACAATATACTATTTTGTGTGTGTGTGTGTATATATATATATATATATATATATATATATATGAAGAGGCCCCCTCTCTTAGTTTGCTTAATCTATTTTTTATTACGTTGTGCTTACATGAGGTCAAACGTCTGGCGAGTAAAATGTACTATCCAATGACGATTTTTTTTCTCCAACATGATCGTAGAGGGATGTTAACTAACATTAAATGTATCCACTGCATTTATACACTACTCAACACACAATTTATCATCATCAGTGTACAAGAGCAAACGGATAATATTATTGCCGAAGTTAGCATAATGATGATTAAGATAAATTAACGTTAGCGTTACTAGGTTAGTTGACATAACTTTACACTGCTTATGGTTTCACTAGCTAGCTATCGTTAGCCACCTCAGGTTACGTTAAAAGATTAAAAGCTGAAACTGACATCCCTAGTTTTTACCCTGTTTTTCAGAATGGTTAGAGCATAAAATTGTTAAAGCTACAGTAGGTAGAATTTATTCATTGAAAAATAAACATGGTGTCTTGTTAAATGAGGCCCTGTGAGAGATTAGTTAGCACCACAGACACTAGCTCTGAGTGAAAAATGTCAATCCAACAAATTTTAGCCAATCGCTTTTGGCAAGGCAGGCCTTGGCTGTCAATTAAACCCTGGCTGGGGGTGAAGAGCATCATGTATATGGGGAAGAATTTGCGGTGCTGTTTCTCAATTCAATTTATTTCAAAGTTGCCTACTGCAGCTTTAAGAGCACAAAACTGTTTACAAGAGCACAACACTAGCCTCTTTATTTTGCTCTCAAAGTGCACCAGATGGAAGTATTTAACTTTTAAAAAATTACAATTTTCTCACGGGGGGAAAAAACCCTAGGGTTGGAGTACCACCCCCCATAGTCTCACAAAATCCTGTGGGAAACACTGCAATCGCATGTGAATAAATACAAATATACCCTAAAACACCCAGTAAAGACTGCCGTAGACTACCTGCAAGGTTAGAGAATAGTTGTCCAATTTTCATTTGTGGATGGACTAAGGATTAAGGAATAGCTCACTCAAAATTCATAATTATGTAGTTGTCTCTTCCTATAGTCTTTGGGCCAGTATTGATTGCAAAATCTGCACCTCTTCTGTGGCTAATATTAATTTCATAATGATCCTTACTCCATGAAGTCAAGCAGCAGAAGTTAAGTGACTTGCTGCAAATACTATTGGCCCATTTTGAGGTGAACTAATATGCAAGACTAGTCTTACATGTCACTGTTTATAACACAGGGTGTTTATCCTTTGCTGGGCCGATTTAAAAAAAAAAAAATGAGGTGTATATTTTAAGAGTGTACCCACTTCTCCAGGCACCACTGCATATCATGCGAGAGAGCATCCATGTACCGGTTGCACGAGCCCAAATCTCTGCTATCACACTAACATCCTTGGCTCTTCCTCAACACTGGATGCGTGCTCTCAAATACTGGTCTATGAAATCTCCCTCGTTCAGCGTGTGTGTGTGTGTGACAGTGCATTCTCAAAACGTGAAATATGCACTTGCGAATCTATTTTAAAGCCACACAGCTCTGACTTTGTTCATTCATACAAATATTCTGACTCTGTAGAGGTAAGATAATATACTGTTGTTTGAGTAATCCGCTCGCAATTTGGCCGGTAACTTTTTTTTGTGGGAAATGCAGCATAATACATGTTTAAATTCGTATTGTAAGAATGATAGGCTATTCTGATGCTCGCTGATGATGTATAGATCATAGAAGTGTCTAAGATGCAGAAAAGCTAAATAAAATCACGTCATGTCCATTATAACGAGTTCAACTTGATATCGTGTCGATGTGTCTTCAAGTGTTTGTGACAAGTGCGGTTTCATATTTGGACTGAGTTTGGCTCATGTGATGCGAGTTAAGCACAGATATAGGCTAAAACAGTTCAATAATCCCAGTGTCATACGGACAAACCTTATTTTTAATGAAAATAATGTAAAATACAGTTCATTAGTGTTCATAGAAATATTTAGAATCGTTTACCATGCATAAGTGTATAACGTATTGGCAAATGAGTCTGTCAGACTGAATTAAATGTTATTGATCATCACTGGTGAATTTCTCCAACACCTGAAATATGATGCATTTTGACAATATTACACTAGTGGACAATACCGGAAAAAACTTTTAGCACATTTAGCATAGGCTATTTTAATAATTATTTGCTTTGCTATTGTAAATGCCTCTATGACATTTATTGTATGTTTGTGAATTTGAAAAAATAAAAAAATCTACAAAAATGGGGGGTGGGTCCTGTACATTTTCTTGGGGCTTGCTGTGTAAGACTTTGAAAACCTCTATTCTACCATACACCATTCATGTGAGTTCTGTTGTTTTGAGCTGCAAAAGCAGTGCAATGAAGGGCGATGTTTTAGAAGTACAAAATAACCTTTTTTTCGGCTCAATTGTCATGTTATCAGATTAAGTTATTTTTTTAAATATGTTTATGTTCTATATCTTTTATTGTGGCTCTCTTTAAAATGTTGGCCTGTCATGTGTTCAATAGCTCCAATCCATTATCAATAGAAATGATTCATTGTTAGAACAGTAAAAAAGCTTTTTACCTCTTTGTTCATTTGTAAAGCATAATTCTTAAGTAAAACAGTGATCTGATCTGATAAAATAAGCTAAACGGCAAAATATCAGTATCTGAATTGGCTTATTTTTTTTAAATCAGTATCATTATCGGCCAAAGTTGTTCATATCGGTGCATCCCTAATTAGACCTCTTTTGATCCATTTTGATTTTATACCACATCATTTCTTTAATTCATCTGTTTTCTCTTTTGTTCAGAGCCTTACATCATATCAAAGTGTCTTTTGGTAGAAGCAAATCTTATATGTTTAAAAGATTGGAAAATATACACTACCGTTCAAAAGTTTGGGGTCACATTGAAATGTCCTTATTTTTGAAGGAAAAGCACTGTACTTTTCAATGAAGACAACTTTAAACTAGTCTTAACTTTGAAGAAATACACTCTATACATTGCTAATGTGGTAAATGACTATTCTAGCTGCAAATGTCTGGTTTTTGGTGCAATATGTACATAGGTGTATAGAGGCCCATTTCCAGCAACTATCACTCCAGTGTTCTAATGGTACAATGTGTTTGCTCATTGGCTCAGAAGGCTAATTGATGATTAGAAAACCCTTGTGCAATCATGTTCACACATCTGAAAACAGTTTAGGTCGTTACAGAAGCTACAAAACTGACCTTCCTTTGAGCAGATTGAGTTTCTGGAGCATCACATTTGTGGGGTCAATTAAACGCTCAAAATGGCCAGAAAAAGAGAACTTTCATCTGAAACTCGACAGTCTATTCTTGTCCTTAGAAATGAAGGCTATTCCATGCGAGACATTGCTAAGAAATTGAAGATTTCCTACAACGGTGTGTACTACTCCCTTCAGAGGACAGCACAAACAGGCTCTAACCAGAGTAGAAAAAGAAGTGGGAGGCCGCGTTGCACAACTGAGCAAGAAGATAAGTACATTAGAGTCTCTAGTTTGAGAAACAGACGCCTCACAGGTCCCCAACTGGCATCTTCATTAAATAGTACCCGCAAAACACCAGTGTCAACATGTACAGTGAAGAGGCGGCTGCGGGATTCTGGGCTTCAGGGCAGAGTGGCAAAGAAAAAGCCATATCTGAGACTGGCCAATAAAAGAAAAAGATTAAGATGGGCAAAAGAACACAGACATTGGACAGAGGAAGACTGGAAAAAAGTGTTGTGGACAGATGAATCCAAGTTTGAGGTGTTTGGATCACAAAGAAGAACGTTTGTGAGACGCAGAACAAATGAAAAGATGCTGGAAGAATGCCTGACGCCATCTGTTAAGCATGGTGGAGGTAATATAATGGTCTGGGGTTGCTTTGGTGCTGGTAAGGTGGGAGATTTGTACAGGGTAAAAGGGATTCTGAATAAGGAAGGCTATCACTCCATTTTGCAACGCCATGCCATACCCAGTAGACAGCGCTTGATTGGAGCCAATTTCATCCTACAACAGGACAATGACCCTAAACACCCCTCCAAATTGTGCAAGAACTATTTAGAGCAGAAGCAGGCAGCTGGTATTCTATCGGTAATGGAGTGGCCAGCGCAGTCACCAGATCTGAACCCCATTGAGCTGTTGTGGGAGCAGCTTGACCGTATGGTACGCAAGAAGTGCCCATCCAACCAATCCAACTTGTGGGAGCTGCTTCTGGAAGCGTGGGGTGCAATTTCTCCAGATTACCTCAACAAATTAACAGCTAGAATGCCAAAGGTCTGCAATGCTGTAATTGCTGCAAATGGAGGATTCTTTGACGAAAGCAAAGTTTGATGTAAAAAAAATCTTATTTCAAATACAAATCATTATTTCTAACCTTGTCAATGTCTTGACTCTATTTTCTATTCATTTCACAGCGTATGGTGGTGAATAAGTGTGACTTTTCAGGAAAACACAAAATTGTTTGGGTGACCCCAAACTTTTGAACGGTAGTGTACATCCTTTATACACATTCTGGTCCACCCAATCGCTGGTTCAGCGAGACAGAATACTAACGTATAGCCCCCCCTCACTGTTTCTACACTGAGAGAATATGCCGTTTCTATTATAATACTTTGCAAGCACTCAGGAGCAAAGATAGCACTAGGCTTTTGGAGCTATAGGTCCCCAAATTATTTTTCTTTAGCACCAAACCTGATTATTTATGTTCTTCCTCGCTCACTGCTCTTCTCCAGCTGCCTCTCTGCCTTACCTTAAAAAGTACATGTATTCTCTTTTTAAACATAATATACATTTTTTACCATTAATTATATGGTTAAATCATCATTTTACATCTAAAATGATAATACGTTTTACAATAGTTTACCATAAAATAAACTTCATGTATTATCTTGTTGAAAAAAAAAAAATATATATATATATATTAGTGTAATTGGTTTGTTTTTTGTTTGTTTGTTTTTGGTAGATCCTCACATTAAGTAAAATATAAAAATGTTTCATTCACACTTTTACAGTTTCCAGAAATGCACATTGCTTATCATATCTTTTATAGCCATACAGGTCATATTGGCTACTGAAACGTAGTAAGTTAGGGCTGAACAGTTAACCAAAATAAAATTGCTATATGACCCGGTGTGATTTTCAAACCACGAGGACTATGATTTAATTAAATAAATAAATAGTCTGAATGTCCTGCCCGCTGTGCTGCGCCTATGTGCATGGCTGTTTTGTCTGTTGTGTAGTACTTTCTTAAATACAACGGGATCATTGTATTACACGTGTGGTTTCAGAGTGGTTTTGTGCTCCACAGAGGTGGGAGCAAGTCACACATGTTCAAGTCACAAGCCTTAACCATCAAGTCTCAAGTGCAGTGCAGACAAACCAAGTCACCTCAAGCAGGTCTTGTCCAGATGTGTTTCATGTCGAGTCAAGCCACTGTACTAAAATAAATAAAGTTAATTTTTTTTAATAAATATTTATTTTTGCTCTAAAATTCATATCTTTACGTAATTTTTTTTTTATATGAATCGTATAACAGTAATGTGTTACACTATATGTATATACATTTTTGCATATTAATTAATTGATGTCGCAATATTTTTAAACACATTTCAATACTGTTTATAATAAGTTATTGAAAATAATAAAAATAAAAACATTCAAGTCATTGTCGAATCATGCGGTTCAAATCAAAGTCACGTCTCGAATCACTGGTTCTCAAGTCAAAGTCAAGTCATTTTCTTCATTTAGTCAAGCAAGTCACAAGTCCTTAAATTTACGACTCGAGTCATGTATCATGATTGTGATGTCCCCACCTCCATTCATTTCACTGTTTTATTTATTTCCTTTTTTTTTTGAGGACTCAAGTGTGAACATCCTTTCTAGAACAGTATTATAAATATACACTCACAGAATCCGGTGTCATGTCCCCAGGGTCATGCAACGGAAAGGTGTAGTGATATTCTGGAAACAGAATTATAGAGTGCGTGAGAGCAATATATTATACATTGAGATTTTATTGCTTGCTTTGAAGGAAAAATGGCTACAGATTTGGTAGGCAAGTTTTATGTTTGTGCACATATGAAATACAATTTTGTAGTGTTCATTTTGTATCATTTCTATTGCTGTTGTGTTGTACTGCTATGAGAACATGGTCTCCAAGTCAACATGCAATTTTACTTCCTTAATGTGGCAAATTTCCAAAGAGAAAAAAATGTAGAGCAAAACTTTATTTTATACTTTGAGAATGAATTGGATTGTAAAATGTGGTCTCAATATGACTGAGGTGAAAAATAAAATGCCAAAAAGGAAAGTCCTTTCAGAAGCAGAGCAAGTTATTACATTTGGATGAAAAATTACACATAACTTTTTCTTATTTGAAATAACGTACACTGAAGAATCATTCTCAATAAGACCAGGAGCATGTGTTGAAGTAAATAGGGTCAATATTCATCTTATGTTGACTTAATTATGTTTCATTTATATTTAAATTATTGTTAATATTATTATTAGTAGTATTGTGGACTGTAGAATGTTCCACCCTCATCATTTTATTAGAATATTAACACGTTTAATTCAGTGCAATTTTATATATATTTATTATATATAGTACTGTGCAACATTTTTAGGCACATAAGATGCTTCACAAAAACATTTGTCGGATGATGGTTATTTATATCTTCAGCTTTAGTGTGTCAATAGGAAAAATACATTTTAGACTCCCAAACATAACTTTTGCATATAGAATAGATTAGAATAGAAGAACAGGGAGCCCTGCAACAGATGGCATTGACCCCACAGAGTCCCCCCACTGAACATCATGTCAGTCTGAGATTACATGAAGAGTCAGAAACATCTGAGACAGCCTAAATAGATTGAAGAACTGTGGCAAATTATCCAAGAAAATATATATATATATATATATATATATATATATATATATATATATATATATACATTCTGTCATAGTTAACGCGTTAATGCAAAATTCGCTTAACGCCAGTAATTTAAGCCATCAACCCGTAATATGACCCTTTGAAAAACTGTAGATCATGAGAAGTGAGTCAATTCATGCAAATGGCGCTAATGTGTATATATACATCCACCCACACACACACACAAATTAACACATTAATCCACCTGTTTTCAGCAGTAGGGCAGTAAGCGAAACTCCAGGCAATGCGCTGCTGAACACAGAACAAACCACACTCGGCTTGCTTGACACAAGCGACAGCCCAACTTGAGTAAGCAATTTTGCATTGAAACACAGCTGGACGGGGTACAATTCCTAATGAAGGAATCTCAATGTGTTTTTTTTATTTTTTTTAAACTACGTTTGATTTAACACGGTGACCTAAAAACACTGTTTATGATGCATGCAACCAAAGTGAAATTCTCTAAAAGCCACTTTTTTCTTATTAATGCTTATCTGGCACAATAATGTCATTAATTTTAGTTATCTGAATTATTATATTTATAATATACTGTACATTTTATTGTGTATTTACAGTTTGTTTTAGTTTTTTTTCTATATAATTTTTTTTCCCTTTTCTCCCAATTTGGATCCCAATTCCCACTACTTAGTAGGTCCTCGTCGTGGCGTGGTTACTCGCCTCAATCCAGTTCTGAGACCGTCAATACATGCATCCAGGGGGTGGTAGTCAGTGTTGATACTCGCGGAGCTACCAGACCCCTCCACAACTCCACAGATGTAATATTAGCAAATTATAGTTGTGGCAAGTCCTTTAGGACATCTGCTTTGTGCATGACACGAGTAATTTTTCCAACAATTGTGTACAGACAGATTGTTTTACTTTTAACTGACTATATTACGATTCCAATGGGACAGAAGTTTACATACACTAAGTTAATTGTGCCTTTTAAGCAGCTTGGAAAATTCCAGAAAATTACATCAAGCCTTTAGACAAATGGCAAATAAGCTTCTGATAGGAGGTGTACAGAATTGGAGGTGTACCTCTGGATGTACTTTTAGGCCTACCTTCAAACTCGGTGCCTCTTTGCTTGACATCATGGGAAAATCAAAAGAAATCAGCCAAAACTTCAGAAAAAAAATTGGTGGACCTTCACAAGTCTAGTTCATCCTTGGGAGCAATTTCCAAATGCTTGAAGGTACCACATTCACCTGTACAAACAATATTACGCAAGTATAAACACAATGGGACCACGCAGCCATCATACCACTCAGGAAGGCGACTTATTCTGTCTCCTAGAGATTAATGTAGTTTGGAGCGAAAAGTGCAAATCAATCCCAGAACAACAGTAAAGGACCTTGTGAAGGTGCTGGAGGAAACGGGTAGACAAGTATCTATATCCACAGTCAAACAAGTCTTATATCGGCAAACCTGAAAGGCAGCCACAGCTCCAAAACCACCATAAAAAAGCCAGACTACAGTTTGCAAGTGCACATGGGGACAAACATCTTACTTTTTGGAGAAATGTCCTCTGGTCTGTTGAAACAAAAATTGAACTGTTTGGCAATAATGACCATTGTTATGTTTGGAGGAAAAAGGGTAAGGCTTGCAAGCCAAGAACACCATCCCAACAGTGAAGCATGGGGGTGGCAGCATCATGTTGTGGGGGTGCTTTGCTGAGGGACTGGCGCACTTCACAAAATAGATGGCATCATGAGGAATTAATGTGAGAAAATTATGTGTATACATTGAAGCAACATCTCAAAACATCAGTCAGGATGTTGAAGCTCAGTTGCAAACGGGTCTTCCAAATGGATAATGACCCCAAGGACAACAAAGTCAAGGTATTGGAGTGGCATCACAAAGCCCTGACATCAATCCAATAGAAACTTTGTGGGCAGAACTGAAAAAGCATGTGCCAGCAAGGAGGCCTACAAACCTGACTCAGTTTCACCAGTTCTGTCTGGAGGAATGGGCCAAAATTCCAGCAAATTATTGTGAGAAGCTTGTGGAAGGCAACCCAAAACATTTGACCCAAGTTACACAATTTAAAGGCAATGCTACCAAATACTAACAGTGTATGTAAACTTCTGAACCACTGGGAATGTGATGAAAGAAATAAAAGCTGAAATAAATCATTCTCTCTACTATTAATCTGATATTTTACATTCTTAAAATAAAGTAATGATCCTAACTGACCTAAGACAGGGAATGTTTTCTACGATTAAATGTCAGGAATTGTGAAAAACGGAGTTTAAATGTATTTGGCTAAAGTGTATGTAAACTTTATATATAACTATTTATAATTATTTTATCTTTAAATTGCATTATTGTTATTTGAAGGTCTTCCTCATTAAATATTTATATATGCAATAAATTGCACTCAAATCTATTAATTAATCAGCATATCATGTAATTAATTTTATTATAAATTTTAATCGATTGACAGCCCTACTTTTTATACTTTTATTTACTTTTTATACCATTTTTTACTGGATGCCTGAAAAATTCAGCCTGTAAGGAAACTTACTGTCAAGATGTTTTTTTTATGTTTTGACATTTATTTTCTTTAATATCAAGCCAGTTGTTCCTGTTTAGTTGAGTTTGTTTAATATTGCTATAGTGCTCTGTCTGTGAATGGGTACTATTTGAATGACAATGTAGAGGCAACTGGAAAGCCCTGGGCACTGCTGAGACTTGGCAAGACAGTCATTGTCATTCACATCAAAAGCTTTACTTGTCAATTGAATCATTTGGTAGCCTTCAGTGTTTTTGTAAAATGAAGGGTAGATTTCTATGTTTTCAGCTCAAATTGCATCATGGTCATAGGACTGAAGTGATCTTTAGAGGGTGCATGGAGGTCAGTCATATTTCGAGCAAGCAGTCGTTTGCTTTGATGTCTACCCCCCTGAGCAAAGCCATGAAACGTTAAAAAAAAGATGCGCCAAACAGTCTGAGCTTCTGTTTTCTCTGAGACGACTGCGGCTCTCATTCATTTCGGTTTGGCCGTGATTGAAGTCAGGTAGATCCACGGGGCATAAAGATGAATTTGAGTGGAGCCGCAAAAAAAGCAGTCTGTCAGCTTTTGGATGTTTGGATCCATCCTGCCGATGAGAAGCAAGATTGAAGTAGCCATATAATTCTGTCACGTGTGTTACTTCAGAAGGAATTTCTTTAAACTCCACTGTCTTGGACTTGCACACTACTACTTATCACCATCTAGTGTTAAAACTAGGGCTGTCAATCGATTCAAATTTTTAATCGAATGAATTACATGGTGTCCCAATTAATTAATTGCGATTAATCGCATATACAAATATTTGCTGATAAAGCCCCTCATATAAATATGTAATGATGAAATATGAGATAGATAGATAGATAGATATATATATCTCCTGCAAGACTACTACAAGACATGCCCATTACATGTTGCACCCCCCTTCAAATAACAAGCGAAATGTTCAAGTCTTGCAACAGTTGGATTTCATATTCGTACACTGTTGTATTTATTTGAAGCCCTGCAGCAATTCTACACCTAAATCTAACCCTAACCACAAAGATTAAAACATTTTAACATACTTCCAAATCACTAGGTGGCGACAGTGATGATAATGTGATGAAACCTGAAGCTTCTGTTCCATAGTCATCTATTTAAAAAGAATGGCATCTTGTCTTCTCAGCAGTGTACCACCCATAGAATGTCTATGGGACCGCCATGTTATGCTATTTCGGCTAAGCTTGTAGGCGCCCCTATTATAAGGTTTCTGGTTAGCTTGTGAGTGTAACGGAGCGTACGAGAAGGGGTTTGCCTAACACTTGTGGATGATCAAATAAATGGACTACAGAACTTCTCTAGCATTTTATTGTATTGTTTGGGCGAACTATACCTTTAAATCAGACCTGGGCAGGCTGGATCCTGCCCTCCACATGGTTTAATGTGGCATGTGGCTCATTTATTCTAAAAGCTCATTTATTCTAAAAGTTTTAATTGGATAAATAAGTTATCTTGCATGGGGACCTAACACGCCTCCTCAAGTGTTTAACATGCTCATGGTTGCCAGATAACAGATGCAACAGCTTAATTTGATATTTATACTTGCGCAAATTGGAAATATTCCGCCTAATGTAATACTTATTTTGTGTAATCTGGCAACCATACACGTGAGTGTGCTATTTCTAGCTCTCGCTTTACACTTGGAACCACTTGGTGATCTCTAGTGCGATATTCTGCTCAAGGAAAAGTGTTATACGGCCATTCTGTGTTCGTTCTTGAGGCTGCTTGTGATATTTGGTGCTACTAGTTTGCAGATAAACATTCTCTGTGATGAAATAAAATATAAAAGTAGATCTCCTCATCATTGACATGTGGAAGGGTAATCATTGACACGTGAGCAAAAGCAAGCGAGAGATGTATATGTATTATATTTGTGCAAATTATAAATGTTGGAGTCCCCTCGCACATGTATATTAATCTAACTCTTGCAGTAATTATTTATCATAGTCATGCAGCCGCTGTTATTCAGTTGTGTGCTGAAAGTCAATCATTGACGAGACCCGCATCATGACCCTTATAGCATGTAAACGGGAAATGCTTTGAGAATAAAATAAGTTAACTCGCTCACTTTGCAACAAACATTAAAATTTTTTTTTTTTTTAAAACAGACCCCTGATATAGAGTGTTTAAATGATTAATAAATTAACAGGGAATTAGAGTAGAAATGTATAAGCTCAGCCTTTATTTAGTTTTTTTAATGCCTGATAGAAAAGTATCTATCTTTGTAAGCAATGCAAGACTTTAAGCAATTGCAGAATAGTCGTATTAGTCACAGATACACTTCCAAACATTGAGTACACAACTATTTCTGGGCTTAAAAGATACAAAAACCAAATCAATGCAGAACATTGTATCTCAAAATGAATACGATGTGCCCCCCCCCCCCCCCCATGCACTACTTAAAGCCCAATGTTGACCTTTTACCCAAACAGTTGCCCACCCATGCTTTATATCCTCTGGAACTATTACTTTTAATATCTTTTCCATTTTTATCACAAACTGGGGTTATGAGTTAATAGACAGGGCACAGATGCTGAATATTCCTCTATTTCAAATTTGTTCAATTATATTTTCTTGCTGTAATAGAAGAATATCCTCCCCTAAAGTGTCTCTCCACTCTTTCAATAAAACCTATTTCGGTATTTAGTCCCACTTTAAAATCTAATGAATAAAAAGCTCTGGTCCCTGACTCTTGTTTATGATGGACCCTGCAATGTGCTAGTGGTGTGATTTTGGAGGAGTAACTCATGCTCACCTGTTGATTTGTTAATGTTGCATCTGGTCTCTGCTGTCACATATCCTGACACGAAACACCACTGCGCCAACTGTGCTATGCTATTCCTGTACGTGTGAATTTACATTAGAGTACTGTATGGGTGTGTGTTTTTTAATATGGCACTTTTTTTAATGTAATTGTCTATTTTATTAACTTGTTATTGGGGGGAGGTGTGTACAGACATCTGTTATTCTAGTTAGATTTATAGGAGAAAGCTGTCTAATTTGGGAATTTAGTATGGAATTTTTTATTTTTTTTCCTTCTAGGTGGTTGCTTCTTCAAGGGTGTTTTGAGTAGGTTTCTTGGTGGTTGCTAGGGTGCTCTGATTAGTTTTCAGGTGGTTGCTAGGGTGTTCTGGGTGGTTGTAAGGGGGTTCTGATTGGTTGCCATGTGGTTGCTTGGTGTTCTGTGTGGTTTAAGTTGTTGCTACTAGGGTGTTCTTGTTGCTTACCAGGTTGTTGCTTACTAGCCCAAGTCAAAAGACCTCACCATCTAGTTTCTATGATTTTCACCATATGAAAAGAAAAGTAAACCTCTCCTCAACAATCAACATTTTTTAAGGTATCATTGATACTCGTGCTGGACGAGTTAAGCACCAAAGTTTAATGCTTGGGACAAGAGGTTTGTTCAAATGACCTTTAAGTACGATAATAGTAGCTTATATTGCTGCTTGCTTTAGCAATAACTCTAACAAGTGATTTAAAGATTGCATATCCTTTTGCCATCTAATCTCATCCATCTAATAATAGCCTACTTGTAAAAGTGCCTATTTATTTTCTATTTGAAGTAAATAGATTATAGTAATCATTGCTTTGGGCTATACATGGTTTATCATACTGCATTAACTCGCAATGTGATTAACGGCTCCTTATACTCTTGTATGGGGCCTTTTCTCAATCAGGCCTGGGAACCTGAATTCATTAGATGGGTCAACAGCATGAGACAGCAGATCCTGAGTTTCTGAATAAACCCTGAGACCGTTGTTTCCCCCATGTGTCCTTTTAGAGATCACCCTTCCCCCTTCTATCTTTCAAACCCCTGATCTCACACTCCCTCACCATATAACAGCTTCACTACAGTTCATTCATCATCACCATGCAGATACACAATCTTAGTTTACATTTACACAAAATGGAAAGATGTTAGATTCTGGTGTAAATGTTGTTTGTGATGTGTGATCGTGGGGCTCCACACACGGTGCAGCAAGGACATTTTTGTTTCTGAAAACTATTACCAAAGTGAAAAAAGTTAACTAAGCAGGGTTCACACTGGAAATATCAGGAAATGTAAAAATTCTGTTTGTCATTACTATACTTTTTTTCTAGTTATGCAGATCTAAAATATTTAAACGACTAGTAAAGTCTGCTTGCAGGCCATGGTGATGTCTGATTTGGGAGCAAGTCGTTCTTTTTATAGTTGGTTATTCAAACTGGTTCAGAAATCAGAATGATTCATTAGCAAATCAGGCTGAATTTGAATGATTTTTTTGAATGACTATCTGTGTATTCTATCAAAAAAACAAATCACTGACTAGACAAGAAGTGGCTGTCTGACAAGTAAAACAACCAATCACGGTTCGCTTGTTAGATTTTCTTATCAAGTGTCATGGTGCCACCCAAGCAGATAAAACGATTGGAGGTGCTGTGTTTTTAAACCTTAATTAAAACATATTTAGACTTTTAAAGCCACTTTTTGTATTGTTTAAATGCTTTGTCTGCTGCCACAATATATGTATTTAATGATCAGAATAATTGTATTTATTGTATTATTATAATCATTTAAATTATTATATACTAAATTATTTTAATTGGGGGGCCTTTCTTAGTAAATACTGATATGATTAATTTGATCAATTAATTGGCACATCATGTAGATAATTTGATTACAATTTTTAATCAATTGACAGTTCTAATACTAAGGGATGAAAACTAATACTGAAACAAAATAAAATGATATGAAAACATTTTCATTTTCCATCAAATCAAAAAAAAAAAGAATTTATTTATGAACAATTAACGCTAAAACTAAACTGAAAATCAAAAATACAAAACAAAAGAAAATAAATTATATAGTATAATACGTATTATATGTGATGCGTTTTTATATACACAAAGCACTACAAAATCAATATATACATTATACTGTGTGGGGGGGTGTGTGTGTGTGTGTGTGTGTGTATGTATGTGTGTGTGTGTGTGTGTGTATATATATATATATATATATATATATATATATATATATATATATATATATATATATATATAACACAGAAAAGTTAGGGTAGTATAGTGAAATAAAATGAAACTCAGAATAAAAAATCTAAACCACCATAACCCTGTAGTGGTGTAACCCTCACGTCAAGCTGCTTTGGTCTCTTTGGCCAACAGCCAGCATACGGCTCTGCTCTTTAATTGGATAAAAAGCAGGAATCGCCTTCCCCACAATGCAGTTCTTCCCACATGTGTTTCGTGAATAAGTGTGTCATAGGGCTACACTGTTCTTTCACATCCCGACAACTGCTTTGAGCCTCATTCCCTTTAAATATTAATTTAACAGAATGGCATGGTGGGAAAAACAAGGAGACACTGAAGATGGGAGAGTGACAGAGACAGTATATAGCTCTAGGTACAACATGGATGCATTGCCATAACTTTTTCCAAGAGGACCTCCCACTAGATTGTGTGTCAAGTGGGCATTCCTGGGAGTGAGCAAGTGTTGTAAGAGAAAAAAAAACAAAAAAAAAACAGTGCAAGCTCAGCCCTATAGTGTGATTGGTCACACCTCCCCTCTTTTTGTGTGGACCAGAGCATGCTGGGTAAAGACCCTGGAGTGAATGCTCATTTGTCTCTGGAAGCCTCTCAGAAGAATCCCAAAGACTTGCTTGGATTTTAGGAGCTGGAGCCACACAGAATTAACCAAGGTAGAGCTGGATTTAATTCTCTCTTTCATTGCGGCCGTCTGTTCGGTTTGCACATTGTAATTAGAATGTGTGCCATCGTGTTGTCAGAATGAATCACAAAAGAGGGGGTGGGGTTGATCGGGTGCTGTTTGGACAAAGAGACCAAGCTGTGGGGGATTGTTTACTATGGCAGCGGCAAGCGTGAGCACGTCTTTTGCGTATGTCCTCCTTAATTATCACTTCTCCGGCAGCTCCATTCAATGGCGTACACCTCTGGAGTAAAACACATTAATGTTTGCAGATTCAAGGAAGGCTGACTGCGAGCACAGCTGTCTTTTTATCGCTCATTTAGTCGACCACTTTATCTAAGTCACGTCATTCTTGATTTTGTGATTGTTGTATTGCATTAAACCTCTGTTTTAGCAGTGCATGGATACGTCACATTCAGTGTGTGATGCAGCTGTTGCAGGAGGATCAGATAAACTGGCTTTGTTTTTAACCTCAGATCCCCTGCACTTGTGTCCGTTCCCCCATCCCAATCAGACGAGCCCCCTGCTCTGGGCCTGCTGTTTAGAAGGGGGGTGGACAAATGCAGCAGGATGGTCTGAAAATGTCTGCCACACTCTTCAACCCTTACAGCATATCACACATTTTCCATTTTATTTCTGATTATACATCTGGAAGTTTAATGCCATGTTTCTGTTTCAAGCCGTTTAAAGCAAAGAAAAGCAAAAGTGATTTTCAGAGTTAGATGAATTCTGTGGCTCAACTTTGGCAGTGTTGTGATACAGGTATTGGATCAGATGGTAATACCATACAACTATGATATGTACCATGGTCCTGAATGATTACCATATTCATATACTATAGTATTTGCATTATATTTTGTACTCCAAGCAGGGTTCCAATGGTCATGCAAAACATGGAAATGTCATGGAATTTTGGAAATTGTGATTTTCAGGCCCTAGAGAAGTCATGGAAATTAATAACATTTTAAAAAATTATGGACAAGCTTGTGGTCAGAATACCAAATGCTGCTTGTTAAACAAAACCAGAGCAGATCATTTTCACGTTTGTTTGTTCTTGCATCATGGGTCAGTGCCCACGTCTCCGGATGTCCGAAATCTATTTATAATACTCGCATGCATACATAAAATAATGCACTGTTTTGCCTGCAGATAAGTACGTAATTTATCAAATACAGTACAGGTGGTGACAGTATACAGCTTTCGGATCACCATAAACTCAAGTTACGAAGGTTTTTGTACTTCAAGAATGAACAGAGTGACGTTGATGAGTTTGCAGGTTAGTGTATGAAACTGGTGTAACTGTGCAAACTGAACAATCAGAAATGGCAACATTTGTCATGCTGTTTCTTTATATGTAGCTTTAAATACGTTTCATTCAAGCAAACAAAAATACATACGTGTAACTGAAAATACATTGTGTAGGCTTTTTGAATGCACAAAATATAATTTGTTTTCAACCCAAGGTACATATAAGAATTCCATGGTATTACCACAGTACCTTGTGCAAAAAATAATGTTATTAAGAACTTGTCTCCCTCACAAAATGATCTCCCTTACTACAATTATTGATACTACTGTAAATCATCATAATGTTGTGATTAATTTCTTTTTTAATGATAGTAGATCACAGTTTTACTTTAGTAAAAACATCTACAAAATGTTGGCATAAATTACCTTTGTTGGTTGTTTTGGGTGGTTTCTAGAGTGTTGCTTGTGACAGATCTCTTAAG
Source organism: Moxostoma hubbsi (assembly GCA_032164185.1). NCBI lineage: Eukaryota > Metazoa > Chordata > Actinopteri > Cypriniformes > Catostomidae > Moxostoma > Moxostoma hubbsi. Next base: position 35,375,909 of record JAVLUX010000016.1, on the reverse strand, counting down.
TATCGATGATATTCTGGTTGTAGGATAAGAGATGGCGTAGGTCTCTCTTTCAATTCATGTCTCTGGGATTTTTTTCACATTTCATTGTGAAAATTCAGAAAGTCCAGTCGCTTTGAAAATGAATAGCACATCTCTATTAGTGTTCAGTGAGTTACCAGGGTAAATAATTTTCTTCAAAGCTGCTTTGTAACAATATTGTTAAAAGTGCTGTGCAAAAAATAATTAAATAATATGAACTGATATTTGTTTCCAGTTCAAATGAAAATTACACTGGAGAAAAAAAAAACTGCTAACCTGCAAGGATCGAACCCATAAAATTACTTTTGTTGGTGCAACCTAATTTGTCAGGTTAATTTAGTCAGATTAAATAACATTTTTGTCTTGAATGAAACCAGTTAATTTGGATGTTACCACATGAAGTACAGTTGTTAGGTTATCTGACTGAACATCACTCACTATGAGTGCAGTATTTAAATAGGTTATCCGTTTACAATTCTGATCATATAACAGAACATGGAGATTTCAGTCCAAAAACACTGACAGTTTGTTGCAAATGTTTGAGTTTCAGGGCTCATTGTAATGCGTTGAGCTGCTGGTATCCTGCTGTTGAATACTATCAACACCATCACAAACATGCATGGACCATCAGAGATATCAAAGACTTGCTCAGGAAGCAGAGCACAGCACCTCCCTTTTGTCCTCTATCACTACAGCTATTGTGTAATGAAACCAATTCTTCTGGAACAAGGCCTAGTTTGATCTGAATAAGCCATTTAAGCCAAAGAACACTTGAAGAAAATAAAGGAATTGTGTTGTGGGGAGTTTGGGATAATTTGTTGTACTTTTTTTGCACCCTTGCTTGAAATTTAGAAGAGACTCAAATAGAGCTGTTTTACACTTCATTACTTTAACCCTTCACTTTACTTTCCCTTTGGGGAATAATATGCACCCTTTCGGGACAGATATGGTACAAATACATTAGTGGTCAACCGATATGGGATTTTTAATGGCCGATGCCGATATTGAGAAAGCAATCTGGCCGATATGAGGCCGATACAATACATGTGAATACAGTAAATGAGAGACAAAGAATATTGGTGAAACTAAATGAACATTTATTGTACATATTTTTAATTGCAAAAACTATATTGCATAAATATTATTTACTAATTAATTAATTAAAATGTAAATAAATGAGGTAAGGTAACACTTCAATAAATAAAGTTTTAGTGCAGCTTCTTGTCTGCTTAAACATTTACAGAAATAAAATGTTGAAAAACTTAAACAAACAAAATGTAAACAAATGCAATGAATGAGGTACTCTAACACTTCAATAAATAAAGTTTGTTTTTTTTTAGTGCAGTTGAAAGCAGCCTTGTGTTTTTTACAAAGTGCACTTATTTGGTTTACACACACTCAACTATTTTTACAAAAAGAAAATGTTAAGACTAAAGTGCTTACAGCATTACCACCAGTCCCTTTAGTTAGTAGTTCCAGTTTAACAGTGGCAAGTTGTAATGCAGGAAACAAAGTTTCTCTGCATTTACTCCAGTGAGCCTGTTCCTCTTCTTCTCATAAATTTCCCCAACCTCACTAAATACTCTCTCACTTGGAACAGTTGATTTAACAGGTTGTTTTACTTTAAGTATATTTAAATAATAATGATTTATGTCTGTTTAGTTTTGCTTGTTTGTTTCTTTGAAACTTTGTAAGCCGTCACATGTATTTGCATGCTCGATTAGCATCAAATCCGACCGGAACATACGAAAAGGTATACAGCACACAATATTACGCCAATCATGGATAATTAAATACAGCAGATAGAGATGGTGAATAACTTAATTCAGATTAAGGATTTTTTTTTTTCAAACGTATTATTACTTACCATACAGTGTTCTCTTCTCATCCACCTCACACGATCACTGATCTGTAGTGCACGCGATCCAGCTTTTCAGTCCGTGGGAAAACAGCGTCTAGTTTAAATGTAACCGAGAACAGCTAGCGGTTGTGTAAGTTTTGGTCAGTTTGTGTCATGTCAAGATGATGTCATGGCAGTAGAGGTGGCACAACTATGACGATCATCCTATAATCCCACCCATGTTGAGGAGGCACTATACAGCAGTGGAAATGCAAGCTCAGAAAAGTAAAGCGAGTAGAGTTGAGGCGAGTCAAACAGTAACGTGCAGTGGAAAAGTGCCAAAACAGTGATGTCATTGTCTTGGGAGGGTATTAAACTGTCAGGTTGGTTCTGTGATGGTAAATAATATTTGAGCTTGAACTAAACCAGTTAATTTAGATGTAACCACATGAAGCACTTTTTTAGGTTAAAGGCCTATCGTACCAAATTCATGAAGAATTTGTTATGCGAACTGCTGACAAAAGGTGTACTCGCATCGAGACAGAAACCAAGAAAATGAAAAACAGTTTTACTGCCGTACAGTAGGCATTCTGCTTTATAACTTTGTTTTCCTGCTCGGACCTTATTCATCTATCAGTGCAAAAGATTAATGTTTTTAAATGTTGTTAAGGCATGTATTTTGCTAATTTGGCGTAACTATTTCATTATGTTCTTTACAGATTTGAATGCATTTTATGCAATATAGAATTTGTTTTTTATATAAGAAAGATGAGTAAAGCTGTTGTATAAATAAACGTCCTCTTTATATTTGCATATGTACTTTGCTATGAGAATATTCCAAACGGACTCCCGAACCCAACTTATTTTTTTAGTGCATGGAATAATGTGCATATAGAAAATATGATGCATAACTTAAAAATGCATATATAAAACAAAACACAAGCTCACTGTCTTTTTATTTTATTGCATATTTGTAAAAAAGAGCACTTTTACAGGAATGCTTTGTTATATTATCCTTGCAATAAAAACTGCATTGAGGTTCTGCAATTGGTTTGTCTACACCTATTGCATGTAAAGAGTCTTTTTATGTGATATTTTACTACGAACTTAGTCCAAATGAATTGCTGAACCTCACTGCTGTTTTTAATTCAAGGATATTAAAAATAATTTTGTATAAAAGGCAGGTGATATAAATATGAAATGATGTACATTAAGACACACCAGGGATATTATCAAATATGATGTATCAGCACATTACATAAATATTCTTAAAAGAATACATTTACAGATTCTATACTATTTATTTACAGGATATCTGCATTGAGTAAAATAGCAGAGCACCTACTGTATGTTTGCTGGTTGATTAGTGCCACCAACCTGCTGGATTGATCAGCTGCAGTGACTCTCATTTGACCCCTTGCAACAGGCTATTCTTTATTGTGCATATTTCTATGAAGAGATTGCCTAGAACCCACATCGCTCACTACAAGGCCTGTTGATCTTATGTCGCTTGTACACCTGTGTTATATGAGCTGGTTTGACAACTTCCTTGACAATTGCACCACGTGCTAATGGCACCAAGCCAAAATATATATGGGACACCCATGGATACTGTATCTATCCTGTGTGTGATATTGCACATCTATGATCTACAGCCCCTCATTACCTGCATCTAGTGGTGATAATAAAGAGATCTTGGTCAATGTTTCATCTTTATCAGTCTTAACCGCGTTATTCAGGTCTACAGATTGTATTGAATTGTCTACTAGATGTTGTTGAACAGGATGATTCAAGAGTCAGCAAATTCGACTGTCAATCCCAAACACTGACACAGACATGTGCAATTCTCATATGTGCTAATCAGCTCACTGAGGTTATATACCGGCCAGGAAGGTGTGTTAACTGTGATTTCTATCCTCGCTTTGCCTCCATGATAAGCCTGATTTGGATCGTAAGAGTCAGGGATTCATGCTGAGCTGCTTACCCAGGTGCCAGGTCCTGCTGGTGGGGAGCTCAGGGTGCTTCTTCCAGAGTCTTTACTGGAGAGTTGAGCACCAGATGTTCAGTGTTATTTTTGGGTAAGTTCTTTGAGGCTCGGAGTTGTACAGAATGTGGGTCAGTCGTGTTCTGTCGGGAGTTAAGGATGATCGAGTTGTGTCAAGGGCAGAGATTTGATTTCAGGAGGGGAAAGGTGGAGTCTGTCATTTATTTTGCAGCACTTTTCTATGTGTTTGGATTTAGACCTTTAGCCAAAAACTAAAGATGTAAGATTTAAAAACATTGTCTGTGTTATGGATGGAATACTAGGGTACTACCTGTTGAATACCGCACTGTATATTCTGTATGCAGCAAATTCTCAGGGCCAACAAAGCCTTCTCTGCTAGCCTAACATGCCTAGTAAATAAGTTTTTTCATCCTGTCATTTCCACCTTTTTGCCAATACATTTGTAATTTCTTTTCACAATTAATTAATCTATAAAAGAATAGGGAAAAACTACAAGTTTATCCAATCAGTATTTACTCCTCTGCGCTTACAAGCGAAGCGTGACGCCTGTTAGACCTTCAGAATTTCTACAGAATCCCTCATCTGTGCAAATGAATAGGCATTTATTGTCAGATTCATCAGCCAATCAGATTGATTTATTTGTTCTTTGTGGCTGTAGTCTTTTAGATATGTCCCTTTCGATGCCTTCTAGTTGGCTTTGAGTGACGCAATCACACATTTAAGAAGAGCGCGAGAGGCGAGATAAAGATTGCTGTCATCACTCACTGCCATTATTGCCATGGACAGGGTTTCTGCAGGTCCTTAAAGTCTTAAATTTACTGCCATAAAAAGTCTTAAATTTCGTTTGCTGAGGTCTTTTTTTTTTTTTTTTTTTTTTTTTTTTGGTGCGTGTATAGAGGAGATGCTTAAAACAGCAGAATCTGCACGGGTCAAAATCATTATAGTTTCATATGAAAAATTATGATTTTGAAAGTCCATTCGAAAGACTTATCCAAATCTTTATTTCATAATATTTTCACATAATAATCATGCTGCAGTTAAGATTAGGTTACCTTGAGCATTCAGTGTACAAGTTTTGGCTTTCGTTCGTGAACGGGTTTTTAAAATGTCAATTTGTATTATCAGTTGACTGAGATGTAATGTAATGTATGATGTCCATAAGGTCTCAGTGGCGAGTGGGCAAGATCGAGCGACGACTGTGTGGAGCAAGACCTGGATGGACACCTGGAGAGAATTATCTCGACTCCAGCTCTGGTTGCGGCTTTATCCCTCGCCCGCCAACACCGCAATCAATAACAGCTGGGCTAGATAATTAGTTCCAAGTGTCCATCCCGGTCTCGCTCCGCACTATCGTCGCTCAACCCCGCCCACAGCGTTTTAATCATTGTGAAACTGTGTTTTCTTAATGGCATGAATCAAACTGAAGACCTAGACTTAAAATGCACAGGCCGCCACTGGTATACAGCTTATTGTTTTGAAAAAGTTAAAAATAAAAATAGTATGTGAAACAGAGTGCAACACGCAGTGTTTCATACAGTAGTGTGCTACATTGTTGTCACATGACCACATCATGTTGTATGTCTAATTCATTAAGTGCAGATCAGTAAGTTCAAGTTTGGCATATTAATGTGGGTATGACATATTGATAGGATATTGGTCTTGGTGGACTAGATCTGTTACGCTGTTGCTGCTGCAGAGAAAGTACAACGACATGATACTGCTAGAATTTACACAGACATACCGATTATGTGGACGTGCTGCTGCTGTTGCACAATCAAAAAAACACACTGCATCAAGTGTGTATGACATCCTGCTGCACAATTACACATGCAAACAATCCCATGTTGCAGATCTAGACCTGTGCATCTGGGGAGGAGGAGGGTTTCAGAGAAAACTCACGCAGTGTGCTGTAGTGAAACCGGCTTATTGCAAAATAAGTACATTTTAATGTTAGGCAAAAAGAGTACGCATGTTGATTTGCCAGCTTACACGATGCGAGCTGATTGGCTTGACATATCACAGTTGAGTGAGCTGACTGGCTAACAGATAACAAGTTCAAAGAAGCTATCAGCTTGAGTAAATCTCTAAATTTAACGCCAGCAAATGTGATCTATAAATTTTGACCTGTTTGTTTTCCTTGTCCATTATAAAGTCATGATGCCTGCTCCTCACTCCGGAAACTCTCTACCACTGTAACCTTTGACCTCTGATCTTTGTGCCCCTACAGGTGATGTGTCTCCCATCAGCATGTCTCCTATCAGCCAATCCCAGTTCATTCCGCTGGGAGAAATCCTGTGCCTGGCAATCTCTGCCATGAACTCTGCCCGGAAGACTGTCACGCAAGAGACACTCATCGAACACTTAGCAACATGCTTCCCAGGTAACGTTGCCTATCAGAGAAACATCACTGAGGATAATCTTTCAAATCCCATTTAATGAAATATCCTTTATTAGTTTGTTTGAGCAGGTGATTCACATTTTAAAATGCATCTGCGACTATATTATTAGGCATAAGCTTTGAATATTTATCTTACATAACACATTTTAACTAACATGTTAACATGAAAAACAAACTGTTAATAATATGCATTTATATGTTTGTTTGTTTTTTTTAAAGGAATTTAATTTAAAATGTTACGGTCTGGCTGTAAATGAAAAAAAAAAACATCACCTCGCACTCTCAAACAAATATGTTTTGATAAATTTGACTTGATACATATTATTAAGAGCATTTAGATCTGCTTAAGTCTGTATCTTTCACAATATCAACCCTCATAAGAGGAGAACTGTCTTATTACACAAAATAATGTAGCCTAAAACTGAAAAAGAGCATTATGTCTTTTTTCCTTTTTCTTTATTATCCTCCCATTCAGTGAGGCGACAGTTAGCCTCTTCTTGTCCTGGCCCCTGCACACATGAATTTGCACACAGGAGCCAGATACTTGTGCAGATCATAAATAATCAGAGAATGTTTGAGAATGTTCAGGACCGTGAATGCTGACACACATCTGTGTACAACTAAACACTGTCAGGATTTATGCATAGGCAAGTTCAGTGACACTTCACATAATGTTTTTATGAGCACTACAGAAAAGAATTGAGAATAAAATGCCAATTTTCCTGTGTATTTCATTTGAAGCTTTGGTTTTCGTCATTGACAAAGATGACTGTAACTTTGATTTTTGTTGTTTAAGTCAAAATACTTTTTTTGTGGTAATCAATATTATGCCACAAATGCTGTTGATTGAACTTAACTTGTATTGAACCCAGAATATTCCTTTAAAGATTGAAAAGAACACAAAAATATCATTTAAGTAGTCCATGCGACACATGCATTGTATTCCAAGTCTTCTGAAGGCATACAATAAATCTGATAATCTAGAATAGCTATTGATATTTAAAAAAGTATTTGCCCCTTCCTGATTACTTCTGTTTTTAAGTATTTTTTTATACTTCAAACAATATATAACATGAAACAAAGGCAACCTGAGTAAAAGCAAAATGCAGATTTCAAATATATACGTACTACCCCCTTAAACTTAATATCTGGTTGTGCCACCTTTAGAAGCAACAACTGCAACCACATGCTTCCAATAACTGGAGATCAGTCTTTCACAACGCTGTGATGGACGTTTGGCCCACTCATCTTTGCAGAACTGCTTTAGTTCAGCCATATTGGAGGGTTTTCAAGCATGAAGTGCCCATTTAAGTTCCTGCCACAGCATCTCAATCGGGTTCAAGTCAGGACGTTGACTAGGCTACTCCAAAACTTTAATTTAGCTTCTTTTGAGCCATTCAGAAGTGGACTTACTCCTGTGCATTGGATCACTGTCTTGCTGTCAAGCAGTTGTGCTTGAGCTTCAACTAACGGACTGATGACCGGACGTTCTCCTTTAGGATTTTCTGGTAGAGAGCAGAATTCATGTTTACTTCAGTTAATGCAAGTCACTCTGGCCCTGAAGCAGCAAAGCATCCCCACAACACCACCACAACGCTTGACCATAAGTATGTTCTTTATGTGGAATTCTGTGTTTGATTGAAGCCAGCGGGACTCCTGTCTTACAAGCAGTTCCACTTTCAACTCATCAGTCCACAGAACATTCTCCCAAAAGGTTTGAGGATCATCAAGTTGTGTTTTGGCAAGATTCAGACAAACTTTAATGTTCTTCTAGGTTAGCAGTGGTTTTCACTGGATAGCATTTTTTGCCAGTGTCTTTCTGATCGTGAAGTCATGAACTGTGACCTTTATTGATGCGAGAGAGGTCTGCAGTTCTTAGATGTTGTCCTTGGCTTTTTTGTGACTTCCTGGATGAGTTATCGTTGTGCTCTTGGAGTAAATTTGGAAGGACGGCCACTTCTGGGAAGGTTCACTAAGTTTTCTCCATTTGGAGATAATGGCTTTCACTGTAGTTCTTTGGAGTCCCAGAGCCTTAGAAATAGCTTTGTAAACCTTCCCAGACTGATGTATTTCAATCGCCATTTTCATTTCTCTTTCGACCTTGGCATAGTGTGCCACTGGGTGAGACCTTTTAGCCAACTTCATGCAGCTGAAAAAGGTCTATTAAGGTGTTGATTTGATTGAACATTGCTGGCAGTAGTCAGGCCTGAGTTTGTCAAGTCCAGCTGAACCCCATTTTGAAATGGGTCAAATACTTTTTCACACATGCCCAGTTGGTATTGGATAATTTATTATTAGTTTTTATAATTTTTGCTTCAATAAATAACATTATAATTTAAGAACTGTATTCTGTGTTTTCTCAGATTGCCTTTGTTTTATGTTAGATTTTAAATTTGTGAAACAATTTAGGATGAGATAAAAACAGAAGAAATCAGAATGTGGGCAAATGCTTTTTCACAGCACTGTATATTGTATATTTTAGCACAAATGAAATGCTATATTAACCAATCCAGAACTGTAAATATCCATTCCAAATCTTTTATTCAGTTCTGTGGAAATAAAGAAACCATTCTTAATTTGGTACCATTTATTGAAATGGTTATGGATATAGGACAGTAAATGATTGGGAGTAGAGAGGGCAATGGGAACGGGAAATGTTACAACCCATATGCGAATTTGCATACCTGTATTAACACCACAGCTCAATATGTAAAAGCACATACATATGTAAAAGAACCGCTCCAACATCTTTGCATTTTTGCTCAACTGTGTAACTGTTCTTTACATGGTATGCTGCAAGCATACAAACAGCACATGTTATTTTCACATGCTGGGTCTATTTTTTAATGGTTTAGTGCTTTCGTTTACTTTTAGTTTTTGCCAGTAACACCAATTCTAACTGTTCACAATCATTTGCACATGATAATAGCCATATCCTGGAACCTCTGGGCAGAGCCTCATATTTAGAGAGCTGCAAAGCAAAATGTGGTCATGGCAGTGAAATGGAAAGTTTCACGTCAGTTGTTATAAGCCGTTTCTGTAGAAACAAAGCACAGGATAATGGTGCTTTGCTGAAATTAGTGGTTAGATTATGGGGGAAAATGTGTGCTTTAAAATTTTATAGATATGGTCATACCGAATTGTTAATGCAGATATCATCCATACATGTATGTAGTGAAGCTTTTAGAAATTATTCAGGACTGTTTACACCAAGAGTGATAAAAATAAACATTTGTTGCATAAAACTTTTATTTTTCTTTTATAACAAACCATTCAAACCGATGCCAAATTTCCTTAATGCATTTTTCGGCATCCAAAAAGTTTAATTTAGGTGATATAAAAGTAATAAGCCATGAGAGGACTACATACACTGATACCACAGTGACCTCAGGAACTCTCCTTACCCATGGTAAAATCATTGTGAAGCACTACCTCTGTGGTGGACGCAAACCACAGTTAAGAATATTCATTAAATATAACATTGTAACACTGATAGTTTGGACTATAAAATTTGACTGGGTGAGACTCATTCGAATCTATTGTAAAAACAAAGTTGTGTTCACATCAATGGTATTATGTTTTTCTGTCAAATTGCATCATTGCTTGGCTTTATGTTGTGTCTCACAAACACCTTTCAGAGTTCTTCCAGAGTGCCCTGTGTAGCTCAGCGAGTATTGACGCTGACTGCCCCCCCTGGAGTCACAAGTTCGAATCCAGGGCATTCTGAGTGACTACAGCCAAGTCTCCTAAGCAAACACATTGGCCCGGTTGCTAGGGAGGGTAGAGTCACATAGGTTAACCTCCTCGTGGTCACGATTAGTGGTTGTCGCTCTCAATGGGGTGCGTGGTGAGTTGTGCGTGGATCACGGAGAGTAGCATGAACCTCCACATGTGGAGTCTCTGCGGTGTCATGCACAACGAGCCACATAAGATGCAGACATCTCAGACTTGAAGGCAACTGAGACTTGTCCTCTGCCACACGGATTGAGGTGAGTAACCTCCACGAGGACCTACTAAGTTGTGGGAATTGGGCAAAAAATTGGGAGAAAACGTTAAAATAACTTTATTTCTTCACCAAAACACATTTGAAGAAAAACAGAAAAATATATTGATTCTGTAGATCCTTAAAATGCAAGTGAATGGAGATTTCCCATTTGAAGCTCCAAACATCAGTCCGCATAAACTTCATCCATAAGACTCCAGCAGTTAAATTAATGTCTTCTAAAGTGACACGATCACTTTTGGTGCAAAAAAGATATTAAAGTTTTTTATTTTACTCTAAATCATGTTTCTGGTCGGCAGCGATACGCACATGTGACGTATTCGCTTTGAGATTTGAAACAACTGAGAACTGACACATGTGCGACACAGCCGGAAGAGCAGTGCTGTTTACAAGTGAGTAGGAGGAACGCTGTACAGAAGCTTCAGTAATCTTAGTTTGGATCTGTATTTATCCGTTTCATTAGTCACAATGGTGCGTTTGTGTGCTTATCCTGGATGTCTCAACTGAGTGGAGAACATGAGATTACGTCTGTATCATGCCAAAACGAAAACGTAACACGAGAGACTGCGTGAACTCCACCCTCTCGTGAAGCTTACCCTCACGTTGGATTATAGTTAAAAAGTACTTCATTTATCCACTGGTGTTGTATGGATGAAGTTTATGCTGCTTGTCTGTGATTTTTGGAGCATCAAAAGAAAAATCCATTCACTTGCATTTTAAGAACCTACTTTTCTGTTTTTCTTCAAATGTGTTATGGTGAAGAAAGAAAATCATATACAACTGGGACATCATGAGGGTGTGTAAATAATCGGAGAATTACTATCCTCTTAGTGCTGACATTAATTATACTGTACAAAAATCTCTGAATGTATTCCACTGCTTGGTTTAAAAGAGTGGAAACTTAGTTTGGTTGGATGTGTCTTGATATGCCTTTTATAATGTTTATAAAGTTTTTTTAATATCTCCTAGGCCAGGTCACTGAAGCAGTAAGCCATGAGAGGCTGTGATTTTTTTTTTTTATTACCTGAAAGGGGTGTATCTCTTAACCATGGTATAATGAAAAAAGTTTGCAAAGGTGGATCTTTACTTCTCAGCTTATTCACTGAGTGTTCACTGAGCCACTGAGAAATGCTCTAGGACTTGCAACAGAAGTGAATTTCTGTGAAAAGTTGTTTTCAATTGGATAAGACAGTCGCTTAAGTGCGAGGTAGGGAGAGAGTGTTTGTAAGGATTAATTAGGATTGCACCTCATTGACAGGGATACTAAACAAGCAACCATGATGTAAGTAATGGCAACCCTTCTCCACCTCTGTGCCTACATATAGTAGAGACATCCACTGGACTACTGCAAATGATGAAGCAGAATGGATATAACGATTTAACTCTGTATTTTGCCTCATGTGGATGCTCCTTAACTGTTAGCAATAAGTAAAGAAGTGGAAAAAATCACATGGACTGTTTCCTGTTAAACTGACATCACAAATGTGGTCACTTTAGAATTTCTCACATATATCTCTCTGAGTGTATTCAGACTGGAGAGTTTTATTGCAAAGACAGAGACCTATATATTGTAGAATCTTTCTAAAATGTGGACGTTTGAACGGGGTGTTGCCTGCTGCATTTTTTGCTGCAGTGGGGGGGATTGCGTCACACCAGGCTGCTTTAAAGGACTTCATGATGTAATGGGGAGTAATGCCAGTGGAGGAGCAAAGCTCTGAAACAAGTCAACCAGCAACCACTGTTCCCATGTCTATGTGCTACATTAAACACATCCATTTATACAGTATTGCACACGAAAAATGTAATCACGATGAATGGTTATTGAAAAGATCTATTTACGTATAGTGTATATTTCATGTGTTATTACTATAATAGAACTACTTGTTTTGGTTGTAATCATAGTAACATTGTTGTGTTAGTGTTATGTGAGTATACTTAGTGTTAATTAAATCAGCTGGTTTGTTTTGCTGCAGAGACCTGATTGTCTTCTGTCTCTGTGTCTGTCTGGTAGGTGTCCCGACTCCGAGTATGGAGATTCTGCGGCACACGCTCAACATGCTGGTCCGAGAACGGAAGATCTACCCCACCCCAGAGGGTTATTTCATAGTCACCCAGCAGACGTACTTCATCACGCCCTCCCTAATTAGGACTAACAGCAAGTGGTACCACCTGGATGAGAGGATACCGGACCGCATGCAGCAGCAACCATGTACCTCTCCTCACACTGGTACCATGACCCCTTCCACCTCTGGTTGCGTCCGGGAGAGAACTCACCACAAGAACCATAGTGACTCCTATAACAACAGCTATCGGGAGGAAATACCAAGTACACATACCTCAACCTTACAAAAAAGGTCTAAAGAACATAAAGAGTCTTCTCCTGTGTCACCACCCCCTCAGCAGGCATCAGAGAAGAGTAAAAATACACTTAGTTTTCCATTTAAAACAGAGACAAATAGTAAAAACAAAGACGGAAGCAGCAGCAATGGAGAGAAGCAATCCAAAAAGTTTGGGCTGAAGCTCTTCAGGCTGAGCTTCAAGAAGGACAAGACGAAACACGTTGCCACGTTTTCCGCCCAGTTTCCACCTGAGGAATGGCCATTGCGGGATGAAGAGATGCCCACCACTGTTCCTAGAGAGGTGGAGATGGAGATCATCCGTCGGATCAACCCAGATCTGACAGTGGAGAACTTGGCTCGCCACACAGCTGTGATGAAGCGCTTAGAGGAGGAGAAGGCGCAGAGGAACAAAGCAAACTCCTCGGCTCAGCAGAGCGCACGCAGTAAGCGGAGCCGCAGCCATCGAAAGACCCAGCAGGGCAAGGCCTCACGTTCTCAAAGCAAAACACGAGCTTCCAGGGGGGACCCGTCTGAGGGATCCAATCTGGACATATCCTATGATAGGGATTACAAATTCTACAGCTCCTCATTGGTACGTTCTCCGCGTGAAACCATGATGTCCATGGAGCGGAATAGGGGTAAGTATATGGTACACAGCAACCCCAATATTGTGGAGTCACATTTTACCACTGCTCCGGAGTGGGATGTTTCTGGAGAACTGGCAAAGCGGAGGACAGAGATGCCATTCCCAGAACCCTCAAGGGCACAGTCGCATTCCAAAGTCCACCGAAGTCATAGTCATACTCAAGAGAGAAAGTCCCGAAACGAGAGGTCGGATAAGGCCAAAGAAAGGTCACGCTCCATGGACAACTCTAAGGGGCCACTTGGTGGTCCATACTTAGGTTGCCCAGAGGACTTTGAGTGCAGTGCAGATGACAGAAGTCGGTACTACACCGATGATGGTACTTTGAGGGCATCTGCGAAGGCGACACACTATTCCCGAATCATGCTCTCTGCTGCTAGATTACACTCTGACGTTTGTGTGCCTGATGTTGGAAGAGGATCTTCAGAAGATGCTGTGCTTTACAGGACACTGGAGAAGAGTAAAAGCAGGGACAGTCTTCCTGCTTACAATGATCTGAAGTCTTGCTCTCCCAAAGCAGCTGTGGATGACTATTTCCAGTGCACCGCAGCAAATGAATCCGCTCTCTCCGCCCCATCTCCTCTTTTAAAGACCAGCTATGATTTTACGGATAGTGTTTGGAAGGGAATCTCCTCAGACCGACAGACTCCTCATCTTACCCCTCCTCACCCTATGGAATATAAAGAGGAAAAAACAAAGGGACAAAGTAGTATCCCCATAGTGGTAACGAGCCAGACTCCTGAGCCTCTCCCTAATGGACGATTGTCACACCAACATAAACCAGACTCAGGTGAATTGGACACAATGCCAGAGGTTTACAGCCAAGAGACTTTGTTAAAACCTCAAGAATACATTGAGAGCAGCTTTTCAAGGCCAGGTACGATGGGTAGGTCCCCTCACACAAAGTCGCCAGAGGTGCTAGAGAATCAGGAGCATTTCGATAAACCTTTACCGCTTACCATGCCACCGTCCTCGGCTCAGGAGCAGGCTTCTTGCGCAGAAACCACCTTCGACTACTACAATGTGTCGGACGACGACTCCGAGGAGACTAGTCATAAGAACAGGGTAGAGGGGAAAGTTCATGAAGAGGGAGGGACAATGCAATGGCTGCTGGAACGGGAGAAGGAGCGGGATTTGCAGCGGAAGTTTGAGAAGAACCTCACCTTCCTAAGCCCAAAGGAGGGTGAGAGCAACAACAGCCAAAAATCTGTTCATTCAACACGTTTGGACAGTATGGACTCCAGCAGTGTGACTGTGGACAGTGGATTTAATTCCCCACGGTAAGGCACTCAGGCCACTTTAAGGGTTTGTTTAATTTGTTTTGTTGGCAATAGGGTGTGTCTAAATTGAGGGAATGCTATTCTATGAATAGACATACATTATTGTACTTGTTTTTAACTCAGTGTTATTTCACAGGAACATTTAGGTTTTTTTTGCTTTTATAGACACAACAGGATTCTGTAGAGCCTTAGCTTAATTTCAGTTCATGCAGAACTCTTTTCTTGTTGTAAACAGTGGTAGCAACTTCTGTAAATGAAATTGAGGCCAGAAACATACCCTATACAAGTAGCCAAATGCTTGGCCAATGCATTAAAAGCATGCAGTCCCATTGTACAGTACATATTTAACATACTATAATTAGCTGTGTTGGTAAGAAACATCAGTACTCAAGGGGGCAGTACAGTTACCTTCTAATATCTGTGAAAATAAATTGTTATATTAGGGTAGCTAGCTATAAATCAGCATGTTGACATTTAAACTAACTTGCTCAGCAAGCTTGTTCAGCTTTGCCCCCGGTAGAAACACTTCAAATGTAATGTGTACTTGTGTTGTATGAATTGTGTCCCACAATTCATGAAACACAACAATGTGGAAATGGAGCTGGTGTTGCTAGAAGCACTTGCATTCACATACTTGTGTAGAATATGCCTCGTCCTAAAGCTACTGTACTATGAATCATGTTTTTACTTAAATGGGAGGGGCCTTAACACATGAGCGCTACCAATTACACCTTAATGTAGGTCAACCGCTACCAATTTTATAACTGCAATCTTTAAAAGGGTTTACACAGTTTTGTTTTTTAAGCTGTAATTATGTTTGAATTAGGATGTTATATTGGTTTATAGAATGTTTTGTTATTTGTCCAAATGAACAATGTTTGTATTCCTGCAAGTGTTGCATTGTTGCATCATGTACTCAACAAAACTCAGTTAGGTTCATTAACTATATTCTCAAAACTATTGCAATATAAAATGGATAAGCACACTTCAGTCATTATATCTATTGATATATGTGTGAGGCCTTATGCAAAGAAACTTGAGCACATGGTGCAACTTTGCAATTTTACATACTACAGTCGTCCTTGTTCTCCCTGTCAACCTGCACTCTGACATTTGTCCTTATGTCTTCCTAATGTCTTGAAACCTCTCATACTGCAAAAATAAGTAGATGTCCTTATGCTTAGACATCACAGTGCAATAATATTGACTCAGAAAACATTTGGTTGGGTTAAAAAAAAAAAAAAAATAAATAAAAATTCAGGCAAACATCCAACAATAAAAAATACCAACCACAGTGATATTTGTCCACTTGAGAAAATACAGTATGTGTTTTAAGAGTCTGACCTCTTAAACTGTTGAAAATTCATGAAGTGGATATTTCCCTGAATGTGTTTAGAATAAAATGTGATTGGATGAAGAAAAACAAGCACTGTACTGTTACTTGGGTTAACCTACGAAGCAGAGCGGGTCAGGAACACTTCACTGTAGTAACAATGACCCCGCTCAGTGCCAAAGGGCTGATGAACTGATGAGATATTTCAAACATTTAAGGAACAAAATGGGCCCCCATGTATTTTTTGTTTTGTTATTTTGTTGGGTGTTGTTGCCCCCCCCCCCCCCCCCCCCCCCCCCCAATTAAAGTATGTGGTTTTTCATACTGTGGTTCAGTTGCAGTATTTATCCTTTGTGTGTGTGTGTGTGTGTTAGTTTTGTGCAGCTACTTCCTGTGTTTTCATTCTTCCCACTTCCACTTAGGTGACGCGTCATTGTCAAAACCTGATTAATAAAAGTGAAATTTAAGCTAAAACTGTATAGAAACAGCAGTTTGTCAAACAAATGTAATGTCCTACATCCCTGTAATAGTCCTTCCCATATTTCGAATATATTTTTATAGTTTTGGATTTGCTAACTTGCATCCACATCTGCAGACTTCAGAGTATAAAGTAAGCACAATAAACCATTAAAGCCTGGTTTAAGCCCGTTTTTTTACAGTGATATTTTCAGAAAAGTTCCAGTTTGATCATGACTCCAAAACCGATGGTTAAGATATGATTTGTTATGCTTTAGATAGTTTGTTTACACTATATTATCCATTTAATTTGACTTGGAATGGAAATTTTTCTTTGACACTGGCATAAAAATATTGTTCTGTTGTTGATTTTATTTACTCCAAGTGTACACTCAAATTAGATTTCCACTAATGAATTTGGGCAGTTACATTTTAAATGTTCCAATTATAATGTTTTTTTACACAACCAGTGTAAGCTCAAGACAGTGGCCTTAAATGTATTTGGACGCCTATGCTGCCTTCATGTGCTATTGGGATTATTCACTTCCCTGAAGTCGTAATTATGAGTACGTAACATTCAAATGCTTTGTTGTCAGAAACATGGATGACGCCAAATTCATTCTTCCATATTTCTTGAGAAACTCTTACTTTTACACCTTAATGCTAGTTAACTTGCTCATGAATTTTGGTCAAATACATTACATGCTATTATGTCTGTGGAAATATTTACATGTGTCAAATAGTTACAGATATAAGTATATACCAAAATACCAAAGTGGTGATAATGGAAACTCTGGTATCAAAATTATCTGAAAGTTTATCAGTTGTAATTCTGACTTGATATTTATTTGCAACTTCTAATAGGAAACTCGTATTTATGACCATTTCAAATGCACATGAAGGGGGCATTAAGTCGCACTACAAATGAATGTCTTTGCATTAAATAAAATATCAAACAAGTGGCATAAAGAAATATATAGTGCAAACGTTTATGCTAAATATTTATTTGGACACTTTTCTGGTTATCATACGTTATAGTGGAATATGTTCATTGTTAATGTAAAGAACTAAACCTGTGGTTATACTAGGACTAGATATTATTTGCACCCATATTTAAATACTAACATACAGGATATGGGCATCACTGTAGTGTGTTTATTAGGTTTATTTAGAGTCCCACAGACACACTATATTAACCCCTAAACCTAACTGTAACCTTACCTTACAAAAAATAACCATGTTATTTTGTTGTAAATGTACAGTAACCACAACATGAACCATGGTTACTGTATTACAACTATTTTACTGTAGAAACACCATGGTTAATTTGCATTAAAACTATGGTTTCTGCACAAAAATAAATAAATAACATGGTCACTACAATAATACTAGGCCTATAGTAATTAAGTGATGTAATCCCAAGCGATGCCGAAAAGAGGGAACGTGTGTGATCGACAGACCCCGCCTCCGGATCAAACATTTCTCTGCACTCCTTGACATTCACCATGACTAAGACAAAAATAAATATAAATGTTGATTGCATCGCAGTGACTATTATTTTTTGTAGTATTACAGGAAATCGGATGGATTGGGGGGGGGAGTGGGACAAAATGCAGATTTGAACCGGGGTCACCAGAACAACACTACTCATTCACACGTCTCTAAACTACAAGTCACTGCAGCGACACCAGTTGTTGTGTGTGTTGTATATTCCTGTGGTTTCACCAGACTACTGGGGTACAAATACTGTAGCTGCACTGTGTGGCAGATGCTATTTATACCTTGATGCATATAGTCACTCCGAAAAAGGAAGGCTCAGAAAAGTAGTTCTGAGAAAATCTCTTCTATCATTTGTTTGCAGATGCCACTTGGTTTGATGTTTTGTTATCAAGGCAAAAGTGGCACTTACAATGGAAGTGAATGGGGCCAATGTTTGAACATTAAAATACTTACATTTTCAAAAGTATTGGCATAAGACAAAGGATATGTGTAAACATGATTTTAGTGTGATAAAATCACTTACTAACATTTTCTGCGTAAAGTTATAGCCAATTTCATTACCATGACGATGTAATATCAACAAACCAAAAAATGACTATACAAACAACTTTACAGCTCAAATAATACATGAGTTTTAAAAGAAGAATTAATGTAAGTGCTTTTATAAAATTATAAACTTCACATTTCTGGCTTTTAAACCCTCCAAAACGTGGCCACATTCACTTTCATTGTAAGTGCCTCACTGTAACCTTGATTTTCACGTTTAATTTTTTTAAGAAAAGGAGGAACGAGTCCAAATACATTTTTGTGGAAATCAACATTATGCCACAAATGCTGTCGATTGAGCTCAACTTGTATCGAACAAGGAACATTCCTTTAAAGAGGGCATGTTTGCAGGGGCCAAAGTCTGTTGGCACATGCCTTTTTAGAGTCAATGTAAACAAATAAAAATGTAATCATCACCCTAAAATGTTCTAAATGTTCTGGTCATTCATGTTTATATCACTTACGTTGTCGTGGTCTTAAATGTTATCCTCTTCTCTTTTTATTCCATTCCTGTACTGTTCTGTCTTTGCATTGCTGTTGTTCTTTATTTGCTTTTCTCTTGGTACTAATAATAAGTGATCCATATTGTTCACCTAGGTAATCCCATTGTTCCCTCTATTAACCCTGTTACTGATCAATTTCTCTTTCTGGTTTCTTCATAACACACTTTCATTCTCTTTCTTTCCTCCTTCCTTCTGTACTGCTTCAGCACACGGGAAAGCCTCGCATCAAACACCTCAAGTAATGTGGAAAATAGCAGGCGCCAGAATATGGCTTTGAGTCCAGGACATATTGGCACCAAAAGACCCCCGCCACCCTACCAGCCCCCCAGCTTCCGTACCATTCGTGAGCCACCTGCCAACCGCACGGAGAAACAGGCCTCCATCACCAGCGTGTAGTGGCACAGCCGGGGCAGGACTGGGTGCCACCTGTTAAACTGTAATTCATCAGGACTATTACAATCTTACAGACCAGGACCTTCTGAGCTTGTTAAGTCTATCCCAGCTGTATTTTCCCATACAGAAAAGTTTCAAACATAGTTTGTCATAATTCATTGGAGGCATCTTTTTTATATTTGGAACAAATACTGCTGCAGACAAACAAGTCAGTTCTTTAGGACAACATTTAGGGGTTTGGCGATCATATTTGGGATAAAACCCTTGATCAAACGCATTTGTAGGTGTCCTTTATAGCTTAATGTATCCACTACGGGTCTTGTCTGTCTTCTAATCCAAACTGGCTGCATTGCCTCTGCTTATTCATACATCGCTGTCTCATGTTTCCATCTGCACTCTCAGGTCCCTCCAAACTCTACTGATTTGCTGGCTTGTGACCATTGCTGGCCATAACTTGAAGGCCACAATAATTACTATTTGTGGCATCATCCCTGAAATCCGTACAACATTATACTCTTCTGTTTCCTCTGGAATCATTTAATCACATTCTTGTGTATCGTCCACTGTCCAGGGATCAGTTTAATCAGAGCTGTCGTTGTGAATGGAATGCCCAAATCACATCTTTGCACATTTGAGTGTATTGATAATTCAAATGACAGCCATGGATTTAAATGAAATTTAACAAGACATACCACCATCATGGAATTATTTGTTTTGTAAAAGATCATTTAGATTCTATTGGTGCTTTCTTATGGAATGGACTGTCTTAATTTAATACATTATTTTTTTTTTTTCCAATATTCTCTTTTAACCAGGTGCTCTCAAATACAGAACAAGGCGACACCGAATACACACATTGCTACCTCCACAATTTGTACAGTCGTAGGAGACGAGAGTGATTTCCATTTCCATCCCAAATCTCTGCTGTATTAGACACACCACTATCAGTTTGCAAACTGTGAATGTACTGCTATTTCTTTTCAGACACATCTAGATCTTCTGAACTTGGTCAAAGTGTTAGTAACCTACCGTCATTCTAATACAGACACTTCTCATTGTAATATAGGAGGAGACTTGTGTAGGGTTTGGAATTATATAGGACCCATATATAGAATGTCAAATTTAGACTTTCATATCTCTGATATGTCCAACCATATTAAATTATTTATTATTATTATTGCAATTATATTTTTTCCAGTTCATTTAGTGCAGAAATTCAAGGTAAGCATTTAAATAATATTTCACTGATTCTTGAGATGTTGGACAAAACATGTTGTCTTGAAAATAGCAACATTTTCACTTTCAAATTTAATAGAGATGATCACTAATGTGGTTTTAAGAACAATGTACCATTTCATTTTATATTATCGAATTGATATCACATCACACTCACTAACCTCAAAACTAAATGTCCTCAGACTATAACTCAATATTTCTCTTTCCATACTGAAATCTAAGGGTGTGTTCACACTTGTATTTCGGTTCTCTTGGTTCGGGCCAAAAAATAAAATTAATACATTTAGTCCTGGTTCGTTTAGCGTTCACACTGGCATTTTTAACACCGAACCTAACGATACAAAACAAAAGGCATCAGGGAAAAGTCACAACCTGATTGGACAGCTTTTATGACGTATATTATTTGACGGAACTTGCCGATCATTCAAAACAATGACGGCGAAATAATCTCGTTATATTTACATATGTGTGTGGTGGTATTTTTACCAGCTGAGAACAAACGTAGAGTTAATAAAATGTGTAAAAAGGTGTCAAAACAGCACCAGGAACTCCTCCGTTGTACACACAAAGTATATGCTGCAAGGACGGCTGGCGGCGGTTCTGACGACAGTACCGAACTGTAATGGGCATCTGCGCCTATGATGAGAAGAACCAGGTATGCTTGAGGTCAGTATTAGGCAAATTACTTCCTGTTTTTTTTCCGTTTAGACGTCTTTGGTCCATGTTGCGTTCATATATCAATCGAACCGCACCAGAGTTCGTTTGAAGGCGGACCGAGACCGCCTGAGTCTCGGTCTGCCTCCAAATGAACTGGTGCTGCTCGATTGATTGTTAACTTGGTGTTTAGTGCATCAATGTTCAGGTGACAGCGTTCACACTTGTTCAAATGAACCGCACTAACAGAGCAATCACACCAGAGTTCCTTTTAATCGAACCAAACCTGCCATGTGTGAACACACCCCGATATATTGCCATATATAAACACATGTGTACACTATAGTTCATATAATTGAACATATTTAAATTAAACTTTTACAGTATATGAAAATATATTTCTGGTATGTGCTTTGAATATTTTGCCATAAATCACATTTCTGTCTCGAATAGAACAAATATATATACATTTTTAAAATGAAAATGTTATTTATAAAAAACACCTAGGTTAATAAGGTTTCAAAGCTTTCCCTACTTTGAAGGTACTCATATTTCACCTGCAGGCTGTGATAAGATTTATGAAAATAAATTATTTGATAATTAGCCTCATTTTAAGTGGGTCTTTTTAGTAGCTAGTAACACCAGAAAAACTAAATGGATCCTGCATTTAAAACATTAAAATATATTTGAGTACATTACAAATCTGAATATGTATCACAGTTGTGAGTTTTGTACCAGTTCTCAAGAATCAGTGATCAAGTTTTTAAATAAGTTTTAAAATCATAATCAGTCTGGAAAAAAAGAGGTTTATGTAAAATGACTTCCCATTTAGTAACCATCTGTTATATTTCAGTAGAAGTTCTAGAATGGATACAGGAGGATTATAAAGTGTCATGCTTTCATATAAATGGATAAACTGCAGCCAGGACTACCTTGTTATACCATTTTGCACTAATGCCTGTTCTCTGGTGACTGTAAAAAGAAAAAAGGAAAGAAAAAAAATTCCAAGTGTATGCTCTGTTTATAATGAACATATTTGAAATGAAATACTAGTCCATAAAATGTCTTCCCTAAACATGATGGATTTCTTATGGTTCTCAATAGCATTGTTCCTTATTGTGACATAACGTCATTTTGTTAGAGATGGCTATCTGTCAAGCGGAGTATAAAAACCTACAAGGGGGATTTCTGGTAAAGTATATAATATTTAAAAGATTCCCCAACTGTGTAGTTGTGCTATTAAATGTTTTAGTGTACTAAATCCCTCCCTTGGGGATTGTGTTTTTAAGTTTTTAAGACAATAAAATAAAATGAGAAGTTAAATTTAACTGTGTCACATGTGTAGAGGCAATCAAATCAATGTCTTTTAATGTGCAGTGCTGAGCTTGAAGAGTAATTGTGCACATTAAGGTACAGTACCAGATGTAACCACTAGAGAGCGCACAACAAAATCTCATGACAAAATAGAGCTCGGACATAAAGGATCCCAACTAAGAAATGATGATGATATTAAATTATTTCTACCCAAGTTAAACTCCACTGTTCAAGCTGCAAGTAAATTGACAAATTAGGATGTTTCGCTATGGACAGTGTGACAGTACAAATCACACTCTTCAACACAACTGCACACAATGTAAAATGTCCTTTATCCTACAGAGCCAAACATTATTTGTTATAAAGTCCTAGGTTTATCATAAACTAGCAATTTTGTATTTTAAATACTAATCCTAGCGTTGTCAAACTGGTTCCTCAAAGGCATTACTAGGGGTCCATAAACAGAAATACCAAAAAATTTGAATATTTAGAGGCATACACTTTTAATTTTATAAGAAATTTCTATATATCAAAGGTCACATCCACACAAATACATTTTGGATTGAAAACGCATTAATTTTGATATGATTACGGATCTCATCCATAATACAATGGCTTCATTCACAGAAAACAGTTTTTTAAGATGCTTTCCATAACTGCATACTTTGGAAAATTATGTTAGGAAACGTCTCGGTTACTTTGTGCAACCTTGGTTCCCTAAGTGGAGGGAACGAGATGCTGCTTCAGAAACTGCCGCTATGGGAGAACCCATCAGAAAGCGGGACTTTGAAACCCCATACAATCACGTCAATTTCTCCATCGGTGCTGACGTCATCTTGAGCATTTAAGCCGAAGCCCAGGTTCATATTGTCTAGATTTTCCTCCTTTCAGGGAACCAAGTTTATGCAAAGTAACCGAGACGTCTCCTTTCCAGAAGGTAACTTCGACACAGCGTCAGAAGCTGACACTATGGGAAGTCAATAACACTGCTGTAGTCACACCTTCATATTAAGAAATTGGAAGGGAGGTGAGAACAATAAACTGTTACCTTGTAACACCAATACTAACCAATTGGTCAGTGATCAACCTTCTTCCTCTGTAAAAATCTGGGAAGGGAGGGAAGATACATGCAGGTTATAAAACCTGGCAAAGGTGTTAATGGAAGCCTACAGCCAGACAAATGTCTTCTAGAGACATGCCCTTTGCCCATGCTTAAGAGGAGGCCATACTCCTGGTAGAGTGGGCTTCTATGCCCATGGCACCTTGTATGCCTTGTGAGTTATACAGTATGTGAGCACAATAGCATCCTCGACACAGTGGGACATTCTTTGCATGGAGACGGCCAAACAGTTTGTGCGGCTTACAAAGCAAACAAAGTTGTTTGATACACTGAATTGACATGTTTGTCCAGTGTACATGTGTAACACTCTCATAGGGCCATGTACAACTCAAAGGGAGGAGGGGAGAATGCTTGTATGGTAACAACCTCAGAATTAAAGGGGCTTGCCAGCACTTTGGGCACATAAACTTGCATGGACTATGACAGGCCTGGTCCGAACTCTCCACAGGAGATATTGACTGAAAGGGCCTGAAGGTCACACGTTTGACTGATGCCAAAGCGAGTAACTGCACAGTCTTCACTGAGAGTATGTGCAAGCTTACCGCCTCTAGTGGCTCAAACGGTGGACCTGCAAGCACATTTAATACTGGCGCTAACTCCCAGACTGAGACAGTAGTGGAGTGAGAAAGTCTCAGAAGTCTTGCACCTCGCAATAATCTACTGACCAGAGTGTGCTTGCCTACAGTCAAGCTCTCTATGAGGCCATGAGTAGCTGCTATGGCAACGACAAACATATATACTCTGAGCATGGATGGAGTGAGTCCTGCATCCAAACACTCTTGTATAAATGAGAGTATTGTAATGCTTTGGGTCCTCAACTCGGGAGGAGCACCAATTAGCAAAGTGTCAACACTTCACCTTGTTAAGGGAGCCCTGGCCTTTAGTGTGGTGTTTGACACTGGTTGCGATAACCCTATTGTGTCAGACGAGCCCTATTCAAAGGCCAGACAGTCTCTGTAGCTCTGGCCGAGGATGCCAGATCTTGCACTGAGATTGCAAGATCAAATCTGTACTCAAAGGAATTTACCATGGGTGAAATCTAACAGCTCTACCAGCTCTGAGAACCAGTGGCTGTTGGGCCAATTCAGTGCAACTAGGAACACATCTTCATTGTCTTCCCATATTTTGCATAATACTTGGTTGTAGCAAACAGATGTTTGAAGGTTTAGTCTCCATTTCCCCATTTTGACCAGAGGTTGTGCTATATATATTTTTTTTTATCCGTCACTTTGACGGACCGAGTTGTAAAATTTCCATGAAGATGTATTTTTATCCATCATACTTGTTTTCATTTCATATAGTACTAGGGCTACATTCAGGGGGCATAACATAGATCATAATGTTATACAGTGGTATAACAGATTTTTGACTCCCCTAGTGAGCAAGGTGAAATCAGAGTTCTAGGTTAGTACTTCCTGTCAATGAAATGCTGCACTAAAACAAGATTTTAAACTTTGCCGGTTACATGTGGGTTAAAAGGAAACAACTATCCAGTCGGAAATGAAAAAACAAAGTGTATACGTACACACGTTCACAGAACTTGAATTGGATACTACACAAAAATAACTAAGGATTCTGCTATAAATGTAATGTTTGCGCTTAGATTAAAAGTATAATTGGCAGAAACTATACCACTTTTTTCTTGCTTTCATTTGTTCTTACAATTTTTAGCGCTTTATTATCTTGCAGTAACACGCTGATGTAATAAAAAACGAATGCATTATTGAAATTAGAGTCCCTCTCCTTGAAATCTGAACTCAACTGGTCAAAAGAGACATATATTATCAGGTGTAAATGCCTATCCACTTCTGATAGGATTGCATATCTATAAATGGGGCACACACTCACAGTGGGAGAGTGAGAAGTCAAACTGATGCACTAGGTTAAACTGGTTTTCTTGTTTCTTTTTCATCTGTCAAAATGAAGGACAGCGTTTGGATTTATCCATCAATGTTTAAAAAAATAAATACATCTGTAAATGACAGAGAATTTACGGTTAACGCAACCCCTGGTCCTGACAGCCTGATGCATGAGTAAATCTGATGCATGAGTAAATCTGCTCTGCTGTTCAGACAGCAGGGAACTTGAACATGAAACCCAGCACTCGCTTAAAAAAAAAGGATAAGGATGGCTCATTTGGCTCAGCTCACCAAAAAGGCTCTTTTGGCTCCCAAACGGCTCTTTATATGCCGGTGTCGGTTGTGCATAGAACCGGCTTTATATGAGATTTTGTTTTGGCAAATTCTACACTATGCTCTAACAATGTCTACATTATTAAAATGCATCCAAATGCTATTGTGCTTTCAACTCATTTTCCACTTTCCAGCTGTTGTTTTCACAGCGGTCCTTCCTCTCTCTCCTCGGCTGCTAAGTGTGTGACTGTCTGTGAGTGAGTTGGCTCCGCCTTCCCTCACACATCTTTGGTTCATTGGTTGGCACTGTGTGTCTGATTTACAGGAACAACAGGTGAGGCTGTTAGTCTGAGCAGACAGTCAGAACGAATGTGTGTGCTTGAGCATTTAGGCCTATATTATTTTATTTCTTTTTTCATTCTATTCATTTAAATCTTTTGATTATTCATATCTTAATTTTTAAAATGTTTAATAAATAGGTTAGTCTCTTCTGATATGCGAGCCGGCTCCCAACGTTCACCTACAAGAGCCTGCTCTTTGAGCCGAATCGTTCGCGAAAGACCAATCACTATATGTGGCCGCTCAGCTTCAGCTGAGCCAGCACAGCATCAACACATTTCGTGTATGTGCAAGGAGCCAGGGGCAAGCCAATGGGTAAATTTCAAGAATAGCCTTTGGGGGGCCTGGGTAGCTCAGCGAGTAAAGGCACTGACTCCAGCCAGGTCCCCTAAGCAACCAAAGATTCGCAGATTGACAGTCTCAGACGCGGAAGCAACTGAGATTCGTCCTCCGCCACACGGATTGAGGTCACTATGCCACCTCAAGGACTTAGAGTGCATTGGGAATTGGGTATTCCAAATTGGGGTGGAAAAAAAATAAAAAATAAAAATGGCCTGTGATGAGGGGGCAATCTGCACATTTCAGCTTGATTGATACAAACCAGTCCAGTAGGCAGACATGAGACAAGATCTGTCTCAGAGTCACCTTATTGAACCGAGACTTCCTTAGTGTCCAATTCAAGGGCCTCATGTCCAGTATGGGCAATAGTGCCAGTGTGAAAGAGAAGGGGCATTAATGTGCTGCTTCTGCCTCTTCTAATGGAGGAAGATGGAAATATCCTATATGCTAGGTGAGGTCCAAAGATGTAAAGGCCACTGCACCTGCGATGTAGGTTCTCGCAGGGTACGCAAGCGCCACGTTTTGACCAACTTGTCGTGCAGCTCTGTAAAGAATGGCCCTGGGCGGTGTAAAATTTGATTACACCAGCTCGGTTAAAACAGTTCATCCAGTTTTGAGCACTCAGGTGCAACAAGGATGGGCCATTTAAGCTGAAGCCTCTCAACTGCTTGCCTGAGAACTTTGTTCAACTCAGCTTCAGAAGCAGACATCATTCTGTTTTCCACCACTTGAGGAGAAATACATGCACCCTGCCCATCCACTGAGCAAGACCATGTCTCTGTTTCTGAGCCCTACAGTGATATAGAATCATCATCTTCAAACACACCTCCAAATTTGGTTGAACCATGCACATTGATCTCAAGATGCAAGTCATCACGGGCGAACCCTACGGGAGAAGACACCATATATGGTGCACTGGAGGTGCGCAAGGCTTGAACCAGCAACAAATGGTGTCCCTCGGGAGACACAGAAAGACTGGAGGAAGAGGAGTCTTCCACCTTCTCAATGAAAGCAAAGTCACGAGCACAGCGTCCTGAGCTTCATGTATTCACAATGAACACAATTAGACCCTACCAGTGCTGCTTCAGCATGAGCTCAGTCCAAGTAAAAAAGTCAGCCCATTCTAGTGTGCTTGCTAGCAATGCGTTTGCAAAATAAAATGTACGAGTGTGGACGTTGCCTAAATGTGGTTAATGTTAATTAATGTTTGAATGATTTGGTTGCTATTTAGAGAATAAAACCATCATTAAACATATGCAAATCTTTTCTCTGTCAGACAATAAAATGGTTTGTTGAATCTGACATGAATAAAGTATCCTACGGTTTGTTAATTGAGAAACTAGGTTAGCAACTTTTTTAAAGTTTGTTTGTTAATGTTATGCATTACACATTTCTACCAAGTCACTGTGTGTGCTGAGATTCAGGGTGGGAGGTCCCCAGGTCGGAGAAGTTTGACAATTCCTGTTCTAAACAGGTTATATATTTTCCATGAATAGGAGTTCCACTTCTAGTAGTGTGCAAGAATAACTGCACCTTACGCTGTCAAAAGAAATCAGAAACCTCAACCGTTTACCATTGCTCACTGAACGCCAAACACTTGCTTCATTTCCTGTTGTTGTGTGTTTCACCCTGGGCATTTTGTGCAGTGTAAAGTAACTCAAATGCAAAATATTAATTGCTCAACTTAAAACTAGGAGTGCAGTAGTGACGGCAAAATCACAACATTAGAGACAATTTGGAGTTTATTTAGCAGATTTGTTGAATGACAATTACAAAGCTTTTAGAAATTGCACTGGAGAAAAACAACTGATTTGAACAATACAGCATCGCAACTGAATCTATCTTTTCCAGCACCTGAAGTTTTGCATTTGCTGGCATATTCCATTATGCATTTGGAAGGAGTATCATCAGCTTTTTCCAATCAGCAAAATATAACATTCACAGATGAGTAGTAGCAATAACGCAGTAACGGAATGATCACAGTATACTGTGAAAATGTGCAATATAGTGTGCAAAATCTGGTTTCCAAGACAAGCCGCTCAATAATATTCAGTTAAATGAACTTTGATGACAGCAAATTAAAATAGACATTTTAAAATCAATAATTGCAAATCTATTCAGCAGGGTTAAAAGTAAACATGATTCAAACTCAATGCAGTCTTTTGGAATTAAATATATATATATATATATACACACACATATATATATCCAGCCCCCACCCCATGCCCAATTCCCAATGTGCTAAGTCCTCGTGGTGGCGTAGTGATTCGCCTCAATCCGTGTGGCAGAGGACGAATCCCAGCTGCCTCCGCATCTGAGACCGTTAACCTGTGCATCTTATCACATGACTTGTTGAGCATGTTGCCACGGAGACGTAGCACATGTGGAGGCTTCACGCCATCCACGCTCAACTCACCATGCACCCCACAGAGAACAAACCACATTATAGCGACCACGAGGAGGTTACCCCATGTGACTCTACCCTCCCTAGCAACTGGGCCAATTTGGTTGCTCTGGCTGGAGTCAATCAGCACGCCCTGGGATTTGAGCTAGCGAACTCCAGGGGTGGTAGCCAGCATCTTTACCACTGAGCTACCCAGGCCACCATAAAAATGTTATATTACAATATAGAAATAACAAAACTAATCAGAGTAAAACAGAAGGTAATTAAAGGGATAGTTCACCCAAAATTTTTTAATTCTGTCATCATTTACCTGAATGACTTTCTCCAGTGGAACACAAACGATATCTGTATGTTTAGTCTCTGTCACCATTCACTCTCATTGAATATTTTGTCCATGCAATTAAAGTGAATAGTGACTGAAAGTCAAATGGGTTTGGAACAGCATGAGTAAATGACAGAATGTTTTTTTTTGGTGAACTATGCCTTTATCCAAATTGACTTATCTAAAATCACAATGACTAAAATGTGTTGTTTGTAGTAGTAGTAGTAGTAGTAGTAATATGGTCAAATGAGTGCAATGTTATCATTTCGGCTAGCTGATGTATTCAGCTATAAAAAGAATGGATGTTTACAGGATGTTTGCATTGATGTAATGGAGAGAGGACGGATAACTAAAATGTCCTGACCTCAAGGAGAATACGTCACGTATCTGGGCTATTGACAACTATGAGCTTATATGGATGAAATATGTGTCAAATGGGTGTTTTACATCAATACTATTGTGTTTGATCACATGCTAACCGAACCAAAGTTACCTTTGTATAGAATCACATGTTCACAAGACTGTGCTGTTTTGAGATGTTTTTGTTCCCAATGTGTGTTTGTATGGGTGTGTGTCTAATTCACAATTGCAGATGAGCACATCTTGTTGATTCCACACAGTCTGGATCCTCTGTACAGGTAATAGTAACCCTATGAGGGATGGACAACAAAAATTATTAGCAAAGATCCAACATTACCCTGACTATGCAAACCTGAATATACTCATTCACTAAAGTTCTGACAAGACTTTTTTCTCACTTAGTTGAAATCTGCAAAATGGAACATTTAAAATGTTTAAATGGAGTTGAGAGTTTGATTTTGGTAGCTGAAAGCATAGCCAAAGTATATTGTGCACACGCAACCACAATCGCAATTATTCACAAGAATTGCATTTCATTCATCCCAATTGTGCATAACAAATCAACTTTGAATTGTAGTACACTAATGTTATACACTAATTGCAAATGACTTCCATGCATATGACTAGACTGAAAACGTTTTTTTAAAGGGAAAACATAGTCACACTTTTTCAGCATTGTTCAAGTATGGAAGCCCACAGAGGTCATGTATTTTTTTTTTAATTGTATTTATTTTTGAATGGCTTGTGTGGGCTTCAATAAACAGGTAACTGATATAGAAGTTATTCTATTTCCACATGTTCTTTACCTGCTCCCCATAGTCTTCTCCCCAGCTGTTCTTGATGGCCCAGAATGGAGTGCCATTACCTGCACAAAGAATTACAAATATATACTCATTGTGACAGCTCGAAGAGCACCACAGGGCCATGACAAATTGGATAGGAATTTGTCAGAGAATAGTGTGGCTTTGTCAGGTTACAGTGTAAACTGATGTTATTAAGCTAAAGTTTGGCAGGTATATGTTTAAAGATGGTAATTAAGATATCCACAAGTAAATTCAAGGTAAAACAACTTAAACAATGCTATTTGCATTGTCTATATGAAATGACTTCAGCAGCAGCTGTTAAAGGCCTGAGGTTCTCTGTATCAGGACAAACATAAAATCATTCAAACTCACGTTCTCCGTATCCCACAAGCAGCACAGCGTGATCAATCATCCAGGGGTTGCAGAAGATCTTCAGAGGGTGGGACACTCCCTTTCTGTAGAACTAAGGAAATAATGTAAACAAAAAATTTGAGCAAGTGAAGACAAAATTTCTTCTAGAGATTGACCGATAGTAAATTTTGACAATAAATATGGTGGTGGAAAAGGCCACTAACTGAATTTCTTAGTCATGACATAGAGGCTCCAAAATTAATACAATTCTAATAATAAACAGAAAACACAAAATTTGGTGCAAAATGCAGTAGTTATAAATATAAACAAGCCCAAAAATACACCGGGAACTCTCATTTTGAAATGAGACCAGCTACAATGCTCTATTTAAAAGTATTTACCAGGTGAAGACCTTATAAATCTTTTTTTTCTTTTTTTTTTCACATTTAGAATAATAGTAAAGTCATCAACACTATGGAATAACATCAGTGGAACTATGGGAATTATGTAAATCCAAAATAAATCAAAACTGTGTTATATTTTAGCATCTTCAAAGTAGTCTACCTTTGTCTAGAATTTGCAGGCATGAACTCTTGACATTTACTCAAGCAACTTCTTGAGGAATCACCCCAAGTAATCATGCTACTGATCATTTGGTTCTAGAAAATCACTTGCCATTATATCAAACACAGTTGAAAGCTATTTGGTTCATTAAATGAAGCTTAACATTGTCTGTGTGTTTGTTTTTGAGTTGCCACAGTATCCAATAGACTGGCATGTCTTAAGGTTAATATTAGGTCAAAAATGGCAAAAAAGAAACAGTTTCTAGAAACTCGTCAGTCAATCATTGTTTTGAGGAATGAAGGATATACAATGCTTGAAATTGCCAAAAAAACGAGACTTCATACAAAGGTGAACACTAAAGTCTTCAAAGGACAACTGACTCTAACAAGGACAGAAAGAGATGTGGAAGACCAGATGTACAACTAAACAAGAGGATAAGTACATCAGAGTCTCTAGTTTGAGAAATAGACGCCTCACATGTCCTCCGCTGACAGCTTCATTGAATTCTACCCGCTCAACACCAGTTTCATGTACAACAGTAAAGAGAAGACTCAGGGGTGCAGGACTTATGGGAAGAATTGCAAAGACACTTTTGAAACAGAAAATCAAAAAGAAAAGTTTGGAGTGGTCAAAGAAACACAGACATTGGACAACAGATAATTGGAAAAGTGTGTTATGGATCTTAACCTCATTTAGCCTTTGTGCGATCAGCTAGACTGTAAGGTGTGTGAGAAGTGCCTGACAGGACAGACACATCTATGGCAAGTGCTACAGGAAGTGTAAGGTGAAATGTCTCCTGAGTATCTGGACAAACTGACAGATAGTATGTCAAGGATCTACAAAGCTGTCATTGCAGCACATGGAGGATTGTTTGATGAGAACACTTTGAAGTAGTTTGAGAAGTTCTAAAGTTTTCACATTATTAATGTCCTGACGATACATTGTGATCAGGTGAATGCCACTTTGGTGAATAAAAGTATCAATTTCTTTCCATAAGAGCAAAATCTGTACATTATTCTAAACTTTTGGACACCTGTGAGTATGAGTGTGTGTGTGTGTATATATATATATATATATATATTTTGTTTCACCCAATAAGGTTTATTGATGAGGAATAAAAAAAATTAGATATAAAAAAAAAAAAAAAATACTGGCAAATATTGACATCGATTTTTGCTGATAACCGGCATGATTAATCAGTAAAAACTTCTTCTGTGTGTGAAGTAGCAGACATACAGTATATATAGGCCTGTCTTGATTATTACATGATCGCATGATCATGCACATTGAATTCCAATCACCATGAACAAAATGCCATTTTAAAGTTCAAGTTCACTTATTTTTAAAATATTTGGAATTACTATATTTCAACTATTTTATTATATATATTTTTTTCCATGTCATTCTAGGCCTGTGAATTAGTTTCAGAATTTTTAAAGCATTAAAGTAAATCATATATCCCTATTTTATTATACGATTCCAAGTTACAACAAATTACTATTTACCTTGTTAACATTGCTTGCTAACCTTATCTGTGTAAAGTTGTATCCAATACTGGGATTAAGAGTTTTGTTGTGATGACAACAAATATATTGAATTTAACTTTACACAGAACAAGTAACATACACCTATGACAATATTTAGGACAGTGAATAAACAATCAAATTTATTTGTTTGACAGCCAAGTTTTACAATTGTGACAGCCCTACATACAGTGCATCCTATTCACAGTGCTTCACTTTTTCCAAAATGGATTTAATTCATTATTTTCCTCAAAATTCTACAAACAATACACCATAATGACAACGTGAAAGATGTTTGTTTGAAATCTTTGCAAATTTATTACAAAAAATAAATACAATTTATTTAAAAATCACATGTACAACAGTATTCACAGCCTTTGCTCAATACTTTGTTGAAGCACCTTTTGGCACCAATTACAGCCTCAACTGTTTTTGAGTATGATGCTACAAGCTTGTCACACCTATTTTTGGGCAGTTTCTCCCATTCTTCTTTGCAGGACCTCTCAAGCTCCATCAGGTTGGATGGGGAGCGTTGGTGCACAGCCATTTTCAGATCTCTCCAGAGATGTTCAATCGGGTTCAAGTCTGGGCTCTGACTGGGCCACTCAAGGACATTCACAGAGTTGTCCCGTAGCCACTCCTTTGTTATCTTGGCTGTGTGCTTAGGGCCGTTGTCCTGTTGGAAGATGAACCTTCACCCCAGTCTGAGGTCCAGAGTGTTCTCGAGCAGGTTTTCATCAAGGATGTCTCTGTACATTGCTACATTCATCTTTCCCTCGATCCGGACTAGTCTCCCAGTTCCTGCCACTGAAACAACATCCCCACATCATGATGCTGCCACCACCATGCTTCACTGTAGGGATGGTATTGGCCAGGTGATGAGCGGTGCCTGTTTCCTCCAGACATGACGCTTGCCATTCAGGCCAAAGAGTTCAATCTTTGTTTCATCAGACCAGAGAATTTTGTTTCTCATGGTCTGAGAGTCCTTCAGGTGCCTTTTGGCAAACTCCAGATGGGCTGTCACGTGCCTTTTACTGAGGAGTGGCTTCCATCTGGCCACTCTACCATACAGGCCTGATTGGTGGAGTGCTGCAGAGATGGTTGTTCTTCTGGAAGGTTCTCCTCTCTACACAGAGAAATGCTGGAGCTCTGTCAGAGTGACCATCGGGTTCTTGGTGACCTCCCTGACTAAGGCCCTTCTCCCCCGATCGCTCAGTTTGGTCAGGCGGCCAGCTCTAGGAAGAGTCCCGGTGGTTCCAAACTTCTTCCATTTACGGATGATGGAGGCCACTTTGCTCATTTGGACCTTCAATGCTGCAGAAATGTTTCTGTACCTTCCCCAGATCTGTGCCTCAATACAACCCTGTCTCAGAGGTCTACAGACAATTCCTTGGACTTCATGGCTTGGTTTGTGCTCTGACATGCACTGTTAACTGTGGGACCTTATATAGACAGCTGTGTGCCTTTCCAAATCATGTCCAATCAACTGAATTTACCAGAGGTGGACTCCAATCAAGTTGTAGAAACATCTCAAGGATGATCAGTGGAAACAGGATGCACCTGAGCTCAATTTTGAGCGTCATGGCAAAGGCTGTGAATACTTGTGTACATGTGATTTTTTTTTTTTCATTTTTTATTTTTAATACATTTGCAAAGATTTCAAACAATCTTCTTTCACGTTGTCATTATGAGGTATTGTTTGTAGAATTTTGAGGAAAATAATGAATTTAATCCATTTAGGAATAAGGCATAACATAACAAAATGTGGAAAAAGTGAAGTGCTGTGAATACTCTCCGGATGCACTGTGTATTTTAGGTTTGAGACAGTCAGCCTAAAATCAATCCAAAAGAGCATTAGATGGAGTGAAATCTCAACAAAAATCATAGAAGGGTCCTATATTTAGGATGCTAAATATAGCATTTTCTGGGTGCTAACATAAGCAGCAATCTTGTTTGGTTGAGTTACCTGCATGGCAAAAGCATTGAGGGCAGCAGACACCGGGCCATTCTCAGCCAGCCAAGCAGCAATCTCTGATTACAAGTCACAGAAAGAATTAAGTCATTTTAGATTAGCAGGCAAAGTTGTTACAAAATATTTCCCTCTAAAATGCTGAAAGAGCAGGAGTTATTAATTATAGATGAAAGTCTTTGGATAAGGTCTACTCATCTCATATTTCTTTCCTCTTTCCTGAAAAGGCATACATATTTTTTATTTTCTCTAGTAGTTCAGGTACCACACTTTATTGCCATCATCAATGTTATCTGAAGGTGCTTTAAATTTAATATTAATTATTATGTTTAATGGCACAATTCTGCTCTCATATTTTAATTTCTCTCACTCACCTTTCTCATCTTTGGGCAGGTCAACAGAGCTGTTGATGTAAGCTGCCACCTTCCCAGTAGAGAAATCACAGCTCTGCTTGTGTCCTATATAGCTGTAGTCTTTTTCAGTCTCAAGACCACCTTTATGGATGATAGAAAATGATTAAAAAGGATTTGGCCCAGTTGCAAGAAACCCCTTAAGTTAAGAAAACCATTAATTAGGGCCCCAAGCACAGAAAGTGCAAAGGACCTATTGTTCCTCTAAGGGATTCAGGTTACAGCTACCAAATGTGGCGACATCGTATATCGAACAGTGTCGCTATGGCGTCATGATAAAGTAATGTAAAAAAATGGAAAATAGGAAGTTCCTCATATTTTCTGCGTGCGTCATATGATTTACATCAAAATTGAGCAGTACGTTCAGCCTTGCAGGCTGATCACATTGATGTGGCTATTGTGGGTCATGGTTATAGTGCCACCTACTGGCAGAAGGAAGTGTGGCACTTTTATCAGAATTTGAAATATCCCTCTAATAATGTTTACCTAAATTGCTTCAATTTTTTTTAATAAATGTCAAAACAGTGCAGATTTAAAATTCTGAAAGGATTCTTGATAAAGTGTTGCCAATGCAATGTATTAAATGTAATTGTTCCTTTTTAAGTATATTAATGTTTTTGAGGTATTTGGCATGCTTGAATTTGTAGAGGGGGGGGGGCTCTGTAGCGCCCCCTTTAAAATGGGTGTGCAAGATGGCCTCTGTAGCACCCCCATTTTCACCTACAGTCACCAAACTTGGTACATATATAGTTCTCACCAAGCTGGCCAACTTTCATAGTTTCATAGTTCCTTTTCTGACACACCCAATTCAGGTCTTGGAGTCATCACTAACGAGCAGAGTTGAATCAGGGTTGGTCCTGGGGATTCATGTGATTCATGCAAAGACATTGTAGATGCTAAATTGCGAATGGATTTTTTATATTTTGATCAGTGTCTCCATAGTGAAGCAATATATTTATGGTGAAAAAAAAGGAAACAGGAAGTGCCATTGGGTGGAAATGGACCCATGGTGCTTGGGCCCATCATCACAGCTTGAAGCTATATTTATAATTAGTCTGTCAATTGAAATTCAAATTTTTTATCAAATCAATGACATGCTATAAGGAATAATCAAATTAATCGCAATTAATCACAAAAAAAAAAATCAATATTTGCTAAGGCCCTCAAATAAAATAAATTATAAAAAATTATAAATATAATTGGTTATGCCTCTATTTTTGTGTTATTAGGACACTGTCAAATTAAATGTAGTTTAAAATGAGAAAAAAACATCTCAATACCCCTGCATTCAGAGTTAAATTTCACCAAGCTTGGATTGCTCCGATGGTAGGGAAAGGTCTTTTTACGGTCAGGGGGCATGATTAATTACATTAATTTTTAATGCATTATTTTTTATTTATTTAATTAGTAGCACCTTATTACCATGTTAAATCAACAGCCCTATTTGTAATTGTAAGTGTATTGTCATTAACGGTTTTGTTAACTTAAGGGCTTCTTTTGTAACCAGCTGCTGATATTTACACTTACAAATTCCTCATGTTAACGTATCATAATTTTAGTTGAAATACCATTCTAGGGAATGAGCTCCACACTTTTGTGTCTTACCAAGCTTCTCGATGGCTTCATAAGCATTAGATGGCAGTCCACCTCCACATGCTTGGTCCAGCTTGTCACAGTCCACTAACTCTGTTTTGTAAAGAGGCGAGCAAACAAAAATAATTTCTGTATAAACAGCCATATCATGAATTTATATACAATATTTAATGTTTTATGTTCATGTTATTAGTGGTGTCTATTTAAATCTAGTACCACTATTATTATTGCTCATTCTTTTTGGACAATTTGAACAAACTCCTACCCATAAGTATTAAGCTTAAGCATTAAACTTGTCCCATACTACTGAGATATAGACATGCATAATACCTCAAATCATGTGGCTTGTTGAGGACAGATGTGCTATTGCTTTTCTAAGCAATCTGACTTAGACTTATTTTTACCTGGCAGACAATAAAGTGGGCTTAAAAATCCCATAGATTTACTGGAGGTGAAGGTGGGACTTGAGCCAAATGTAGGGACCAGAATATCATAGAGACTTGGTGTGCTTTTTTGACTAGTAAACAACCCCTTAGAACATCCTGGCAACTACCCACAACACCCTAGAATTGTGGAGGTGAGTTTTGCTCAAGGAAGCACCGCTTACATTTTCTTATAAATATAAAAATCTAGTTTATATTGACCCTGCTCTGAGAGAGACAGCAGCTGTCCAGTCTTCTTGAACCACTGTCCCTCGATGTTTCCAGTCACAGAGAATGCCCAGCAAGAGCCACACATGCCCTGCAACAGACAGTCAGTTAAACTGTTATTCTCAAATCTTATTCTATAAACTGTAAATTTTCTCATCATTTACTCACCTTCATGCAATCTAAGATGTGTATGACTTTCTTTATTTTGCAAAACACAAATGAAGATTTTAGAAGAATATATCAGCTCTGTAGGTCCATGCAAGTGAATGGTGACTAAAACTTTGAAACTCCAAAAAGCACAAAGGCAGCATAAAAGTAATCCATATGACTTCAGTGATTAAATCCATGTCTTCAGAAGCGATATAAGTGTAGGAGAAAAACAGATCAATATTTGAGTCCTTTTTTATTATAAATTCTTCTCCCTCCCAAAAAGGTGGCAATATGTACAAAGAATAAGAATGGCCAGAAACAAAATAAGAATATGAAAGTGTAAATTTATAGTAAAAAAGGAATTAAACATTGATCTATTTCTCAACCACACCTATCATATCACTTCTTTAGACATGGATTACTTTTCTGCTGTTTTTATGTGCTTTTTGGAGCTTCAAAATTGGGGTACCCATTCACTTGTATTGTATGGACCTACAGTGCTGAGATATTCTTCTAAAAATCTTCAATTGTGTTCAGCAGAAGAAAAAAAATACATATCTGGGATGGATGGAGGGATTAATGTTCATGTAAATGATGAACATTTTCATTTTTGGGTGAACTATCCCTTTAAGTTTCCTAATGACTGAGTCATTAGAATATTTTTGTAATCATTCCTTGTCTCGCGACTCGCAAATATGAGAATGGTAAGATCGTGTGTTCTTCCATATGTTCATTAAGTAAAAAAATTTTTTTAAACACATTTATTAAAATAATCATTAAATAAATTGACTTAGCTACAATGGATGTTTGGTGGAAATAGAATGCATTTAAAGCAAATGCATAAATATCAAGATATAAATATCATCAAAAGGCTGAAAAATATTGAGATCTAATTATATATACATATATATATATATATTTTTTTTTTTTTTTTTTTTTTTTTTGCTATATCACTCAGCCCTGTTCTTAATTACACCTACTCATTCATAAATAAATCATCCCAAATTATTTAGAGTTAATTTGAGCTCCCACACCTGATTCTTCACAGAGCTGACCGCACCATGATCCCTCCAGTCCCAGCTATCAGGAGCGGCCTTGCTGGCAGGAGTCGCCAACTTCATGTTCTTCTGCAAGCTCCACTGACTCAGCATTGGGTTCAGGTACATTACTCTGAACTCATCCTCTAAACACACAAAGAAGATGGTGATTAGCTGCTTTGATATGATCTTATAATCAGTACATATAAGATTGATTGGCCTCCAGTCTTCAAACATGCAATGGGTTAGTGCATAGCAGTGCGAGTTTTCCAGTCTATCATATCACTCCATGGTTTCTTATCATAATAAAATAATTTAAAATCAATAATTCATGTTTATTTATTCATCTCAAATTAATGATACAAGATCTAATCACCTTGTCTGGGTCTATTTGACTGTACATTATGCCTTATGTCATAAATAATCATTTTGTCCACAAATCCATATACATACCTGTGAGGTCACTGAACTTGGTGACACCATACTCAGCTGACCCCTGTTCCAGAGACTGCAGCGTATGCGCGGTTTTCATATTCTCCTGGAAAATGCGCAGGCGCTTTTCAGCCTCTGTGGAGTTTAGTGTGTCAGTGGTTAAAGTGGGGATTTGCCATTGTGTATGTACATAACAAATGTGAATTAACTGAATTTTAAGAGTAGAAACCCTGTTTGGAAATACTTTACATAAATGGTAACTTATTATATGTTGATATAATGAAATGGAAAAGCAATAACAATAAGTTATTCTAGGTTGTTCCACAATAGAACTACATTATAAACGCATTGCTTGTTAGTATTACTCTGTACTTAAGTAATTACACTGTAACATGAACATTGATTTATAGGTGTGACCACTTATTTTCATACAAATGATCAAATCCATGTACTGCATATTACATGTCTTACCCTCTTGGGAGCTATAGGTTCTGTTATATGAGATCATAAAGTTTTTGAACTGGGTCAAAAGCTCTACAGATTCCTGAAAAACAGTGAAAAAATTATGTTGTGGGTTAGAAAATGCTTTAAAATATTTATTTATTTTACAACATATTTAAAACATTGCACATTTCCATACCTTCAAAGGTTTGTCATGGGTAAGAGGTACAGCCACAACCTTTTTGAGATCCTTGGAAACTAAGGCATAAACAGTATCAAGGTAACTACATATGGTTGATCGAAATCACACAACATCCTGTCCTACAAAATAAATTCTGATAGGAAATAAAAAGTCTCTTACTGTTTATATCATGCTATATATTATGTGAAGAATACTGACATTTACATTCATCGAAATAAACTTCTACATTTCATACTAATACTTTTTATCAGTATGTGTGTTCCCCGGGAATTCAACCCATGATATTAGGAAATAACAGGAACATAATATGAATATTATTTGGACTACATCAACCTGTGTTCTGATGTATCAGTCAATATATGTGCACAGTTTTGCCCCATTACTGACCTGCAGGCTGACACTTCTGTTTAAGGAGGGTGGATTTACTTTCCCAGGGAATGTCCCAAATCTCAAACAAACACACCTCCGTCTGTGGGGTAAAATGTTAATGGGGGTTTGTGGTTCTATTAGCATTTGTATTTAAATGAAAATACAAGCATGCATTGATTCATACACTAATATATCTTAATGGAGATGGTCCTTTAAATGAATATTCCAGTTCAATACAAGTTAAGCTCAATCAACAGAATTTGTTAAAATGTTGATTACCACAAAAATTTATTTCCACTTGCCA
The DNA here is from genome assembly GCA_032164185.1 of Moxostoma hubbsi. NCBI lineage: Eukaryota > Metazoa > Chordata > Actinopteri > Cypriniformes > Catostomidae > Moxostoma > Moxostoma hubbsi. The sequence goes on along the minus strand of JAVLUX010000016.1, from coordinate 35,335,634 downwards.
CTCCTTTTCTTTGAAAAAAATGTATTTCCACTTGCCACTCCTTTTCTTTGAAAAAAATTAAGAAAATATCTGGGTTACAGTGAGACACTTACAATGGAAGTGAATGGGGGCCAATCAGTAAACATTAAAATACTGTTTCAAAAGTGTAGACACAAGATGTAAACAATATTCATGCTAACATGATTTTAGTGTGATAAAATCACTTACTAAACTTTTCTGTTAATAGAAAAGTTATATCAAATTGTACAACTTCATTGCCATGATTACGTAACACTGTAAACCCTAAAATAACTGTAAAAATGATGATTTAAACAATTTTACAGGTCAAATATTACACAGGTTTTAACAGAAGAATTAAAGTTCTTTCATAAAATTATAAGCTTCACATTTCTGCTTTTAGCCCCTTCAAAAATTGGCCCATTCATTTCCATTGTAAGTGTCTTACTGTAACCTTGAAGGAGGGACGAGTCAACATTAATTTTGTGGCAAACGATATTGAGCTTAACTTGTACTGTACCCAGAATATTCCTTAAAGTTAAGATACTAGATTTTTGTGATGATCTTTATGAGTCAAATTAACACATTTACTGTAGTTCTGCCTTGAACTGGTTTATGTTTAAGGATTTCAGCATTTGATGATTGTGCTCAAAGCAGTTTTGCCATTGTAAACACTGAGTATTGTGAATTATTGCTTGTTTAGTATGTTAATGCAGCTCACCTTCTGTTTGTGTGGGTCAGGGAAAAACTCACAGGTGTTCACAACATTCAGCTCTACAGATTTCTTACACTGTGTGCTTCCAATCTCCACCATAATACTGTACCTTACACCTTTCACAAGCTGTAGAACACACAGAAACAGATAATAAAGATCACTATTTTGTCAATAGGGAACTAATGACTGTGTAATATTAAAAATATAAATAAAAACAATCTATTACAAATGTGTTGCACATTTATGTCACAAATTACAAGTATTTATTCTGATGGTATTTCTACATTTACGGTCTTTCAATGCTCATTACATAAACTGTTCTAGAAACAGGAGTTAAAACTGCGCATTCAGCGCGCAGTGTTGCACTGAATGAATCCGCTCAGCACTGTTATGTATGTGGGCCGTCTACGCACGCTCGGTCAGTCCTTGTTTACATCTAATTACATAAACTGCTGTAAAAATAGCTCCGTATAATAAAACCCATTAACAATACAGGGTTCACGAAAATGATAACAATAATACAATCAAATAAAACATACATGTTAATGATTATACCGATGGACCTGTTAAAATATGATATACTTATACTTTATATTTTAACTGATTATATTTATAATGCTACCTGTTTGCTGGCCGAAAGGATCTTGCTGACACGGCGTACTTGCATCGAGTTGGACCCTATATTGTACCGCTCTTCAGCAAATTTAACTGCTTTTAGTACCGCAGGGTCTGATTCAGACAGACGGACAGGGGATCCCGGAGCTCCCATAACCGGACGATCCGTGCCATCTTCCAAAGCCAGAACCAAACCGACCAGCACACAGCCGGCGATGACAGGGTGACAGCGGCTAAAGTAGATGTTCATCTTGTCGAGCTGTCTGATCCGAAACCACCGACGTTAGTCTTTATTTTTGAGGTCGTAAGCCCGCAGTGTCCTGTTGTTGATCCAGAGGGAGAAGCGTCAGTCTGCGAAATACGCAATGATGGCCCGCAAAAAGCTTAAATGTTGTCCCGCTGTGTGGAGGCGGGACGTTGTTTTAATCTTATATCTTTAAAGGGACAGTTCACCCCAAAATAATATTCTCTCCTCATTTACTCACCCTTATTCTATTTCAGATGTTTGACTTTCTTTCTTTTGTGGAACACAAATGAAGATTTTAGAGGAATATTTCAGCTATGTAGGTCCTCACAATGCAAGTGAATTGTGATCAAAACTTTGAAGCTCCAAAAAGCACATAAAGGCAGCATAAAAGTAATCCATACAACTCCAGTGGTTAAATCCATGTCTTCTAAAGCAATTCAATCGATTATGGGTGAGAACATGTCAAAATGTAACTCCTTGATGCATACACTCTCTGCATGCATCAAGCACTAGGAAGTGTAATTGAGCTTGAAATCGTGATTGTGCCTAAAGATTGCAATGGCAACATGTACAGTGAAAAAGGAGTTATTTTTTTGGTTTGTTCTCACCTTGGAGCCGTATAGATTAATTTTATGCTGCCTTAATGCACTTTTTGGAGATTCAGATTTCTTGTCACCACTCACTTGTTTTGTATGGACCAACAGAGCTGAAATCGGGTACAACTGGTCTAAAGGCACCTCTTAAGGAAATTATGTTTTTTTTCTAGTCACAAAATGTATCAAGGTGAAATAAAAATAAAAGATTTTCTTTTTATTGAAAATTGATGGTGCAACATAATTTGTACATGGAAAAGAAATAACAATGGATGAAAGTTTCCATTAAAATTCAGTATAAAAAAAGTGAGAGAGCCTTTTACACCACACTTGGGGTAAAAGGCTCCTTCGCTTGGGGTTAAAGGACCCTGTGGGGTTTAAAGTGATATCATTTAGATATAGGGGCAACAGTTATAGGGCACAATTTGTCAACTAATGCAAATCATTTTGAGACACCAAGATGCTTTTTTAAATAACAAATTAAGAAAAAGTAAACCAATTCCTGTTAATTTCAAACACATTTAGCATTTAATTACATCTCAACTATTCTATAAACAAACTAATCTCTATTATGATTGGATGAGTCAATGTGAGCCCACTTTGAAAAATTTGTATTACAAATGTATCCCCCTACTTAACTAAATTGTTTAATAGGGACCTTTAGCCCCAGCAACAGGGGGAATTTTTACCCCAAATACTAATCTTAAACTTATTGGACAGTTATTGGAAAACTTTTGATTTACTGACCTTAAACAAAACTGAAAATGAAAAAAAGTATTTTGTCTCAAACGAAACGTGTTAATTATTTTCATTAGCTAGGCCTACATAAATTTGCTACAAATAAATGAATACAAAATAATAATAATAAACATTTGATCAAGTTGCCTCAAAAATCAACCAATAGACAACTTTTAGTGCTTTTGGAGGAATTAAAATCAATGGAGCCTTTTACCTTATGTAGCCTTTAGCCCCGTTGTACCCTACTCTTCTAAAAAAAATACAAATCATTTGTGTTCAGAAAGAAAGTCATATATTTTTGGGATGGCATGAGGGCTGAGTAAATGATAGTATGATGGGTAAAAGATAATTTTCATTTCTGGGTGAATTATTCCTAGAAAATATTTTTAATAACACAAAACAGAGGTTTTGCGAGATACCTATGAGAAATCTTTGTAAAGGAAACGTTTCGTTTACGTATATAACCTCGGTTCCTGAGACAAAGGGAACGAGACATTGCGTTTAGTAATGTTTAGTAATTTGGGGAGTGCCTTCATACACAACCTATTTGTAACCTCTCTACAATAACAGCAATATTCTAATATTGGCTATGGTGTTTGAGCCCCACCTGTTTCGGCGCAAAACTGACCATTATAAAAGAGGATCACAGACACAATTTCCTCAGAATCTCTGACTGAGAACAAGGAGCGCATTGCTCGTGCCTCAAGAACTCCGAGTCTTGTGGTGCGGCTAGCGTTCGCAATGTCTCGTTCCCTTTGTCTCAGGGAACCGAGTTTACATACGTAACCGAGACGTTCCCATACAACTTCAGTCCACTTGACATTGCATTTACTAATGCATATGGGGAAGAGAATCCCATCATGCCGCACTACACAACATAACTCCCTAGAGAGGAAACATGGCGGCGCAGTCATATGGGACGGCGGCCGACATGTGTACGCCGCAGAGAGTGATCCTCATGATGGCCAGGAGGAGAGTACTCATAATGAATATATGAGCTATAGTCATATAGTATGAATTACTCCTTATTAACCCGGCCGGGAAGGGAGTTTATTTATAATGAAGTGCTTGTGACTTATGGAATTATAGCAGCCTGAATACAGGTGGTTGTGTAAATGATGGGGAGCCGTACTTAAAGGGAAGGGTATAAGTATTTATATGCCAGATTGTGCCTTGCACCTGAGACAGGAGATCCCTCCTCAGTGGTATTTCCCATGGTGAGCTGTACAGCATTTCCGGAAACCATGGCTGGTTGGCCATTTCGGTGCAACTAATAGAACCGTTTCGCCGGCCATTTGTGTGCCATTGCATCCCTTCCCAGCGGGGCTTGGGACTTCGAATAACAGAGGGGACAGTGGGCATTCTCCACTGAGGCAAATAGAATGATTTCTGCTTTGCCGAATATTTCCCAAATCCTCAGTATAGTTTGAGGATGAAGTCTCCATTTGCCCGGTATAACCACTTAGCGTGACAGTAGGCCCTCACCGTAATTCAGGCAGTCTGGGACATATGTCACTCTCAGGGAGAGATGATGCTTGCTCCATAGGAGGAGGTGACGTGTCATTCTCGACAGTGGCGGTGAATGAATTCTGCCTTGGCTGTTGATATATGCCACAACTGTCATGTTGACTGAGCAAACCAGGACATGACAGCTCACTATTTCTGACTGAAAGCCTTTCAGGCTAGAATTACAGCTGATAGCTTTAAGCGGTTGATGTGCCATGCCATCCTCGCATCTGTCCAGGTGCCAAAAGTTGGGTGTCCATCGCACACCGCCCCCCAACCTGAGTTGGAAGCATCCATGGTCACCACTTTCTGCCTGACATCTTGGGACTTCGAGTACCAGAGGAGAAAGTGGATATTTTCCACTGAGGCAAATTTCTGCTTTGCCAGATATTTCCCAAATACAGTTTGAGGGTGAAGTCTCCTGAATTCCACCTTGGCAGTTTATATATGCCACAACTGTCATTTTGTCTGAACGAACCAGGACATGACCATTTGATATTTCTGACTGAAAAGACTTTAAGGCTAGAAATATAGCCAATGGCTTTAGGCACTGCGTGACACTTGCCCCAGCATGACACCTCGCTGGTAAAATGCAGGAGGAGCTGTCCGTGGTGCTAAACAGTGGCTGGATATAGCGATGCACATACACACTCTCATGTATAAGAGACCTAATGGAATGACAGCGGATGCCGCCGCCACAAAACCCAGTGCTTTCTGAAACAAATTTCAGTGGAAATGTTCTCCCCAGTTTGAACAGAGATGGACACTGTAAAATAGCTGAAGCAGTATAACTGTGCTGGCATAACAAACCCTCTGATTGCGGCAGTAACAGACAATTCTCGAGGTAGTGCAAGCTGCTCAGTTTCAGAGGGGCGAGAACGACATCAATGCACTTTGTGAATGTACGAGGAGCCAAAGACAATCTGAAGGGCAGGACTTTGAATTGATACGCTGTTCCCTCGAACGCAAACCTCAAAAACATCCTCTGATGTTGTACAATTTGGATATGAAAGTATGCATCCTTTAGATCTATCAACACAAACCAATCGTGTGGGCGTACATGTGATAAGATCCTTTTCTGAGTAATCATTTTGAATAGGCACTTTATAAGGGTGTGCTTTAAATGTCTCAGATCCAGGATTGGCCAAAGCCCGCCATCTTTCATTGGAACAAGAAAATAACGGCTGTAAAAAACATTTTTGTGTTTGACAATTTGGCACAATCTCTATCGCGTTTTTCACGATGAGAGGTGTATTTCGGCTCGTAACACTGACGTGTCATCGGACGAAACCGTGGATGACAGAACGCTGTTGAAATGGGGTGGCCGGTGTGCAAAATTGGACCATATAACCATATTCGATCGTTTTTGCACCCATTCTGAAATACCCGTTAGGGCTCGCCACACATCCGTGTAATGGGACAGAGGGCAATTTGGTTTGCTCACCGTCTGATATGATGCAACGCTCACTATAAGGAAGCGGTTGCGCATAATGTGTGTGCTTTGAAGAGGAAAAAAGGGCTCTTTATTGAGAATGTGTGAGCATCTCGTGCATTTGCAATGAATGCTGTATTCTTTTTTTGTGTACTGACAAGCAGGTGCCTGTGAGGTAGCAGGTATGGGGCTTTTAGTCGGGCGCTGACTCGAAACAGAGCGAGGGCGAACCGGCTGTGGTATACTCCATGTGGGCATAAAGTGTCTCATAGCCTGTGACTGCTGCTGAATTGCGACATAACGCTCCGCAAACTTATTCAAAGAGCCGCCAAAAAGCCTGGCTGGAGACACTGGAGCATCCAAAAGAGTAGCTTTTTCCTTATCACTCATTTCTGCCCTGGAGCACGCCATTGTGTGGAGTGCTGATCCAGCTTTTTCTGCTGCTGAGTAAGCTTTTCCCACCAGTGTGGACGTTTATCGACACGGTTTGGATGGATGTACATGTTACTCGCTGGGCAGAGGTGTGCCGCTACTGCCTCCTCCACAGGGGGTAATTGGGCATAACCTTTTACTTTCCCATGATCCACATTATAGAGCATGCCGTCACTGCGTGAATGCACCATATAAGGTCACGCGCCAGGACTTTAATTGTTCGTTATGAACTTCGGGGAAGAATTGTGCGGGATGCTGCCATTTGACGGAGTCTGGACTGCTGGAACCATTCATCGAGGCGAGACTGTACAGGCTCCTCAGGTGTAGACCAGTCAGGGTGAAGCTCTTCGACTGCCCTTGTAAGGACACGGAGCATCTCCCTGTCAGTGGCGTGTGTACATTCCTCGCCCACGCTGGGGGAGGGGAAGCAGCATCATCCACTGACCATTTGACTGATGCGGCGAGAGACATAACATCGTCATCATGCCCAGCGTTAGATCCACCAAACGAGACGAGGCCGCACGCTCCTTCAGAGGATTGGAGCTCGTCTCGCACATAGCGTATGGGGAAATATGTGCTTCGTGGAGATTGAGGAGCTCGTGGGGTGTGTGCCGGCACAAAATCCACCTCAACTTCATCCTGCTCGATCTCGCGGCCCTCGCCGTGCCCCCTCGTGTGAACCTTGCAGGGCTCAAACACCATAGCCAATGCTAAAATATTGGTGTTATTGTAGAGAGGTTTCAAATAGGTTGTGTATGAAGGCACCCCCCATATGCGTTAGTAAACTCAATGTCAAGTGGACTGAAGTCATAAGGGAACTTTAATTTCTTTATAAGGTAATGGCAGACAACGAAGTGTTCCCAACAAATAAGATTGTTGATGTGTGTTTTGTTGTTATTTGAAATCATTAGGAACATGTTCTATTAAGAATTCATCAATAATTCGTATCTCATTTAGAAATGCGCCCCAACACAATAATAAAGCTTGTAAACAAAACAAATCATAACCATCGCTAGACGGCGTTAGATCTCTCAGAAAGTATCACAGGCTTAAAACAAATAGCCTGTACTGCCCCCTGCTGGCCGCTGGATGAATGTGATCATAAATGGCTGCTTCACTGTATAGCAGGTAGAGTACACGGAAATGTGTACAGCAGTTTAAACGTGCGTCATTGATAACTTGACAAATGAACTGCTTGTTGGATACTTATAGGCAACGAATTACACGTAGAAGCAAAAGTAAAGTAGCAAATATCGTTTTGTTGGTGGATGATAAAAGTAAGCGCAGTAGCCTTTATCACAAATGGACTGTCAACATCGAGGAAGAGGAAGACGAGGAAACAGAGACTGTGAGGTGCGTGAAATATTAAATAACAGATGGTAACTCGTTATTTATAAAACACACAATGCACATGGCCCTCATACAGAAGTGTTACCACTGTAAACTCTCCGTATTTCGGCCAAAATACCATTAGTTACAGATGTAGCCTAAATCATAACATGGTTTCTCATTCATGTAATGATTGTATAAATCTTTTGCGTGTTTTTTTTTTTTTTTTAAAGTTAAAATTTGTATTAATGTAGCCTATAAGGGGAAAATCATGCTTGTGCCATACTTACATTTATGAATACTAAACTTTGCCAAGAAAATAATTAGTGAGGTAGTACTTACAAATAAGTTTGAAGAAAATTTCTTTGATTTTATTAGTGATTAAATATTTATGGGTAACTTCCCAATTTTGCACCATCTCAATCCAGCCACACCCTGCGTCAGACATATTTTTTATTTTTAGTTTTAAGCTTTTTTTTTTATTATTAAACATTAGACAAACATACAACAAATTACAACAACAACATGACATCCAAAAAGATACCAATCAAGATATTACACGGTTAGCATACAGTAAAAGAGCAAAAAACAAGTAAAAAAGAAACATAATTAAAATAAAAATAAAAAGGGGTAAGACTAACTATTTGTAGATATAATAACTTAAAAGAAAGTTAGAAACCAGTAAATGGTACTACTTAAAAGAAAAAACAGTATATAATAGTTCACTATTCAATTAGCTTCAAATCTTTGGCAAATATAATTGTATCACTACATTTTTTGTTATCAATACATTTAAGAGACTCAATATATAACTGAAAATCAGCCAAAAAAAACCTTCAAACAAGGCTTAGAATTATTAATTTTACTCTTATGAATATGAAATTTACCTAATAAAATCATAAGATTAATCATAAAATTTACAGAAGTAGTTTTTGAATCAAAATAGATGATAACATCTTTGGATGTTAATTCACATTTATAACCAGATTTCTCTTGAAAATGTATAGATAGATTTTCCCAAAATTTTTTAGAATAATAACATTAAAAAAAAAAAAGATGTAGAATTTTTTCTGGCTGATCCAAACAAAATGAACAATTTTCATCAATATCCATAAATTTGGATAAAGTATATTTACTGACATAAATATTATGAAGAATTTTCAAATGTATTTCTCGATGTTTGTTAGATATGCAAAACCGAAAGGGAAGCAACCAAGCTTTTTTTCCAGATAATCTCTGGGAAGCAAATATCCCAGAAAAATTTCCCTCTAGGTTGAAAAGATCCATTTTTATAAAATATATTTCTGATAACTTTATTGGAGCACTTTTTACTGTTAATATCCACACCATTTAAATAAAGTACGGGTTCAATTCTACAAATGTTAAGGGATAACATATGGCTTTTCATTAACAACATTAGACCTGTGGGAATGGCTTTTATCACAGAATAATACTCTCTATATTTAATAGGAAATGCCCACTTATTCATGAAATTTTCATAAGAAAGAAACTGAGCTGACTGATCTAAAAGGTCAGATAAAAGGTAAATTCCTTTGTCTTTCCAACTCTGTAAATAAAGAGATTTCTGGTTTACTGTAATATAAGCATTATTCCACAAGATTGCTTTATGTGGGGAAAAGTTATGTACATAACAACTTCCAGGCCTTAAGAGCTTGTTGGTAGAAATTAGATAGTGTCACAGGCAGTTTACTAATGGAGTAATCACATAATAACAGAAAATTTAAACCTCCAATCTTTTTAAAAATGTTATATGGAATAAAAAACCCATATCGAGTCTGATTTAAGAAGACAGTTTCTTGAGCCATTTTACTTTAAAAGTATAATTTAAATAAAAAAAATCCAAAAGCTCAAAACCACCTTCATTTCTTGGACCATGAAGAATCTCCTTTCTTAAATGATTATGTTTATTCTTCCAAACAAATTTTGTAAATAAGTCATTGATTCTTTTACAAATCGAATCTTGAACTGAAAGAGATAAAGCTGGATAAACAAATCTAGATACCCCCTCTGCTTTGGTTAATAGGACTCTGCCTATAATAGTCAAGTCTCTTTGAAGACAGTTATTAAAGATGTTTTGAGTTTTTTTTAAGTTTGGGGGAAAATTTTAATTCTTGTCTCTCCGCTATATCTTTTGTTACAGTTATTCCTAGATACTTAATCTTATTTTTTACAGGGATATTACATAAAAGTTTTCCTTTCGAATCATAAAGACACATTATTTCACATTTATTTACATTTAGCATTAATCCCGAGGCATCAGAAAATGTACTTACTAACTGCAGTACTGCAGGCAGCTGTTCCTTATTTTTCAAAAAAAGAACAGTATCATCCGCAAGCTGAGTTAATCTAAGCTGTTTGTTGAAGATGGTAAGTCCTTGAATATATGGAGAATTCAAGACTTTTATGGAAAGAAACTCTACTACAATGAGGAAAACAAAAGGGGCTATAGGACAACCTTGGCGCACTCCTCTACAGATGGAAAATCGTTTAGAAGTGTTTGGATATAAATTAATAGAGCTTTTGATACCTTTATGGAACATTTCAATTATTGAAAAAAATATTTCCCCAAAACCAAAGGATTTAAAAGCCCTATACATAAACTGATGCTCAATCGTATCAAACGCTTTGTGGAAGTCCAAAAAAACAATTAAAGCCTCTGATTCTACTAAATTTGAATAGTCTAACAAGTCCAAAATAAGTCTAATGTTCCAACTTATGTGTCGGCCAGCCATAAATCCAGTTTGACACTCATTAATGATTTCGTTTAGACCTTTTTTCAATCGAACTGCATAAACAAGAGATAACAATTTATAATCTACGTTTAATAAAGTTATAGGATGCCAATTATCCAAGATCAAATGATCTTTATCAGGTTTTGTAAGGAGGGTTATTAATCCCTGTTTCATCGAAGCCGATAATTCGTTTGATTCAATACTTTCCGTATACATTTCGAATAAGGGGTTTTCAATAACATCCCAGAAACAGAGATAGAATTCAACTGAAAGACCATCTGTGCCTGGCGATTTTTGAACGAATAGCTGAAACCATCTCTTGTTTCCTTAGTTCTTCATCACAAAGCTCTCGAAATTGAATAGAAATAGGTGTGACATAATGCTTAACCGATTCAAAGAAGTCAGAACATTTATCAATTTCAAATACAGATTCATATAACTTGGAGTAGAACGATTCCACATAATTTGTAATCATTTTTGGATTTGAAGTGAGTACATCATTGATTTTAAGAGAGGAGATCGTTTGTCTTTTATAATTTCGTTTTTCTAGTGAAAAAAAATAACTTGTATTCTTTTCTCTTTTTTCTAACCACTTGGCTCTAGAATGAATGAATGCACCTTTTGCTGTATTAATATATATCTGATCAATTTGAGTTTTAATTGTCTCCAATCTGACTTTTTCATCTTCTGTAAGATTAACTTTTTTCAAAAGGAAGTCCAATTCTGTCATAACAGCCTTTTCCTTATTCAAATTATTGTTTTTAACTTGCTTACTAAAATAAACAGCCGATTGCCTAACTTTAAACTTAAATAATTCCCATTTCTTAACATGTGAGATTTGCTCATTTCCAAAAATGAATTGAGCTACTTCTCGAACCTGAGTTACAAACCCTTCATTACTAAGCAAATTGTTATTTAATTTCCAATAGCCTCGTAAACTATTATTTTTAACTTTAGTTCCAGAAAGTGTCAAAACAATCATTTTATGATCCGAAAGAGGTGCATGGCAGTATGTAACATCCATAACATACTGGACAGACCCTGGGTTAATTAACCATAGATCAATCCTTGATTGTAAAGACCTAGAGGAGTTACTCCAAGAATAAAATTTTTCATCAAACTTCAAGAATCTCCAAATATCCACTAAGGAAATATGTGTAGATAAAGCAGTAGTAAATTTAAATTTCGAATTAGAAACCATGTGAGGTGGGAAACGATCTAAAGAATCATCTGGGGCATCGTTAAAATCACCACCCAGTATCAAAAAGGCACCTTGATATTTCCACATCAGTACTGATATAGAATGAATGACCTCCGTAGACATATTTTTGGCTTGGACTGAAGAATTATGACCATAGAAATTTCCTAAAACAAAAACAGAGTTATCCAATTTAACAACTGTAAGTAACCATCTGCCTTCTTTGGAGCTAACCGATTCCAATACGTCACCTTTAAATTTATTTAGAAGAGTAGCGACACCAGCCGAATGATGAGAACCATGACAAAAAAGGAATTGATTGCCCCACTGAGAACGCCACCATTTGACGTCAGAATCACACGAATGAGTCTCTTGTAAAAAAATTATATTTGCATTTGTACGCCTAACAAAAATGAACATAGACTTCCTTTTAGTGCAGTCCCGTAAACCCCTAACATTAAGATAAACAATCTTTAAACAACTAAAAACAAAATCAGACATAAAATAAACTTATTTGGATGTCAGAACAATGGTATATAAAGAACCCTGAAACAACAAAAATTCACAAACCAGTCGGTATTGATCCACTCCAAACTTCAAGGAATCGCATCAACTGGAAGAACACAAAGAGGCCTGAAGGCTTAGCACAAGGCTTCAGTTCGACTGACTACCCGGCTTAGTCAATACTTATCAGTTAATACTCATCTTGAAAGTCGTCAACAGACAGTTTTTTCCCATCAATAAAGGCATCTGCTCCACGAAAGTAAGCTCTCTTCCCCTCTTCTCTCGCCACATTTGCCCTAGGCCATAGCAACTTCCTCTGTTGTCTTTCTGCAAATGTCAGGTCCTCTGCCAGGCGAACACCTCTTTCCTTGAGTACAGGATGGTCCCGTGCAGCTTTCCAGACTTTCTCTCTGTAGGACCTGAGCGCAAACTGGATGATGACCGGCCTAGGACGGTTCATTCCAGACCCAGGACGTCCAATCCTGTGGATTGTGTCGACAGAAAAAGGGATGTCATCTACCTCGTCTGGAGTCAGCATTTTTTGGATGTCAAGCACTTTGCTTCTTATATTTTCTCCATCTGATTCTCTCAGATTATTTAGCCTCAAATTCCATCTCCTACTGTAGAATTCGGCTTGATCGCACTTGCCTTGAACCATCCGGACCACCTGCTCAATTTGCGATACCTTGTTCTCGTTAGTCTTGACCCTTGCAGATAGAGATTTCATCTCCTCGGCCACAAAGTCAGTCGTCTTTGAAAGATTAACTATAGCGACCGAGTTCTGGGCAATCTGTTGTTCCACCGCCGAAAAGCGATCATTAAGAGCATTGACAGCACGAAGTATATCGGCATTAGATACTTTGAGGTCTTCTTCCTGACATGCTTTTTTTGAAAGAGGACTACCTGTTGGAGTATTTGGTGATGAATCAGCTCCAGATGATGCTTCGAAAAGCGAAGAAAGTAACTTTCTGTCCTTGTTCTTTGGCATTATGGAAAATTGGAAAATTCGGACGTGGTCTTGCAGTGTGCTTGGTCAATATAAGCTGCGTCACAGTCAGATGAGATTTTTATAAAGTCAATTTAGTGCATTCTACCTTTAAGAAAAGTTACCACTCCATGCCTTGTAATTAACCTTTACAATTTCGGCCAAAAGATACAGCTCCTCAAAAAACGCCTCAGAGCTCGAACCAACACAACTATTCAGGTCGCCATCTTGCGCCACCCCCCACCCTGCGTCAGACATGCTTGTGTCGCGTCTCGGGTGTGTTGCATCATAAACATAAAAAGTTTAGGTCACTGTGTCAATTTAAATATAGTTTAATACTCAATCTTTAAACACATCTTGAAATCCCTTAGTACGCATTTGCGCTCCTTCAAGTGTTTTGAGCGCAAGAACGTAACGCATGTTTGTGTTGTGTGTTTGCTGAATGTTGTTTTCTTCTCTGTATAAACTGTGTGTTGCTCATACAGCTGAAATTTCACTTACTGCCCTCTGGAGTAAACAGGTGGTACTACAAGCTTGCATTTCTCAGGAATCTTCCTTATTATGGTCTGGGGGAAGTGCAATTATTTGTGTAAATTTTTTTTACGTGTTATTTTTTGTCAAATTAATCGCTCTGAATTAATGCGTTAAATCGACAGCCCTAATATATATATATATATATATATATATATATACACACACACACACACAATTAAATTTTTAATTGTATAGTTGCATTCCCTTCTCTCAGTGCCCTTTAAGGGTGCAAAAAAGCTATTTGGAAGACGTCCGAATACAGCGCATACGAACCAAATGCTGGTGCATGTATTAGAGGCAGATATTACATATACTATATGCTTTACACATTTGTTCATTTAATGTATACACGTGGCTGTACTGCACTAATGTCTTTGTTGTCTATCAACCTCTCTAAAAAAAATAATCAAATATTATAGAAAAAGAAAATGTTAACATAAAAAAGTTATTTTAGGCAAGGGTGTAAAGTAATTGAGTAAAAATACTTGACATTACTTGTATCATACTTTTACTTAATTACATTTACAAAGAAAAAATTATAATTTGTACTCCTTACAATTATATTTAAACTTGAAAATTACTCATTGCATTTTTGTAGATCATTTTCTTTCATCTTACTGGAATGAAGCCGCCTTTTCACTGCATCAGACAAGCAACAGATTGAGAAACGACAGTGTCCCACAACGGCTGTGTGGAGTTCTGACCATCTGCTGAGGCAGAATTTCAGATCTGATTTGAGCTACGGATACGTTGAAATATTTGTGCGACTAGACCGTACGTGACCGCCCGATTTAATGTGATTTATTCAAAACTATGTATGTGTGTGTGTGTGTGTGTGTGTATATATATATATATATATATATATACACATACATACACTACCGGTCAAAAGTTTTCAAACACTTGACTGAAATGTTTCTCATGATCTTTAAAATCTTTTGATCTGAAGGCATATGCTTAAATATTTGAAATTAGTTTTGTAGACAAAAATATAATTGTGCCACCATATTAATTTATTTCATTATAAAACTAAAATTTAATTAAAAAAAAAAAGGTTTGAAATGGATAACTTAGACCAAATAATAAAGAAAAGCAGCCATTAAGTGCCCAACACAGATGGTAACAACTTCAGTACTGTTTAAAAAGCATTTCAGCATCATGCACTATGGTAAAAGTGTTTATATGTCACAAGATAGAATTGAACAGAGTGAAAAGTAAGTATTTATGAACTGATAATATGTCGTTTTACTTGTGATTTGTGTGAAAGGGGATTCAAGTAATTGTTTTGGAACCTTTTGTGTTCATTCCACAGGAAATTGCTTTTTTTCATACAACAGGCCACATAAAAATCATTTTGCATAAATGTAGTTATTGTAAAATGATTTTTGACCAGGTTTCGAATGCCACTGGGGGAGAAATATGACAGCCATCAGAGACAGTAAAAAAACAACATTTAACAACATCCTCTCTTCTCTCTTGATTTCATTCTAGCTAGGAAAAAAAATACTTTTTTAATACTTAAGTACATTTTAATGTGAATACATTTTTACTTTCACTCAAGTATGTTTTTAGCTAACTACTTGGACTTTTAATTGAGTAAAAGTTTCAGTCAGTATCCATACTTTCACTTAAGTATAATTTTTTTTTACATACTTGTTATTAGGTTATCCCACAAAATCCACCCTGCAATGTTCTGGGAACCTTAGTTTTTGGTTATAAAACAACGAACCTAAAGAGAACGTTTTTAGAATGTTAGGAATTGGTTCCCAAAAAAATAACCAAATGAGATCCATATGCTAACAGTAGGGGAACGTTCTGTGTTTGCTGGGATGGTCCTGCAGTGTGATAATAGTACAACTTTTCCATGTAGTCTTTAAACTTTGTTATGAGATGTTGTTTTGATTCCTCTTATGTTGTTTTTATGTTGTGTGTCTTCTAGAGCAGAGATGTGCGCCTGTCCAAATCTTTGTCTTATGCGTTACGCCACGGTGCAAGTAAGATGGGTCTAAATATGAACTCAGGTGAGAGGGGATTTATACAGTTGAAGTCAGAAGTTTACATAGTACACTTAGGTTGAAGTCATTAAAACTCATTTCATATTAGCAAACTATAGTTGTGGCAAGTCGTTTAGGACATTACACTTTTCACAAGTGCCTAAAACTTTTGCACAGTATTGTATATGAAATCTATGATTCACCACACCCTATCTGGTAACATAATTGTCAGATAGATTTTTTAAGGTGGTATGTACACTAGTGGCCAAAAGTTTGGTATAATATACAGATTTTGCTCTTATGGATAGAAATTGGTACTTTTATTTAGGGATGTGCTCAAGTAGTCAAATAATCATTCTGCAATAATTATTCGAATAGTAAAAATACTATTCTAATTTGTCAAAGTTTTGCTTTGCTTCGTTTCTTTTTTCTTTGTTGTTGCCATTTTTGACCTAATATTGACCTTAAGTCAATTAATTATTTAATAATTAATAATTTGACCCTTATTAACCATTGCCAGTCTATTGCATACTGTGGCAACTCAAAAACAAACACAAAGACAACGTTAAGCTTCATTTAATGAACCAAATAGCTTTCAACTGTGTTTGATATAATGGCAAGTGATTTTCTAGAACCAAATTATAAATTTTGCATGATTACTCAAGGATAATGTGTTTTGATAAAAATATTTTTTTTATATTTTCAAATAGTGATGGTACTGTTTTACATCAGTAATATCCTGACTATACTTTGTGATCAGTTGAATGACACTTTGGTGAATTAAATTACCAATTTCCTTCCGAAACAGCAAAATCTGTACATTATTCCAAACTTTTCACCGCCAGTGTAGGTCTTGAAGTTGAGGACGATTACAGTTACTTTTGGACTGTAGACTGCATATTATTCACTTTACAACAGTCTTGACATGGATTTGTCATAATCTCTTTGGCACGTGATTTGGTTTAATATTTTATCATCCCTGTTGTCTCTGATTTGTGAAGCAACCTTATGTTTTTGTCTGCAGATGGCTTTGTATTTGTGGATGAACTTCTCTCTCATCGGCAGTTCCACTTGTTTTCAGTGGAGGATGTGGAAAGAGTGGTGGCCATCAATGATAAGCAGCGATTCAAGCTTTGCAACCACCCTAATAATGGGCGTCTACAGATACGAGCCAATCAGGGTCACTCCATGCAGGTCAGTTTGGTACAGAATTCACATCCATACAGAGTGCTGCATTGGGCTAAATCTACAACCTTGATTTTGGAAACAGGTCAAAACATTTATAAATCAATATTTTTTCACCTTAAAATAAACTTGATAGCATGGCATCCTGTTGTACTTTTCTGTTTTAAAATATTTGGTTGTACTCATATAACCACATATTTTGTAACATTATTTGTTTTAAACAGAAGTTATTAGAATGTATCTCTGTTAGGTCGCAGATCTGGAGTTGAGAGCAGTATCACTTGATGATCCGAATTGTCCAAGAGAAGCTGTTCATGGTTCATACATGAAACACTGGCCCTCTATACGCAGCCAGGGCCTCAGCCGAATGAACAGAACACACATACACCTGGCACCTGGGCTACCTGGAGAGGGCGGAGTCATCAGTGGTGCGTAGGTGATCTGTTACTCATGTGTTATATAAGGACTGAAATGTAAGGTGTTTTCTGCTGGTTTGCAAATAATTATTAAACAAAGTTTTCACTCACTTTGCAATAATAATAAAAAATTATTATTATTTTATTTTTAATTTTTTTTCCCACAAGGAGCACAGCAAACAAGGAAAGCTTAATACAGTTCAGACTGGGAATTCTGTGTACAGAAGCTGATAAAAAAACAGATACAATTCTGGTTATTCATGTTCATTAATGCCCTTATTTCTGTTTTCAGGTATGAGACAGAACTGTGAACTGGCTGTGTACATCAATGTCCCAAAAGCTATGTCAGGTATTGAGAAATATTAATATTTTTTAATCTCTATAATAGTTTTTGGCAGTGAAATATGATCACTCTGTCCTGTATTGGATGATCAGATGGGATTCAGTTCTTCTGGTCAGAAAATGGGGTGCTATTGACCCCTGGAGATGCTGCTGGGATTTTAGCGCCATGCTATTTCTGTCGGGCACAAAGACTGAAGCCGTCACGTGAGTTACTTACGCAGCCATCTCGTAAAGCCTACTAAACTCCTTCAGTCAGCTCATAAAGAATAAGTTCCTTTCCATGTAAATATGTAAAAATTGCAGTGACTTCCATTAATTTTGCAATAAGCCTGTAATTGACCAGTGTTAGGTTTTGACTTCTGCTTACTTGTTATAAATAGATAACTAGAGGTCATTAAATAACAGCATTTTCTCTTTCAGCTTGTGAAATTGAGCTACATTAGCTTTTGGAGTGGATTTCTTTCTGACTATACCTCTAAAACATGTTTACATGTCGACTTAACTTGGAGACATGATGAAAGTCATCGGCATCTACTGGGAGTGGTTCTTCTCTTCTCAAACATTTGGAAACATTATAGTGTGTGGTCTGTAAAAAAAAAATCAAAAAATAAAATTTTATTAAATACTCAAAGAATATCCAAAACCTTTTTACTTTTACGAAACATGGGTGCATTAAACACTTTTTACATGTGAAGCCCATTCAAATAAGGATTACATTTTCTGGTATATTTACAATATTCACACTTGCAACACATCAGCAAATAAATGTAAATAAAACTCACTTGGAGAGAAGCTCTTTCAACATTTACTAAGTTGAATAAAGTGAATGTCTGTAAAAGATCTTTGATACATGGGAAGACATGCCTAATGGACTGCCAGTCAGTAGAACTGACCTTAACATTATGCTAAGAGCAAAGATGACAATAAACATGGGAATTGTGGAAATGCTCATTTGCTTACAGAAGTCATTTGCTTACAAAAACACTATTTATTAAATGTGAATTGTCTGTTAGAAGGTCTGTCTCTTGTTATAATAAACAAGTACAAAATTGTAGCTTTGTAATTTCCTGAAAGACGTATATTTATGTGATGATTATGGAATCAGTAACTTATTTGAAAGGTTGTCTGGTGTTTTGTGTACAATTGTCAAATGACCTCCTATGCCTGTTTTATTTGTGGGGCAGTTGCTGCCCACTGCATATTTGTCATGAGTATCTAAATACACTTGAGACCTGAAGATATAGATGTCTCATGTTTCTGGTGGGGGATTTCCTGCAAGCATTTATGCACAGGGTACTACATGGGGACAACTAACAAGTTAAGGTCTTATCATTATTTTTATTGTGAATGAAAACTGAATTAAATAAATTTTTAAACTCAAATAAACATACAAAATTGAAACATGGTTGTAAAAACCGAAATTAAAATAAGTTTCATGATTCCAAAACGAATTAAAATAAAATGAAAACTGACCACAAATTAATTTGAGTATTTGTTGCACTACATGTTAGATTATTTTAAACTTTTACAACCCATTTTCCATTAAATCCTTGAAGAATTTTCTTCTCATATTTTTACATTTTCGCAACAAATGCTGTTTTAGCCACTTTACACATGAAACTCATTAAATTGCAATGCCATTAGATGGTGAAAACACTAGACGGTCCTAAGATATTTAGTGGCATACAACTAAAGTACAAAAAGTCAAATAAAAAAAATAAATTAAACCTAAAAAAAAACACACACTCCAATAAAACCAACCGTCATAGAGTGAAAGCTGAACGGACATTAAAATACAACAAAAACTAACAAACCTAAACAAAATAAAACACATAGGAACAATAAAATTATATAATAACTTGGGTATCTTAAAAACTGACATTTGTGTTAGCTTATTTAGCTGTTGTAATTTTCTGTAACTTGTGTTGACCTTCTGTTGACTATCCCATATATGCTTTAAAAATGCCAGCGGAACAAATATATATTCTAAAAGCCTCTGATGCAAATGCACTTGAAACACATTATACCTGGTTGATATTATGAATTATTTAATTTTATTGTCATAATAAATTTTCTGAAGAATCTGAATGTTCATGTGGTGTAGGGCTCTTAGCTGTAATGCACAGCTGTTCAGAAATCTGTTTGCACAGTCCATGCACTGATCAAAGACCTATTGCTGGAAATATTGTCAAACAAGCCACTGTGCTTTTGGATTTGTGTGTGAACACTAAATCCCCACATTGCAGAGGTGCCAAACATGTTTTCCCTATAAGATGATGGACTAGTCTGTAACTGCATGAAATCCATTGCTATACTCTATAAATAAAGGGTGATATAGTTAGGAAATATGGAAAGGAGATATATTTAGCCACAAATACAGAAGAATTCATCTGCTTAATGCAAATGTAAAGCTTGTAAATGTAAAAATTTTAAAAATGTAAATTTTTAAGATTAATTCATAGAAGACTTGTGAAAGTGCTACACAATAATCTGATACTAGAGACTGTATAAAGATACAGAAAAGGTGTACACTTTGTAAAGCTGCAGATTTGTGTCCTTTCTGCATCTCTAGGCAGCAAAGTTTCCCCTGATAGTAGGTGACTAAAATTAGTGAGCCTCTATGACTGTCTTGCCCTAGCGTGTTAGATTCCATTCACAGACTCTGTCTATGCTAACACAGCACCTGCTGCTAGCTGTAACAATCTATTAAGCTTGGTAGAGACGGGCACCTATGTACAAGCAGTATTAAAGCTTCAGTTCAGGTTCAACAAGTTAAAAAAAAAAATCTGCATGCTTGTCTTTCTTTTCAATTTTTCCAAAGTGATATCAGTTAATGTCTGAAATAGCCAGGCTCCATGGGATCGGACAGGACTAGGGGTTGGACATATCTGTGCTGAGTGGCTCATTTTAATGAAGGGTCAGTTTGGCACTCTGAAACCAGGACCCTCTGTTGGAGCCTCATTTAAGCTCATGGTACAGTGCTGAAAGTACTCTGGAGGGGCTAGCATGCTATTCCATTCAAACTGGCCACATAAAAAACTGCAGAAAAAGGCAAGTATCTACTTGGCTACTATTAAGCATTTTTATTTCCTCTGAATAAAGTGACTCAATACGGCTTGAATTCTGCATCTGTATTTTAACTTGTTTCACTGTACACTAGCAAAGCTATTGAATATATGTTTATCTTCAATAAGGCTGCATGATTAATGTCTTTTATAGTAGTTGAAAGATTCTATTTAGATTTTATATTAGGAACAGTTTTGTGTGAGCAAACAGTTGCCTAACTACTAGGGGTTGATTTGTTTATAGTAACTATAAATACAAAAGAATGGACTGAGTTACTTTGCCTAAAGCTGAAAGATCATGCTAAGCACATTGTTTTATAGAGCCTGCAACTCAATGACTGACAAATTCATTATGACATACAATGTAAAGAAAAAAATAACAATATTAATTTGGAACTGATATGTTTCATGATGTTTCAGGTCTAAATATATTAAACTCCTGAATAACCAACGGTGTACACTGCAGTTTCTAAAGGACAGAGAGTAATAAACAACTTAAAAGACACAACCCAATGTCTCCTGAATCTGAAGTGAAGAAATGGAACGCTGGGTTCTAAAAAGAGATAGCTACTCATTTCTTAACAGTGCTCCACACACATTCAACCTGCAAAATCGGGACGGCCTGAATCGTGTAGAGATCTTTGACATCACTGCTATCCCCAGCCATCGTAGTGCCATATCTGAAACAACCTGCCTTTGTGACATTTTTGGAGATGACTGTGAGTCTCCGTCACTGTTAAGTAGCCCTGCATCTGCCACATTTGTCAGGAAGGAAGTGGATCAGTGTTTTCCAACAGAAGATGCCAATGACTCTTCAGGGTCTTATCACACTGCCAATGAATCTGACTTAGGTGACACACCTTCTCCAAATTTAAAGGATTTTTCAAATTCTGAGAGCTGGGAATCAAGTTCGCCACCAATTGAATTAACCATCTTGTCAGATTCCAAAAACGGACTTGAGGGCACACCACCTGCAACCAAAGTAAATGTTGATGACTTTTCACAAACAGATAACTGGGCAGAACCCCAAGTGTCAGTGAGCTCTACCCCAGTGAATAAAATAGAAAATACAAATGCGTTTGAACTACAGGATATTAATTCAACACCAGATACTAGTCTGATAAATCCAGCAAAGGAGCCTTCTGATCCCTCAGGTAAAACTAGTGCAACATCCTCCTCTTTAGAGGACAGAGAGCCTGCCTTTCTTGACCAAGGAGGAATTTTTGCAACATGTCAACATACAAATACAAACATATCTTTAGAAAGACAAGGCTACATACCCATATATGAGTCTACTAACTGTGCATCCTCTCCACAAATAAGTTTGGAAGAATCTTCACCTGAGCTAAATAATGTGGTTTCTTCTGAGAACAAAGAAAGTATGAACTTTCATAGTTCACACAAGGAAAGCTTCCACCTTGCAAAAGAGACAATTAATAGTGTCACCCCATCACAAAGCTCAAACACTTCTCAGGCAGTCCGTATCTGTAGCCCAATTCAGGAAATGTCTACTTTGCCTGAAAACAGAGATATTAATTTCATACCTGTGCCCAGTATCAGTCCTGAGCTCAAAGTAATTGTCACTTCATCTGTAGGCAATGACATTAGCTTCACACCTGTGTCCACAGGTAAATCTTCACCTGAGCTGCTGCATTTGTGTTCAAATCAAGTGGGGAATACCTCAGAGTTTCCAGGCTTGGAGGATACCTACAGTGAATCTTCAGCTGTATCTACTCCTACGAATGATAATGGGGAAATAGATTCCCTAACTGTGTCAGCCTCTTCCAGAGAAACAAAAGAGCTGGTGTTTTCATGCAATCAGGTATATGTCTCTGCAGATGTCAAAGAGAGACTAGCATCACCTGAGATCAATGAAATCATTCCTGATAACTCAGCACCAGCTTACTCACCAGAACCAGTAATAATTCACTCACCTATGGGTTATATCATTAGCCCATCACCTATAAATAAGAGAAAGGTTTATTCAACTGAACCTGATGCCTCATCATCCTCCCCTGATGTCACAGGGATTGATTACAGTGATATCTGCTCATCACCTGATCATTTGGTTTCAGATCGCTCACCAGAACCAATAATGATTCACTCACCAAATTGTTATACAATTATTCCATCACCTACACATGAAAGAAATGTTAATTCAGCTGAACCTGAAGCTTCACCATCCTTCCCCATCATCACAAGGATTGAAAACAGTGATATCTGCTCATCTCCTAAACGCTCTAAAGTTCTAGCTTGCTCACCAGAACCAACAATAAATCACTCATATCTGGGTTATAACATTAGGCCATCACCTACAAATGAGAGAAAGGTTTATTCAGCTGAACCCAACACTTCACCATCCTCCCTTGTCTTTACAGGGATTGATAACAACAATGTCTGCTTTTCTCCTGATCATTCAGTTCAAGCTTACTCACCAGAACCAGCAATAATTCACTCACCTGTGGGTTATACAATTAGTCCATTGCCTACAAATGAGAGAAATATGAATTCAACTAAACCTAAAGCTTCACCATCCTCCCTTGTCATCACAGGGATTGATAACAGTGATATCTGCTCCTCTCCGGAGCACTCGGTTCAAGCTCATTCACCGCAATCAGTAGTAATTCACTCACCTAGGGGTTATTACATTAGCCCATCTCCTATAAATAAGAGAGAGATTTATTCAACTGAACCTGAAGCCTCACCACTCCTCACTGTTGTCAAAGGTATTTATTACAGTGAAATCTGCTCCTCTCTTGATGATTCAGTTCCAGCTCATTCAACAATACCAGTAATAATTCACTCACCTTTGAGTTATACTGTTAGCACATCACCTACAAATGTGAGAAAGTTTTATTCAATAGAGCCTGATGACTTACCATCATCCCCTGTCGTGACAAGGATTGATTATGCAGCAACACCAACATACAGTAGGGATTCCACACCTGAGTTAAGGAGCATTACCTCCACTCCAAACAGCAGACTAAACTACCTTACACCTGAACCAACATCTCCAGCACCTTCACTAAATCTGCGATCAGTCACCTGCTCACCTGAAATCAAGACAATTACATGCAGTGTTCTGTCACAAAATACAAAATCCCCAGTGATTGGAGTCATCACAAATAGTGTTGTTTCACCAATTGATGTTTTGGCAATTAGTCCATCACCTTCACATGAAAGAAATGTTAATTCAACTGAACCTGAAGCTTCACCATCCTTCCCCATCATCACAAGGTTTGAAAACAGTGATATCTGCTCATCTCCTAAACGCACTAAAGTTCTAGCTTGCTCACCAGAACCAGCAATAATTCACTCATATCTGGGTTATACCATTAGGCCATCACCTACAAATGAGAGAAAGGTTTATTCAGCTGATCCCAATGCTTCACCATCCTCCCTTGTCGTCACAGGTTTTGATAACAGCAATGTCTGCTCTTCTCCTGATCATTCAGTTCAAGCTTACTCACCAGAACCAGCAATAATTGACTCACCTCTGGGTTATACAATTATTCCATCGCCTACAAATGAGAGAAATATTAATTCAACTAAACCTGAAGCTTCACCATCCTCCCTTGTCTTTACAGGGATTGATAACAGAGGTATCTCACCTGAGGCTCATTTTAGAAACGATGCCTCCATCTTGCCTACCTCAAGGGATTTTTTGTTAACACCAGGGAGCAGATCAAGGCCTTCATTATCTGCTTTAAACCATATCAGAGATACAACATTATTCCCTGACCTTCAACTAAACCTGGAGCCTTCCATCCCTTTTGAACAGACAGAAAATAAACTTTTATCAATTATCTGTGATGAACTGAATCTTCCTTCCCCTAACCCAATAAATAGCAGTCATTTTGATGACCCTCCCTGCTTAGAGACTTTCAAAAACTGTGAATCAGTCCTAGAGGAATGTAGAGACATTGGACCACAAGTTCTCAGACAAATGCAGATCTTGCAGGATTTACCATCTAAACACTTAAATCCTGGTTCACCTATAGTTCAAATTGAAAAAAATAAGGAAATTGTTGATGATGACACAGCTGATTCAAACATGTTTGGAGCACCAATGTCCCGAAGTCCATGTGCCTCATCTGTGTCAATGCCAGTGGCATCTGTGGTGGAGAAACAATGCTTGGAGGTTTATGACAGTAACAGTGGGGCAGAAATTTTAAAGAATGATTCTCCTAGTAGTGACAAGAGGCTTAGCCAAGTTCCTATAGCATTGAGGGAAAGCCTGAGGGCTATCCGTAGAGACAGTAGTGGAGAATATGACAGGAAGCCATGCAGGGAGAAAGAAAGTGAAAAGAGGGAGGGAGAGCAGCATGTATTGGGAGAAGGGGAGGAGACTATGGGTGAGAGTAGTTACAGAGGGGAACAGGTTGAGCTGTCATTCAGTTCCAGAAATAGTAAAGGGCCTGCAGACCACAGCCCAGCTCCCTCAAGTCGAGACCCAAAGTTGGGAATTCCAGCTCGCTGTTATTTTGAGTCACACCCAACAACTCTGCCGCAACAGAATCAGTTCAGAACACAGGGCTCACAACAAGAGGACAAGGGTGGCGCCAGGAGGGTCCAATCAGCTCTCCAGGATATATACAGCAGTACAGGCTATCTTACTACAGAGAATACTGCTGAGACCTCCAGCATGGGAAGTGAGTTTGATGAGGCAGACAATGAGGTAAAATGGCTTACAGATCTGGCCTTCAGAAGCCTATCTAACCCTCAAGTGGATTATTTGGATGTGAACAATTCAAGCCGCAGGTCATCTACAAATGTTTCGCAGCCATCAACCATGAATAGCCCTGGTGCTGTTGCATGGATGGCCTACGCAGATTTAAGTGGCTCAACGTTCCATGAAAATGATGACTTTATACACAGTTCCTCATTTTTACCTTGTGATGGTGCAGACAAGAAGAAACACTTTGAGATGGAGAGCTTTGAGTGTGTGGATGTTGCATTAGAGAGCAAGGAAGTGTCCAGCAGAGGAAAGAGGACAGTGCCCAAAAGGCAGATACAGCTGTTAAGGCGGAACACAGAGGAATCAAAAACCAAAGGAAATGCTAAAAATGTTTTGGATTCATGCTCAAAAGACATCCTTCGTCAACACAGCACACCAGCTTCTGTGCAGGAGGTCATGTCCAGAGAGGAACCAAATTCATCTAAAAAATTTAGGAAAAGGACATTGCAGAAGTCTGTGTCTTTAGATGATGCCTCTTCTAAGACCCAAATGGCCTCCTCCATTATCAAGAGCGTAGTGTCAAAGAAAATGCAGGATGCACAAAAAGAAACATCATGTAGTAAAGACCCAACTCCATCTGAAGATAAAAACAAACATCCTTATATCAATCCCAGCTTCTTTGAGGGTCTACCAAGTAACATGGAGAAGCATAGCTTAAGTTCTAGCCAGCATTCTGAATGTATTCTTTTATCTGAAGATTTTTCTGGCAGAGAGGAGAGACATACACATCAGCAGCTGAAGATGTGTGCCCCAAAAGTTCCTCCAAAACCAATATTCAGACCTGTGTTCATTAACACTGGGGAGGCTGGGCTACTGGAAAACTTATTGAGGGATGAAATCAGGCCTAAAATGGCTATTCCATTTGAAGACAAAGTCTGCAATAATGATGGAAAGAAGGGAGAAGGTGGCAACCTAGGAAAGAGGTACAATAGTGACTCAGCAAAGGCCAGTGCCAGGACCACAAGTGTTGCTGTTGCCACTCAAGCAGTAAGCATGCAGAACAGAACAATAAGCAGAGACACAGAGTGCCAAATGACACCAGAAACGCAAAGACAACGGGGTGGTAGGAATGTATTTAAGTCAAAACCCCCAGAAATAACTCTGAAACCTTCCACTATAAAAGAGAAAAAGAAGTCTTCTCTGAAAGTTTCTTTATCCCCTGACGTAGAACTGTCCAGAGAAATGTGTGAATCCCAGTCCATTGAAGAATCTGCAGACAATATAAGCACCAAATCTATGGTAGTTAATGACAACAGCAAAACAAAATCTGTCATACATAGAGTTAGGGATGTAAGGAAATTGGTTAAAAATACATACAACCTGTCTTTCAAAGCATCGAATACAACCACTACCGATGAAGACACACCAATTCAAGAGAAAAGAGATAAACCACCACAAACTCCTCCAGCGATGCGCATTGAATGCAAAGCTATTAGTTGGAAGGACAGGCAAACATCAGGCAGTAAAGCAATCCAGTTGCAAGATGAAACACAGGCTGTTGACATATCAAAAATATCACAACTGAGGGAGGGTGCAGAGGCAAGCAGAGATACTGACATCACTGAATTAACATCCAAAGCCTCTTTGCCAAAGATACTGCCTTCTGAACATAAAGCGACAGATTCCCATTGTGCAACCTTTGATGGATTAAATGAATATGAGAGATCTTCCATTTACTCTGATCAGAGTACTAAGCAAGAGATGCCCCCACGACCACCCAGTAAGGAGAAGGAAGCATTGGTGGTTCTGCCAGATGGCACAACCAAATCCATTCAGAACACCTTTGACTCTAAAATCACTGACCCCACTCAAATAAAAGCTGCAAGCAGCAGCAGCCACTCTGTATCCATGCTACTTAAAGAGAAAGGAATGCAGGCTGACATTGGAGTTTGTGATGTTCGTACTATTAGTGCGAGTGCTTTAGTTAAACATGTGAACAGGCTTGAGGTACCTTTACAGGCCTGTTTATCAGAAGATATCTCAAGTGAAGCACAAGTAAACATAGAAAATACAGCATTGTCTTGCAATCTTACACCTCTTGGCAACAGTTCCTTGAGGACATCCCATTGTCATGATGGCCCTCACTTTAAGCCAAAAGAACAAAGTGAGAGTCCCAAAGGAATGCTGACAGAAGAATCTTCAATACAACAAACAAAGGAGGAAGAAAAGAACAAAATAACTTCCACCACAACTATGACACAAATGCCAACTAACCTAACAACATTAGTTAAGCCAGAGGTGAGGTCTTTTTCAAATAATACAAAAAATAATGCTGTGACAACAACTGCATCGAAGGAGATTGAGTTACCCATACAAGTTAGGTCAATATCCAGTGATAGGCTAAAGACATTTGTGCCTTCAAAACCCAGCTATAAACAGTCCTTTGCCGAAATTAGGTCAATGTTAAGTGATCCACCCAGACAAGATATCCAAACGTTGTCTCAACAGCAAACCAAATTAACTGGTGATTCAAAGAAAAATGAGATGCCAGCAACACTGATAGTCAAGGATCAACAGACCTCATCAAGCAATACAAAAAGATTGGCTCTATCGGCTGTTTCAAGCTGCAAACCACCACCCATTCCATTGACAACAGCTCCAAGTTCTGTGCAGAAATCCACTACAATGACATTGTCCAGTGTGGATCAACAGCAGTCTTCAAACAGAAGCACACACCAGCAACTGACTACATCTATTAATCAACACCAGTCAGTTCTAGATAGTTATTTTGCTTCCAATCCAGCCGTGAGGCCCACAGGTTCAAAGGCCCATAGCCACACACAACCTGTGTCAAGAGCATCACCTAATAACAGATTTCACACAGACGACTATCATTTCTATGCTACTGATGACCCCCCCAGCTATGATGAGCGAGAGAGTTTCAGCCCACTACGGTTTTCAGATTTTCACCCACAAAAGCCATATAGGTATCATACAACCACTAAGCAGTCTCTATGTTCCTGCACATCATGTTCTCAATTACATCGAGGTAATCCCAACCACAGCTCACGAGAACAGATTCCACCAACCTCTCAGTCTCCAGGCCAAGACTTCACCTGTCCAGGAGCTCCTCCACAAGCTCAGGTTCGTCCTCATCAATGCAGGCCACATGGCCAGGCCCCAAATTACCCAAGAGTCTCACCAAATACCACAATATCCCATGACCCAGCTTTAATTCAGCCTTTGCACCACCCAAGAGCCTGTCCTGTTGCAAATACACAACCCTATGGTGATGACCAATCAACAGCTTCTGGGCAGCACAGGGACAGACATCCAGCTAATCATCACTCTCCACAAGTAGCAGGTCTTGCACCATATCACAAGTACCCTCATTCAGCCAACATGTCTACTCTGGATCCCAGACCTCAGTTGTTTAATCCCCAAGATTTGCCACCATCCTTTGGTCACGATTATGGGAATGAAGGTCAAGGTGGATCCAGTGTATTGTATCCAGAGAATCCAAGTGGACTCAACTGTGGCCAAGGACCTCGTTGTGTACTTCTTGATCCTGAGACTGGTAAATACTTTTATATCGAGGTACCAATGCAGCCACTCAGAAAAATGCTGTTTGATCCAGAATTGGGCCAGTATGTAGAAGTTCTAATACCACATCAGGCAATGTCCCACTCTGGGCTGTACCCACCAGCTGTACCACCATACTCCTCTCTGCACAATCCAGGGTTGTATGCACCACATTATCTTCCTTATGCAATGCCATCTTACCCAGCAATGCCCTGCAGTGCCCAGCAAGTACGACATCCTGAGCTGCCTGCTGTCCCCACAACACTTCACCAGACTTCCTTAAGATATGGAAGCCCTGAACGCCAATTTCCAAAAAATGAACCAAAAGGCCACTCATCACTGGATCAAAGCTATTTAGAGAGCATGTATTACATTCCCACTGGGATGAATACAAGTCCAAATTCTACCCTTACAGACTGTTACCACAAGCCACCTTCAAGCATACCTCCTTCTGAAGGAAGAAGAGCATGAAATTACAGTAGAAGGATGTGGCCTGTTTACATTGTAAATCTGTTCTAGAAACTTCTAATCCAACATTGTGGTTTCTCAGTTGGAAGACTATAGGGCTGTTCTCACTGAGTGCATTTTTGCATTCAACTGCACTGGGGTTTTTTCTTCTCTTATGTAAACATATGACGGACAGACATCTTTGATAATTGTGCCACATCTTGCTGTTGTTGTTTTTTTGTCTTCTTTTTTCTTCTTTGCAGCATTTCGTGCTGGTGCGCAGCATTTTTAAGGTTTTAAAAAGTAATCTTAAGACCCTTTACCTTCTTTAAGACATCTGCATTTTGCGTTTTTAGTGCAAGAATGTGTTCAGTCTGAATAGCCCCTAAGGTTGCCCCTAAGGAATTATTGTTGTTTTTGCTACTTTTATTTCAAACTGTAAAAAAGTTGTTAAATGTGTTAATACAAAATTTCAAAAATGACTATTTTCTAACATTTTACATATTGTTGGGATTATCTTGTGTACTGTACAAACGATAAAGAGAAATTAAGTGAATCATTAACTTTTCTTTTATGTATCTATAGGCCAAGCTTATTCAATAGTAGTCCTGTATTTATTTAAGCTTGCATGGTTCAATTAATAATATCCTCCTTGAATACCTTTAATTGTTACAAGTTATGTATTTCTGGGGATTTATTTTGTTACAGCTGTAACAATGTACAGTATTTGGAATTTTCACTTCTCTGCTCAGACATTCATTCTAAAATGCATTAAATGGCATAAATTAATTTCTTTGTGCAAGGCCTTTCATGTACTCTGGAATGTGCAAGTAAAAGAACGCTGTAAATTTGGCTAAAAAGGAATGTGAAAGCAAGATCCACCAGGGTTCTTCAGTATCAAAACTGCTTCAAAATTGTTTTCTATCATCAGAAGATTGCCATTTACTATTTTTTACACACGGATATACCAAATTAAAAATTCATTGTGTACAAAATCCACATATCTGGTATTTTTTTAATTTCTAATGTTATATTATAATGTCATGTAAGCTTTACATGCTATAAAAGACTTTTGAGTAATTGTAAAGCTAAAATCCATATACAATACATAAATACGATAATTACTGCAATAATTATATTATCACACCATAGCCAAGAGGAAATAGAAATGTGACCAACTTTTCAAATTAAACTATTTCATGTTGACAAATCAAATGACAATCTCCCATTTTGGGAGGACACACTTGCCAGCTACAGCACCTGGAGATTAGGACCACTGGTGGACCATCTTTTAAGTCAAAGGCTGACATCTAGTGGAAAAGCTCAATTTGTCCATCCATTTACAGCTTGTTCTAAGTGATTTTTTTGTGAGAGAACAAAATAAAAAAAATACATGCCTGATAACCAAATGCATACCCAAACCATGGATAGGTAATTTTCCAGGCCAGTTGGGCTAGTGCCCTGGGGTCTCTGACAACCATGGATACCATGGAGGGCCCCAGAAACATGCATCTGCATATGTAAAATCACATAGATATATTGGTACAATGTAAATGTTATCTATTCTGGACCCTTTTTGGCATTAACAATGTCTTCTGAACACCTTGTTGTTGACTTCATGACGTTGTACCTTATCGTCTCTTTTGTAACATATTACACACATAAAGTGTTCATTCTCGAAATGTCAACTTAATTTCTCATATACGACTTTAAATGCAACTTCATTTTTCATATCTGCAATGTAATTTCTTTTTTTGTTGTTGTTGTTTTATTTTCAATAATTCAATTTCAATTTTCAAAGTGCAATAAGAGGGGCTCTTCAATGAGGCTGGTCCCCCGTGCCTCACAGGACCATAATCCATCCTTGCTCTAAAAAGACACTATGGCCAATATTAAAAATAATCAAATCACAGAGCTGCCACATACAGTCAAGTACAACTGACAAACAGTTTAAGCAGACAAACTCTTTTTATTAGATAAACTTTATTTTATAGGGAGTTATTTTAAAACGAAATTGAGTGTCATGAATTCTAAGATAATTTGTCAGCTGAACAGCATGCTGGAGTGAAGTTTGAACATGCATATGGGTGTTTAGCATTGCTGTCGGAGTGACATCATGGACCACTATGGTCTTGGCATCTACGTTTTGTTTTTTTGGAAATTACTTAATCAGGCAAACGGTCCAGTATTGATTACTATGATCAATACAAAGCTTCCGAAATGATTCTCGTTTTGAAACGCCCCTAACTCAGAATGTCTGGATTAAAAGAAAATCCAAAATTTGTTAATTTTGGTACACTGCCAAAAAAAAAAAAAAAAAAAAAATACATTTACAACTACACATATATTTACTTGAGAAGCAAAATGTTATACAACATAAAGTTTTCAGTGAAATCCAATTCGATTTAGTGAGGGAAAAAGGTTTACCAATGGAATAAGAACAATACATTTCAAAGAACGTTCCAAATTTGAAGAGAAAAAAAGTTTATTTTTCTTAGCCCATTGGCCATTGTTTTCCTTGTTTTTATTTTTCTTCTTAAGCAAATCTTGTTTTAAGGATGTTTAGATGTTTAGAAACAAGATTAAAATACGGAGTCAGAAGAAGATTTTTGCATTCATGTGTTCTCGTCTTTTAAATACAATCGTTCCAGCATGACTTGAAGGCAACACAGGTCGCTGGGCCGGTAACGCAAATTATTTTGAATTCCATGTTACGTTAGGGATTAACCCTTAACCTTTAACCCTTATCACAATTGTGCCCAACCCCAGGTTTCTGCAGGACATACTGTCACTGAAATAATTGCAGAGACACTTTTGGGACCAAATAATAAGGAAACCGTCCCTTGGAGAAAGAGGTGTGTAAACGTTCTTGTTACATAAAAGCTAATTACTCGTAAACAGAGAAGAAGTAACTTTAGCATGTGTCAAGTTTTCATTTGAGGGAAAGACCATATATGGTCACATTCCGGGGATAAAATCAGCAAGGAGCGCAGGCATGAATCAACCTGCCAAAAGGGTATACCTGGACCAGGTACGCAGGTTGGATTAGGAAACGTATTTCCGCAGACCTTCCGGGCGAGTCATCATGTCACATAGCAACAACTGTGCCAAACAATGCTTCCGTCTTCAGCCAAAACTCCAGAACAGAAGGCGGAGCATAGAAGCAATGTTTGCTAAGGTACCAGCATGTGGTGCTGTCACACACACAAACTTTAACACATCAGAGAAAATCAACCTTCACCTTTTGATTATATTTCACAGAAGAGCTGTTTTATTGCATCAGGTCTGGAATCCACATATTTTTCATATTTTGACTGATCCCGTTTTCCAGACGTCGATTAATTATTAAACACAATGTGAATATGGTGTCATCAAGGGACACCTGAGGAAACTGTTAAAGGGATAGTTCACCAAAAATGAAAATTCTCATGACCTTCCAAACCTGTATACCTTTTTACATTTTATTCTGAGAACACAAAAAGGATTAAAAAAAAAAAAAATGTATGAATGCAGCTCTTGCCATACAACAACAGTTCACTGTGACAACAGCTATCAAGTTCCAAAAAGGGCCATAAATATATAATAGATGTAGTCCACACAATGGGTTTGTGTGAGGAACAGACCAGCCATTTTTCACTGATACTCTTGCCCAACCTTGTGTCAATCCAAATGAAATAAAAGAAATGTGCATTGCCTTCAGTTATTACACGTGCTGGCTATACACGGATGCAGCCTGGACCTGAGCTTTAGCGCAGGTAAAGATTACCAGCGATTCTCAGCGATGGCCCCTAATGATATAGACACTGCATTGTTCAATATGGATAGGGATGCGGGCTTGACACAAGCTTCTTATTCAATGTCCACACTAATCCGTTTAAGTTTGGAAACTCCGCTTTTAGTCTCCTAACATCATCGTTTTTCAAAGTGTGCGGTTTTGGAGAACGTTTTCGAAAGTCTTGTTCTTGAAAGCCATTCCGTTTGTGGATGAGAGGCCAGGGGAGGACTGGGATTAAAAAGTGGCCCTGGAATATCTGTCCCAGAGCGGCCAACCAAACCCGGCCCGCAACACACCACACCATAACACACCAGCTAATTGATTTCATTTAAATTTTTGTGTTTGGAAAAAAAAAAGAAAATACATTTCTATTGACGGCTAGTCATGACAATGGAACCCACAGTGCAAAAAATCACATAAGTCATAACTTTAAAACATATAAAACCACTGTAAATGTGATTTTTTTTTAGGGTAAGCACTAAAATAAGCACTTTATAGATCAGACAAATAACATGTCAGAAAACTTTTTTCCCAACATACAGATGTAAGGTTAAAATGTACATGAAAGTACAAGGGAAAGTGTGTATTTTAGGTGCTGTGACAATTCAGCATTTCAAGTTTTTAAAGATATTAATCAAGTGCAAATAAACTATTGTCTTAGTTAATATGCAGTTGTGGAAACAACAAGTACAAGAGGACAACAAGAACTTTGCAGATATTTTGCAGATTAACTGCTCATATTTTCACTCTGAGTTTGTTGCGTCTTTATATCAGCAGTGTTTTAATTCCTTCCTCAGATTATTCTTGAGAAAAAGTGAAACGCCCAATGTTTTGCTTTGCTGTTTCTGCTATCCTTTAAAACATTTAGCCTCAAAGACTCAAATTGCCACAAAGTTATATTTTTCATGACTTATTTTCTGCATTTTTATGAGGTGTGAGAATTATTTAGCAAGCCGCATTTCCACTCCCAATAATACTTTACGTTATAAATAAATTATGCAAATGACTATGTACTGCTCATAGCTTTACTGTTTGCAATGTTCAATGATATGTAAGCAATTTCAAAACAGAAGTAATTTCAGTTTTCCAATTAGTAGTAGTTCTATTAGCTTGACTTTATAGTGTTTTGAATATGCACATTGTAATATGGTCTGCACGGGCATGTTGGAGCCCAGGGCGGCCATCTATATCGCTTGCAGGATGGGCCGGTACTTGCAGCAACGTTCCAAATTACCCAGCGGCCCACTGGGAAAACGGCCAGTGCTCCCGACAGCCTGTCCGCCCCTGTACTGGCATAAATGTAGCGTAATAAATGCATTTTCAAACTTAACCTATTAGTGTGGATGTGAACTAACCTATTAGTGTGGATGTGAACTAACCTATTAGTGTGGATGTGGACCAAAGGCAGATTTGCACCTCTGCATCAAACCTACACCATAGGCTCTACGAAGCTACGATAACTTATAGATATACATAACCACACCTTTTCACTTTGGCTGTGTGCTTGCCAAACAATGCAACACCAACATAGAAATATAAATGTTCTATACAAAAATTCTTCTTTAAAATAATAGTATATTGGTTTGGAATGACATGAAGGTGAGTAATTAATAACAGAATTTTATTTAGTGGTTAGCTTTCCCTTTACATATACAGTATATATATACAGTATATATATATATATATATATATATATATATATATATATATATATATATATATATATATATATATACACACATACATACAGTTGAAGTCAGATGTTTACATACACCTTAGCCTAATACCTTTAAATTATTTTTTTCAAAATTCCTGACATTTAATCCTAGAAAACATTCAGTTAGGATCATTACTTTATTTTAAGAATGCGAAATGTCAGAATAATAGTAGAGAGAATGATTTATTTCAGCTTTTATTTCTTTCATCACATTCCCAGTGGGTCAGAAGTTTACATACACTGTTAGTATTTGGTAGCATTGCCTTTAAATTGTGTAACTTGGGTCAAACTTTTTGGGTAGCCTTCCACAAGCTTCTCACATTTTGTGAGAAGGAATTTTGTCCCATTCCTCCAGACAGAACCGGAGTAACTGAGTCAGGTTTGTAGGCCTCCTTACTCACATACGCTTTTTCAGTTCTGCCCACAGATTTTCTATTGGATTGTGGTCAGGGCTTTGTGATGGCCACTCCAATACCTTGACTTTGTTGTTCTTAAGCCATTTTGCCACAATTTTGGAGGTATGCTTGGGGTCACTGTCCATTTGGAAGTCTCATTTGCGACAGAGCTTTAACATCCTGGATGATGCTTGAGATGTTGCTTCAATAATCCACATCATTTTCATTCCTCGTGATGCCATCTATTTTGTGAAGTGCACCAGTCCCCCTGCAGCAAAGCACCCCCACAACATGATGCTGCCACCCCCATGCTTCATGGTTTGGATGGTATTCTTCGGCTTGCAAGCCTCACCCTTTTTCCTCCAAACATAACGATGGTCATCGTAAGGCTGGCACGCCCAAAAGGCTCTGTGAGAGAAAATGTCATAAAACTCTCACATAAAAAAGCATCTCCACCAAAGACAACGCACCCTACTGATTAAGGACAATAAAACACAAATCTCACATCTGATCTCTGTCTCACCTCAGGTCAATCATATCTCCTCTCTCTCTCACCTCCTCCCTTTAAGGACACCAAAAACTAGGTTATGACATTATCCTGTTCTGTAATGTAAAGGTTTTCTGATCATACATGTTGGTATCATTCAAGAACTCTCAATGCAACAGGTAAAATGGTCTCATTCCCTTTCAGCAAAGTCAAATCACAAGTAAGATTTAAGAACTTAAGAGTAAACTACTGCATTCTATCAGAGGCATAAGCCCATCCAGGTCTCTCACAGAGAACTGATACTGTATGCGGATTAGTTGCATTCTTTGAAAACTTCAAAAGACCTACTTAATCACAAGTTTCAAAGGTCCAACTTCAAACCCCTAAACTGTAAACCAAATACTGGATAACATCAAACATACACATCTGAAATAACATTAGAATCGCTTGGTTTTTAAGGAAGGTTGGCCAAGAGCTCAGGGAAGTCTGTAGTCAGATCTCACATGCTTTGTCATTGCATATAGTTTTTTCCATTACCAGGTATGTTTCTTTGACTTGTCTTTTATTTTTAGGAATGTTTATTTATTCTGATCATGTGTGAAATTGGCTTTCATTGATTTTGTAACTTATGTTTTTAATCCTACCTGGCAAATAAATTGTTATTATTTTATTTATTCTGTATTCCTTGAAATCATTTATATCATTACTGGAGCTTTAATATAGGAGGAAGCCATTTAAAAACTCTCCGTTTGAATGATAATGGAGCTTTAATATTGGAGAAACCACCCAGGACATAACCGAATAGGAAAAAGCCATTTAAAGACTCTGTGTGATGTATATTAATCGAAAGGACAAGGATAACAGAATCAATTTGTAAAGTGTAAATTAATAATAATTGCTTTACATCAGCGCTCAGAACAATGAAGAGACCTTCAAAGGGTAATCTATTGTTGGAAACAATTGTTGGAAAAATGTATCATGTCATGCCCAAACTAGGTGTCCTTAATGACTTGCCAAAACTATAGTTTGCTAATATGAAATCTGTGGAGTGGTTAAAAAATTATTTTTAATTACTTCAAACTAAGTGTATGAAAGCTTCTGATTTTAACTGTATTATATATATATATATATATCTCAACATCAAAATAGGGAAATATTTAACAACCTCATAACATAAAGTTATGACTGGTTTACACTTTCGTGGAGAACATAAGGAACATATTTTGAATGTTACTTGATGATGTAAGCACTCAAGCACTTCCTTGCCATGTCTTCTGTAGGGCTATGGGCTCTCAGTGAGGCCTGGAACCGTGAAGAATGGAATGAATTTGTAGTGAGAGTGAGACATTGCTACCAGAGAGCCTCTGTGTGGCGAGAGAATTACCCCACCGAGCTATCAGCAATCACGGGACAAAGGTGAGGAAACATTGAGTTACTATACGTGTCATGGCAACACAATGTAGATGGGCATATATTTTCCTGGGGACGATTCACATAAAACGTCAGAGGCTTTATTGCTGGCTAAGAGAGCAGGACGCTTAATCATTACATGTTTTTAATGTCCATTTGTGAAAAGTGAAACCCTGTTTCCATAGACACTGTTCAGATGGGGGAATCCCCATCTCAGTACCGCATGGCTGACGGGTACACAGGATCTCATATTATTGGATTTTTATTGTACTAAATAAAAAGAGGTCAGACATAATGGTCTCTGACTGTCCCTGTTTCAGCTATTCCAAATCCTTGGTATTCTTGAAAGGAAACTGTACACAAAATATAGCAGCCTGTGTCACATCACGGTGACTAATGGGTAGAAACAGTGTGTCTATGGCTTTTACTTTCGGACCCATGTATCCAAAATGCTGACTTCACCTATGATATCACCCTTTCCCTAGTGTACCTTGTATCACATCATCAGACAAATGAGGATGTCTAGATTTCTAGATGTAACATTTTTGTTTTGGAGGACTTAAGTTAACATTTTTTAACTCAAGGGTGAACTGCCCTGTGTGAATGCTCCCTCACTTGGCACACTGTCTTAGAAACGCAACATTTATAGGCCCGGCGCAAGATGTTAAAAAAACTGCAAGATGCCACAGAATGACCCAAGTCAAGAATGACTATTAATTATAAAAGCACAGACTAATTTCCTGTGTGGACACCTCCTTAACAATCTTTTGAGCACTTTCTCTATTGACTTAGATAGAAAGCAATGAAGAGCAGTCAAACGCATTGCAAAACGTGATTTGTAGATTAGATAACATGCATTAGCAACAAATTTAATTATAAAAAAGTTTGTCACTTGCAGTGATGCACCTGCACTCAAATATTTATCACACTGGCACACAATATTTTGTTGGTCTTCCTGGTCTCATAGAATCATGTTTTCATACCTACATTTTTACTTGGCTCATTGTATGTATTGTGACAGTTTCCTGGTGAAATAAACACTAGAGGCACTAAAACAACAATAACTCTTATTCACTTTCACACAAATCATGAGTAAAATGGCAGATTATCAGTTCATAAACACTTACATCCAAACACTCAGTTACTAAGGCGATACATTTTAACATTGGTCTAACACAACCAACTACATTTTCAAGCTTGTTTGAGCGCCATAAATTGCGTGGTAGCTAAATAGAATACGTGAGCCCAAAGTATCTAGAAAATACCACAAAATGATGTGGTTGCTTCAGGATATTTCGTTCAGCGTTGTTCTTGTCACATTTGCTTTTTTTCGGAATGTCTATTTGCACCCTGGTGCACCACCTTGTGTGTATTTCTTTATGTTTGTTTAACGTTGAGTTTGATATTAAAAGTTACGTTGACTGTTCAGTTCGGTTCCTGCCTCCTCCTTGCCAGTCCTTTAACTGTTACAGTGGGGCCGAAATCCAGGAGGGAGGAGAGATGCGCTGTCGCTGAGTCTTTGTTGCTGCCGTCCACCAGAGGAGCAGCCGTGGCCTAGAGCCAGAGGAACCACTGCCGTCCATCAAGATGGGGAGGAGCGGTTCTGTCCGGCAGGTGTCGGAGGGCTCGCTGCTGTCCGCCGGGGGAGGAGTGAGCTGTCATCTGCCAGAGGGCAGAGGAGCGGTTGAGGACTGGGTGACAGCATGTCCAGTGACTGGCAAGCAAGTTTTCTTTCTCTCTCCACCCTCTCTCTGTCTCCTGCTCAACCTTTCCCCTTCCCCTTGTCTCTCCTCCAGGTTCCCAGGACGCAGGGTGGAACACCGGCTGACAGAACGGCCAGATAGAAGGGCAGCATCTCCCCTCCAGAGATAGGGGGGAAGTAAGTCATTCTGTTGGTGCCCCAGCCTGAATCGGTCGGGGAAGGAGTGTGACGAGGAGAAGGGTGTGGCTGGGCCATCATCTGAATCAGATGATCAGCGGGAGAGCAAGATAAAGAGGAGCTGAAGATGACAGTTCAAGAGTGAGTGAGATGCACTCAGCTACACTACGTGTGTGTGTTTATGTTTGTTTTATGTTGAGTTTGATATTAAAAGTTACATTGACTGTTCAGCCAGTTCCCACCTCCTCCTTGCTCATCCTTTAACTGTTACAGATAGATTAAGGGGTAGAGGTTAATGCGGTGTGTCAGTGGGACTCTAAATAAACACACTGCATGCCTATAATGTATGTTAGTATTTAAATTTGGGTGCAAATAGTATCTGACACTATGTCCACCAGGGTGCAATTAGTATCTACCATTATAGTATCTACCAATTACATCTACCATAAATAATATCTGACACTATTTGCACTGATATGTAAATAGCATATTTCATAACATTTTACTCGCCTTGGCACTCGGAACTGGCACAAAACGTGTAATGAACCATGTAATATCATTTTGCAAAACTGTTGCAAAATTTTAAAAAAAT
The DNA here is from genome assembly GCA_032164185.1 of Moxostoma hubbsi. NCBI lineage: Eukaryota > Metazoa > Chordata > Actinopteri > Cypriniformes > Catostomidae > Moxostoma > Moxostoma hubbsi. Next base: position 35,296,092 of record JAVLUX010000016.1, on the reverse strand, counting down.
TCTCCCCAATTTGGAATGCCCAATTCCCAATGCGCTCTAAGTCCTCGTGGTGGCGTAGTGACTCACCTCAATCTGGGTGGCAGAGGACAAATCTCAGTTACCTCCACGTCTGAGACCGTCAATCCATGCATCTTATCATGTGGCTTGTTGAGCGCGTTACTGTGGAGACATAGCGCATGTGGAGGCTTCATGCCATCCACCAGGTATCCACGCACAACTCACCACATGCCCCACCGAGAGCAAGAACCACATTATAGCGACCACGAGGAGGTTACCTCGTGTGACTCTACCCTCCCTAGCAACAGGGCCAATTTTAGTTGCTTGGGAGACCTAGCTGGAGGTGCTTAGCAGGCCCTGTCATATAATTGTTTTGAGATGAGGCTGATTGTGTTAGTGCTAATCTAGTAAATATGTTAGTTTCTGATCACGACCAGTGCTAACACAATAGGTATTATGTTTTCAAAGTAATTTGTAACTCTAATCAAATTACTTTTTAGTCAAAAAAGTAAATTCCTGTTATCAGACTTTCAATTTGTTACAATTACTGTACATTGCTTGGGTTGCACATATTTCCTAAAATAATATTATTTAAATTTAACTTTAGTTAGCATTTTGGTGACATTTGAAGGGCGTTTTAAAGGAGAAATGCGAGTGTTGAGCTACATGCGACTTTATTTTGAAATAATTGTTCTGAAAAACAAAAAAATGTACACAAAGGTGTCAGTAGAGGTTTTAGAAAGTAACTTTGAAGTAAAGTAATTAGTACCATGCTTACTATTTCCATGAAGTAATGAGTAATCTGATTAAAAATGTAGAAAAGTAATTATTAATCTGAAGTGGATTAATTGTGTTGAGTAATTTACCAGTGATCACGATCATATGGATACCGTAACACTAATCAGTGGTAATGTATGTGTCCTCCATAATCACTGGACATCTGGATATGTTGTCCTATGCTGACATGTTTTCCACTAGTTATTCTTAAAGATGCCCACGGTTGGTTACTTCAAACCCTTATCTGTAGGGGAGGCGATAGCTGCGGAAAGAATGACGGACACCTTTCTGTTTGGTATCTCTTACCACCTCCTACTACAATAAACTGTTTTTTTTGTTGATGCCCACTCCCTCACTTTGATGTCAGAGTAGATGCATGGCATGTGATCAGCACGCCATAAAGAAACATGACACCGTAAAACAATACAAAGGCATGTGAGAAATTTAAAGTCAAAGGCATGTGTTGAAGGACTAGGTGGTGATGTAAATGATTTGACATATTATTTTAAAGGTCTTATTTTATGAGGATGCATTCAACGGTTTAACAAATTATCAATAAATAACATTTGAATGGTTTACAACTTTTAATGGTAAGAAAGCAAAGAAAGGCGATGCTCTCACGGTGACACAACATTGAGATTCCTGTGACACGACAGCATTTACCGTGGGACAAATCATTGCACTAAGGTATACGTCCATTAGTAATTCAAGGTTGATTTGCCCTTTGCTCTTCTCTTCTCTGTTTTTTTTTTTTTTTTGGTTTCTTGTTTTTTCAACCTCTCACTCTTGTTTTAAGTATGTTTAGATATTTTTACTGAAAAAAGACAAATATACTCTTTTTTTTGTTGTTGTTGTTGCAGTATATCAAAATGAACAAAGATTAATAAATGCTGTTAAAAATGTTACTCCTTGATAATTCTTGACACCTATTACATTTACTAATGTTAACAAATGGAACCTTATTGTAAAGTGTTACCTTAAAAATAGACAATTTGATCTTGGGAGCACCTGATGAGAAATGTGTGCGTTAATATTCAAATCTGAACACAGTTTGAGATAGTTTGACGGACACGTGTGAGATTGCTAAGGTCTTTTTCTGGAGAGAAAAATCTTAGAACCAGGAGATTTACGAATAAGCCTCCACATTGGAGGGGAAATATCATATTAAGATATTGTGATTTCATTTGTAGTTTTTCCTTCCTATGTGGCCATTGTTTACCCACCGTTGACTCCTGCAACAATTTCCTGTGGTCACTGTTGTAAACACCCTTCCACCCTTGATAAAAACCCTTCCTTCTTCCTTCGTGCCCACAAGAGTGGGCAACCAAACTGTGAGTCAGTGCTTCAATCAACACAGTGTGGGTAAAATAGTCTGCTTGCAACAACCCTTCTAGCATCATATTTAGTTCTCACTCACTGTCCTCTTACGCAAAACATGCAACCACATAGTTATTGTTTCCAGCAGGTTTGAGTTTAGACATGTGCCGTTGGCAGCTCACAGCATCTGTGTGTGTTTATGTGGCTTGTATATCGGGTGCATGACGGCTAGCTAATGCTATTCCAGCCATGATAATAAGGAGGGACCGGGTTATATTTATCATATGGGGGAGTGTCCATCACTCAAGCAGAACTGAGCCCAGGTCGTGACCAAAGAGGGGCCTGTATAGAGGGGCCTTACAGCAGTTATGATCCCACGCAGGCCTCTTACCAGATTGTACTGTTTGGGTTATACACTGTGAGCGTTTTGTGATTTTGTGTTTTTCCAACCAGACATTATTTCACTAATTAGTCTGTGGTTTACATGTCTTATTATTTTAAGTCTTCGATTGTTTGTGGGTGTTTGAAGGAATGTTTACTGTTAAGTCTCGTGTGTTTGTGTGTGTCTGTCTGTCTGGATTTATATGTTTATGTGTGTGTTTGTGTTTGAGTGAGCTAATGACTGGTGGCTGATTTATTCTAGCCAACATGTGTGATTACAGTATGCATACTGGGTTAATTGGGTGGTGACATTCAAACAAAGCAAAAGTAGTTACTTTCTGAGCTCTTTTCCCAACATGATCACACAGGAATTCGACAAGTTACTTCAAAAAGTTAATGTAACGCGAAATCAACCCTATTCAGCTGATTTACTGACAAGCGCCATCCCCCATTAGACATTTATTTTCAATTCAAACATGATCACATTTCGCTCTACTGATTCAGTGCATTGAGTGAGCATCCAAAGACATGGTCTCTGGTCCCATGAAACCAGGAAGTGTCCATGTTTAATATAAACAGCGTGAGCATGATTTGGAAGTTGCATTTTCTGACGTTTAGGTTTAGGGTTGGGGTTTGGGTTAAGGGGCAAAATAAATAAAATATGCATTTCTGTAGTACATCATTTACCACTAAAAATACAACCCGCGTTTAGTGCTTCACTGTAGGAATTTCACCCGGAAACTGGAGCTCACATGTGCCCATATGTTCAACAGCATGTTCACTGCCACTGGAGGCAGTGGTTGGAATTTCGGTGTGCACAGACTGATTTCAGCAGCAAAACATTCCACCTACTGTAGCTGAATTCACAGTGTGAACAGTCCGCTTTTCTAGAGACTATTTTAAGAATCTATTTTTAATGCTTAAATACTGACTGTCAATATACTGTAAAATCAAGCAGACTCACGTCTTAAAGGTACGGCATGTAATTTCTACACCACTAGCAGAGACAAACATAATTGCAGAAATTACTACATTTTTACATTTTCATTTTTTTTACATTTTCGTCAGCCATTTTCTTGTTTGCCCGTGCAAAACTCACCAACACATTGCTATAGTATTGTGGATGATTTCCAGGGTGTTACTTTTCAGTTGCAACCTGTCCCTGTCTCATATTATTTGGACAAACGAATTGTCCGACCTCACGTTGACATGCTGGAGAGCTTCAGCCTATGAATGGCTTGATTGAAAGCTGTGTTTAACATGTATTTTTTTATGCAAATTTTGGGATATCTGCAACATATTTTATTCTCTTAAACATAGGATGGTAACGCTGCTGTATTCGCAAATTGTTTTGGTGATTTTCCAATTTTGCATAAATTAAATTGGTACCTTGGATGGAAACATGACTTTAGATGTCACTACACATTATACTGGGATAGCAAAAAGTATTTTAACATTCATGTTTTAAATTTGAAGTCACATTTGCACCTTTGAAAACAACTCTTGAAAAAAGTGTTAAAACCACTGAAGAAATAGAATAATTTGTCATCGTGCGATACAATGGATTCTCAAAACTCTTGAAGAACAAGCCTGTGACTTGGAGAACTTTGTCAGTCTTTGAATGCTCAATAAATCCCTTTCACAATCTCAGCAGGAGTGCCAATAATACAAAAAATCCTTCCCAAACCACAAGCAGTGACAACAAATAACCCTCCTGCACAAACAGAGAGGACTTGGGGGTGAGGAGGTCGCTTTAACCCATCTGATAGGTGCTAAAATTAGATGTCATCACCCTTCACGCTCCAGAGACACCCTGATTGCCAGAAGACTTTATTACAATCAGGTCATAGAGGCACATCGGCAGACAGAGTGAACAAAATGACCTTAGTCACTTACTGTATATTATCTGACACAACAGTATATTTTATTCCCCCCATTTACTCTCTCTGTTCTCTTGTCATCTCTTGTCCCATATTAATATGCAGAGACCACTATAAGTAAACCATTTGTTGATTGATTTCCCTGAAAGTGTAAAAAATGTGGCTCTATCTGTTAATCCATCCAATGACAGACAGGTGGAGTGTCCGGAAAACCTGTTTGAAAACAGTAAAATCTGACGCTTGTGGCATAGAAATTGCACACTTCACATTTTAAATGTGTGATAAAACTGCAAGATGATCTCAACGAATAGGCACATGTCTGAAGAAGACACTCTCCATCCTTTGCATTTCGGTAGCAACACTGATTTAAAAAATACAGATTTATTTATATCATGGTACATTATAGGTAGAGGTATGAAGGAATGGTTGCATGGCTTTCAGCTCTAGAATGATGGGATTTGATTGATGGAGTATGTCACACATGAATTTTCTTCCCTGGGCCAAAGTAAACTCTTGGGAGTCATTACAATGATGAGAGTATGAAATCCTCTGACACTCGGCCAGGCGTCTGCTCCTAAATACAGCGCTGGAAGTAACCAGTGGTTTAGTTGCTAGTGTTTTGCTGAGTTAGTTCTAAAGGGTAAACAAGATTAAGTAGTTCTGACATGTTCCGGTTAATTATCACCAATAACTGCAAAGACTTTAATATCTTAAAATAAAGACCAGTTTGAATTTCAATGCTAAAGCAGGCTAAAGTCTTTCTTGAAAGACTTTATTAGATCAGATGTTCATTTTGTTGATCTGTGTTTATACAACTATATCTACTTTTTTAACTATATTTCTATCAGGAAGACTCACAGACTTGAGTGAGGTTTAAGATGACATTTATTTGATGAATATAAAACAGAAAAGTAATGTCTCTCTTTGGCGTAGGCCCCGTCTGGCGGTCCGAGGGAGTTGTACTCGGAACCATCATATCCTGCCGGAGACAGGAGGCAGGGGCGAGGAGCCTACCCCCGTGCGGGACGGGGCTCAACTGGTGGTGGTGGGGTGGTGGAGGTTGCCGTGTTAGCGCACTGAAACAGCAATGTGATAGATTCTGAGCAGACTTATAAAAGCAATGACTTACCTGCGATTGGCTAGGAATTACCCAGCTAATAGTGTGATGATGTACAGCTGCTAGTCTTCCCGCTAGAACTACGCTGCGCTCACATTTAAAAAAGTAGATTATTCAATTTTCTGTAGAAAATGTCTGCTTGCCTATGCAAAACTCACCAACACAGTGTTGGGTGTTCTGGGTGGTTGCCAGTGTGTTGATGTGTGGGTGCATCGCCAACACAATGACAGAGTGGTCTAGGTGGATGTTAAGGTTTTCTGGGTGGTTGCAAGGTGATCACTTAATGGCCCAAGTCAGAAGACCCACACCTCATGTTTCTATGATATTTATATCCCTAGTATGGCACAGGTCCATGCCTTTAATGTACTTAAAGTTATGAGATATATATTTCCTGTTTTGGGTTAATGATGTGATGGTGTTTTTTTTGTTTGTTTTTTTGTTTTTTTTATCTGTTAAGTGATTCAAAAATATTTTTTTCAATTACTGAGGTAAAAGTCATTTTGATATTTAAAGTGAAACAATTTTGTATGGTTTGACCGTCTCATTAAAAGCTGAAATTCTTGAAAAAAAATCTGCGTTTCTTAATAATACTATTTTTATTTCTTAAAAAAAGAAAGCTGTGAAACAATTACTATTTGAAAAACTTTCATCCATCAAAGTCAGGTGGTGTATCCAACATGCAGTTAGCCTTTTTGTTGTCATGTGACAAAAATAAAATAAAATCATAAAACAGAGGACCAATTAAGACCTTTCTGACTGAAAGTGTGACGTAAAAAAAAAAAAAAATTTAAAAATGTAAAAAAAAATATATATATATATATATATATATATATATATATATATATATATATATATAAAAAACTAATGTTTCGATTTTTTTTTATGAAAAGTCATGATCTGTTCATGCAATATTGAATAACCCTGAGAAATCTTCTTAAAATTCTTGACTCAAAATATCATGATATTTAATGATTAATGATTCAGTCATGTACAGTACATTCTTGTGTGTTCAAGCTTCAAGGAAATCATTTGAATACTTTTTACAGTCAATAAATAATTATTTCGAAGAAAATGCTGTATATGTTTTTTTCAGAAATCTATGAAACCAACATGGACACAAAGATAACATTCTTAGTTATTTGCCAAAGTTCAATATTTCAAGTTGAGTTATGCAAAAGAATGTTGCACTTCACCGAATAGCCTGATCACATGAACATTACATGACTGTGGCAACATTTTTTGCAAAACGAAATTACGTGCTGCATTACACATTTCGCTGCAGTTTTCAAGAGAAATGTCCAGCGGGGGGCACCAAAAAAGAGTGAAATGGTGTCGTAATCGGACAAGGTTTTTAAGGTGCATGTTATATGGAGTAAAATGTACCTCCCTGACTTAAAACTTTAACATAAACCTAACCAATAGTGTACTAATACAAAAGCCACATAAAAAGCAACCACATAGTTTGACACTCTTGTCTCACGTGTCAGCTTGCGTGGTTGGCTTGGCTCGAGCTTTGGTCTTTCGAGTCCAAAGTCCAATAATTTATCAGGTGAGTTGCCATGCAAGTCAATCACATTGAAAAAAGTGTGAAAATGTTGGAGAGTCTGTAATACGAGCAATAAAAAGGAATTGTTTTTCATAAATGTATTGTGTTTCTATATCATAACACATCCGTGTGTGAGTAATAGTGGCAAAAATAAGTGTTTATAAAGTCATAATCACCCGTTTTAGTTGTGATTTGTGTGAAAGTGAATAAAACGCAGTTTTTGTAGCACCTCTAGTGTTAATTTCAGCAGGAAACTGCGATGAAACGTAGAATACTGCACGTAAAAATCAGTTTGCGAAAATGTAGTTAAAGTAACGTTCATTCTATGAGAGTACGTTGTCACTGCACTTCACAAAAAGAAAAGCTGTGTAACAATAAAACTGCAAACATCATGATGATTGTACGGTTTCTAAACCTCCCTTTGAGGAAAATAAAAAAGGATTTGAGATCTTTAGTTATGTCTGACAAGCCCAAATCTCCTAGTCAAACTCTATGCCTGTTTTTTTGCTTTATTTTTAAAATTCTTTTACATTTCAGACACAAGAACAGCATGCTCTATGGTTACTACTTCTAATTGTTTCTGGATAAACAACTTTGCTTGTCAGAGTACTGTCAAATCATAATATGATTACAGAGCGCTTATCTAAAACCTGGTGGATTCATGTGCGAGGTGCTGTCATGGGCACGAAAGAATGTGCAATATATTCCACAACAGCATTGCAGCATCATTACAGGAACTATTTATTGAGAGAAACCAACAAACAACCTGTTTGTGGATGTTTAGGAGAATAATAGCTGTAAAAAGAACCAGCCTCATTTTGGGCTTTGGGGAAATTTTGGACAGCATTCCAGAGTTGTGAGAGTGTTGCAAAGCCGAGGGAGCACCCAGCATGCCTAGGCAGATCCTTCTCTCCACCCAAAACATCATGATGATCATGGAGCTCCTTCATACAGATCTCCTTAACAACATGAAGGGAAAACTAAAGCTAACAGGTGGGATCACAAAATAAAAGTAAGCTCTTTCAGGTGTTGTGCAAAAAAAAAACAAATGTGGTTAGCTTAGTGGTTAAAAAATCTGGACTTGTAACCCAAAGGATGGAGGTTCAAACCCCAAAATACATGTTTATCATCTTAATTGTCATTGTTCTTCAAACTGCATGCCACATTCAGTTATAACACATGCAAGAACTTCAATGACATTTTGGTGTCATTGAGGGTAAGATTTTCAGCTAATGTTTGATGTCTTCAATTTCTGTCTGTTCCTCACACACAGCTTTCATATGGCTTTAGAAGACTTGGAATGTCATCATATGGACTACTGATATGATACTTTTATGGCAATCTGGTCTCAAAGAGTCACTTTACTATACCTACTATACATTTTTTCCTAAATGATTTTAAGGTGATTCATTGTGCGTATCACGACAGTTTCCTGGTGAAATGAACACTAGAGCCGTTACAGGCAACAACAGCAATAACTTTTCTTCACTTTCACACGAATCATGAGTAAAATGGCAGATTAACAGATCATAAACACTTACTTTCACCCTGTTCCTCCCAGAATGCTATCTTATGACATCTAATCACTTTTACTATAGCAGAGGGCTTGTAAGGCGGTGCATTTTAACATTTGCATTACACAATCATTTGCATTTACTATTTACTGTAGCTTGTTCAAATGCAATCACATTTCGAAGCTCAACTGATAGAGCGTTGCACTTGCGAATGCATTGCAAAGTACAAGTGCATGAGATCCGAGAGATGAAAGTGTCATAAGCACCACAATATGAGGCTGCTCAATTACGTTTTGCTTTTATGACAGTATCAGTTAGGTTTAGGATTAAGGTTGTGGGTAGGTTGGCCAGTTTTATCAATTCAAAACTCATTTAGCATTAACCTAACACACTTTTAGCCCCACACAGTGTACATTTCACCTCGAAATGAACCTCCTAATATCATTTTGCAAACATTGAACCACAGTCATGTATTTTTATCATGGGTAAATAATGACAGAATTTTTATTTTTGGGTGAACTAGTCCGTCTAGTCCTAGATTGCACTATGGATAAAAAAAGTGTCTGCTAAATAAAGAATAAAAACGTAACGTCATATGCCATGTAACCTCAGATCTTCGTCTACAGTTATATCTGACATTAACACACATTTCACATTCTTGTCTGTGGCAAAACAAAGCTGTCAGCAATGGAAAAAAATGACTGTCAAGGGACATGTTGTATTGTGTGTGTTGACTCTCAATGAGCACTTTTAAGAAAGTATGAAATGCAGCATTTGTTGGAAGGTTCTCCCTGTAAGTCCTGCCACTGTGTTGTGGAATTTCTCAGGCAGTATTGTCTCAAGGTCAGGAAAAATGTGTGGAGCATTGATATAGTACACTGCCCTGGCTTACTTCATTATGGACAGCTGCTCTTGATGACTGAAGTGTATGGTAAGCCACAGCAAGGTTTTGTCTTTGAGCTGTGCCAAACTTTTTGATTTATGCAATATGCATGTCTTACAGGTTTATAGTGCGTTATAATAAATTTCAGTTTGCCTATGGCAAATGGAAAGTCTGGAGCAAGAGGGCAAAGTCCATCTGTTCTGTGATACTAAGAGCAACAGAAACAACACGACAAAACAAAACATCTGTTTCAGTATTAGTTATTAGGCGTCAACGTGACGAACTAGAAAGAAGCCTCTTTTTATGACAGAAACCTAATGATAACAGGCTTCCCAGACAGCAGTTACAGGAGTTCAATGATGTGGGTGCATCTCACAAAAACAAGTGCACATCATATTTCACCCCAAAATCAAAAGAAAAAAAAAAGAAATAATATTTTGTTTTAGGACCATTAAGAATTTTATTTTCATGACAATTAAGCATTTTCTGTCACAGTGCGAGATCCAAAAGCAAAGGAAACGGCTCAATTGGATTTATTGATCAAACTCAAAAGGTCTTTCTTCAGACAACACAAAGTCAAGCCCAGGAACTTTCTCCCCCAAGAAGCGAGCAGAGAACCGAGGAATCCTCCTCCGCAGGAATGCTGGGCAAATGATCACAGATAAAGGTGATCTAAAGGGAAACCTCACCTCTATAGACAGGCTACCAACCAACACAAGAGCCCGCTCCAACTACAGAAAGAGCACAGTTAATAATTGGCAGCAGACACTACTTTCACGTAGACAGTGACTAACACCACAGTAGTAAACACCACAATGATCTGATACCGGACATGACACACGAGGGGGTTTTAATAATAAGAACAAACAAGAGGCAGGTGTCGCTCGCAGCTGAAGGTTGTAATGATCACTGTTCCCATGGAAACAATCAGGGTTCCCATGGAAACGCTGATTTGACATGCCAGTGTTGCCTGAAACACATAAGGGCAAAACATAAACATGCTTTGACAGAGTCAAAACCCAACCTGACCGGTTGACAGGACCGTGACATCACCGAGAGTGTGCACGTCAGTGACTTGTGCAAGGCGGTCCCAATCAATCGGACCCGTGCGCTCACACAAAAGGGTTGACACAAAACACTAAGGCAGGCCGATACTGCCACGGTCCCATCAGGTAGAAACTCAACCTGACAAGTTGACCGGACCGTGACATTTCCACCTAAATTCTCAGTACTGTAATGCTGTACGTCCAGATGTGTAACTATCCCAAATCTAATATGCAGATACAACTAATGAAAAGCCATTTTTTAAGTTGATTTTATGAAAAATAGTAAACAGCTGTTTGTTTGAGAATCCTGTCCAACCCAAAATAACAACACTGCCAAGAATTGAGAGCAGGACTATACTTTTTTGACCAATGGCAGATAGGGAATGTTTGCTCAGGAAAGCGATTTGAAACACTGTTTATTTTTTTGGAATTTAAATAATTTCAGAATTTAATTAAATGAAATAATGTAATTAAATTAATTTTAATTACATTTAATAATTCAGTAATTCAATAAGATTTATTTATTTTTTGATTACAGTAACTAAAGGGGGTTCTTAATTATCATTTAAAATTGTATAATAAAATTGTATTACAAGTATAAATAAATAAGTGGTATAGATTAATAATTAATGTAATAATTCAATTAAGTAAATCAACAATTAAAGTAATTTAATTTTATTACATTTAATAATAAAATTATGAAATTATTATTTTTTTTTTATTTTTATTTTTTTGCATTAAAATAATGAGAATGTGGGGATGTGAGGAAATATCATGAAAATGGGAAGCTCAGTGGTAAAGACGCTGGCTACAACCCCTGGAATCCCAGGGCGTGCTTAGTGATTCCAGCCAGGTCCCCTAAGCAACCATATTGGCCCGTTGCTAGGGAGGTGAGTTGTGCGTGGACGTTGCAGAGAATAGCATGAAGTGTCCATGCGCTATGTCTCCGTGGTAAGATGCTCAACAAGGGACGTGATAAGATGCGGAGGCAACAGATTCGTCCTCCGCCACCCGGATTGAGGTGAATCACTATGTGACCACGAGGACTTAAAAAGCACTTTGGGAATTGGGCATTCCAAATGGGGAGAAAATCCCCCCCAAAATAAACAATTTAATAGTTAAATGAAATTCATTAAATTACATTTTTATTTATTTTTTTATTGAATTCATTATTTTGCATTACTGTAATGAGAATGGGGGTTGCTTAATTATCATAAAACAACAACACATCTAAATGGGCTTAAACTAAGCTTCATTTTCTTTAAGAAAAATATCACTTATTTCCTTTTATTATTATTTTGTAGGTAAAATATGACTGGGAAATGTTTTTGAGATTACCACCAAGCACACTAACAATCTCGGACTACCTAAAAACAATCCTCCCTCACTACAGCCTCCTGAAGCATTCACCTTTGTACACTGATTTTCTGACACATTAACAAACCTCGAGTTCGATCTTGATACTTCTGGTGTTGTAAATATTTTACACTTGGTGATAGAACACTGCGCCTCTGTGTTTTGTATTGGTGCAGTAAAGAACAATTCACTCCATCATGCCAAACTTCAAGCGGCATGTTTGCGGGGGTGTTCACAGAGTTCCTGACCTTTGCAGGTGACAAAACAACTTTTGCATAAACTCTCGGTTGACTTTATGCCCACACTGAGACTTCCAGCATTATTCAGTGTAATAATAGCTCACTCACAGGAAGATCACTTCTGATAAATATCTGATAGGGAATGTAGCCCGTGGCAACAGGTTACACACTGTTGCCTTAGCTTGTAGATGGCATTCCTGTGCGCTCTTCTGGTATGGCCTGCAAGGAAAGTTTGCTGCTAACGTGCCATGGAGGTGTGCTTCTGTAATCACACACAGCAGCTTTCCATACCAATTGGCGACAACTTGGTTGGCAGTGGTTTTTGTCACTGTGGGCACGTCAAACCAAGGCAGAGAGATAATATCCAGTCTGCTCTCCTCACAGGCCAAACACTCAAGAAAAGACTGAACACCAGCTTTATGAATCCTATTCAGTTATGCAATGACCTAAAAAAATAAAATACACTATGACTACTAATCCCTGAAGGGTGATTTAGTTTTTGATATTGAAATGGGATATCCTATAACATACTGTATACAGTGTGATGTTATGTACAATTAAATACATTATGGAATGTACAATGCATTGTGGTATGTACTGAGTATAATTAAAGTTGAATACAATAGAAATAACTGTATAATAACTGTGTTTTTTTCTAGTCAAACTGATCTTGTTTTAAGGATTTTAAAATATTTTTACAGGAAAACGATACAAAAATTATTATCAAGAACATGAGTTTTGCCCTAATATCAAAGGTCTTACTAGAAAAATTAATGATGATCTAACGTGAATTTTCTTGATAATAAATATGATCATCTGGTAACATGTTCATGTAAAATGGCTAGAAATAGCATTTTAGCTTAGCGTAAAGCTGACAATTTACACAAGGTTTATTTCTATTTCTTCTGCTCCAAACTTACTTCAAACGTACTTCTCTGTCTGCTCGTATGAATGTAACATCATAAGAAAGTGTTTCACCGCTGTTCAAATGCACTTTGGATCACATCATTTATATGTATAAATCTGAAAGAACTAAATATTAAATGAAACAAATGACAATAAAATGTAAAGTAATCTCTTCAGTAATCAAAATACTTTTGGAATGTAACTGTATTCTAATTACCAATGATTTTAATTGTAACTGTAGTGGAATACAGTTACTTATATTTTGTATTTTAAATACGTAACCCCGTTACATGTATTTCGTTACTCCCCAACCCTGATTATATTCTCTCTCTTATGCATTTAATGATTACTTACATCAATCTTATGATCCATAAATGTTTAAGTCAGTGAATGTCAAGAATAGCACATTCAGTTTGGCCTTGTATGTTGTTACACATTTCATCAATTTTTTTTTTTTTTTTCTGGGGTTATTTGTAGAAAATCCAGAAGTGGCAAAACCCTGCCTCTAAAGAAAACACACAAGAATAGATCTCACAAGGAGAAGAAAGATATCACAAGCTGCCGGGTTAGTGTAAAAGGGAAACAATTGCTCTCGTTTCTAAAAAAAACAAAGTCTAATTTTATATTAAGGCTGCACTTCGTCAGTGTAGCTTGTTGACAGTGTTTGTTCAATGGTGAAGGAGTTCAATGGTAAAGTTCATCAAACATCAAACTTCAGCACAGATTTACAGTTTTTTACAAGGTCATCATCTAGTTTTATATGACTACTCTCCACCCGCTCTCTTGACCTTATTTTTATTTTATTTATTTTTTATTTTCTCCCCTTTTCTCCCCAATTTGTAATGCCTAATTCCCAGTGCACTCCAAGTCCTCCTGGTGGCGTAGTGACTCACCTCAATCTGGGTGGTGGAGTGATAAGATCCGCCCATTTTATCACATGGCTTAATGCGGAGACATAGCGCATGTGGGGGCTTCACGCCCCACACACCCCACCGAGAGCGAGAACCACATTATAGTGGCCATGAGGGGGTTAACCCATGTGACTCTACCCACCCTAGCAACCGGGCCAATTTGGTTGCTTAAGAGACCTAGCTGGAGTCACTCAGCACACCCTGGGATTCGAACTTGTGACTCCAGGGGTGGTAGTCAACGTCAATACTCGCCGAGCTACCCAGGCCCCTCTCTTAACATTTTTAATTAATCCACTTTAGTTTATAATTGCAACATAGTTGCAGGTATTGAAGATAATAAAGCTGCATCTTTGCAAATGGATCTTGTTAAAACTAATCTTCAGCCGCTTTAATGTTGGAATGATATGCAAAGCAGCACAACTAGGAACAGCACAAGATGTGGTAAACTTTCCCACATTTTATTTTGATCATTAATTCTTTTGGTGTTCAGGATTACTATCTAGTTTTTGAACACCGTATAGACTTTGTTGACATGTAAAGGTAGGCGGTCATATGTTAATTGTTTTGCATTTCTGACATCACACAACATAATCATACGGAAAGTCGGCACGTTGTTTCAAAGAGTTCCGATAGCCTAGGATCAGCCACATAATGCTGACTCACTGACAAGTGCAATCTCCTATCAGACATTTTTGCATTGGCTCCTCTGTGTTTACCTTCGCCTGTGGTGTGACCAGAAGCGTGTTGCATCAGCAGCGTGGGAGACCCGGGTTCACATCAAGTGTTGCAAACTGGAAGTTCGCACAATCAGTTCGCTCAATCAGTGACTGGCGCAATTCTGAGGTTGCATTTTTCCCTCTAACATTACAGTTTTACTCCACTGATGGTTAGGTTCAGAGTTTGGGTTTGGGGATGCGGTTTATAAAATATGCATTATATTCATACAGTATATTTCACTGTATTTCAGCCTGTACATCTGAAAAAAAACTCGCTTTTGGCGCCCCTCTGTGGACATTTAAAGCTTTACACTCCATTTTCACTTACCGCTTTGGCCACTGTGGGCAGTGTTTCACATTTATGCAAGCACAGATTTCACTGTGAGATTGTTTCATGCCCTTTTTAGCAGCTTAGTTTCAATCAATTCTCATTTTGGACTGGAGAGGATGTTTTTAGACCTCTATTATGGCCCATTTACCTTGACATAAGTTAAAGAGAATGGAAACAAAATGTAAAATACACAGTGTATGAGATTGGTTGTCAGGGACAACAGTCAAATACACAATTTTAACAGTCATTATACACAAATATTTGACCACAGATTACCTCGATTGACCAATCAGAATCAAGTATTTCAGAGAGCCGTGTAATAACTGTACACAAACCCAAGGAAGGGCATATGCACAGATCCACCTTGTATTCTTGTATCAGAGGCCAGCTGGCATGGGAAGGAGAGTAAAACAAAAGCCTCTTCTTAGTTTCTGTCACCATCCCATAATATCAGCCCAGCCTACACAAGGAATGCAAGGGAATGACCCGTAATGTTACTGTACCCAGAGAACATGCTCATTCCTTTAATCGCCATCGGATTTCTTTATGAGGCAGAGTGAGGGAGGCCAGCATATTATACAGTATAGACTCACCATTAACCTCAACAGAAGTATGAATTATACCACCAGTCCACCTGCACAGTCTTTAATCACCAGATATAATGACGACCAATAAAAGTCTGTCTTTGTATTCTTCCTTATGCTTGGTTCTGTTTTTCAATACAGCTTTATTAGTGGATGAAGAATTGTTTCATTTCATATTTAGTTTCTTAGTTTCAAATTCTGCTTTTGCAGGTGGTCTAAAATTTTCAATGGCTTATCATCAAGTCACTGTTAAATCAAAATTGACCCTATTTACTATCTCAATACATGTCCCTGGTCTTAATCAGTGTGCGTTATTCCAAAGAAAACAAATGTTTGTTTTCGTAATCGTTTGCCAAAATGTAATAAGTTGCTTCTGAAACAACATTTTCATCTTACGTCAACAAGCCATCTTATTTTTCAGCCCACTTTTTACTGTGCCACCAATTCCTGGTAGATCACCCTCAAAAAGGCTTCAGATGTGCGTAGTTTTTTTTTGTGGGTCAAACTGTCGGATAACACACTTGGGTCCAATATCTGATTATAAACCATGGCACATTCACAGATCTATGTTTAGAGCTTTTATGATGT
Organism: Moxostoma hubbsi; assembly: GCA_032164185.1. Taxonomy (NCBI): domain Eukaryota; kingdom Metazoa; phylum Chordata; class Actinopteri; order Cypriniformes; family Catostomidae; genus Moxostoma; species Moxostoma hubbsi. The sequence continues at coordinate 35,280,003 of JAVLUX010000016.1, read as the reverse complement.
TGAGATCATAACTCCAGATCCATATTTAGAACAGACAGAGCCTCAACATTTATCTTGTAATAAAGTCAATGTTACCACTATAACCACTTTGTTGAATGCTTATTTAGTATTTGCACTTAAAATCGCAGCTAAACTGTTCATAGTTGTGATTCAGATTCTACACTTTCAAGACCACTGAGCCATACCATCTACTGACTCATACAGTGTTCAAAGGCATCAACATAACATTGCACATGATGTGGTGAGCATTTGATGTAAGTTCATTGATGAAGGGCCAGACCTGTATAAAACTATATTATCTTGGGCTTCACACCCTCATTGTCCCTGGGGCCCACTCATCTTCCTGTCAGCCCTAGCAAACACAATGTGGGGGGGGGGGGGGGGGGGGGGGGCTCAGAGTGGAATAGATTTCACAAGGAAACACAAAGGTTGGGTGCTGTGACTCACCATTACACATTCCCCAGGAGACACAGCTGAGTAAGCAGCCTGCACCGGCATCATTTTTAACAATCTAATGAGTCTAAGTGAGTCTAACTGAATCATGCAGAGTGCAGAGCAAACAGAACGATGGCTTTTAACTGTTCTGAGGCAGCCCTTGTTCATGCCTGGAAGAAAAGCCAATGCCCTGTGCTGTGAAACCAGAGTCGATGACTCCTGAATCTGGTTTTGTGGTTAAATTATGGCATCCGCTTATTGCAGAGGTTGAAAGTTGATGGTTCTGGAACTAGATGAGGCATTTCATTTACCATAGAAGTTTCTTTTATTAAAGTTTTTTCTACCCAATTTTGAATTCCCAATGCACTCTAAGTCCTCATAGTGACTCGCCTCAGTCCGGGTGGCGGAGGACGAATCTCAATTGCCTCCACGTCTGAGACCACGCATCTTATCATGTGGCTTGTTGAGCACGTGTGGAGGCTTCACGCTATTTTCTGTGGCATCCACGCACAACTCACCACACGCCCCACCAAGAATGAACCACATTATAGCAACCACAAGGAGGTCACCCCTTGTGACTCTACCCTCCCTAGCAACTAGACTAATTTGGTTGCTTAGGATACCTGACTGGAGTCACTCAGCACACCCTGGATTCGAAGTCGTGACTCCAGGGGTGGTAGTCAGCGTCTTTACTCGCTGAGCTACCCAGGTCCCTTACCATAGAGGTTTATTAAGAAAAGAGGCTAACAATGTTTAACACAAGCAACAATTACTGAATGTTTCTTAATATTAGTTTTTTCCATAGCGGAATTGATTTTATTTACAATAACTTATAAACCAGTAAAGACTAGAATGATCTCACTGTGAAATCGGAAACAATAGGTTGACATTTCTTTAGCTAAAATCAGTCTGCGCTTAATGAAATTCAAAACACTGCCCCCAGTGGCAAAAGCAGTAAGTGTTGTTGGGCATATGGGCACGTGTGAGCTCCATTTTCCAGGTGATATGTCCACAGAGGGGCGCCAAAAGCGAGTTGTGAAGCAAAGTGTTTTCAGCTGTACAGGCTGTGATACAGTGAAGAGGAATGTGTAATTTATAAACTTTACCCCCTATAACTGTTTTAGAGAAAAATGCAAGTTCCAAATCACGCTCATCACTGATTATGTGAATGTGATTACTTCCTGGTATCAAATAGGGATCCAAACCCGGATGTTCCACACTGCTGATGCAACACACTTCCACCACAAGTGAAAATACACTTGAGCTGATAAAAAATGTCTTATGGCAGATGCCACTTGTCAGTGAGTTGGCATAATATGACCGATCCTAGGGTACTGGAACTCTCAGAAACAACATGGCGACTTCCCGTGTGATCATGTTTCAAAGCAAGACCTACTGTGAGCTCAAACACTGTAAATCAATAGGATATGCTGCTGTTGAAGCCACCAGTCTGTATTAGTTTATCTAATTTTTAAAAACCCTGTTTAATTTTGGAACTCCTGCTGAAGAACTACACTACTTGTCAAACCTGAAGAGTAAGATCCTCCATTCAGAGAACTGCGGCAAACAAACCGTGCCAAAACAGTTCTGCAGCAAACACCCACTCACTTGACACACTGTGAATGATGCAATTGAGTCTGTCTCGCTACACTCTCAAACTATTTATACATTTGTATATGAATATTTTGCAATACATTTAAAATATATTGTTTCTATACTAATGATCAACAACTTTAAATCAATAGTTGTATACTGTATTTTTCCACTGTTTTAATTCAGATACTAAATTAACAATGCTTCATGGGATTGTAGTTCATTCCCTATTTTTGTCGGATTTTCAAATACGATTTCGCTTCAAAAGTTTGTAATGTTGGGATTCCTCTTATAGCTGGTTGGTTTGGTTCATGGCTTCAACAATTTAAAAAAAAAACGGAAAATGTGGGCAGATACTGTTTTTCTCAATAGTGACACTGACAGAGATAACACTTTGATTTCTGTGCTGAAATTTTTCACTTTAAAGGCATGACTAGATTAGACAGGTTGTTTTAACCAGTAATACTTATCTGGTGAAGCTGGTCGAACAGTGTATTTGAACAACATACATTCTTTAAAGCTGGTTCTCCAAGAAAGTCTTGCTAGTTGAACTAGACCGGTGGGAACACCAGCATTCAAAACACAACATACGCTACTGGCCAGCTACTCTCATCTTTGAAACAGGGTTAGATGCAAATAAAAAAGGGCTGCAAATTATTGTAATTCTGTGGAAGGAATTGCTTCAAACTCCTGCTTTATAAAGGATGTTGATGATTCTTGCTTCCTCTCCAAGTCACTTTGTTGTAAATTAGAGGTTTTACAGTAGAACTGTGAGCTCACCAAATGAAAAATCCCCTCCTTACATTCCACAGGCTCTGACTACAGCTCCCACCACTTTGTGGCTCGCTGTTCTGAAACCAAACAGACGCACAAATGAGAGCGCAGGACCCTTACATTTGGCCTTTTTTCTCTGCACCTCATTTAAGGTACAGAGAGAAAGGGGGTGGAAGTACCAAGACAAAGGCAATCTGTTTATAGTATTCTGGTGGTGACAGTATCATGTAGAACTTGTCAACATAGCCAGACATAGCGGTTAATTGATTCACTCTTCTGTAGAAGACTCATGTCATTCAACCACAGCTGATACCTGACAGAACACAGACACATGCATATTAGTTAACGATTAAGATCTATATTCTGATTAATCCTGAATACTAAAAAGATTGCTTTAATGGAACATTCCTGTATACATTTAATCAGCATTTTAACTCAAAACTTGAATGTTTTTTTTTTCTTTAATTGAAATGGAGATACTTGCCCTTGCCATCTATTTTCATTCATTTTAAATTGTTCTGCTCATTAATTTATCAGTTCATTAATTCTCATTCACATCTTTGACAGCAGCTAACAAGAGTGAAAGGAATTTCAGAATGTTGGTCATGAAACTGCAATGGTGCTATCATATGTATATTGATTTATTTCCATTTCTTTAATGTTTGTAAAAAAAAAAAAAAAATCTCTTTTTCTTACTTCAAAGTGTTTCTCTTTGATAGCTTGACTTTACTATGCCCATGTCTCACAGCACTCAAAATTACTATAGTTTGTATACGCACAGATTTAAATGAACTGAATATATTCTAAGTGACACAGAATTCCGATTAATACAAGCATATGCCAGGTGTCATATTCAGATTGTGAAAAACTGGATTATTGTCTTAATCAGGTTATGGAAATCACATTTACGTGTTTACATGACACATACATGATCAGAATATGGCACTACTAATCAAAATTTTCATGTGCACGCACACACTGTAATTACCTGGGTCTACTTGCACAGTAATATATTCCTATATTAACCAGAATTTGGTCATATTCTGTGTCAAATTGTCTAAAAATGCACCATAATAAATACCTAGAGCAGCGTATTCAGTACATCTTGAAGATGGTAAAGCTGTTCACATGCAGAGTGAAATCGGGTGTAAAAATGTGCTATTATTTACATTTGCAATTTGCATAAACTGTTTATGACCTGACCCTGAAAAGGAAAATTTTTAAGGCATTTATATGACCTCAAACACTGTTGGCTTATTAAGCATAATTAGTGTAAGGTCATGCGAGTAAAAGTGCTCACTGACACAGAATTCCGATTAATACAAGCATATGCTGGCTATCTTATTCAGATTTCTAAAAACTGGAATATTAATCCGGTTATGGCAACCAGGTTTATGTGTTTACAAGACTCAAACGTATATGTGTGAATATGACAATATTAACCAAACTCTCATGTGCATGTAAATGCTGTCATTGACATAACATGCACAAAAAGATTCCTATATTAATCAGAATTAATCATATTTGTTATGTATGTGTCATATAAAGGCATAAATGCAACCTAACTAAAAATGCAGTGGAATGTGGCCAGAGTGGGCATCTTCAGTGCATCTTGAAGAAAATAATAATGAAGATAATAATGTGCATGTCTAAGTTTATTTGGAATATGCTGATCATCCACACTTATCTGTTTAAGTTTGAAACCTCCATTTCCAGTTTTCAACAGCATTGTTTTCCAAAGTATATGTCATCGAGAGCATATTTGAAAGTCTCGAAAACGATTAGTGTTGATGTGGCCGATACTGGATGTGGAGTATTCCAATAGCTGTGAAGCATGTAAACTTCTTGTTCTGAATAAAGGCTTGACAAGAACATGGGCCTTAATCAGACAATGTGCATGTAAATGAGGTCAGTGATTTCAGCCATCAGATGCATTTAAAATCAAGATTTACATAGCAGTAGAAGATCTAACGTTAGATAGAATTATTTTGCCACAAAGGAATGCATGCTCTGGCCAAATCCTCCCCAACTGCATTTACCGGAAACGGTCGGCTATATGAGGGGGTCGAAGCTATTGTTCCTGTATATGAGTCAAGACATCCCTCCCTTCTGGCTGAATTCTGCAATGGGGTGAAAAAGGCAATGCACAACACAAGCCATAGCTCTGGAACACCAGTAGATTCCTTAACGTTTATTGATACCATCCACTGAAAAAGCTATTGAATTTGTTTGTGCAGGATCTAGAGCAAAAAGAGATTACTTGTTGTCCCCTCTGTGCTCCACTCCTCCCAGCGTTATCATATCCCTTCTCACATTTGACATTTAATCCTGTTTGGACCCTCCTGGGATCTAAATAGATGGGTTAGAATTTAATAACGTGATAAAGATACACAAGTGTCTGTCCAATGCTATGTGGTCATGGCAAAAGAATCTATTGGCAGCTCATCCGGGCCATCAGGAGAGATGGAGTGGATTTCTGGCTCTCCAGGGACAGACACAGGGTATATCAAAGAGGTTATGTTTATGTAGATTTGTCCTCTTAGACAATATTGTAAAAGTGTGACCACTGTTAACATTCAATTCCATTGCTAATGCAAAACCTATCCATTTCCTCCAATCATGTCATGTGCTATGGATAAATGAATACATTTGAGGCAGAATTATTGGTGTTTGCTAAGCTTACGCACTACATCTTTTGGCCATACTTGGGTAAGGGGTTTGTTCCTAACCTCTATGATATTCTAGTGCCTAGATATGACTATGGTCCCATGTCCAATCCAAGTCTATGGGATATTTTGGCCAATTTTGTCGCCTGTGTAAGTCTAAATGCATGGAAAATCAGTAGCATGAATATCCACAATAAGATGCATGATTAAAGATTCCATTCATGTTTCATTCATGCACAAACAATATTTTGTGTTTAATGCTGTACTGACCAATCAGCATCCATGACCAGAACTATTTGTTTTTCAATGTCTGTTCTATAAAAAATTAAATGTGTTCTTTTAAATGGAGCCATCAAGTAACCACCTAGAAAACACCCAGAACACCCAAGCAACCAACGTAACAATGTCTTAGCTAAAAATAAACACTCAGCAACCGTATTACAACTCAAAAATCATTAGCACTGTGGCAGCATGTTTTACATGGGTAAGCTCCACTTACGTTTTTTTTTTTTTTTTTCCTTTAGAAAATGTAAAAAATAGTTGATTTTCTCATTTTTTGGGGCCACATTTCTGTTAACGTTCAGTCAAGCCCAGTCTCCTAGATATTCTTGGAGCTGTAAATAGTGAAAGAGCACTTCACTGTGTTCCAACAGTCATCTTTTGTGTTGAATCACAATGAATCTGTCAACACCTCATCCATCAGAGCTTGTATTTCACCAACAGAGTGACAGTGTGTCCGAGTCTACGGCAGCTGGTGTTCTGCATTGCCTGTGATACAGTATACACCTTACTCACACCCTACTCGGCACGCACACACAGGTAACCAAGCATAAACAAACACCAAAAACACCCACCAATTCCCCACATTGGCGTGACACCCTTGGTTTCACACTTTTAAAGATATCCAGTATAATAGAGGCAAATTTACTTAACAGTTGTGCTCCATTTGCATGTATTTCAGTGCAAAAAATGTGTCTTATTCACTACCCACCTGCAATTCAGTTTAACCAGGAGCTAAATGAAAGGCTGCAGGGTGAGTATTTAAATTGTTATTGTCATTCTTTTCTATGTAAATTTAAAAATTCACAAAACTCAATAAAATATTACCAAAATTCGTATGATATCCAAATTTTACAGACTATTTTTAAAGAATTTTAAATCAATGTTGTCTCCGAAGTACACTAAGGACACAAGTGTGTAACGAATACATATAAGCCAAACAGTTAAAACGCGTTCCATTTTAAACTTAAAGAAATATTTGGGGTTCAATATAAGCTAAGCTCAATCGACAGCATTTGTGGCATAATGGTGAATACCACAAAATTAATTCTGAATCGGCCCTCCTTTTCTTAAAAAAAAGAAGCAAAAACCAAGGTTAATGTGAGGCACTTACAATGGGAGTGAATGGGGCCACATTTTGGAGGGTTTAAAAGTCAGAAATGTGAAGCTTATAATTTTATATAAGCACTTACATTAATTCTTCTGTTAAAACTCATGTATTATTTCAGCCATTATTACAGTCATTTTAGGGTTTTAGGGTTTGTTGACATTACGTCGTCATGGCGACAAAAATTGGCTTTACCTTTACACAGAAAAGGTTAGTAATTGATTTTATCATACAAAATCATGTTTACACATATTGTTTATGTCTGGTGGCTATACTTTTGAAACAGTGAGTATTTTAATGTTTAAAAATTGGCCCCATTCACTTCCATTGTAAGTGCATCACTGTAAACCCAGATTTGTGCTTTTCTTTTAAAGAAAGTGAGGGGCAAGTTACAATAATTTTTTGTGGTAATCAATATTATGCCACAAATGCTGTAGATTGAGCTTAAATTTTATTAACATTTTTAGCCAGTTCTAAAGTAAAATGAGAAAAGAATCACTTCAATAGTCAGTTCAAGGTTAATACAGGTATAATAGTGCCATGTACTACTGAGCTACTCAAGCTTAAAAGTAGTGGAGGTACCAGTGTTTTTCATTAATTATAGCTGTATGTATGATGGTTATATTCTCAGGTGGTAGTGGTATTCGTCAGAACTCGGCTGAGAAGCGGCATTTGTGGCTCAGACTTTGGCTTGTGTCGACTGCTCAAAGAGGACATCGGACGGAGTGCAACACATTTAGCACAATTCTGAGAGGTGCATTTAAATGTTGACATTCTTTTCACCTACACAGCATCTAATAACACATCACTTCGAGTCTGGATCACAGTGGTGGAGTGATGCTGCACTATCTCAGAACTCAAGAACTCTAGAACCAATACATAAGATCAGGAATTGCACCTTGCAAATTGCATTCAGAACAAATTTGTAGGCGCATTTTTACGCCGCAACATGATTTGCACAATTTCTTCAGTGAGGCGGGCATCAATACAACGTAGCCGTACATATAAACAGTGCTGCTGGCGCAATTTATTCTTAGGGAACTGATATAAACCATTTGCTGACCTTAACTCAAGCTAATGGCCTAATGAGATTTCCAACTGTCAGAGTGCGCACTTCCATTGTACAATGGAAATGATCCATTGTTGCAATTTGAACAAGCAGGAAACACCTTGCACAAGAAATTGGTTTTAAGAGAGGCAGGTTTTTACTGGCAAACAATAAATGTTGCTCAACTGAGTCATCTTGCTCAACCTGAGAGTAGAGCAATAGAGATGTCTTAAAGGCAGAGCCGCTACATGAGCGTATGTCATCATGACCTCCCTTGCCTAAGTAATTATCTTGGAAAATCACCCTGTGCACAGCCCAGAATTATGAATTGTAAGCTCAACATACTGCCAGGGTGTGACCCAAACCCATATGTCCAGACTTCAGTTCACCCAGTACAGTATTCCAACCAGATGTGGTGGAGTTAGATTGAGTAGCTCGTAAAGCACATGGACTGGAGAATGATGTCATCGCTAAAAGCGGGCTGTTGGCCACCCAAGGTGTGATGAGCTACTCCAATCCCCTGCTAGTTTGGTCAGCTGACCATATGATATCCAATGACAGAAAGCTGGGCGATCAGCTTACACAAGTATAAAACAATAAATGAGCTTGCCTTCATGCTATCAATTAGTATCGTGGCTAGTACAGTTCTGTGATAAAGATTGAATGTCTTGCCATACAACCGATTACCCTAAGACCTGATCATTTGATGCCCCTGTATGCATGATGTCACCCGCAAGTAGCTTTACAAGCAAACAGCCTAAGTCATTCATTAAATTAGATGCAGGTTGTGTTTAGTTTCCTTAAGCCCGGCCTACATTATGTTTGTATGCAGCCCCACAGACTCATTTATGAATTTTCCAAAGGTGGTTTGCGATAGAAGTTTTGACATTAGTGTTTAACAGTTAGGGTCAAAAGTTATACAGTCAACAAAAGATCCAATACCACTTCAAACATTTAAAAGGAAATTAGCTCTGTGGTGTGGCTTCCTTTTGAAATCTTTTTAAGTCTGTCACAAATCTTTTTTTTATAGAAGGGAAGTGGGGTGCTGTTGTTGGTACAGAAAATGTAAGTTTAGATAGTTTAGGTGTGGCCAGCACAGAAGTATTGTAACTTTAATTCAAGGAAACCCAATTTCAATGATGTTGTAAGCGAGTAATGCTAGTAATGCAAGGTGAGGAGTCACATGTCATCTGGTAGTGAAAGAGTGTTTATTGTTAATGTATTGTACATGTAAATGACCATTGACCACATGTTCAGGATACAGGTGCACTTCACATGAAAGAAATATCTTTGGAACTTGATAGGAGGCAGACCAGACAAATTTTTTTCTTCTTGTGTCAAAACTAGGACAATACAGTATACATGTTGTTATTCCAGTTTTCAAAAATATCCTCAAAATGGGAAACCAGTCTTAACTGCTTTCCTCCTTGGGAATATACTGAGCATCTGCATTAAAAATACAGTAAAAAAAAATTACAGTTTTATATTATAAAGTTGTATTTATTTGCCTTTAATTTTCCTGTTTGAGCATTTCAAAATACTGCACACATATAATGAGATGGTAAGAAATAATGTCTTTATATCTTCTAGAGTTGGATTTACAAAACAAACAAACAGAAACGATGAACTACTCAAAGGCAGCTTTGTGATTAGGACATGTAATTCACATTTCATATTTTGCACACTGTTCTTTAACGGTGTTAACGTTATACTGGCCAAACAATGAATTTATTTTCTTTCTCTTAAAAAAAAAAAAATACAAATAAAAAAAAAGTAAAAAAAATTGAAATATGACTTCTTTTAAAAGTTCGCTGAAATACATTCTAACACTGTCCTGGAGATTAAAATGATAATAAAATATTCTAAAATATTCTCCATTAAATGCACCAAAAATATCAAAATTGCAAACTATTTAAATATTATTTCAATTTTCAGTCTACCATTTTCAGTACTCACATGAACCTATTACAACTGCTTTTTTAATAAATAAAATAATTACATTGACATAAAACAACAGAGACTGTCAAATACATTGCCAGTGCATTAGGGCTGGACAAGGTTGGTCTAAATCCAAATAAATATAAATATTTACATAAATAAATAAATTAAAGCATAGCTAAAAAGATTAAATACACAGACAATGAAGGAATATTCCGGGTACGAGTTAAGCTTAATCAACAGCATTTGTGGCATCATGTTGTTTACCCCCCAAAATAATTTTGACTCGACCTTCCTTTTCTGTAAAAAAGCACAAATCTGGGTTACAATGAGACAATTACAATGGAAGTGAATGGGGCCAATTGGTTAACGTTAAAAAAATGTTGATTTAACTTTAGAGCTCAAATAATACACAAGTTTTAACAGAAGAATTAATGTAATTTTACTGTAAGCTTCACATTTCTGTCATTAAGACTATCAAAATTGGCCCCACGCAATTCCATTTTAAGTGTGGCATATATAACAAGTAATCAATATTATGCTGTCGATTGAGCTAAACTTGTAGTAAAACTGGAATATTCCTTGAACAAAAATGCTTATAAGAATACTTATTTCGGGCAAGATTTATTCTATACAAGAAAATGCCTCGCCCCCAATACCCAAACTACATTCCCAAACCAGACAAGTTCCTTCTCATTCTTTATACAACTAAAATGTCTGAACAGCTTAGCATCTGATCCAGACCTAGCCCGTCTGTCAGAGTTCCAGTTCGAAGCAAGTTTTGAGCTGACTGGACATTCTTGTGAACATTTTAGCGAGTCATTCGTGAGTCAGGCCTTTCACACAGGTGCCGTGATTCCTGCAAACAAACACGGTCACTCTATCCTCTTGTCCAGCACGCTGCGCTCGCTGTTCCACATAAACATTCAACTTCGGTGCTTTATTTTGAGGTAGAATTTCCACACAGTTGCCTGAAATATAATTAAAAAAAACAGGAATCCAAATATCAGGCGACTGAGTCAAATCGGACTGGACACCATTAAATTAGAATGTGACGTTATCCGCTTACCATTCTCTCCAGTCTCTTAGTGGTGTGGCGCAGCTCCCAGTTTAATCTTCTCCTCATTTTCCACATTATATGCATCTCGCTTGTGAAACCTGGGTGACAGAAAAGTTATCGAAAATGAACACTCCTTTGACTCAAAACGTTTGATAAGCGTTATGACATTTAGCAGCTTTTAAAAACTGAAGAAGGTGATGGAAATCAAACCTGAGAGCCAGTAGAAGTCCAATGATAGTGAGACATAGTGAAGAGAGAACCACAGCCACCACAGCCAGTGCCGTTGTTCGGTTGTACGCTCCCTCGTTCGTCTTTAATTCCAACGAGAAGAAGTGACATCGCTCTCCCGAGTAGCCCTGATCACATCTGGTGAAAAAGGTCAAGTCATACGGTCAGAATGAATAATGTGAATACTTGATTCACGCCTTTTATTCTCTTTGTGAATTTGAAAACTGAACTATCGAAATAAAATGGAACTAGACATAAACATACACAGCAGGAAAGATGACTAGGTCAAATGCTTACATGCATGAAGGCCCCTTTAAGCCCTGAAGATACTGGCAGGTTCCGTGGATACAAAAGTCCTTGTATTTTTTCAGGCAAGGATTCCTCTTCTTGCCTTTTCCTTTTCCTTTTACTTTCTTCCTTCCTTGGCCCTTGTTCTTTGAGTCTTCAAGTGGATCTGCATTCAAAGCGGCACTTGGATCCTTGGGTTTGCTTGAAAACGCAACTGTCGAGAGAGAAAATTGCCATTTATTCATACTGATACAGACACAATAGCATAGTAAGACCACTAATGCGAACCGCAATCATTCTAATTCTGAGTTTTGAAAAGAAGTCCTTCATTACCTATAGGCAAACCATATTCCCCAGAAAACTCATCATCCTCTTCATCATCATAGTAATATTCCTCTTCATCATGATATTCCACCTCCTTGTTGTCCATAGAAGTCCTCCGTTCATTCAGTACTTCTAGGAGATCTATCTCAGTTGTATGTGCAGGGCTCTGGCTCTCAAACCTCGTTACAGATGCACAACTCACCGATGACACAGCCACTGAAAAGGTCAAAACATAAATGAATAAGACATAATAAATCAAAGTTTAGATTATGGCCATGCATTGGATTTGTTACAACAATGTAACTGCTATGTACACTGGTCGTCTCAGCACTATAGGGCTGCTAGTAAAACCTTTTTTCTTGAAAGGTGTAGTGTGAAAGCAGTTTTTGCTAGCATACAAATAAGGATGTTTTAAAATGAAGAATCGGTTGTGAGCATTACATACTACCCGTAGAGGGTACTGAGAGGCTTCATTTACAAACATCTTACATGTACAGACACTGAGCTAACGAGTGAACGCATGGGTCAAAAATAAATATATCCCAGAATATTCTTAAAACAGCGGCTCAATGACATTGAATAGAATTATTTGAAACTTTATAAAGCTAATTCATGAATTTCCATAAGGAATATACAAGCACATACAAAAAACTATACATTTAGCACTTATATAAAGTTCACATGGTTGTGACATTCTAGCACCGTGTCATCGTCTGCCAATTATACTCACCGAGGGCATACACGAAAAGTCGCAAAACTGTTGACAAATTCATATTTTCCCGTCTCGTGATAACGATAATGGATTCAGCTGTAAACATAAAATCCTTCTCGCACTTAAAATTCCTTTTAAATCCACCATAGATTTGTTACTTAGTGTCTTCAAGTCTCTGAATGTGTGTCTCTGTAGAGTGAAGGTTGAGAACTCAGCCTCCTTCAAGTGACAGTGCTTTAAATAGGCCTGAGGCGACGCCCACAAGATTGCGTGTCACTAGATTTTATATTGTTTTATGAACCCATATCGGGGGTTAACACCTCTTCTTCCCAATACAGGCACTTTATAAATGGTCATATATGAAGAAATGTATGCTGTTAAAATTATAGTTCATATATTTGAGCATAGGTCGATATCTGTACGTGTTTAAATCCCTTAGTGTTTAGAAAAAACAAAACCGTGCAACACTAGCTGTATTGACCTTGAACTGACTAGCGTTTCTATTCTCGGTTTACTTTTGAAAAGCCTACGGTTGTGAAATATAGGCCTATGTTGCATATACTTTAAATACAAGTATGATGGGTTTTTTTATGTCAGTGAAAACACAGTCCCTATTTTATTAGTGCGATTTGCATATATTGCAATATAGACCATTTCAAGGATGTAAACAATCACAAAGGAACGCTACTGGCCCGGGTGAATTCCTGGTATCATTATTGGATGCTTTAATAAGGGTTAACATATTTTCTCTAAGAACATCAAACATTTCCTGAAGTGACTTATCCAGACGTGGTGTTGATACTGAGCAACTACGCAAAAGAGATCAAATTGTATCGTAGTTTAGATGCTCACAATTATTTCCACATCAGGAATATTGGATCGCTTCTATTATAATCAATGAAGCCTTTCAATGAAGCTGTCTGCGTGACCTGCGGACAGAGTTTTTTTTTTTTTTTGCTTGTGTATTCCTAATTTTATGTCGTTTTGGATAAAAGCATCTGCTAAAGGACTAAAGGACTAAATGTAGTAAAAAACAGTAAATGACTTGTGCAGCTTAATTCATTATAATGGGAGAGGTCTGTAGTCACGTTTAGAGCTCTACCTCTCAAATATACAATAAGTTGCCATAAATTTTGTTCATCTACAAGAGATATGATGGGTGCTACAGTTGTTAGTACTGCGCATTTCCAGACGTCTCGCTTCAGTGAAGTGGTTCAGTGATGTGAAACTTGTTAATCAAGTCACTATGATTGAAGCGACTTCCGCTGTTGTTTTAAAAGAGTTTGACAACTAGCAGGATATGTTCATGGAACAAAGATGTCACTTCCTTAAACCGATTGATAGTCCTTGAAATGGTTATCAGATATCTGTATGGTGTTTCATTTTGCTTTTTTATAACAATACCTGTCGTGATCACTGGTTTGAGATTATAAACCTAGAAAAGAAGATATAACATAATGTGGGTGACATTTAGTAATGATATTTTCCTTTGAGATTTGCAACTGGTTCAGTAGTCTTACAGTTTGTGGAGTCTGGAAATGCAGATTCCAAAAACACAATCACTCAAATTATACATTTAATTCACTGGTTTAAACCTACACTATACAAAATATTCCAGTCAGTTTCAATTGTATAACAATTTTACATCAAACTGAATTGAATCATCTTGACTTAATCTACATTATTGTAAACTAAGCATAAATGTGAAGTATTTAATTTAATTAGATACTTCAAATTATGCTTTATTCATAATATGTAGGCCTACATTTTGTTAAAAATTTGAATGCGTAAATCTAAAAAAAAAAAAAGAAAATTTTTTTGAAATCTAATTAACTTTCAAGATATCACAGATGGATGCCAGCAGAGCAAATTCTGTTTGGTATAGTTTCAGTCCAAAGAAGCTGTGCTTGGTTTATCTAGTTGTTTCCACTATGAAGCTGAAGAGCCAAATACAGCAACATGGACTAAACAAAATTTCCTCTATGGCTCTTGAGCAATTGAGTCAATGAAAAGCTTCACAAACAGATATTAAATTATGTTTTACAAGTTCAAATCTGATTAATAAATCTTAATAAAACAGACTGAACAAATTCAGTGTCACACCTACTGGACTACAGTAATCCAGCACAATAGTTATTAATCATCAGGACATCAGGAGATTTTTTAGTAAACTAATTTCCTTGAAATCCAGTCTGGGTTGTCTGAATATCTAAAACTACTTTGCGACACACTCAGAGATATCTTTTTCTGGTTTATATATACAACACATTGAACATAGTGTCAAAATGCTTGGGCCCTAAAATATAAGCAGTGTTTAACTGTTCAAATAAGGTAAACACATTGGATACTGACATCTAGTGGATACTTTAAACCCCAGTTAAGAGAGGTAATCCCAGTATGCTGATTAGATGTTCAGGAACCATATGGATCATAATATTGAACCATTAACTAATCAAATTATCTATTATCTGGTTCCCAAAATTCTGATTCCCACCCCTAGCTGGCATATGCCTGTGTTAATCAGTTTTCGTTCATGTACTCATGTACTAACTTTAAAAAAATAAAATAAAATAAAAAATAACAAACATTTCACAAACATTAAAATAAATGTTGATTTATTTTAAGATGCAGTTCTACATTTTCTCCTTTGTCTGGTGCTCCAGGAAGAAAAATAATTTTGGGGTGTTTTTCCAACCGGCATTTTTTCGTCCTTGAAGGGCACTTTGGGAAGTGGACGCCACTCGAAGAGCCTATCCAAACGAAAGTAAGAAAGCTTATTTTTTCACAAGACTTTTAGTGAAGGGTGCATTTAAACTGTAATGCCATGATCTCTTTAGAGAGCCCACATTAAGAACTTGTTTGTAGTGAGTAGGGCACATGATGTTCACTCTCGATTGGAATTCGCCCTTACTAATTGTTTGGTCTTTAAAATAAACCAAAGTACCGGTAGTTAGACTAGGTTGCTTACTGACACTTAGTGGCCTGGGTGTAACTTTGTTAAAGTAAATAAATAAAAAGTTTGAATGCCATGCAGTATATTTTTTCATAGTCCACCTACACAAAAGTTTCTGCCGTCGCTATTATTGTCAAGTTTAGAGGAATTAAAGTAGTCGCTTGTGAGTTATTTGTGTTGCTTGTTGTAAACAGAAACATTGTTGTAGCTGAAAACAAATCTCACTACAAGTGTTTCTGTCCTTCGATTTGTCTCCAGGGATCATAAGCGATTGCTCTGGTCTAAAGTCACGTGGTTTGAAGTAAACATGGCAGACGAGAACCCAAAGATGAAAGTTGGATGTGAAGAGGCTCCTGATAAAGCAGAAGAACCGGAGGCAACGGAACCTGTGCGAGATGTTGTGGCGAACGATAGCGACGAGGTCCGGAAAGTCAAGCCGACAGACAGCTCTTGGTCAGCGTCGATTCTGACGTTTGCTCGTAAAGCGACGGAAACTCTGAGTAGTGTGAATAACTACAGCGCTGGATTAAAGGAGTTTGACACAGAACAACTCAGCCGTGAAAGCTCTGACACCATTAAACCTGCAAGTATGACACCTGTTCAACAGTCTGACATAAGGAAAATGAATGCATGCAGTTTCACTAGCTAAACTTTTGAAAACGTCAGTGGTCATATACAGTTAAAGGAATATTCCGGGTTCAACTCAAGGTAAACTCAATCGACAGCAATTGTGGCAAATGTTGATTACCACAAAATTCATTTCAATTCATCGCTCTTTAAAAAAAAAAATAAAAAAAAATCTGGGTTACAATGAGGCACTTTAAATGGATGTCAATGGGGTCAATCCTTAAATGTGAAAATACTCCGTTTCAAAAGTATAGGCATAAGAGGTCAACAGTATGCGCGATAACATGATTTTAGTGTGATACAATCACTAACTAACCTTTTCTGTGTAAAGTTATAGCCAATTTTACAACTTCGTTGCCATGACGACATTACAACGTAAACCTTAAAAGAACTGTTAAAATAATATATTATTTTAAAATATAGGTTTCAGTTTTAACAGAAAAAAATAATGAAAGTGCTTTTATAAAATTATAAGTTTTATATTTCTGCCTTTAAACCTTCCTCATGGGTACCGCTATGTTGACAGCACATGACAACCTGTGTCATGCAGTTGACCGAGTTACTACCACTAATAGTGGCTACTTCCTGTAGCCTTCACAGGTAACCGGCGCGACATCAAACGCGAGTACACGGCGGTGTTGGCGAGCCGTGGCGACGCGGAAACTGTCTGCTCACTGCCGCGTCTGACGCATCACATCGCAGTGTAAATGATGTCATCTGTTAATATGGGCACCGAAACGAAAATGCGCCATTCACGGAGGATGTTTGAAACCGGCGTCAGTCTAGCGCGCAACATATAGGGATGTGTGTATTAGGAGACCGATAAACTCAGACTAAATGTAACAAAACAGATGATAATGGTGATGATGGGTGATGATAATACTCCATATTGAAATCCCCAGAAGCATGCAAACTTTAAATTGCCAGGTTGAAAAGCAAGTACAGATTGAAATGATTGCATCAGTCAGTCCAGTTAATTCATGAGCTGCATCCTAACATCCTTTATCTGACCATTATCCAGTCTGATTAGGCATTCACAAATATTTACTGTGGCTGATGTAAGTCAAGCCACAGGGGCCTTTTTAGTGGGCATTTTGTGATATTTGGAACAAACTGTCTGCCAGTGTTATAAGGTGCAGACGTGCAAAGTTTTTTTTCAATAACTTACATTTCTGAAGTAGGGAAACAGAAAATACCCCACCTTCATTTTTTTTTTATAAAGGAAGTAAATTATTTTGAATTATCATTAAATGTGTTCAGTGATGGAAATTTGTCAGTTAACATTACAGCAAAAAGGATATGAAGAATGTGCACCTGCTTCCTGTATAAATCTATTTTCTCCTGCAGGAACTTCCACTTCCTCAAGTTCCATTTATGGTTCTTTTGTTGTTCTGTGTTACTTTAATTGTCGAGTTACTGTTTTATATATGCTTGCAGTTACTCTGACTAAGCAGAGTGTGATTCGATCCACAATGGCCTGATTAGTGTTTCTGATGCCGCAGGAAGTGTTTGCTCAAGTGTTATTGTAGTTGTGTTGTGATGGCGTCTTGGATCTATTCAGGTATGAAGGATCCCGCAGCAGTGGAGAGGTCAAATCTCCTCAGCATGATGAGGCTCAGCATCAACGTTCTGATCCAGTCGTCTCTCAGTCTCGGCCGGATGCTTGACTCTGAGCATCTTCCTCTGCAGCAGTTCTTTGTGGTTCTGGAGCACTGCCTTAAACATGGTCTAAAAGGTGAGATGCAACATTAATGTAGAACTGAATGTAGAATTGGAAGATGGCACTAGATTCAGACCCATTTAATATTAGGTGTTTTTAACTACAAAGCACTTAAGCATTTGATACAATGTACATATTGCATACATACTGTATGTGTTTTTAAATTGTTCTGACATTTATAGAACCTGCATTTAATTACATATGTTGTCACACTTTTAACCTTACCCTAAAACTACCCATCCCATACTTCAGCCTTAGTAGCAGCAGACTTGTGAGAATTTGGCTGAACAACATGTAAATTACATTTAAGCATAAATCAGAAACATAGTATGCATTGTCTTTAAGCATAACATAATTTCTTATTCTTTTAATTGTGAAGTAAAATCGGATGTGTTCACCTGAAATCCCTAATCGTTCTTTATCCTTATTGTTTCTGGCTCTCCTTTTGGGCAGTGAAGAAATCTTTCATTGGTCAGAATAAATCTATCTGGGCTCCCCTGGAGTTGATAGAGAAGTTGTGCCCTGAGTCAGCTGACATTGCCACCAATGTGCGTGATATGCCAGGACTCAAGTAGGTGTCCATTTCAGAAGTGTCTCTAGGATAGCATCATGCTCACTACAGGGTTAGAGAGAACATGCATTTGTTCTTTACATTCATGAGGTTTTATGTTTATTTTCAGGACAGGGCTCGGGCGAGCAAGAGCATGGCTGCATTTGGCTTTTATGCAGAAAAAAATGGCAGATTACATGAAAGTCCTCATAAGCAGGCAAGACCTTCTTGGGTAAGAGCGGTCATGTTATACAAAACATTCTTTGTGGGGGGGTTACTTGGAATAAAGTCCACCGCCTAAGAGCATTGTTTATTTGCATGTGCTGTTTGTGTTCGCACCTGATTCACTAAAGTAATGCAAAAGTATGACAGGTAACGTGTAAACGTACACAAGAAATCTAAGCTGAACGCAATTTGCATGGCACAATTCCGATCTTGCGACTGGTTTTGAGTGCTAAACCACCGTTATCTGACATAATTTACAAGGCACTGTGATCCTAACAGATTATTAATCTCCGCACATCTAGATATATGCAAAGTTAGGGATGCACCAAAATTTTTGGCCAAAAGAGAAAATCTGAGCCGAAAATATATGCCTCCCCGTCCCTTAGTGCCCTCAATCACGGCGCTACCAAGCAAAGGCCCATGACAGCGTTGTGGAAATACTTCAAAGCAGTACCGCCGCTCCCTACACGCATACTACGCAGTCTGCGTAGGGCACCAACTCCCTAGGTGGGCACCATCTTCCCCTAGGAGGGCACCAGAAAGTCCACCGAGTGCCCTTCCTCGCACGTTCACGTTATGTCTTAGTGAGATTATTTGACCACAAAAAGTGCGTTTTAATGAGATAAATATATTGTTTGCATGTCATTTGTGAGCGCTTGTGAATGTGTGGAGCCAGTGTTGTCCTCCTTGGCTTACAGAAAAATTGACTAAATTTGGCCCAGTTTAAAAAAGCAGATCCTTTGAATGCTTTGGATACATTTGAATAGTTTTGTTGGAACAGTTTGTTGGATTTTCTTAAGTCATAGCGTTCCTTAGCATTGTAAATTTATTACATTTGGTGTGTTTTGTTAGATTGTCATAGTGCCTGTGTGTGTACCCAGTTTTGTATGTTTGGACATTGCACGGGTCAATTAGTCAGAGCACTAAACCAAAACCCAACCCTAATTTGATTTTAGTTCATTATAACACCCTTTACTGTCATATAAAATTGAATTTGGCATGCGTCCTTGGATTGTCCTGGTGACGATGTGAAATTTGGACATTGCACTCACAAGATACAAGCAATCAGTTATTATGGGCCACGGGCAAAAAAAAAATCTGCTTGTATCTGCTTAATTAATCGACAAATCAAAAATCAGAAAGCAACTATTTTGCCACGAGGGTCTTTAGATGATATATGCCAAAATTCATGCAAATTCGACAAACAGCCTAGGATGAGTTCGAAAACCGAATATATGCAATATGATACAGATCCGAGCATCTGTAGTTTTGAAGTGCGGTTAAATTCCACATTTTCCAGAGTAAATTCCTGTTTTTCTGTCTCAGGGAGTTTTATGAGCCCGGATCTCTTATATTGGAGGAGGAGGGGGTTGTTATCGTAGGCATGCTGGTGGGCCTGAATGTGCTCGATGCCAATCTGTGTGTGAAAGGAGAGGGTCTGGATTCTGAGGTGAAACGTAGTCATCAAAATCATGCTAGATCAGATATCCATTTTGACAGGCTCTGTAAAACCCTTGTCCTCTTGTTTAAACAGGTGTGTGTTATTGACTTCTCATTATACTTGAAGGATCCACAGACAACTGAGAGCACACAAGAGTGAGTAAACAATGATCAGTCCTGTTGACCACTGAAGAATGATTGTTTATGTCATGTGCGATAATTTAGCAAAATTGGTCAATAAAGTGCTAATAACCGGTACGAGGAGAGGGGTATTCTATTAAAACCCAATGCAAACTGGTGTGTAACTAAACAGAAAAACTAATCTGTCATCAAAACGGTGTCATTAACATTTCACCTGTCTTGCATTGGTTAGACAAAAACATAGACTGTCCTTTACTCTTCTCATGTGTTCTCAGTGATTCAAAAATGACAGCCATCCTTGACCAGAAACACTATGTAGAAGAACTGAACCGACATCTAAGCTGCATGGTGACGGATCTTCAGACCAAGATGGACTCGCTGGAGAAGACCAACTGCAAACTCATTGAGGAGGTCAAGATTTTCAAACTCTAGACTAAGAATACCTGTTGAATCAGTTTCGTTTTTTAGACTATATTGGTGTATTTCATTCTATAAAACAAATACTGTGTAATCTATTAGATGAAATTCGTAAATGCTATGTATACAACATCAAGATGGGGAAATATAAAGCATGATTTATTTGATGTCTTTTGTTCAGCTGACAGCAGCTTCAGACAGAATCAATGCTTTGCATGAAGAGCAGAAACAACTTAAGCAGGAAAATGCTAATATTCTCCAAACAAGTCAGAGGAAAGAGGAGGTGAGACTTCCCAAAACACACACACTAATGCTGTTGTGCATGCTGATTCTTTCTTTCATTGTGCTCTTTTGAGCTAAATAGATGTTAGTTGCCTGATTAGCCGATTCTCTCATTATTTACTCACCCTCATGATATCCCCGGTGTGTTTGACTTTCTTTCTTCACCAAAACACATTTAAAGAAAATTAGAAAAATATCTTAGCTCAGTAGTTCTTTAAAATGCAAGTGAATGGAGATTTCTCTTTTGAAGCTCTAAAAATCACAGGAAGTCAGTATAAATGTCATCCATACAACTCCAGCAGTTAAACGAATGTCTTCTAAAGGGACACGATTGCTTTTGGTGTGAAAAAATATAAATATTTAAGCATTTTTTTTTAATGATTAATAATGCTTCCAAGAGGGTGGAGTCCAAGCGGTCTCTTGTGTGACGTATACACATTGCCATGATACAGACGTAATCTCATGTTCTCCGATCAGTTGAGACATCCAGGATGAGCACACAAATGCACAATTATGAGTAAAGAAACCGATTAATACAGATCTAAACCAAAACCAACCAAGCTACTGTACAGTGTTCCTCCTACTCACTTGTAAACGGCGCTGCTCTTCTGGCTGTGTCGCACGTGCCTCGGTTCTCGCGTGTCTCAAGTGCAAATGTGATTACCTCATGCATGCATACCGCTGCCAGACCGGAAGCATGATATTTACAGTTAAAAATAAAGTACTTGCATATTTACCTTTTTACACCAAAAGCGTTTGTGTCGCTTTAGAAGACTTTAATTTAACAGCTGGTGTCGTATGGATGAAGTCTGTGCTGACTGTCTGTGATTTTTGGAGCTTCAAAAATCAGATCACCATCCACTTGCATTTTTAGGACCTAATGAGCTAAGATATTTTTCTATTTTTCTTCAAATGTGTTCTGGTGAAGAAAGAAAGTCATACACACCTCATGAGGGTGAGTAAATAATGAGAATTTTAATTTTTGGATGAACTATCCAGATTTAAAGTAAAATACTGTATATGCAGTAGTTAATGTGTAATTTGTCATGTTTACCATTAGCATTTATGGAGCTAATGTGCTAACGTGCTATACGCTGTCATAATATGCGCCATTACATTATGTTTGTTTTAATTTATGATGACACTGATACTACTTGCAAAGATTGGTGTATAAATGAGTGTTAATGGGTAGAATACAGACACAAGAATGATGGTCTTTCTTTGGGCAGATGTGTAAATGGCTTTCGTTGCATACAGCACATGAGTGAAGCAGCATACCAAACAACAGAGTGAATGGGCACTTAAGAGTATTTGAGTAGATTTGATTCCTGTTGTAGACTAATTAAACAAAACAAAAATCATATGACATGTTTATGGGAAAATGTGTCTAAGTGAACGCTCATATAGATGTAGGTAAGCTTGCACCAGCTCACTAGTAACTCTGTATGCCGGTGTGTTCATGTTGACTGATCTAAACCGACTGAACAGAATGAGATGTCAGCCTCAACATAGGTGGAACTGCAGGTAATACGACTAATGGCATTAAGGTGTTAAGCAGCTGTAAGAAGTTTACCTAAGAAGTTCACACCGACGGGCTGTTACGAACCACTGAATCAAACTCAAAAACACTTTTGTTTTGGCCAGATTTTGTGACACCTGTTCGTTCTTCGATTTCGGGGCCTTAAGGCACTTACAATTGAAGGGAAAGAGGCCAGTCCATAATGCTAAAATGCACGTAGTTTCAAAAGTATAAAGTTAAAGACACACAACTATGTGTTGTTCTACTATATCGTGTCTAGTTTTGAAGAACATGCTCTGTACTATCAATACATGTTTAATCTGTGATACCTGATATTATTGCCAATGCCAGTGCTCAATCTTGTAAATACTGCCATAAAACAGTATTTAGCATTTTGTCCTTGCATATATATATATATATATATATATATATATATATATATATATATATATATATATATATATATATATTTTTTTTTTTTTTACGCATGTCAGTGGAAGTAATTAACTGTTTTTCCTTGTATACTGTCCTTGGGTCACTCGCAGCATCTTATACAAGACAATACATCTTTCTGTGAAATGTCACCTTCCATTTCCATCTACATGTAATCATTAAGCAGAAGCTTTTATCCAAAGAAACTTACAAATGAGGAACAAAACAAGCAATTTGTCAGACAAAAGTCAACAATACTGTATCTGCAGTAATGCACTGCCAAGTTCTGAAATTAACTGTAGTATAGAAGCCACCGCAGAAGAAAGGCCACACAAGGAACGTTTGAAAAGAATTCGTTGGTTTATTTAATTACAGTTATTTTAGTAGTAAGTGTGGATTGGTTAATAACTCACGGAACAGAAGTGTATTCAGCTAGATCTTATTTTTTGCAGATCATGTTGAGGTTGGAAGGTTATTCCGCCAGCTTGCACAAAACATCGAGGCCCATTGTGATTTTATTCCTCATATTTTGCATTTAGTGGTTTCAATGCTAGGAATGTGTCTCCATATGAAGTTTTGGAGTTACAACAATATGATTCAATCATGTCTCTAACGTAATGAAAAAAAGAAAGACGTGACTAGAGTTCTTGCCTCACAATTTAATCTTGTGCGACCCCGGGTCCTTCTGTGTGGAGACTGTGTTTTGTCTTCGCTAGACGCTATGCGTAATTCAATGTCTACAACTTATCTCAGTTCAGAAGACTCTCGACTGCCAGTAAAGTGTTCAAGTTTTGACACACCGATTCATGTGACAAAACAGTACAGCGCTGATCACAGCAGAGTTTGTTGTTGGGAGAAACACAGACATAACTATATCTGGTAAGAAACCTCCGTATGTTTTTACATTGAAACCTATTTTGAGTCAGAAGACTAGACTCGAGTCTCTAGTTTCATCCGATATGTCATTTTAAAGTTTGAGCGATTTAACACAATGACCGCTATACAGTAATGGATAATAGCGCTCGTTTTTCATTAGAAATTCTATATTTACTGTGAACTTTTGACCAAATTTTCACTTTTTGAAAATGCAGTTTCAGGCTGCAGATGATGTTTGGATCACTCAACATGTTTGGCAGACACTGACACTGTATAATTTAATTTAACATGGTTGACTGTGATTGGACGATGCTGGCCATCACTTTAATTCAGAATTATTTATGCTAATTCCTGATTAGTAAAATGCTTCAGCACTGACCGTCACTTGTTTGTTTGACAGTGCAAAGAGAGAACAGTGAGATTTTGTTGCCAAAGTCGAAAGAATATTGTAATATAAAAGTGAAATCAATTAAAATTGTTTATTTGTATAGTTATTTATTTGTGCTTTTCCCAATACACATTGTTCCAAACCTTTACAGAAGATCAGCTGTAATGCTTGTCAAAACTTGAATAACCCACACTCCTGAAATATAATAAACAATTTGATAAAATTCAGACTTTCTATAGATTCCTGCTGTCCACATATGAGGACATCCATTTTTATGAAAACTATTTGCTCTAGAAATGTTTTTTCTTTGCTTGTTTATTAGGTTCTACTAGTTGCAAATCAAAAAGGGAAATGGAAAATGTCTCAGGAGGTTGAGTTAGTGGTTGACAGATGGCTGTGTATGGCAGATACATACACAATACAATTTAATGATGGCACATAACATTTACACAAAATTGCTGAACTTAAACATTTATTGTACTCAATATTTACTACAAATTCCAAATAGAATTGAAAACAGAAAATCCGTTACCAAGGCTGTCTGTTGATTTTTGGACCTGGCACTTCCAAGTGGAATCCCCACTTCTGTTAATCGTCTAATCGTGCATCGTTATTGGCCGATGCGCAATCCTACAATGGCCAAAAATTGACTAATTAATTGACCATGCCAATACATTGGTCTGTCAATCATTTAAACAATTCTAAAATAAAAATACCTGACATCTGGCCTTTTTGATTTTTTTCATGTACTCGAAAAAGTACATGAGGGCCGATTTTATGTCCCAGGGGTTAATTTTTATTGAAACTAATAGATTTCGACTTTTTTTGTTATTGTTGTATGACAGTCTCATTAAAACTGAATAAGAACCTTTTTACCAGGCCTTCAACATTTATATTTGATACTTCTAACTAACTTTTTTTTTGTACAGGTTTGACTGTTTTAACCTGGTCCCAGACCCACAATTTCAATATTAAACTGACAATACATTATACAAATACAAAATATAATGTTTAAAACTTCAATAATCTAAACAAAGTGTGAAATAATACAGTCATTTCAATATTTGAGTGAAATGTTTAATACTACAACTGTCAAACAGTAGCACCATTTCCACCACACAAACAATTTTGCAACTAATAAAGTTTTATTTTTCAAAAGTTAGTGTACTTGTTAAACAAGTAAATAAAAGTGAGAGTGAAGAGCATGCTTTAGATGAGATATGAGACAAGAGATGTTTAAAGAAACTAAAGAAAGGTAAATATCACTTATGGGCAGAATATTTTATTGGATGTCATTTTTAATCAAGCTGTAATTTTGACAAATGATGTAAAAAGTGTGAAAATATTATTTTATTGTGTGTATTTGGTATCCATTAAATGTTAGCTATAAAATTAGCCTTAGCAAGTAGTTGTCCATTTTGTTTCCAAAATAATAAACATAATTTCCACTACAGAATTCTATTAAACACAGTATAGAAGTTGGCATGTGCTGGAAATGACACTGGTGGGAATTTTCATGAATTTCAAAATAAATCAAAATATTTTCTCCTGTGGTGCATTTACAGACACTGATGGGCATTGTTTTGTAGACAAATGGAAAAAAAAATAATAATAAAAAAAAAAAAAAAAAAATATATATATATACATATATATATATATATATATGTATGTATGTATGTATGTATGTATGTATGTATGTATGTATGTATATGTGTGTGTGTGTGTAACAAAATTTTTTTAATCATACTTTCTAGATGTCCACAGAGTAAAAAGTGGCCAAAGTTGATGAAACATCCTTCTATTCATTTTAAACCCTCTCTGTCTTGTAGGTGACTCTTCAAGACAGTCATGTGGAACTGGAAACGTACCGGCAGACACGTCAGGGTTTGGATGAAATGTACAATGTAGTTTGGAAACAGTACAAGGAGGAGAAACGAATCCGGCAGGTAAAAATGAGCCATGTGCTTAATTTGGGATGAATTCTTTTTTTATTTTGTGTCGATGTTGTTTAGAACCAATCACAGTAGCTGAGTGCATTTTGGCCAAACAGGAGCTGCAAAAAGAGCTGGAGTTGCAGATAGGTCTGAAGCAAGAAATGGAGGTGGCCATGAAACTCCTGGAAAAGGACACTCGCGTGAAACAAGACACGCTGGGCGCACTACGACAACAACTGGACCAGGTCAAGAGTCTCAACCTGCAGATATTCAACAAAGCGCAGGTATTACATGAGGTTGTTTTTACAGTATGTTATTTGGAATATGCGTACTTGGAACCAGGGCTGGACTAGGAAGAGTTATCGGCCTGGGATTTTTACATGGCAACTAGCCCAAAAGTTTCGCGGATGCACCACCGGCCCGCTCGGTTCTCCCACTGGCCTGTCCGCCCATGATTGGCCCCAAAGTGCGTTGGCCCACCGGGAAAATGCCCGGTATGTCAGATTGCCAGTCCAGCCCTGCTTGGAACCAATTGTAACGTGTGTTTTTTTTTTTTTTTTTTTTGTCTAAACCTATAAGGAGTCTGACCGAGTGGCCCAGAGGAAAGCGGAGGAGACGCTACAGCTTGAAAAGAAGATGATTCAGATGGAGGCAGCAATGAAAGAACTACAGCAGAGGTGAAAGATCAGGATGTCAGCACTTTTTAAAGGAACAGGTCACTCAAACAATAAAATTGTTATTATATACTCGCTCTAATGTTGTTCCAAACCTGTACACGGTTGGTATTTTTATCATTGTAAGTATTAGGCCTTTTGCGATTTATTAAATAATCATCTGATTACACTTATTTGATCAAATAACCACAATAATTGTGCACTTTATATTCCAATCACATTTTAATGCCCAAATAAGGGAATTGTAAGCAAATTATACCATATAAATGCCATGAATGGTGTGTTTGTGTCATTTAGATGAACTCTGGGTGTCACTGAGCCGCACCGCAACTCCTGTGCGGAAGAGCGCGTGAAATGCACCACAAGCGCTCCGATGCTCACACCATTAGCAGAGGTTCAAATATGTAAACTAACAAATATAAACTTTGGTAGTGAAAGCAAAGTGCTCTGGCTTCACTTTAAACAATCATGTAATGGCGAATATTCCTGGTCATAGCAGGTTTATACACGCAGTGTTAATGACATGCTGTGACACAGAAAAAGAGCCGTGTGCTTCCTCTATTTCTGTGGAGTGATAAAATGATGAAATTAAATCTCAAAGGTTTTGCATTATGAGAAATAAGGGCTCGTGGTTTTAATCAGAGTATGTGAAAGTGAAGAAATCATGACTGAAATATATTACTTTGCACACTATTAAAAATGTTTTTACATTTTTTACTAAATATAAAAAAATTATATATTTTTTTTTTTGTTCTAAAATTTTTTTTGTAAATGTAAAATTGACCAAAAAGTGAGAAATATTTTGAAGATTTTAAATCCTTAAAGGGAAATCATATATCCCTATTTTGTTAATATTGAGGTCTGAAGCACACATGCGCCTATAGACATTTGACAATTAATCGTCAGTTATTTGACAATTAGTCATCAGACAAATTTTATAATTGTGACCGTAAGAATCACGTATTTCTTTTTTTAACAACAGTTCACATTACTGTGATACATTTGACTTGTCAACATGTACACTGTTTGTGTTTTTGTAACAGCTGAAGGGGGGGTCGTGGTCCCCGTCCCCATACAGTAACTAGTCAATAAATGAGGAAATATAGACATTATTTTGAATTCATTGAGTGGAAAAACAAAAGCTGTTCTATGAAGTGTTTTAGAAAGTAACTTAAAAGTAATGTGATTACAATTTTAGAGTTGTAATTAGTAATTTGTAGTGATTAGCTTTTTTTGAGTAACTTGCCCAACACGGATTCATTTTTAATTATCATCTCGAAAAAGAATTCAGGGGAACACAAGAGGAATAGCAACTTAGTTCATTCTGTTCCTCACAAAGCTATTGTATGGCACAAAACTGTTTTTCTTTGTGGCGCTTGACCGATTTGGTTCATGGATAAAAAAAAAATATCAGCATATGGGTTTGGAACAACATGAGGGTGAGTAAATACAGACTTTTATTTTTTTTGTGACCTGTTCCTTTAAAAACTTGATGTATAAATCTTTTAAACAGGAGCGTTTTTATTCGCAGGCTTCAGAATTCAGAGAATTTGTGCAAGAACACGGATGAAAGCCAAAATGAGCTGCGATCGGAGATGAAAGGGAAAGTGAATGCTCTGCAGAAGCGTCTGGCTGACCTGGACACGCTCAGGTATTACGAATCAGGTTTCCGTAAACATGCTAACTTTTCAGTTTGCGGTTTAATTTCACCCCGCAAGATGCTTGATCCGTGCTGTTCATTGGGCTTGTGTGTTAATGTTGTTGCTGTTCTCTCTTTTGGCAGGGCAGGCCTGGAGTCAGAACTCGGCACAGAGAAAGAACAGCGGCAGAACCTGCAGAGAGAGCTGCAGAGAGAGCAGGACAACAGTGCTGAGCTGCGCACGCAACTGCAACAGCTGCAAGGCTTGCAGACGGTCAGATATGCTGCCTTGCATGCTCCAATCATTTTAAAATATGCAATTTCTTGTAAATGCATTCATACATGGGCACAGTTTATATTTGTCTCCAAAACTAATTTTACATGCAAAATAGTTGATTTAGCATGTCAGTGTTTCCTAAAGGTGGGAAATTTTCTTCTGCAGGAATTGCTTGAACTGCGGCATGAAAAGAAACAGCTCCAGCAGCTGTGTGAGGAACAGGAAAAGGCTCTACAGGAGATGGGTCTTCATCTCAGCCAGTAAGAACTCTTTTGTCCATCGTACCTTCTTTCTGTAGTTCTAGAATAAAGCATGATTTCACACACCAGGCCTCCAATGTTTCAGGTCCAAACTCAAGATGGAGGACTTCAAAGAGGTCAACAAAGCATTGAAGGTAAGTGCTTCATATAAATGCACCTTTAATGTGATCATTTGTACAGCAAAGTGAAAGACCCTTCCATTTTATTTACATTTCCTGCACTACCATTCAGCGGCACTGACTGCAGCACCGCTACTGAATCAACAGGGAGACAAGCATAGTCGATTCCTGAAAGTGTTACTCCAGGGATGTGATTCTACCAGATTAATCTGGAATTCTGTTTTTACCGACCTAAAAATGTGACCCACGTGAATTGTGTAAATCCGATTTAAAAAATAAAAGGGAGGGTGTTCATATTTCAATGGGGGTTAATATCTAATCTACATCACAAGACATTCTTGATAAGCACTTTTGCACAAGTGTCATTCAACCTTGCCTCAGATGACGCCACGCTGGTTCTGTGTCATACACATACTTTGAGAAGCTAAGCCGTGAAACAACGTCAACGGTTGACCGTCAAGAACGAAGCCCTGTACCGTTCATTCTCTGCTCACCTGCTGTTATCTCTGCTTTGCAGATTGAATTGATAAAGTGAAAAATATGATTCTAACATTGCTGTTGTGTTAACTACAAAAACATTGGAGTTGTAAACCTTAAACAACGGTCGACAGTCAGACTGCTGATTTAATAAAATAAAATTAGTTCACAACCTGAGGTGGCAGTGACTTGATGCCCCTTTACACCTTGGGATGTTAATACATTTTTAATAATAAATGAACAATGGGGCCTGGGTAGCTCGGCGAGTATTGATGTTGACTATCACCCCTGGAGTCACAAGTTCATATCCAGGGCATTCTGAGTGACTCCAGCCAGGTATACAAAGCAAACAAATTGGCCCGGTTGCTAGGGAGGGTGGAGTCACATGGGGTAACCTCCTCGTGGTCACGATTAAGTGGTTCTCGCTCTCAATGGGTTGCATGGTAAATTGTGTGTCGATCGCAGAGAGTAGCATGAACCTCCACATGCTGTGAGTCTCCGCGGTGTTATGCACAATGAACCACGTGATAAGATGCACGGATTGACGGTCTCAGAAGCGGAGGCAACTTGTCCTCCGCCACCCGGATTGTTGTGAGTAACTGCCACCATGAGGACCTAGTAAGTAGTGGGAATTGGGGATTCCAAATTGAGAGAATAGGGGATAAAAAAAAGTTTATTAAAAAAAATGAATAAATGAACAATCCAAGTTTATACCACATGTAGGGCCCTATGATTTTCATGATGTGGAATCAGTCCAGTCATTAACATGGCATTAGCTACAGTTCACATGTATAAAATGTGGAATGTTTCTGAATTTGACATATGAGACAAAAAAAGAATGTTTGAATGGACAAATAATGCACAAGGCTGCGATTTTATAAAATACCTATAATCTGCATGTGCTGCACGCTTTTATAATGTGTGTGAATTCAGAAAAATTACCATAACATACATCATAACCTCATGTGTTTTTACTTAAACGTTACACCCCTTGGACAAATAAAATGTCCTGGAAAATTGTGCCTTGAAAAGATTGGGGAACCCTGTGGAAGAGGTGTTAGTGATGCAAGCAGGGCGTGCTCACCCTGCAGGTGGTGTAGATCTGACGCCCCAGTATAGTGATGGGGACACTATATATGTAAAATATACTTCGGATGAGTTGTTAAACCATTGGACTTTATCAATCATGGCCTCCTAATAATCCCCATGTGTGAACTGGCTCGATCACTCTACTATCTCCTCTCCACCAACAAGCTGGTGTGTGGTGAGCGTACTGGCACACTATGGCTGCCATCACATCATCCAGTTGGATGTTGCACACTGGTGGTGCAGACGGAGAGTTCCCTGTTTCCTGTGTAATGCACTTTGAGTGCAGCATCAGAAAAGTGCTATATAAATGTAACCTTCATAATGTTAATTTGTACATTTATATAGCACTTTACATAGTATTGGGGAACTCTCCTCTACCACCACCAGTGTGCAGCATCCAACAGGATGATGCGACGGCAGCCATAGTGCACCAGAACGCTGTTGGTGGAGAGGAGAGTGCAGTGATGGAGCCCATTTATACATAAATGTGATTATAAGGTAGCCATGATGGATAGTTGATGGATGGATAGTAGGTGATGCAAATTAGGCAAGGACTCTGGGGTTACACCCCTACACTTTATGAGAAGTGCCCTGGGATTTTTAATGAACACTGAGAGTCAGGACGTCTCATCCAAAATACGGATCCTTTACAGTTTTGCATTCCCATCACTATACTGGGGTATTAGGGCCCATGTAGACCTCAGGATGAGCACCCCCTGCTGGCCTTCTTATTACCTCTTCCCGCAGCATCCTTCGTTTTCCCCAGGAGGTCTCCCATCCAGGTAATGACCAGACTCAACACCGCTTGGCTTCAGTGGGGAACTAGGCAAGAGCTGCAGTGTGATATGGCTGCTGATTATTTTATTTTTATTCACAGTGCAAAACATACTGCATGACCAGTGTAGTCCGCACTCCCGAACAAATTACTCTTAGAAACTGGTTCTTTTACAGCGCTTCCTACCAAACCAATGACTCTTCATCAGACGCATCTTTTTAGTGAATAACTGAACCACATGTCATTCATTTTGTACTAAATAGCCAATTGTTATATTTATTCAGGCATTGTTTTAGGCTACTGCTGTAGGTAATGCAGCCTTTCAAAAGTCTTGCCAGTAAACATGAATGTAATAGAGGTTACAGCAAAACTCGTGAATAGCAGGTTGTGCTCTTCTTAACAAGAGTTTCAAAACCTTGTCTTACAATATTGATTACATTAAAAATGTATTAAGATAAAGATGTATTAGTTAATTGCTAGCATTTACTTAGCTTGCCAATTCTGTCCAAACTTTTCACAGTACTACAGTACTAAAATCAAGGTAATGGTAATTGATAAGTTCTTTTCTGTTTCTCAGGGTCATGCTTGGCTAAAAGACGATGAAGCCACACAGTGCAAACAGTGCCAAAAAGAGTTCTCGATATCTCGGAGGAAAGTAACTAACTAGGGGTGTGACAATTCACTCTGACAATTCCATTATGATTCTCTACCACAATGCATTGTGAAATCATCAGTAATCAGTTTTGGGTAAGTTACTCTTAAAAAGTAACTACTTACTACGAATTACATAATCTACAGTGTAATTAGATTTCTGCACTTAAAAAAAATTGCATTACTAATTACTTTCTAAAACCCTCATCACCATCGACCAGAGGAAAAATACAAGGATAGACATGAAACTGTACAATTCTTTCAAATGAATAATATAAATTATTCATGAACTGGCCAAAGAATTTAAGAGGGAAGCGTTAAATGACAAAACATATTTTACCATTAGACGTAACATTTTTATTTTAAATTCACTTTTGTTTTATATAGAATTGTTCTTTAGTCTATACAGTATTTAACGCAATTACATCAAAAGCAACTAAATTACTGAAATTAGAGTAATCCCTTACTTGAAAAAAGTAATTTAATTACCTAGTAATGCATTACACCCAACACTGCCAGTAATTACAGATGAAATGTCATGTGCATGCAGGTACGATCCAGGTTTTAATCGAGCAGGGTCAAAGAATGAAAAACTGTCTAGTAGCATGTAAAGGCGGGTTATACACTGGATGTGCTAACCGGGAGCCCTTTTCATTTTGGGATAGGGACAGAGGCACCAGATGGCTAAACCGAGATGACTCTGCTTGTCTAGCCCGTTCACGAGAATTCAATCACATTTTTATACAGGACTGTTTGCAACACAAACTGTGAAAGATAAACATGTTTGATCTTTTTACGACTGGTCATTGACCAATCAGGGGCTGTAATCCACTGGTTAGGTCCATTCAGAACAGTCTGCAATCACTCCCTATTCTGTAGTGTTCACTAGAAAGAGAATGAATTAATGAGTGTTTTCATTCACAGCCAATGTCTGTCCACCAGTCACATGTAAGCAAGTTCTATTAGTGCTTAAAACTGTTTTATGGAGATATATAAACAATATATTAAGATATATAATTGAGGTAGAAGGCAACAACAATTTTGTTGATCAAATGGATGCAAACAGTTTTGAAAAATGACAGAAAAATCCGAACTCAGCAGCATCCATCTGGATGCATACGTTACAAAATCATTGTATATTAACATACAATGATCGATTCTTACATTTCTCTGAGAGATGCAATTTTCTACCCCTACAAGTAACACTCCATGCTCAGATGCAGTTTCTGCTTATACTGTGTAACTCCACTCTTGTTGTTCTTATTGAAGCACCATTGCAGAAACTGTGGAGACATCTACTGCAACAGCTGCTCCGGTAATGAGTTGGCTCTACCATCATTTCCCAGACCTGTCCGTGTATGTGATGTCTGTCATTCCCTCCTCCACAGGACTACCACTGGCTCTTGACAACACTTACAATATCATCATGTGTGGATATTTACAGGCCAACTCAATCTCCTCTGTTTTTGTTATTGTAAGACCAACAGTAACACTTGTGCATTCATTTAATTTTTTTGAGCACCACTGGCTTCCGATTTAAAACTTTGTTGCCAAATCATATGCAAAGTTTCAGTTAGACAGTTCAGATAACAGCAACTTTAAAATAAATGATTGCATTTGTACTTGGCGAGAAAACGAACACATTAAGCCTTTCAGGTGTTCACCTGAACCACAACATGAGAGTTTAGAAGTTCTAATTTGAGCATACTCAATGCCTATTCAAGTAGGCATAACTGAATTCTAATCTTGCATCATTTTGAATATACATGCTTGTACTATCACAGGGCAAGGACTCATGCATATCAGATGTGTCAAAAATGGGGACCAATTCCTATCGGAAGTCAGTAGGTTAATTTGACATTTCTGGAAAAGTTATATTTATAGTATTGACTGTTTGCAAGACTAAAGAGCAACTTGATTGTACTTTCTCCAACTTAAGGTTCACACTCATGCTAGTACTACAAATATTTTTTTTTACATGTTGCTTTTTAAACTTCTATGTATATAAAGTATATTTTAGATTGTATGAAAATGTGTCATCTCCTGTTCTGATGAAAGCTTAATGAAGTTTGAAAATTCTGGAGATTTTATAGAATTGTGTACGGTTTAATAAACACTGCCTTAGAAGTATTAATCCAAGTGTGAAGAAATGAGGAATCAGACAAACGTTCACTTTGTGCCAAAAATCACAAGATTGGTACATCACGTGGAAAAAAGGAAATGCTGCGAAACAACAGTAACATGCATGTAAACGAAACCCCCCTTGAAACCATGCTTTAGAATAATACAAAAAGTCTTTCCTAAACATAACACTCTTCAAAATATTGGTCTGAATTAAGAATATGTAAAGACATCTTTGCTGGTGAGAAAACTGCGATATGATGAGCTACAATCACAGAGTCAGTGAAACCTCCTTAGACGTAAACATGTACTTTAAAGGATGGTTGTCCCAAACACAGGTGACTATCCGAGGGACACAAAAGACATTATGGAGAATTTTCAGTCTGTCACCATTCACTTTCTTTGTATTCAGAGTTACTAACATTCTGCCTAACATCTTGTGCGTTCCATGGCATAAAGTCTGTCATACGGGTTTGGAACACCAAGATTTTTGTGACACCAGCATTTTTGGATGGACTATCCATTGTGATTGATAAACTGGTCCATAGTGGCCTGCTATGAGGGAGAAAAAATAGATCACCTCTTAAATATAAAATGAGATTTACAGGCACCTCACCATTTTGGTAAATGGGCTATGTCATATTTCAGCAAATGTTTCTCTTTAACAAATTTCTTAATCTTTTTACAAAAAGAAGGGTAGTTTAAGTATCCCCAATCATGTCAATAGGGCAAAAGAAGTTTGCTTGTGAACAATACAAAGAACAGCTCCAAACACAACCAACATAGTAGTAGAAAGGAACAAAGAACAAAATGAATGAAAAAGGTCACTGTTCAACTTAAGGTTTGTCGTAGGTTATAAACCAGCAGCCCTTAATACTGAGACTATATGCCCCAGCCTCCCCCCATGCCGCTGTTGAGACCGTTCATCCCCATCGATCCACGGCTGCCTCCGCCATAGTAACTGCTGCCAGTTCCACCCTGATTACCTGACAGGAGGGAGAAATATGGGTTTTAGGACCAGGGAGTTCTCAGTGCACCACAAATGAGCCGAATAACATCACAACTTCAACTCAAGTCCCTTTCACACACAAGGCTTCAACACACCTCTTGACACAAGTGTCACGCGCCACTTTGACCTGCACATCAAAAGTGTTGGCATATGGCGATTTTACAAGGTTACTAGATGGCAAGAAAGCGGAGAAGTGAAAATAGTGAATACAAATAAAAGAGGTTAGGTACTTGAGCTCAGAACACAAAATGTCCTGGTGATTGCTTTGATACATTGCAAAAAAGAAATGACTTGTACATTTGTTCGCAAAACTCGGGATGCTCAGAGCTCAGTGTTATCTAGATTTTGATTTATGTGCCGGCACTACCTACATAATGTTTGGCAATTACTGTCTGTGCATCAAAGACGCTGTTTCCACCTGTTATTAAGATGTTATTGGGTGATCTGTTCACATGTGGTCAGGTGAGACGTCACTGTTTAAATGGGTCTCCCGTGACCACCTGTGATCAGATTTGGAGGGAAGGGACTCTGTTTCATGATGATATACATCAATCATTATGTCAGTGTGTTTCTGCGTGATAAACCGCAACAAAGTCCGAAAAGACAAAGTGTGAAAAAAACGACATGCTATTTCTCCCAGATGCAGCTGAAATTCAAATCAAATCAAATCACTTTATTGTATTAAATTTAATCTAAGCACAAAAGCAACATTTCGAGCAGAATTGTGCGTTATTTTAGTGGATTAGTTGTATTAACCTGAGCTGCAGATGTTCGTTGATATCAGACGCACATCAAGATCATACTTACTTACATAGGTGTATAAATCCACTTTTTTAAATTTTCTGCTCACAACCAGCAAAGTTTAAACTCAGCGCATTGGTTGACTGACAGGCGAGGGGAGGTGCTTTGCTGATGCTGGGACACATATAGAACGGATTAGCGTTTACACATCAATGAGATGCGGTCAAATGCGGTTTTGACCACATTCATGCGTTTTTGTGATCTGATCACAAACGTTTTAGACCTGTATTTAACACTGATCACATGTGATCTGATCTCCAAAAACACTTTAATACCTGGTGGAAACGGGGTCAAAAGGTTAATGGCAAACAGGGTTTAAGGTAAAATTGTTTCAACTTTGAACTCTTTGCCTCTATGGAGCCCCTTAGAGAACAGGGAAAGAAGTTATTTTCTGAAATAATTTTGCATTCCCTTGCAAAAGTTTTGCCTTCCCTCACAATAGTTTACGTTTCCTTGAAATAGGTTTTGCGCCCCTCAGTTTTGCATTCCATGGCAGTAGTTTTGCTTTCCCTCACAATACCTTTGTACAACTAGTTTAACTATAGTTACTGTAGTAAAAGCATGGTTAATTTCCATTAGGAATTGATAGCTATATTGCGAGGAAACGTCAAATGTATTATGCGGAAATGCAAAACTATTTCAGAAAAATCCCGTAAGAGACTCTGTACACTTCAATGCTTAACCTACGCAAAATATTGCTGAGGTGTTTATTCCTATAGCTTAACTCTTCGCTTCATAAAAATCAATGCATTGGTTGGGGAACATTGACTCGAGTCGTGCGAAAGGGTCTTCAGTGATGTGTCAAATTCTACCCCACTTGGACCCCTAAATGATTATACTAGCTGGAACAACTTCCTTTGGGTATTCTAATAAGTGCCCAATTAGAAATCCCAAAATATTGCTTGTATGTAAGTTTTAACCAGCATAAAACAGTTTTTTTTTAATTATACATTTTGTATTCAAATTACATTATATAACTGAAGGTACAATTGGTCAAATTAAACATTAGCTGGCAAGCTAAACGATTAGCCAGCATAAGTTACTAAAAATGTTACAAACATTTTGATTGTTTGGTGCTCAGTGTTAGATATTGTAAAACCCTGTTTTCTTCTCAAATCATTAAAAAGAATTAAACCTCTGAATTGCATAATAATGTTGACTTGTTAAAGGGTACACATTTATTATTATAGTTTAGGTATCCCAACAGAAAGATACTGCTATCAATGTAATATCCAGAAAAAAACTTTATTAAAAATAATATTATTGTCATTGAAGTACTGTTTAATTATGATTGTATTTACCTGATCAGCTACAACAGGATAACACGAAAGGCTTTTTAATCAGGCATTACAAACTGCTACCCCTAGGGGTCCAAGGACGATAGGATTTGGCATGGCACCGGCTAGCAGAGCTACGGAAGAGCTGACACTCACTGTAGTCACTGTAGCCCCCCATGCCACTCTGGTTACCATAACCACTGCTGTAGCCAGAGCCCATCTGTTGGCTGCTGTGTCCATAAGACGACTGGTTGCCTAAAAAGCAATAATAATGCATTCATGAAATATGAGATAGTTGGTTTAGTGTATTCACTGTAAGAGATATTCATCTCAAGAGGCAGCTTTACACATACCGCCTATCATTTGACCACCATATCCTCCACTTCCACCACCAGCTGTTGAGTTTAGGAAAAGCTCCACGTAACGGTGCTCTGCATAAGAATTACGTGTGGTAATCAGACTCCAGAATACTCTTCTATTGCAACTTAAGTGTAAACTGCTCCTAAATGTAAGCAGCACTCTCATATAATGTTAAAAGACATGTTCAAAAAAAACATTCACAGTTATGTAGCATTACATATACATCAGTCACTGAGAGGGTGTTTTTAAACAGCCTCCAGAGTTTGATTTATTGAAAAGAATCAGCTTATAAGAATCATTCAATGCAAATATTCAAGAGCCATTAACCACGATGGGACTCAATTTGTTCCAGTATTAAAAAATTAAAATCCAGCCACTTCCCAACCCTAACACTTACGCATATTGGCTTTGTCCTTCGACATGGCAGCCACAGCGTCCTCATGCGTGGCAAACTCAACATCCGCCTCACCTGTTACTCTCCCATCAGGGCCGATCTCCAGGTGAACACGCACCGGGTTTAAT
The DNA here is from genome assembly GCA_032164185.1 of Moxostoma hubbsi. Lineage (NCBI taxonomy): Eukaryota > Metazoa > Chordata > Actinopteri > Cypriniformes > Catostomidae > Moxostoma > Moxostoma hubbsi. The sequence continues at coordinate 35,241,995 of JAVLUX010000016.1, read as the reverse complement.
GGAGAGAAGAACTAAAGAGAACACGGAGACAGACAGTCAACAGATGGGGCCAAACAAGGAAACTGAAGAGCACACTATTTTTAAACAAGCTGTGATAAATTAATCAGAATCCTTAACCCTCATGCACTCTGTCATTTTTTAACTAAATCAATTTAATTTCTTCAAAAAATGGTTTCCTTTATCTGACGGGTACGAGACTTGGTGACTTTTCGTCCATTTAATATCTTAGAATTTGGAGCTGATTCGATCAGTCTAAGTGGCAAGTAGAAAAAGTTACACTTGTACTGTTCCTGGTCAAAAGTGCCTTACATGGCACCTCTGCCGTCATTGGTGCGTGAATGTGTGTGTGAATGAGATGCAAAGCGCTTTGAATACCGCTAAGGTTAAAAAGGTGCTATATAAAAGTGCAGACCATTTACAAAAACAATAAAAATCTAATCAGCCACAATGCAGAACACAAACACACACAAAATGAATTGGTGAGAACATAACCCATCCACAGTGCATCCGGACAGTATTCACAGCGCTTCAACTTTATCCACATTTTATGTTACAACCTTATTCCAAAATGGATTCAATTCATTATTTTCCTCAAATTTCTACAAACAATACCCCATAATGACAACGTGAAAGATGTTTGTTTGAAATCATTGCAAATTTATAAAAAAAATAATAAAATCACATGTACATAACTATTCACAGCCTTTGCTCAAAACTTTGTTGAAGCACCTTTTGGCACCAATTACAGCCTCAACTGTTTTTGAGTATGATGCTACAAGCTTGTCACACCTATTTTTGGGCAGTTTCTCCCATTCTTCTTTGCAGGACCTCTCAAGCTCCATCAGGTTGGATGGGGAGTGTCGGTGCACAGCCATTTTCAGATCTCTCCAGAGATGTTCAATCGGGTTCAAGTCTGGGCTCTGACTGGGCCACTCAAGGACATTCACAGAGTTGTCCCATAGACACTCCTTTGTTATCTTGGCTGTGTGCTTAGGGCCGTTGTCCTGTTGGAAGATGAACCTTCACCCCAGTCTGAGGTCCAGAGTGTTCTGGAGCAGGTTTTCATCAAGGATGTCTCTGTACATTGCTGCATTCATCTTTCCCTCGATCCGGACTAGTCTCCCAGTTCCTGCCGCTGAAAAACATCCCCACAGTATCCCCACCTGTAGGGATGGTATTGGCCTGGTGATGAGCGGTGCCTGTTTCTTCCAGACAGATGCTTGCCATTCAGGCTAAACACATGCATGTTGTTTGTTGATAATTTTTATGAACTAGTTTGTTGCTGGACTTTATTGATTTTCTTTATTGCTGTTCACTTTACTTTATTGATTTACTGCATTTTGATGTTTGAAATAAATAAGTGATGCTTTCTCTATATCAGGGTTCCCATGGATCTATAAGAAGTCTTAATGTCTTAAATTAATTTTCCAAAATGTAAGAACATAAAAAGTCTTAAATATCTTAAATGATACAACAAATGTCTTAATTATTTAAAGAGGTCTTAAATTTGTGGGCAGAAAATGGGAATCATGATATTACCTAATGTGATTATCAAACTTCAAAAGAATACAGTTGAAGTCAGAACTTTACATAGTACACTTAGGTTGAAGTCATTAAAACTCATTTTTTAACCACTCCACAGATGTAAAATTAGCAAACTATAGTTTTGGTTAGTCGTTTAGGACATCTACTTTGTGCATGACAAGTAATTTTTCCAACAATTGTGTACAGACAGATTGTTTTACTTTTAACTGACTATATCAAAATTCCAGTGCGTCAGAAGTTTACATACACCAAGTTATCTGCTTTTAAGCAGCTTGGAAAATTACAACAAATGATGTCAACCCTTTAGACAATTAGCTTCTGATAGACTAATTGGAGACAATTGTAAGTGTACCTGTGGATGTATTTTAAGGCCTACCTTCAACCATCAGTGCCTCTTTGTTTGGCAACATCAAAAGAAATCAGCCAAGACCTCAAAAAATTTATTTGTGGACGTCCACAAGACTGGTTCATCCTTGGGAGCAATTTCCAAATGCCTGAAGGTACCACGTTCATCTGTACAAACAATAGTATGCAAGATAAACACCATGGGACCACGCAGCCATCACACCACTCAGGAAGGCGACTTATTCTGTCTCCTAGAGATTAATGTAGTTTGGAGCGAAAAGTGCAAATCAATCCCAGAACAACAGTAAAGGACCTTGTGAAGATGCTGGAGGAAACGGGTAGACAAGTATCTATATCCACAGTCAAACAAGTCTTATATCGGCATAACCTGAAAGGCTGCTCAGCAAGGAAGAAGCCACTGCTCCAAAACAATCCAGACTACAGTTTGCAAGTGCACATGGGGACAAACATCTTACTTTTTGGAGAAATGTCCTCTGGTCTGATGAAACACAAATTGAAATGTTTGGCCATAATGACCATTGTTATGTTTGGAGGAAAAAAGGGTAAGGCTTGCAAGCCAAGAACACCATCCCAACAGTGAAGCATGGGGGTGGCAGCATCATGTTGTGGGGGTGCTTTGCTGAGGGCAAACTTCACAAAATAGATGGCATCATGAAGAACAAATGATATATTTGTTGCATTCAAAATTTGTTGGATATATTGAAGCAACATCTCAAGACATCAGTGAATTCAGTTCAGTTAATAGTCAGTTAAAGTTCTATCGCAAATGTGAATTCCACAAAAGTGGCCATCACAAAGGCCGGACCTCAAGCCAATAGAAAATCTGTGGGCAGAACTGAAAAAGCATGTGCGAGCAAGGAGGCCTACAAACCTGACTCAGTTACACCAGTTCTGTCTGGAGGAATGGGCCAAAATTCCAGCAAATTATTATGAGAAGCTTGTGGAAGGCAACCCAAAACATTTGACCCAAGTTAAACAATTTAAAGGCAATGCTAACAAATACTAACAGTGTATGTAAACTTCTGACCCACTGGGAATGTGATGAAAGAAATAAAAGCTGAAATATATCATTCTCTCTACTATTAATCTGATATTTTACATTCTTAAAATAAAGTAATGATCCTAACTGACCTAAGACAGGGAATGTTTTCTACGATTAAATGTCAGGAATTGTGAGTTTATATGTATTTGGCTAAGGTGTATGTAAACTTCTTACTTCCAACTGTATAATTCAATTAAATAAATGCATGCGCTGCGTCTTTCAGAGTGAAAACATGGCACTGAATTTTCTCCACGCATACGAGGCTTGTGAATGTTTCCAACAGTTGATGAGCAGTTCGCAATCATTAGGCCATATCGAAAATTTGACAAGCAATTACTAATGATCACCTGTTGATGATGATGATGATGATATAATGTTGATTAAATATTACAATGTTTATTTTTAAATGTTTATATTGTAATACATTATTGATTATTGCATGCATGTTTATTTTTTCCCTTATCTGTTTGAGTGATCATCTGGAAGCAGTGAAGCACTTACATTTCAATATAAGAGTTGCAGGTGTATTTCCCCTTTAAAGTCAAAAGTTCTGCACTATGAATCAAATCTTTTTTTTTTAACCCAAGTTATTGGTATTTTGGTTGCACCATAAACTGCACCTGGAATTTAATTCAATTTAGTAACCTTTCTTGTAACCTCTGAATTTTCAGTTTCGGCCCAGAATTTTCCTTTTGATGCATCACTAGATACATGATTTATTTAAAGATTGTGTGAGTTTGTTTTTTTCCCCATTCTGATGGTTGATGTGAACATTAACTGAAGCGCCTGACCTGTATCTGCATGATTTTACACATTTCACTGCTGCCACATGATTGGTTGATTAGATAATCGCATGAATAAGTAGATGTACAGGTGTTCCTAATAAAGTGGCCGGTGAGTGTATATCTAGATGCAGAACTTGTGACAAAATCTAGAAATCATCTCTTCGAACAGGGATGAAGTAGCAGCTCTCTGCAGTCATCTAGTGCTTATACTTTCATCTGGTTTTTATTTGTTTAAAAATGGAGAGCACATTTTGATTCCTGAGACTGTAAGCTTTCAAACGTTCAAATTTCAAGTTCAAGGTCATAAAGGTAAATTAGTCAAAAAATACCCAAAATGCACAACTTTAGTGCTTTTACATGATTGAAGTTGAAGTTGTTACATTTCTTCCATAATTAAAAAAAACACACGTATATTGTTTATGGTCACTTTTGACAGGGAACAAGTGGAACATGATATTTAATGATGAACAGTGCATAAGGGTTAATCAAACACATTTTGCTTTAAAAGACAAATGAATGAATCAATAAAATATTTTGACTCACATTGTATATGTCAGTCTCAGTGGCTCTGTATGGAAGGCCTCTCATGTGCACACAGTGACCCGTTGTGCTCTGAAAGGAGCTGCCACCATCTGCATATCGCCCATCTTGAAAGCAAATAAGAGCAAAACAAGTTAAAACTATAGCTGCAAGCAACAATTACAGGGCAAAGCCAGAGACCATTTAGCAGAGACAGGCCACTTTTATTAAAATGAATAAGAGAAATAGGAACGGCCAACAGATGTAGAAAAGGAATTCACACCTTATAACTTTTGACCAATAGGTGTTACTGTCACCAATTGTTATGGTATTGTCAGAGCTTGGTCACAATACCACACTTGTATCTCATGAATGCTTACGCCCAAGCATTCATGAGATACAGCCTCAGATACTTATGGACATCTTGCCATCTCATTAGTTTATGCGTTACATGACAATAGGTCTATCAAAAAGCTTTCAAACATTTTTGTCATGAGTGTTTCTAGATGGTTCACGGCACATTTCTTGCAAATAGGATGTGCCTAGAAGGACTTTGCAACAGTAGGTTTTCAATGAAATTTAAAATGGCAGACAGGAAGAATGGCCGACCATGGCAAATTGGGTATCATAGTCTTTCTAGCAAGTCCCAATCCACTGCCGGCCAACTTTGGAATGATCCCGGGTGGCTATTTCCAGTCATGCCAGTGCAGCTCCTATCTACTTGAAGATTGGTAAAGATTACGATCAAAGAGCATATTTTAAATCAGCAGTAAAATCTTACAAAACTGATATCATAAATTTTGCTTCTTCACTTCATATCAAGCTTAAAACTAAATTTTCCAGGCTTGTATAGCTAATGTGTATGCGTGTTCTCGAATGAATTGACAGGCGATGTCTGAACCTAAAAGGCGATTGGCTCTTTTACCTGTAAAACAGGGACTTCCTTTCAACAGCCGTTGACTGTTGGGTGCTATAGATCCATGGTTGGGTTTTCCAATTTCTCCCAGTCATTTTAATAGAAGTGGCCCTTTCTGCTAAATAGTCTCTGATCTTATTCAATTTGGTATGCCCCAAAGTATCTAAAGCGAACAGTCATATGATTTTAGACAAAACTATTCATAAGTTATAAGCAAAAACAGCAATATTTTTCATATGTCTTGACCATTAGGCGGTGCTGTGCCGAAAATGTGCGGGTACCCCAACGTCATGCTTGTGTGTCAATATGCTAAAGTGTTGCAAAGATAGAGACTGACATCCATTTTGGAGTGATGCACCAACAAAATATGTAGATGGATATATGAGAATGGTTTGGTCATCATCATGAATCTCAACTTTTTGTCATGAGTGTCTCTAAATGGCACATGCAAAATTTCGAGCAAATCGGACAGACATTATAGGAGGAATTTGAAAACATCTGTTTTTCGGAAAATTTAAAAAGGCTAAAAATCTAGTGGCCATAGCTTAAAATGAGTCCTAGACAAAGTTAGAAGCAAAACTTAAGTGAAAGTCTGAACAATTGGTGGTGCTAGAGGGTAAGGTTTAGTCATACCCACCCCTTTCAGTGTGCCAACTTTCAGCATTTTCCTACATACGATTCTATGGGCTCCCATTGACTTCAATACCTTTGGTGCTTGGCCTCTAACAATTATTCTGCCTGATAAACCTTTCCTTATTTACTTCAATTAACAAGCACACACATTTTCATTTTACTCAATTTATTGTCCACCATGCAAAAAATCACAAGTCTAACCACTAGAAAAGTAATCAATCAGCCACACGATTTGAGGTACCCTTCAAATGATGCAGGACATGTTAAATGCCAAAGTTCATTATCAAAATGATTATCAATTATCAAACCTTAAGTGTGTTCAATGGTCTTAGTGTTGCTTGTTAATGATTCGTCTGAACAGCAGAAAGGGCATCGTTAATTTCTTCATTAAGCAAATGCTTTATCCAAAACGACTTTTAGAATATTTTACTATAGTTTTACTAACAGGGCAATCCTTCTGAAGGAGTGCCTTGTGCATGAATTGCCCCTTCTGTGGTTTGAACCTAAAGCAGTTCTTTTAACTATTAGGCCTCAGCACAGCACTACTTACCTCCACCATATCCTCCACGCCTCACTCTCTCAAAGGAGACTCCTCTGCCCATGCTGTTGTACCCCCGGCCTCCTCCCGGCCTGTCGTAGGGGCCTGGTCTCTGCATCCCCATGACCTTACGCTGCGGTTCATAGTGTGTGCGCACCTCTGCGCGGCTGCTCTTGAAGATCTCTATGTACCTAAGAACATAAAAGCAGAGTGATGGCACCAGGATCTATCAGCAAGAGATGAAAGCATTCCTGCGTGCAGCATAAATAAGTGCAGTCTCAACTGGTGTAGACAGAATAACTCTGGGCACTAATTTACTGTCAGTGTTTCCATTCATTGACTTCATGTAAGTTTCCAAAGAAAAAAGAGACAGAGAATAAAAGAACCCTTACAGATCGAGTTTCATTCAACCCTTTATTATGAAGAACTTTACTTATGGTCGCCCAAAGGCAGTTGGCATTGTTTTAATGTGGTGTGGTCTGGTCTTACTAGACTACCACAGCAATAGCAGAGAGTAAAGCACTCAGTATTACCTGTTTTACTGGGTCCTCGTGATCTCAAGTCTTTACATTGGTAGAAACACTGACAGATTCCTATTACATTACACTTAGTGCTGAGTGGCCATCGGACAAGAGATTCATTTTTGCTAGAGAATGGTTAGCATTATAATTAAGAAATCCCTAGTCATCTTTGAGAGTCTCCAAGCTAGTGCTGATGTGGCGGTTTTGGCATATTCTGGTTAAATCAAGGCCTTGCCTGCGATGATAACCCCAAAACACTTGGTTCTCATTGATAATGTTAATCAGTGAAAATTCATAGAGAAATCTGCATCTGCTCACATTCAGATATCTAGACCAGTGTTTCCCAACCTTTTTGTCTTATGTACCCCAAAGTCCTATAAATGAAGTTTACAAACAAACGCTCGGCTGCGGTCCATGCTCTGTTAAAACCCAGAAAAGAACTGCTTTCAAAGAGCACTTCATTCAAATTGAGCTGAAAATGCCTGAAAATTATAAGGACAAACTCAGTATTTGACCTAAATTATGTTATTTCACAGATCACAATTATTGTGAAGGTGTCTGCTCTAATAAGACCCTACTGGCACACAGCAGTGGTTGGTAGATTTGAACTTTTCTTAAGGAGACATACTGGCTGTTTGTGAAAGGATCTGAGAATAAAAATAATGTAAACCTTGTAAAATATGCCTTTATTTTGAAAACAGATAGATGGAGTTTTTTGAGGGCTCTCGAGGAGGGGCAGTGGAGAGAAAGGTATAGGTATAAATGTGTGATATATATATATATATATATATATATATATATATATAAATAAATATATATATAAATAAATATATTCTTTTTTTGTTTTTTGTATATACTCGTGTGACCACAGGAATGTTTGCTGAGGATCAGGGCAGGGTTTGGGATTGGGAGGGGTAATAGTGGGGGTTAAATGTTGATTCTATGTATATATGATTTGCTTTTCTTTATTTACTGTATGAATCAATTATGTCCAACAAAATAATATAATGCAACTTAAAACCGGTATTGCAAATAGTTCGAAAAGCTTGATAACATTGTACATTGTATAAAATTGTTCAATGCTTATTAAAATCGCAGCACTGCTCATATGCTACACAGAAAGCTGTAGAGAATTGCCTTTCTTTGTGACATCACTGTAATTTAATCTATTAATGAGGCTCATGTCCCATTCATTGACGATGAACCAGAAATGTGTTCCTTTTTACTGATATTATTTAGAACAGAGGTGCCCAAGCTTTTTCCTATAAAAGGCCAAATATCTAACTTGCTTGAGTGCCGTGACATTGCATTGTATCAAACTGTTATATTAAAATAGAAAAGTTGCCCTGGTTCCCCTCCTTCCCATAATATAAAAAACAAACACTTCAATCGGCTTAACTAATGTGATGAAGAGCTGCAATGGCATATAATGTCATATATGGAATAGCAGGCCAAATCAAAGGTCATCGCGGGTATATGATATATTGGTTTAACCGATTAAGCTGTATCGATTGTATACTGATTTATTATCATTATTCCTCTGTTTTCTCCTGTGGCCGACGATGGAGGATTCTACAGTATAACAGCAGTAGAGGTGAAATAAAAACATTTACTGACACCCCGTAGGGATTTGCTAAATCTAAACAGTTCATTATTGACTACATTTATTCATACTTTTATCCTCACTTCAATGCATAGTTTGTTATTTTGATTAGACAATCAAGTGTTCTATATTGAAGTGAGGGCATACAAAGAAAAATGTGACTATATGGAAACATCCCCTTCAGCACATACATTGTGTCTCCAACTTCTTATGTAGCACATAATAAACCTCTTCTACTGAAATATACATTTACACAAAACTCTTAATCTGTGTAGCCTATAAATAGTTTAATACGATAAATACTTCAATGGGTCATGAAATGGAAAATCTAAGTTCGCATCATATTTAGACATATAAGAGGTAACTGTACTATAGAAACATACTGTAAAAATTCAGAACTCAAAACTTCCTCCCCAGTCTAAAAAGAGCATTTATAGTTCCCACCTGTTTGAAACGTAAGTTTTTGAAATACGTGTGTTCTCAATGTCACGAGATATTGCTCAGTTAATTTACATGCCTCATAACATGCGTCATCTAACCCTTGGTTAGATGGAATTCCATTCGTAAAGTAAACAAAGATGGAGAGAGACAGACCTAGAGTGACCAACTATTTTTGAACATCAAATGAGACCCATCTGGACTATTTTGAATTTTTTTGTGAATATAACTTGCATAACACAGACATCTTTGACCATTGTCATGTTTATCGTGCCACTTTTAAAAGATGTGGAATCAAGTTACAATACACAAACGGAGATGTGTTTCATTCACCTGCTCAGCATCTTGTTCTTGTGCCCATCTGTGCTATTTTTAATTGTTGGTGTATGTAAACAAGCACTAGCTGGACGTCTTTGACTGTTTTGATGCATTTCTGTTGACCTGCGCCTCAGTGCACCAATATGTGTGCATCTTGTTCATCATGCTATGGACTGTGTATGTGAAAATATCAGCTTGGACTGCTTGTGGCCAGTTATAATACAAGTGTTGCAAATGAACTGTTATTGAAGAAGAATGGGGCAGTTAAAAACACTTGGACATGACTGCAAAATCAGTTGTCATCACATGACAGAGTAAACAGTTTAATTCATGAATATTTCATATATTGTGACGGTCTGAAAGTTCTGGTGCTGATGTGTTTGAGTGAACAGTGTAATATTTTCAGATGCAATGTGTTGGATGTGCATTATGTGCGAACCCTAAAATTAATTTTTATGTTGTTTATTTAACGATCTATAAATCAATTTTAAAAACGAAGTGCCAATTAATCGGTTATCTGCCTTTTCTACCACCTTAGTTCCCAAATTCTGCAAACACTTTCAGTCGACATCTACAAAAAGCACTTGATTACAGTGATATGAAAATAAATTATTTGCCCCTTCCTGATTTCTTCTATTTTTATGTATTTTTCATATTAAATTGTTTCATATCTTCAAACAAGATATAACATGAAACAAAAGGCAACATGTATAAACACAAAATATAGTTTTCAAATCTATATTTTTTTTATTGAAGCAAAAATGTTCTCCAAGACCTATATCACCAATGTAAAAAACTAACCTCACCCTTAAACTTAATATCTGGTTGTGCCACCTTTAGAAGCAACAACTGCAACCACATGCTTCCAATAACTGGAGATCAGTCTTTCACAACGCTGTGATGGACGTTTGGCCCACTCTTCTTTGCAGAACTGCTTTAGTTCAGCCATATTGGAGGGTTTTCAAGCATGAAGTGCCCATTTAAGTTCCTGCCACAGCATCTCAATTGGGTTCAAGTCAGGACTTTGACTAGGCTACTCCAAAACTTTAATTTAGCTTCTTTTGAGCCATTCAGAAGTGGACTTACTCCTGTGCATTGGATCACTGTCTTGCTGTATAATCCAGTTGTGCTTGAGCTTCAACTAATGGACTGATGACCGGACGTTCTCCTTTAGGATTTTCTGGTAGAGAGCAGAATTCATGTTTACTTCAGTTAATGCAAGTCACTCTGGCCCTGAAGCAGCAAAGCATCCCCACAACACCACCACAACGCTTGACCATAAGTATGTTCTTTATGTGGAATTCTGTGTTTGATTGAAGCCAGCGGGACTCCTGTCTTACAAGCAGTTCCACTTTCAACTCATCAGTCCACAGAACATTCTCCCAAAAGGTTTGAGGATCATCAAGTTGTGTTTTGGCAAGATTCAGACAAACTTTAATGTTCTTCTAGGTTAGCAGTGGTTTTCACTGGATAGCATTTTTTGCCAGTGTCTTTCTGATCGTGAAGTCATGAACAGTGACCTTTATTGATGCGAGAGAGGTCTGCAGTCCTTAGATGTTGTCCTTGGCTTTTTTGTGACTTCCTGGATGAGTTATCGTTGTGCTCTTGGAGTAAATTTGGAAGGACGGCCACTTCTGGGAAGGTTCACTAAGTTTTCTCCATTTGGAGATAATGGCTTTCACTGTAGTTCTTTGGAGTCCCAGAGCCTTAGAAATAGCTTTGTAAACCTTCCCAGACTGATGTATTTCAATCGCCATTTTCAATTCTCTTTCGACCTTGGCATAGTGTGCCACTGGGTGAGACCTTTTAGCCAACTTCATGCAGCTGAAAAAGGTCTATTAAGGTGTTGATTTGATTGAACATTGCTGGCAGTAGTCAGGCCTGAGTTTGTCAAGTCCAGCTGAACCCCATTTTGAATGCGGTTTCATTGATTTGGGGATTTAGTAACTAAGGGGGCAAATACTTTTTCCACACAGGCCCTGTTGGTATTGGTATAATTTAAAAACTGTATTTTGTGTTCTCAGATTACCTTTGTTTTATGTTAGATTTTGTTTGAATTTTTGAAACAATTTGGTATGAGATATACACAAAACCAGAAGATATCAGGATGTGGGCAAATACTTTTTCACAGCACTGTATGTGGTTATTAATGATGGGTATTAATTGTGGGCAAGTAGGTTCCAACATTGCACTAGAATTATCATTATCTGTCACTTTGACAGACAATTAGTTACTTTTTCTTGTGTTTGGGTTATTTCTGCATTTAAAGGAATGGTTCTCCCAAAAATGAAAATTTTCTCATTATTCACTTACCCTGATCCCATCCCAGATGTTTATGACTGTCTTTCTTCAGCAGAACACAAAAAGATTTTTAGAGGAAGATAGAGTTCTGTAGATCCTTATAATGAAAGTACATGGCTGCCAGCATTTTAACGGTCCAAAAGTCACATTTAGGAAGCATAAAAGTAATCCACACGATTCCAATTAATATTTTCTTAAGCGAATCAATGGGTTTATGTAAGAAACATGTCGATAATTAAAACTAAGTTTAAATCTGCGCTTCTGTCCAGGGCTCCGACGCTGCTTGAAATGGCCAAACTCTCACATGAAACTCATTCTTCTGTTCTAAATAAGCACCAACTTCATATGAACTCAGACACGCTTAACATTTTAATTATCTATTTATTTTTTACATAAAACTATCGATTCGCTTCAGAAGACATTCGGATTACTTTTATGCTGCATAAATGTGACTTTTGGAGCATCAAAATCCTGGCACGCATGTACTTGCATAATAAGGACCTGACAAGAGCTCTATCTTCTTCTAAAAATCTTCGTGTTCTGCTGAAGAAAGACAGTCATACACATCCGTGATGGCATCAGGTTAAAGGCGGGTGCACACTACAATTTTGAGACAAATTCCGGGAATCATAAAAGATTTCTCTTGTCACAGGACAAAATCAGCACTTAAAACGTTCAGTGTGGCATGTTCACAGATGGCCGAATAATAGCCTTTGCAATGATCTTCAGCCTCTGACGAAATTTGGGCAGTGTCTGAAATTTCGCATTGCAGCCGTATAGTGTGACTGCTAGTACGACGGCCAGATGAGATATTCTGCTCCTCTCCCGCACCTCAAAAAACCTGCTCCGCGTTTGCACCACCATAGAAATATTTGTGCCCAGACATCACTCTACTCAAGCAGTTTCAATGTTTTTTCTTCTTTTCATTTTATATAAAAAGTTTGAATAAATAAATAAGCAGAAAATACTTGGAGAAAAGTGTAACACATCAGCAATATGAACACATTATTCTCTGAATTATATAAATACAGAGCTTAGGCTACAAAATAAAAATAAATAAATGATTGCAACCACCTAGTGAATAGAGAATTTAAATTTTTTGGTTAACTATTCCTTCAAAGCACCTTTTTCTCACAGTCACTTGGCTGAGAACACAAACTGTATACAGAGAGAAAGAAAAATAGAGATGTAAAAAAAATAAAATAAAAAATGTTTAACCTGTTGATACGCATTTGTTCGCACTCTGCAGTGACGTCACTCTGCTTATATTTTATATATAATTCACCGTCTATAAATGTAATAAATGTTAATAAATGATACATCTTTTAAAGGTCTAAGGGTTCAACACTGATAAACTATCTCTGTTTCATGATAGCAATGCTCCAGAAACAGCAATTTAATTATTTGTGCCAGTAGTAGAAATATCAAAACTGGACTTCATACCTTTGTTATGAAAACACGATCACCAGATGAATCCAGTTCAACACACTTGGGTCAATTGTCCATGACAAGCGTTCATTGACAAACATCCAGTTGCACTTTTAGTCCATAAAGGTGATAAATCAGAGAAATATTGATATATTCTTCATTGTTTACATGAGATCTCGCCTTCGTCATCGTTCTTCAACAAACTATGCAATCTGAGCATCATTCGTGTTGTAAAACTGTATATTATTTTATATATTAGAGTCTCGTAAACAAAATGAACCTCATTGTTTGTTTGATCATCTTCAAATTTGAAGCGTAACTTCTTTAGACTCGTGGCTTTGAGAACATTGTATTTCTGGGTTGTCTTGGGACTTTTATTATTGTTTTTTTTTTTAATTATAAAAACATGTTCAGCACAAAATATTTCCATTAATATAAACTTCAGATTCTCCAACTTTAAAAAAATAACAACATATATTTATTCTGAAACTTGGGAAATAAAGCCCAAAGTGTCTTTCAAGATACTAGAACTGTGTCCATACTCCAAAGGGTCCCGTAAATACAACCATTTAAGTTCAGGTATGTCATTTTCATGGTTTGTGCGCAAAAAGGGGGCATGCATAAACAGTTTAAATGGCTCTCTTGTTTGTTTGTTTTTTTTTCACATAGCATTTGGAATTATCGGTCAATGTTTTAAAAAGTCAGTAAATTACGAAAAATCATTGGTTGACTGAACAAGTTGTATATTTCTGAATTATGTGGTTATAAAATATTTAAATCTTGTCAATTATCTACTGGAAACTGCATAAGTACAAACTGGATAACCCTTAACCCTGGATGGGAAACACTGATCTAGACCAATAGGGATGAGAATCAGAAGGAATTTAATGATTCCGATTCCTTACCCGTTCCATTAATGATTGTTTTATAGCATTTGAGGAAGGAATATTAGCAAAAAAGAACGCAACTGTTATTGCATTTTCAGCCCACAGCAGTCGATGAATGAAAAGGCGGTATAACTGCAATTGAATAAATGGTCCTAAATATACACATTACGTAAAATACAAAAAATAAAGTAGAAACATCGTCAACTCCTGCACATGCCTTGCATTGACTGTGCTAAAAGAGAATCATGAAGTTGTCGTAGTGCACATATGTCAAACACGTCCATGTGGGCATGTGGTCAAAAAAGCATACTTTGAAAGGCTAAATTGTCTTAGCCTTAATGTGTAGCTTTAACTACACATTGTCTGTGAACAACCAGTAAGTAACTAAACCAATTTATCACCAAACATCATGAAAATCCTAATTTTACCAACTGGAACCAGTTCTTAAGAGCCCATTCTTGGTTCCCAAACCTAATAGACAAAGCTTTGTTGCATTTTCCTCTTTACATCTATGGTTCACTCAGCACTAATGGTGTCTACACATAATCTTTGATCTGTGAGTTTAAGGCTTCATATTCCTCATAGTTTTTTTTGTTTTTTTTGTTTTTTAAATATGCCATCAAATTATCTGTGGTCAGTATCACTATTGATTGCTATGCAGTAATGTCTTGCCATTTCTGCAGTGGATGATTTTGTGAGGTGAACACCATAAGAAAAGCAACGTATCCAGGCAACCAACCAGCCATCCCCACCTGTGCCCTATTCTTTCCTTGTGTTTCTTTAGAGCCTTTTCGGCTATATCCTGTGAAGCAAACTGCACGAAGGCCTCCCCCGTACTCCTCCCATGGAAGTCCACCGGCAATGTTATCCCATTTGGCACGATTTCCAACCCTTCAACCCAAGGACAGATAACCCCAGTGGGGGACAAATTAAGTCAAAAGCCCATTAACAAGTATTTATATTTCTCTATTGGGTGTCTCTTTATGGTAAATGAAAAATCATACTATGTAAGCATACCAAGCCGTAATATACTTGAACCTTTTCTGACACAAAAGACACTTTTTTGCAAGAGGAAGTAAAAGGGTCACTTAAAGGTACAGTTCACCCCAAAATGAAAATTCTCTCATCATTTAATCACCCTCATGCCATCCCAGATGTGTATGACTGTCTTTCTTTTGCAGAACACAAATGAAGATTTTTAGAAGAATATTTCAGCTCTGTAGGTCCATACAATGCAAGTGAATGGTGACCAGAACTTTGAAGCTTTAAAAAAAAGCACAAATGCAGCATAAAAGTAATCCATTCGACTCCAGTAGTTAAATCAATGTCTTCTGAAGCGATCCAAAGGATTTAGGAGTTAGAACAGTTGTAAGATATCAGTCAACTTTTCCTTCAAATAGTTTTGGAACTCATTCAACTTAAATATTGTTATAATTTGTAAATAATTCATTAATGATCATTTTTGCTCTTATTATTAACTTTTAGAATTTGAAAATACAAAGTACTATATTTCAGTTGTGTACCTTTAACTTTAAAACTCTTGCACTTTTATTTTGATGACCCTAGCACTCCAGGAAGTCCTGTATATGGGCTACTTCACAGTAGTTGAATTAGATTCTTATTCAAATCTGGTAAAATGATGCTCCGGTGCCATTCTAAATGCATATTTTAAGTGAACCAAACTATTGAGCATCTACATCTGTGATGTTGTTCGTGAGTAGCACTCGCATATAAAAATAACCATGAGCTCTGAGGGCTGAAAATAGCCGCAACCTCCTTACCACCCGTCTGCACTAGGGTTGCAGCGGTATAACAGTTTCATGGTATGCCACGGTTTGAAAATGGACGGTTATCATACCATGTACATTTGATTATCTACGGTATTGAGAAAAAAACGGACGGAGAATCTCATATGCGCATCTCCTTTCCTCCTTGTCTGCCTGTCAGACTCGTCAACTTGCGTCTCACACACACACACACACAGTTGTTAAAGCAGTGTTTCTCAACTGGTGTATTTGGACTGGGTCGTGGACAGCAGGGAAAGAGCAATGAGCTACTCTGTGTCCATTCTTGAGGCTGCTTGTTATGTTTGGTGCAACTAATTTTGCAGGTAAACCTTCTCAGTGATTAAATTAAATAGAAAAGTAGATCTCGGCATCATTGACATGCGAGCAAAAGCAAGCCAGAGACAAACATGTATATGTATTTATTATTTGAGCAATTTAGAAGTGTTGAAGTCCCCTCGCGCCTCTATATTAATCTAACTCTTGCAGTATTCATTTATCATAGTCATGCAGCCGCTGTTATTCAGTTGTGTGCTGAAAGTCAAACGTTGACATCAACAACAAAAATAATGTCACTTGATGCATGTCCTTGTACTGGAAAACCATGAACAAAACTATGCAACATAAAAGGAAATGCAACCCAGGATACATTAAATACAGGTTATGTTTAATCTATGGCAGGTCGACTCTTGATGTCCGATGTAAAATCTGTCATAAAGCAAAACCAGTTGAGAAGCACTGAGTTAAAGATACAGACAAGAGCAGTATATGTTTATTGTTAATAATCATAGGACATTACATCAAAAGCTCACGCAGCTGATGTTATTTTTCATTTAGTAGTTCATTTAACATATAAACTAACATACTTTAGTTATATAACATGTTATAGTTACATGCTATTTTTTACCATGTTTATAATTCGGTTTATTATTATAATTCTGTTAGCGTTCTTATTCTATTTATTTTCAAAAGGGAGAATATTTGTACACATACTTCAATAAAATAAATGGTTTCAAGTTTCAAAAATAATAAAGTGTTTGCTCAAAAATAAATAAATAAAATAACCCTTCTGTTTTCACTGATAATAGTAATTGTGTAATACCGTGAAATTTTCTGAGACGGTTATCATACCGTGAAAATCTCATACCGTTGCAACCCTAGTCTGCACATTAAGTTTGTGTCAACAGAGCAGCACCATTCACTAAAGTGCTGTGCATGCATACTACCTCAAAAAATGTCATCTCTTTATTGTCACTCAAACATATACACAAGTGCAACAGTGGGTGAAAATCTTGGGTGCAGTTCCGAGCAACATAGCAGTCATGACAGTGATATATACTCGTGTAGATTTACTTTTTAAACACAGCCTTTTGCGATTCATAAAGCTTTTGTATGTATTCAAGTGACTAAATAAATATCCATAGTCATCTGGGCAACTTAATGGTGCTTTTATGGTACTTTTATGTCAGTTTTGGAGCTTGACAGTAGCGTACATGAGTAACACATAGTATCAGATTTGGATCGGGCTCATCGGACCAGTACCCAATCCGTCTAAACATGTCAATATCGAAGTCGATACAGATCCAGGTGCATCCCTAGTATGAATTACTTTTATGCTGCTTTTATGTGCTTCAAAGTTTTGGCCACCATTCACTTGTGTTATATGGACTTACAGAGCTGAGACGGTCTTCTAAAAATCTTAATTTGTGTTCAGCAGAAGAAAGAAAGTCATACACATCTGGGATGGCACAATGGGAACATTTTCACATTTGGTTGAAAAAACTATTTATATCAAATGCTTATTGGTCATTAATTTCAACCCATGTCTGTTTGCTTAGTGAGCCCCAATAAGCACATTATACTGTTTCTTTCTAAGGTATTTTATGAAATGCCAAAAGGGCTGTGTCGGTATAATTAAAGCAATTATATCTACATTTTTAACATATTTATTGGGACAAAGTAGGACAAAAAAAGTGACCCCCATTTTGGTCCTCCAAGTTGGTCCAATATCAAAGCTTCAAAATAATTTCACCAAATCATAATTCACTTGAGATCAAGCTCATTTGGAAAAATTCAATATAAGCGTAACTATGGGAATATCTACTACAAACCTTAGATGTTTGTATATTATTTAAAGAGGGGGAAACTACCAAAGACACATACCTGCAAAAAACTGGACAATCTCCTCCTTGCTGCATCCGAAGGGCAGACCACGAAGCCTAACCAGACCATCTCCTCCTGTGTCTGGGCAGTTTGGTCCAGTGTGCTTCAGAACCCAGTCCATCTCAACATTGTTGGATTTGAATACTACAACCACAAATCCATTTATTAGTGTTTGTGAATTATTACCGATGTCTAATTACCTGCTGTAACTTAAGCAAACCCTGCTGTCTACCTTCCACATAGCGGTGACCCATGGTTTCACGATCTTTCTTCACAGCAATTTTAAGATCCTCCTCTGATTCAAACTCAACAAACGCCTCTCCACTTGGTCGCCCTTCCTTCGTGTACGTAAAATGTATGCTTGTCCCATTGTTTGCAATTTTGCACTCTGTAATGAAATTGAGAGGTAATGAATAAAACAATTTGACTTGCATGAGAAATATGGAGCTTAAAGCTCTGCAGGTGGACTTATACCTGAGAAAAACCTCTGCACTTCATCTACAGAGCAGGACCAGGGCAGTCCTCTGACTCTGACCACAAACCCCTCTCCATCTGCCATACTGGAGATGACCCTGTTTAGAGGGGAAATACAGGATGCGTTTATCAATCTTTGAGTATTACACTATATTGTACTTAGACTGCATTTTAACATCGTATTCTTTCTTTTCTTAAGTGATCTGAATTACAGTCCCTCTTCTGCTGTTGATTATATCTGAAATCGAGCATGCATGCAGTAAATGTCCTATAAACACTACTTGGATAGTTTAAACGTTTAGACATGAGCTCAGTACGCTGTACACTGAAATGTGTGATAAAATGACACATGTAAAGCCATTACATTCTACGATCAGCTATCTCTTCCTAGTCATGAGTCAAAACGCAAGACAAAAAACTGTCAACCACTATGGGCTTCAATGTGCAAAGGTTAAATAGGTAAAGTAAGTAAGTGTGTCTACATAAGAAATGGGGAGAAACTGTTTTGCGTAACTAAGAAAATGAAACAGCTGTGATGCTGCTAGCTTAGCCACCTAGCCAACTCACATACCTTCTGATAAAAACCCCAAAAGACGCTTCGTTAGATCAACCGAAGCAAAGTCACGTGATGTATCAGGCCCTTAAAAAAATGTCACGGTATTACTAATTTAATTATTGCTAGAAATGTTAACAGTATGTCAATGAATTACAAAATACGCCAAGATGAACTCGTCTCAACCTACACGTTAAACGGTGCTCTTCGCTGGTTTAAGGCGAAAACTTAAGAGGTGTTTGCTGCCACCTGCAGTTCGGGGTGTGAAACTACAGCGCTCTAAATTCAGGGTTTTCAAACTTTTCGATGCCAATCAGCGATAGATAGACACTATGTCTAAATAGTAACAAAAAGCATCTTCTTTGCACTAAAGAAGCATGTTCAGGAGAGAAAGTACTACAGGCAGCTGCCCTGTATGTGTTTATGTTTGTGTGTTTTTATTTAATTAAATATTAATTTGATGCTTTGTCCGGTTCTCCCCTCATCCTTACCCATTTTACCTTGTTACATTGGTGCCGAAACCTGAAAAGGAGGAGGGATGCACCGTAGTAGAGTCTTTGACTCTACCATCCACCCCAAAGGAACAGCTGCGGCCATCTGCCAGGGAACGGAGGAGCCGACCACCTGAAAGCGGAGGAAACACCGCCAACCGCGAGGGGAGAAGGGGCTCCTTACTGACCGCTTGCAGTGGTCAGGCCGCTGCCAGGGGTGGAGGAGACCCCCACCATCCACCAAAACGCGGTGGGGCATTCCGTCAGCCAGGGACCAGAGGACTACCTCCATCCAGGGAGGAGCGGCTGTCATCCACTAGAGGGTGGAGAAGTGACCGAGGACTAGGCTACGGCGTATCAGAGAACCGGCAAGTAAGTTTTTTTTTTCACTTTCTCCTCTTTCTCTCCCGCTGTCGCTCCATGTTGGCCTTTCCCTTTCCCTTTCTTTTTTTTTTTATTTTCTCTCCCCTCGTCTCCCTACCAGGTCTGAGAAGGCAGGGAAAACCTGGGCTTGAAGGGTGTCATCTGCAGACTTCAGGAGCTTGACAGAGGGGTCCTTGGTGATGCAGTCAATCCCATGTTGACTGCATCATCCACAGACCTGTTTGCTCGATAAGCAAATTGAAGGGAATCTAGAAAGGGTCCAGTGATGTCCTTCAGCACCATTCTCTCAAATGATTTCATGACCACAAACATCAGGGTGACGGGTCTGTAGTCATTAAGTCCTGTGATTTTTGGTTTCTTTTGGACAGGAATGATGATTGAGTATTTCAAGCAGCATTGGACTTCACACTGCTCCAGTAATGTATTGAAGATCTGTGCAAAGATCTGGGCCAGCTGGTCAGCACAAGATCTAAGACAAGCGGGCGAAACACAATCTGGGCCCTGTGCTTTCCTTGTCTTTCTTTTTCGTAAAGGCATGGCACACCTCTTCTTCACAGATCTTAAGTGCAGGTTGAGTAGCAGGAGGGGGTTGCAGGAGGTGTTGGTGTTTGTGTGAAGTGAAGGTCAGAGCGGGTGTGAGGTGTGAGATTGGATCTTTCAAATCTACAGTAAAACACGATCAAGTCATCAGCCAGTTGTTGGTTCCCTACAGTGTTGGGGGAAGGTCTCTTGGAGTAAGTAATGTCTTTCAGACCACTCCAAATTGATGCAGGGTCATTATTTTAAAATGAGTTTTTCAGCTTCTCAGAGTAGCTTCTTTTAGATACTCTGATTTCCTTCTTCAGTGTCTTCCTGGCCTGAATGTACAATACTTTATCCCCACCTCTGTAAGCATCCTCTTTGGCCTGACAAAGCTGCCTGAGTTTTGCTGTAAACCATGGTTTGTCATTGTTGAATATTAAATAAGTCCTAGTAGGAATGCATATATCCTCACAGAATCTGATGTATGATGTAACAGTATCTGTGAGCTCATCCAGATTGGTATCTGCAGCCTCAAAAACACTCCAATCAGTGCAGTCAAAGCAGGCTTGTAGTTCCAGCTCTGCTTCATTAGTCTCTGGTTCACTGTTTGATTCATTAAAGCATGACAACCAATATAAGCTTCAACAACCCTACCAGAAAACATATCCAAGCATTATAGCAGGTAAACGTCTTCACCAAACAGTTAAAAATAGTAAAAAAATCTATTTGGAGATTGATTTCATGCCACTGCTTAACAGTTGTTGCACTAATTCCCCACTTCCCCGACACTCATGTGAGACACGTCACAGCTGGACCATCTTTCTGAACTTACAGACATGACTGCGATTTCTTGACAAATCGGCCCCAACAGCTCTAAATAAAAATCATTATTGTAGGCTTAGTAAGACAAGGACAGCATTTTGAACATGGGTTTTTTTTTTGTACTCACTCAATAATGATATTGATGTTTGAAATCAATCTCCTAATAGATTTTTAACTCTTTTGAACTGTTTGGTGAAATGGTGTTTACCTGCTATAGCCTACTGCTTGGATATGATTTCTGGTAGGGTTGTTGAAGCTTATATTGGTTGTCATGCTTTAATGAATCAAACAGTTGTCATGTGTATGGATCGCGATGTGTTTATAAGCTTCATTTGTCAGGTTACAAGGTTACAAGTTACCTTAACATGTTTATTAATATTCATGACTTCTGAGTGTTTTATAATATCGCTGCAGTTTTGAGATTTCCAAAGTATGTGTGTCGCTGTTTTCTTAAGCTTAATATTTTTTTTATTCAGTCACAGACCTGCACAAGTTGTTGTCACTTTCCATTGTCCTTTTAGCAGAAAAATTAGAATTTATTAATTAAAATGTTTTGCCTGACAAATACTTATTGGTCTAAACGTTTTAAGGAAGTGTAAGCAATAAAGTATTCTTGAAGCAAGAAATCGGTATGTGGACACTAACCATTTTTTCCTTTTAGCAGATTGTGACGAGGCGCAGGGCGTGGCCAGGCCATGATGGAGCATGGTCGGTGCTGATTCAGCAGGAGAGACAGATAAAGTGGTAAAGCAGTCACATTGCATGTTTGTTTATGTTGGTTTTAAGTTTACTATTAAACTTTGTTTACTCTTCAGCTGGTTCCTGCCTCCTCCTTGCCCGTCCTTTATATGTTACACAGATCTAAAAGCCATAATAGGCTTTTCGTAAAGTCCATCTTTAAAGAGTTCTAAACCATGAGCCAAACCAACTAGCTCCGAGGTAAATCACAGCATTACAAACTTTGTTTTAAGGCAAAAAAAGAAAATCAGTCAAAAAGACAAAGGTACAACACTGTGTACTTACCGTCTTTTGGCACAAACTACACAAACTACAATCCCATGAAGCATTGCGAATGATGTAATCAAAATAAAAATGGTGGCAATATATAAACATGTGTAGTATAGAAACCATGTATTTAACGTTTATTGCAACATATTCCTGTAACATCTGGCTGATCAAATCACAGACACAGAACAACAACCCAGACTCAGTTATTATTATTCTTGGAAATTTTAACAAAGCAAACCTCATATGTGAACTGCCCAAATACAGACAGCACATTACATGCCCAATCAGAGACAGAAATATACTGGACCATTGCTACACAACAATAAAGGATGCATGTTGCTCTGTCCCTAGAGCAGATTTGAGACTCTCCGATCACTGTCTGGTTTATCTTCTTCCAACCTACAAACAGAAACTAAAAGCTGCTAAGCCTGTATTAAAGACTGAAAAGAGAAGTCTAATGAAGCAGATACCAATATGGACAAGATACCAATATGGACAAGCTCACAAATACTGTTGTATTTGCTTATCGAGCAAACAGATCTGTGGGATCTGCAAAATGGGATTGCATCATCATATTCTGCAACATCTGGACAGACCAGGGACAAAAGCAAGATACTTTTTGTGGACTTCAGTTCTGCTTTCAACACCATCATCCCAGCTATTCTCCAGACTAAATTACACCAGCTCTCTGTTCACACGTCTATCTGTCAGTGGATTACCAGCTTTCTGACAGACAGGCAGCAGCTAGTGAGACAGGGGAAATTCACTTCCAGCACATGTACAATCAGCACTGGTGACCCCCAGGGATGTGTGCTATCCCCACTACTCTTTTCCCTGTATACAAATGACTGCATCACCAAGGACCCCTCTGTCAAGCTACTGAAGTCTGCAGATGACACCACTGTCATTGGCATCATCCAAAATGACGATGAGTCTGCATACAGAAGGAAGGTTGAACAGCTGGCCTTCTGGTGCAGTCAAAGCAACCTGGAGCTGAACACGTTCAAACCAGTGGAGATGATAGTGGACTTTAGGAGGAACACCCCAACACTGAACCCCCTCACCATTCTGAACAACACTGTGGCAGCAGTGGAGTCATTCAGGTTCCTGGCCACTACCATCTCACAGGACCTGAAGTGGGAGACCCACATTGACTCTATTGTGGAAAAAGGCCCAGCAGAGGTGTACTTCTTTTGCCAGCTGAGGAAGTTCAACCTGCTACAGGCACTGCTGATTCAGTTCTACTCAGCAGTCATTGAGTCTGTCCTCTGGACTTCAGTAACTGTCTGGTTTGGATCAGCTACAAAATAGGATATCAAAAGACTTCAAAGTATGGTTTGGACTGCTGAGCAGATTATTGGTTGCCTCCTGCTCTCCTTTCAAGAACTGTACACTTCCAGAATGAGAAAAAAAGCTGGAAAAATCACTCTGGACCCCACTTATCCAGCCCACTGCCTTTTTGTACTGTTGCCTTCTGGCCGGCACTACAGAGCACTGAGCACCTGAACCGTCAGGCACAGGAACAGTTTTTTCCCTCAGGCTATCCATCTCATGAACAGATAAAACTGCCCCATTGAGCAATAATTATGTGCAATACACAGTTTAGTCTTTTTATATTTATCCAACACATCCCACCTCTTCTGCCATTACATTCCCTTGCACTGTATATAACAGATTTGTATTTGCAGTACGTATGTGTATATATATACTGTCAATATATAAATATATATATTGCCTTATTGTGTATTCTATATATACTTTATTTAGATTTGTATTTTTTTACTTTATTTAGATTTGTATTTTATAAAAAAATACATTATTGTTATATTTTATTATAATCTCTATCTTGTTGTTGTATTGTATTGTTGTGCACTGGAAGCTCATGTCACCAAGACAAATTCCATGTATTTGTAAGCATACCAGTCAATAAAGCTGATTCTGATAATATTTTTCCATTTAACTCTAGCACATAAACTCTTATGTCAATACTTCAAGTGTCACGAAAAACTGGTTTGGAAACAATTTTTGTCGAGAATATTGGCGTTAACGCAAATATATAGTGCTACGTGACAGAATTTACCCCAATCGTTAATCATGACAACAAGGTATACATCCTTGAAAGCCATTTTATTGTACGTGAAGCACTGTTATGGATTGGTCTTAACAGCATACCTGCACAGATCTAATGCTGCAAACTCATCTGGGTCATGATACTTCCAGGAGTGCTAACACAAATATCTTGTATCATGCACCTGTCATCGACAAGTGCACAGAGAACAAATGAATGACCACTCTTTGCGATTAAATTAATTGCGGTAGCCATCCGTTTATTTATTAAAGTTTCTTTTCCACACCATTCAAAATAATAGACAGCAGTCACGGAATTAGCCCACAATACAAAAAAGATATCATTTCTGTGCACAAAGATGTTTTAAACTTACATACACAATACACAATAAACAATACTAGGAGAAAAGCTTCAGTGTGTCTTATTGGAATACTAAGATAACCCAATTCTATAAAATTATTTTCAGCTTACTTTTAAAAAATGTCAGTAGATTCCTTGTATTAAATTAAATAAATGACCAAACTATTAAAGCATTAAATAAAAATAAATAAATTACCAAAACAAAAAAAATTATATCAATATTTTTATATTGTTTTCTTTACACAAACTTTCACTTTCAGAAAAGAGATTTTGAAAATGTAAAACTTGTAAATATTTTAAATCTAACCCTCTTTGCCACACATTGCATTTGCTGAGCTTCTTCAGAATATGTAAATTGCATTATGGTGTCATAAAGTGGCATAAAAATAAATTTTAGATGATAATAATTTTTTACTAATAAGGCTACAACCATCAGCAATACATTCACAGCACCACACCCCATCAAACAGCTGTTGCCAGTATGCAACTCTTCTATCTCTACATTCTCTCTTCTGACTGACAATGAGGTCTCTAAACTCCTCCTCTCCAACCACCCCACCACCAGTTCCCTTGACCCCATTCCTTCTCATCTTCTCCAGGCCATCTCTCCGTCCATCCTACAAACACGCACACACATAATCAACACGTCTCTACTTACAGGCACTTTTCCCATTACATTTAAGCAGGCTCGAGTAACCCCGCTGCTGAAGAAACCTGCACTTAACCCCACACAGATAGAACACTACAGACCAGTCTATCTCATGCCATTCATGGCAAAACACTTGAAAGGGCAGTTTTCAATCAAATCTCTGCCTATCTCTCACAGAACAAACTGCTGGATGATAATCAGTCAGGCTTCAAAAGTTGACACTCAACTGAGACTGCCCTGCTGTGTGTCACTGAGTCTCTGAGATGGGCAAAAACTGAATCCAGATCATCCGTCCTGATTCTGCTGGACTTTTTTGCAGCCTTTGACACAGTCAACCATCAGATTCTGCTCTCCACCCTCTCCTTGCTGGGTACTACAGGAACTGTGCTTGACTGGTTTAACTCTATCTCTCAGGTAGGACCTTCAAGGTAGCCTGGAGAGGTGAGGTATCCAAGCCACATCAACTACTTACTGGTGTACCTCAGGGATCAGTGCTTGGGCCACTTCTCTTCTCTATATACACAACATCACTGGGACCCATCATTCAGGCACATGGTTTCTCATACCACTGCTACGCCGATGACACTCAACTCTACTTGTCTTTCCAGCCCAGCGACACCACCGTGGCTGCTCAAATCTCTGCCTACCTGGCAGCAGTGGCGGATGCAGAACGTGACCGATGGGTGGGCCTGGATTAAGTCGAGGTGGGCCTGAATCTATGGGTGTCCCGAAATCAAAGCAGTTGTCCCGAATCCAGGGCTGGGTTTTCCGAAACCTTCTTAATGCTACGTCGTTCTTATGTTACACTGTACCTTATCGTATATGTGAACGTGTACATCACTTTTGAATAAGACACGATAACAAATCTATAAAATTCGTCAAAACTTCGCAAATCACAAGCATATTGGTGAGAACACTCATTTAAACAGCATACACACACACACCCGAACTTGACTGCACGTCACATTTTTGACATTATTGATACTGCTTTAAATCGTAATGCAACGTGACATTAATTAAGCCTTTTTAGTAAAAAAGTTATTGGGCTGTTTACACTGTCATGTACAAAAAAAAAGAGCCTGCACAGTGACAGGAAATATAAATGAACATAAAAAACCTAACACTTTTTAAATAGCCCATTAAAGTGTTTATTACAAATAAATTACTAAATGCTTAATGAATAAGTGTAAATGAACAAAATGTTGCTTTACATGTAAAAACAGGGAGGGGGGGGGGGGGGGGGGTTGTGGCTGCTCCACTTTCTCACATAATGCAGTGAAACAGCCCGTGTTTGAGAGAATAAACAATTCTGGAGCCATCGATATCAGCCAATCGCCACGGACAGCACCTGGTAACGTTGCACGTAAAAATGTATAGGGCTATCTTAAGCTGCTTTCCTAAGGTATGGTTCGGGGAACACGCCTAGAAATGGTATACCTTTAGTTAAGTTATACCTTAAGAGTCTTCGTAGCATGCTAAGAGACAACGTTATCGGGAAACGCAGCCCTGAATTTATACTAGAGCAGCAGAGTCTTGGGCTATATTCAATCCAGTTGAACCTTTCATACCACTTGACGTTGAAGCTTCGATATTTCCCATCAATTATGGTACTCCGGAATACCTGTAGATGAGGTTGGGTAACAGGTTCCCCCAGAGCTGACATATCCGACGGTGCAATCAAGTGTAGCAGTGATCGTCGATTAGCCAAGGGAGTGTGCATAGGCAGATCTGCTCTCCGGTTAGCATCAGTGGAGGTGGTTGGTTCGGAGTTCATCTCCGCTCCATTCTCAGAGCCAGCGGTTGTTCCTTTACAATCCACAGACTGGTGGTCCTCCAAATAATTATTGTTCTCAATACGTGGTTTTTGAAAAAAATTAGTGAGAGTAACTTGTTTTGCCATACTAAAGAAAAATCAAGATACCATAACACTTCCAGCGAACGTTAGCATACCGTTGGTTGTTCGCGCCAGATTGCTACGTTGATGTTGCATTGACCAATGAAAACACGTCACCAACACACTTAACTTTTTAAATTATCAGGCTTATAATTTTACTGTTTTTAACATAACATGTTATAGATAAAATACACCACATAAAGTAGTATCCATGTTTAACTATACAGAGTAGTATTTATTTTATTTTTCTCTGATTGGGCGGGCCAGCTGTCAATGTGGGTGGGCCCAGGCCCGTCCAGGCCCGCCCACAGCTCCGCGCCTGCCTGGCAGACATCTCGGCCTGGATGAAGGAACACCACCTGCAACTCAATCCAGCCAAAAGTGAGCTCCTAGTCTTTCCAGCCAACCCTGCTGTTAAACACAACATCACCGTGCAGCTGTGATCGACTACAGTAACGCCTTCAAAAATGGTCAGAAATCGATTTACACTCTACAACATCAGAAAGATAAGACCCTTCCTATCTGAACATGCCACACAACTGCTTGTTCAGTCACTTGTCATAACTAGACTGGACTACTGTAACACTCTCATTGCAGGCCTCCCTGCATAAGCAATTAGACCTCTGCAAATGATCCAGAATGCAGCAGCACGTCTGGTCTTTAATGAACCAAAGAGAGCACGTTACACCACTCCTTGTCTCTCTCCACTGGCTGCCGGTTCATGCACGTATCAAATTCAAGGCTTTGATGCTGGCATAGAGAAAAGTCACTGAGTCTGCTCCAACATACCTAAAATCATTTCTGCAGAACTACACACCCACTAGAAGCATGCGGTCGACTAAGGAACGTCGCCTTGTTGTACCAACACAAAGAGGCACCAAAACACTTTCTCAGACTTTCAGCTTTATCATACCACGTTGGTGGAATGACCTTCCCAACTCTATCCGTGAAGCAGACTCACTCTCTGTCTTCAAAAATGACTTAAAACGCATCTTTTCAAAGAGCACTTAACTAGTCACTAACAAATAAATAAATACATTTGCACTTGTATATGCCTTGAATACTATTCTGATCCTAGTGAAACTTTGTAATACGGCACTTTTGTACCACTGTTTCCTTAAGATGATTCGCTTATGTATAAAAGCGTCTGCCAAATGAATTAAACGTAAATGTAAATAATAAAGTTCAGTTGATCGTTAAAAGGTGCTGAAATATATGTGGGGCATAATGCAGTCGTGATGGCAATGCTTTAGAATAGATGATTGTTCAAAATAGCCAATTGAATATCAGGAATGTATCATATGTAAACCCTGATTTTACACTGCAATTTTTCTTTAATATCTGTGCACACAGTATATGCACATCGATGGATGCTCCTTATACTAAGACTGGAAGTTTTCTCCACTACTTGGTGCAGGCTGCCAGCTTGAACAGGGCCACGATGATTTGCTTTCAGGTCAGAACCGGTGGCAACCTGCAATAGGTAGAACATCAGGATCAATATTACAGTCCTATCAGTCCTTGCTCAAGCATACTCAGGAAGCTTCCGCTGTCCTTGATCCTTGTATCCTTGCGGTGCATTTAGGGAATTGATGTGTCCTTCATCATAAATTTCAGGCAAGATTGCAAGCTAGACAAACGTGCTTCACTGAGCTCTGGCAGACTTTTATATTTATTTGTGCGTATTTGAAGTTTTGTCATCTAGAGCTCTCATAAACTCAAATAGTTAACGGAAAAATTTTGTATTGCTCCTGTTTTAAGTGCAATCAACAAGTACAACCTGCATGAACATGGCTTACTCAGTGAACAGAGCCCAACATGCAGTGGTGTAAAAAGTACTTAGAAATTATAAGTGAAAGTATGGATACTGTCTGAAACTTTAACTCAATTAAAAGTCCAAGTATCTAGCCAAAACATACTTGAGTGAAAGTAAAAATGTATTCACATTATATTGTACTTAAGTATTAAAAAAGTTAAAAAGTCACTCTTTTCCTAGCTAGAATTAAATCAAGAGAGGAGATTGTGTGAGAGAGGATGTTGTTAAATTTGGTTGGTTTGTTAAATCTCCTTTTTACTGTCTCTGATGACTGTCATATTTCTCCCCCAGTAGCATTTGCAACGTGGTCAAAGAATAATTTTACAATAACTAAATTTTTGCAAAATGATTTTTATCAAGCCTGTTGTATGTGACATGGCAATCTATTAGTGGAATGAACACTAGAGGCACTAAAACAACAACTTTTATCCCCTTTTACTTAAATCACGAGTAAACGGCAGATTATCAGTTCATAAACACTTACTTACTCTGTTCCTCACACAGTTCTATCATGTGACATATAAACACTTTTACCATAGTGCATGGAAGCTCATGCAGCCCTCTGGCCGCTCATTCAGGTAGCTAGGAGCTCTGTAAGAAAGCATATTATCGTGGTTCTTTAAGATGCATCTCACCTGATTAAAGGATTGGACTGATTACACCCTGTAACTAACCCATGTAATGAGGTTCTGAGTAGTGAGAAACTAATGTGAAACTGTTTTCTGCCAGAACACCATTTCATGCTTTTAAATTTTTCGATTAAGTCTTTTTTTTTCATCAAGAAAGAAATGCTGCTTAGACTTCAATTATTAATGATGTAGAATGTTCTGATGCTAAATTAATAGCAAAAGAAATCACCAACTTTTGTCAGAAACTATATGTATCCTCTTCTCTTCTGTTATTAACATTCCATGCAGCAAATCAAATAGACACAACAACAGAAATCACAACTTTCTCTAGATGCAGAAATTTAGTTTTATAGAATCCAAGCACTCAATCCCTCCTCCAATACCATTGTGGCACGGTGGAGGGCGGGGCCGTGTCATGACTCAACACGCCCGGTCCCGTATTAGGCAAATCAAGCCTCCGAGAGGGATAAAGGCCGACTGCAGAGGGCGGTGCGAGAGAGAGAGATCCTTACGGACATGTCCGTCGTCCTATGTGTTTGTCTTTTGAGTTTCACATTAAACCTTTAGTTTGTATGTCAAGCCGGTTTCTCGCCTCTTCCTTGCCCGTGAACATGAACTTCTTTACATTGGTGCCGAAAGCCCGGGAAGGAAGAGGGATACGGCGTAGTAGAGTTCTCACCACTACCGTCCACCCCAACGGAGCAGCCGAGGCCATCTGCCGGGGGACGAGGAGCCCAGCCGCCTGGACGTGGAGGAATGGCCGCCGACCGCGAGGGGAGAAGGGGCTCCTAGCCGACCGCCTGGAGCGGTCAGGGCTGCTGCCAGGGGCGTAGGATGCCCCTACCAGCCGCTGAAACGTGGAGGGGTTAGAGACCGCCGTCCGCGAGTGGGGAGGGGATCGCGACCGACCGCCTGGAGCGGGAGAACTGCTGCCAGGGACGGGGGAGGAGGACTGCCTCGGATCCACCTGGAGAGGTGCGGCTGTCGTCCGTTAGAGGGTGGAGGAGTGGCCGAGGAACAAGCTACGGCGTATCCCTCTTCCTTCCCGGGCTTTCGGCACCAATGTAAAGAAGTTCATGCTCACGGGCAAGGAAGAGGCGAGAAACCGGCTTGACATACAAACTAAAGGTTTAATGTGAAACTCAAAAGACAAACACCTAGGACGACGGACATGTCCATGAACGATCTCTCTCTCTCGCACCGCCCTCTGCAATCGGCCCTTATCCCTCTTGGTGGCTTAATTAGCCTGATATGGGACCGGGCGTGTTGAGTCACGACCCATCCCCGCCCTCCACCGTGCCGCATTCCTCCCTCGTTCTTTCAGGAATAGCCACAACTCCATCTTCTGTAACAAAATAATATTATTCATTTCTGCCTTGGCATCTTTAATATTTCCTTCCAGTTCCAAGAGTTCTTGTACTTTAGATTTTTATGATGAATGAATGCCCGCGTAGGTGGTGGTGGCTAGTGGCTAGAGCACAGGGCTGCTAATCAGAAGGTCGCTGGTTCGAACCCCTCGGCCACCACCATTGTGCCCTTGAGCAAGGCACTTAACTCCAGGTTGCTCCGGGGGGATTGTCCCTGTAATAAGGGCTCTGTAAGTCGCTTTGGATGAAAGCGTCTGCCAAATGCATAAATGTAAATGAATGAAGCATACTGTATGATCCAACCCCTAAGAACTTCCTTAAGTGCCTCCCAAGCCATGCCCACAGAGTATACTGAGGACCCGTTGGTTTCCATATAAACATTGATTTCAGCCTTTAACATTTGTTGGAATTCAGGATTTTGCAAAAGGGATACAATAAAGTGCCAACTATATGATTTATTTTTCTCTGTATGTAGCAACACCTCTAAACTCACCAGGGAGTGATCTGAGACTAAGATGTTTCCAATTGAGCAATCAATGACAGATGAAATGATGATGACTTAGGTTTCTAGAATAAATCTTATGGACAGATGAAAAAAAATGATAGTCCATACCAGATGGGTTCAAACGTCCCCAAATATCGATGATCAAAAGTATTTTAACATATAACTTTGTTTTGTGGTATGGTAATTTAACAATGAGACAGAGAAATAAATTAATAAGAGTAATTAACTAAGCAAATAAAATCACCGGCCAGAAACAGAGCACATTGCAAGAGCTATATTCACATTTTATGGAAAAAAGGCAATTGCAGTATATTCAGATCAGACCCAGCCCCTCCATTCCTGCTTTGAGGCCCTCCCGTTGGGGCATAGGCTGCATATACCGCTGGCTAAAAAGAACATATATAAAAGATAATTTGTTCCATTGGCGGTAACTGTTTTAAACCAAGTTATTTATTGAGATACAATATATTTATATGGGTAGGTGTGTATATTTGTGTGTATATATGCATATGTATTTTATTCACTGTACATATGCATATATATACATAACTACTATTCACTAGTTTTACATATGTTTTTAATGGGGACAAATGTGTGTTCCATGTGTGGATGTACAGTATTGTCAGATCAGATGTATTTTTTTTATGCCAGTGTCAAAGATTAATTTCTGTCCAGGAAATCTGAACAGACAATAATGTCAAAACAAAACAAAAAAAACAAAAAAAATATCTGTAAGACCAAGATTTTTACATATCCTGTGAAGCATCAATGTTGCTCCAGGGGGCTTACACACTTTTGCTTCACTATGATAAAGGACTGAGTCCATCAAAAGATTAAAGTCAACGGTTTGCAACATCCCTTCAAGATCTATAAAGAAGCACTGATCATCAACATTAGGTGTGTAAATATTAGCCAAAATCAACCTTTGCCCCAGAATTTCTACTAAAACAATAATGACTATTTCCAAATGTATCATTAAAATGTTTGAGACATTTGAATTGTAGATGTTTATTTATCAATATAATGACTCCCCTGCACTTACTTGAGCCAGCACTAAAGAAAACGTGTCCCTCCCCATATCTTCCCAAATTTTTCAGCTTCCTGCGGGGAAAGGTGCGTTTCTAGAAGAAACACAATATCATATTTCTTATGTTTAAGAAAAGAAATAACCATCTTTCTTTTTATGGGGTGCCCCAACCCATTCACATTCCACGTGGAGAGAGACAATCCGTATTAGAAAAAATAGATTGTGAGTCAAAAATAAAATTATAAAGACCACCTTAGTGCAACAATCAAACCCCAAACTTTCCCCCACACCAAATAAACAGAAAAAAGAAAAACTTGTGCATTAACCCGCGCACAACAGCACCAACCGGCGTCCATCCCTCTAAACTCAAACAGTTCATGTATGCCCACGAGAGCCCCCGAGACAACTTTGCCATCAGATTGCTCAAGTCCGGTGCTTCTATAGAAATTTTGTGAGACAGAATTACACAACAGAAAATAATGTATAAAAACTCCAGCCAATAGGCGGGATAAACACAAAGACGTGTAGATTCATTTACATAATGGTTCTGACTGTGTGTTCTGTTGTGGAGCGTGGAAAAATGTTCTTCCCTCTCAGTAAGGAAACTCTCCAAGTCAGGAGTTCCAGGTGTCAAAGGTTAGAGTTTATTGAGCAAACCAATAAACACTAGATGTCAGCAGAGATCTGACTCTCTTGGTCAAAGCCTTCATTCTTTATACAGTTTATTATCTAGCATTACCTCATGTCTATGCCCTCATAATATTTTTTGTAGCCAATGGATTCTGTCCACCACCATTATTTCTCAGAGCTTCTGACTTCTTTTTCATGGTGGAAACCTGGTTTTCAGTCCATTTTTTTTTAAAATAACCTTTAAATTAATTTATTATGAAAGTATACATTTTGAGTAAATACAATATAACAATTTGATCATAATACAGTCATTTTGATTATTGGTTATGTTAATCTTTAACTTTGCTCTGCTTCTCAGTGCTTCTCATTTCATAGTACCGTTGTCTATGCCAACAAACTCCAGCCACTAGGCGGAACCAGCACAAAAAGAAACAAAAAAAGGCGCCCAGTTTCCTCGGACATTCAAGTGAATGTTCAGTGAGTCAGGTCAACTTGGTTGTTACATAAATGCAAAAAATGCCCTAATCACTCCAATGTTTTGCAAGAAATATTTCACAGAACAAACTCCAACGAATAGGAGGCATAACCACAAAGAACGTGCAGATTCATCCACAAACTGTCCCGAAGGAGTGTTACTCCACAAAACGAAAACCAGCTCAAAACGAAACAAAGAAGGCGTCCAGTTTCCTTGGATAGTCAAGTGAATGTTCAATGAGTCAGGCCCACTCGGCTGCATAGACAGTATCACACAATGACTTACTCATTCCATTAACTTCATGAAGGACATCGCTTGCTGTGGGCATGTAAATATTTTTTGGCTATCCTTAGTATCTATTCTCAATTTGGCCGGGAACATTAGTGCAAAAGCGACTGGTAAAACTTTATTTTGTTGGACCCAAGTAGATATATAACTTATTATAAGTGACTATTTAACTGACTATCAACTGGCTTGCTATAGCAAGTAAACAGTGTTTCAACAAACATTCAATAAACTATCAATAGCCTGTATATAGATCTTTATCAATGACCTTTTAATGAACTGATGTTCTCAACAATGATGTAAGTAGGTCATTAATAGAGATCTATATACAGGCTACTGAAAATCTACTGGTTTACTAGCTATAGCAAGTCAGTCGTTAAGCTGTTATTTTGCTACTGTTATATAGGCTAAACTACTGAATGTTTGTTGAAACACTGTTTACTAGCTATAACTATCCAGCTGATACATCACTTATAATCAGTTAAATATCTACTTGGGACCATCAAAATAAAGTGTCACAAGCGTTCTTCCGTTGATGTAAGAGTTTCTTGCCTTCCTTGAATCGATCATATTTCTCCGTGAAGTCCGTGAACAAGAAAATGTTGTGGTTCTTTCAAGAAAGCCTTCCTTTACTCCTTGCCTCGTGTAACATGAGATCTATATCGGATGATCTCAGAAATTTGTCCAGAATTGATTGGGGCCTGTCACCCTGTGAGTTTACATGATTTCCAGCTTATGGCCTGTTATGTTGAGCAGACTCTGGAAGAGACCATCTAAGAATTTCACCAAAATCTTCAGGAATTCCAACAATTCGGACGTTGTTTCACCGGTTACGATTCTCAAGGTCTTCCAACTTTTTCCAAACATGCTCAAAGTCTGTCTTGATCGCTAACGGATTAGCAGGTAATTCCCTCTCCGATGACTCAAGATAATCGATCCACTTCTCAACATCTGACATTCTTGTAACCATCTTAGTGAATTTCATCTCCATGGCAGTGACTGATCCGCATATTACAGCAAGATCCTCCAAGTCAGCAATGACCTTTGCCATTGCTGACATGTAACTTTAATGTGTTTATTCACTCACAGTTTTGCTTGATCACACTGTTGAGGGTTTCAAAGTTTTTATTAATGTTCTCCGCCAAGATCTGTACTATGTTGTTTTGTATTTCTGCGAGTGTGGGTTCTGGCTTGCACCTTTAAGGGTCTGGAGTTTATGGCTCCGAGTCAGTATCTTGGAACCAGGCTCCTTCAGGCATATGAATGTACCATCATAATTTCTGTCCCACATTGTGCAGTATTGCCATCGGATCGATCTTTCCCAGATCCAGGTTTTACTTTTTCCCTAGTTTTTTAAGCGGTTATAGTTTGAAGCAAGTTTTCTGCATTTGTTAAAACTAGTTTAGGACTAAGTCATGGTTCTTCATCAAATTTGCAAACTTTTTCTTGAAAGTTTAAATATAGGCCTACTATTCCAAGTCTAATAATATGCTGTCCTTTTCTGCATATCACGGCCCCCTTCGGCATATCACGGCACAATTTTGCGGTCTTGCCCTCTTCAGCCAGTCCGGGCCAATTCGGTATAACGCTGTGGCCCATTTCAGCTTATCGCCGCCCGTTTCTTCATTCAAACTTTTTAATGATAGAAACAATTACTGAGTACACCTTTAAAATGTAGTCTTTAATATTTGTGTGAGATTTGCAAAAATAAATACATTCCACTAAAAGATCTGGCAACCCTGCATGTTACACTGGCCTGTTTCGTTGTTGTTGAAGTCTCGTTCATCACATGATATGAGTCACGTAGTCTGAGCTGTTGTTAAATACACTCTCACACCAGTCTCTTTCCACCACTGCCCTGCCCTGAGTATAGATAGCCTCCCATCGTCGAGTCTCACCAC
Organism: Moxostoma hubbsi; assembly: GCA_032164185.1. Taxonomy (NCBI): domain Eukaryota; kingdom Metazoa; phylum Chordata; class Actinopteri; order Cypriniformes; family Catostomidae; genus Moxostoma; species Moxostoma hubbsi. The sequence goes on along the minus strand of JAVLUX010000016.1, from coordinate 35,206,348 downwards.
ACCAGTGCTGCTCCTCCAAAAATATCTTTGCATTCTTTTGCGTAATAGTTAAACCTCTGTTGAAGTGGATTTAGGGTGTACAGCCAATCGTTTAAACTGGTATTGGACCGAGGCAGCCCTGCAGAATCATTGCAGATATCAGTGTATTTAGTGGCAAAGACTTTTGTGCACATTTGACCCACGATGTCTGCCAACACGCAGCAGAGCAAGAGCTGCCCCATTCCCACGCGTGTCCTGCACCTCAAAGACTGGTCTCAACTCCCAGACTGCTACAGTCAGACACCTGGAGGAACACTCTTCTCCACCACACCTGGAGGTATGACTGTGTTTGTATGGGAAAAAAATCATTTACATTTATTTTATCTGACTTTTTTCGTATTTATTTAATTTTTATTAGCAGGTAAACTTTAGGTATGAAAAATTGCATTGAGACAGGAGGACGGTTTTTATTTTAAGTAAAATATAAGACACCGAGTGTAGATTTAATATCGACGTGCAGCAGGGTTGCAGAAGGGAGCTCGAAAAATTATGACAACGTTCTTCAAACATACAGGGAACGTTCTCTTTCCGTAAAAACATTTCTGGTTTACCAGACGAGAACGTTAGAATATTCGTTCGCGAACTAACGTTGATACAATTTGGCCAAAAGGTGGGTTAGTATTTTAATTAAATGTAAAACCTGTATTTATATTGAATTTGTTATTAAATTGTTATAATCTGAGAGTTGGCTACATTGTATCGCTGGTAATCCGTGACGCACGTGCGCAGGGAAAAGTTGGCAAACATGGCGTGTTTTCGGTAATGTCTGTCTGCTGTATATAAACTCAGTAGTCAACGACTAATATGGTCGAGTATAGCACGTGTAAACGTGAAAGCATTGAGTTTAACAAGGAAAATATGTGGCAGTCTGTAAGCGCAGCACGCTCAACGCGACATTCTTCTGCTGAACAACAGTTTGTTAATCATTTATGGCAGACTATCTTGCAGAAAGATAGTTCAACTGCCGTGCTTCATGTTATGTAACAATGCCTGGTTATCTGATTTACAACTTGTATGTCCTCAGACGGGTACATAAAGAAACTGGGAATCCAAATGTTGTGATAAACAAACGCATGACCCCTTTATTTTTAGTGTTGGACCCTTCACTCCACATGTTTCTCTGTCTGATTTGTCCCTGCATACTAACTTATGTGGCTGTAACAGTCTCAGCATGCATAGGAGGAGGCAATTCTTAGAAACAGCCCTCATCCTCCACAGCTGTTGTGGATTTCACGAATAACAACTCTCTGTGCTAGACATACATGAGTTGGGTTCGTTGGGGCCACTGGAACATGGGTGGTTCCCTCAGTGTAGAAATAAAATAGCAGATCACAGAAAAATGCTGGAGAGGATTGTGCACTCATTTTATATATATGAATCTCAAAAATGTTCTGGTCACAGTGAACCACAAAATATAAGAACAAATAAATAGATAAGAAATTACATTATGCTTAAAAGGAAAAGAAGCCTATTATTAGGAATCTTATTGATTATTTTGCATTGATTTTCATGACAATTAAGCACATATCCACCCCTAAATTATTTTTGTTTGTCAAACATTAATAATAACAAAAAGTCTTATTTGTATGCTATAGGGATGTGCGAAAACACTTACTAACTTTTCGATCTGATACCAATAATTTCAAGTCCAATATCGTTGAGACCGATACCAATACAGAGACTTCTAATAAATGTTTTTTCCCAATTTCTTGGGATAAAATTAAGAATTTTTGACATGGGGTAATTTAAAATATTATGTTTTGTCATAATTTGTCTTTTTTTTTTTTTTTTCCATTTGTGGGCCTATACAGAAAATGATTAGACTTGTTTTGTTAACCCTTACAAAAATGATCCATTCACTACAGTAACTATAGTTTAGCCATGTGATTTAGTTAAACCATAGTTACCACACAATTAACCATAGTTACTACTACAATATTACTGTATTTAAACAATGGTTAACTATTTTTCAATTACTTATTAACAACAATTACACACAAACTCACTATAAGACATGTCACCTTTACATGTCTCATCTCCAAATAACAACATGTTGTTATTTAATGTGAATTTACTCCAGAACTGTTTCTCTGATTTTCTATAATTACCTCCACAAGGCACTGATTCCTCTTGTTTGAATGAGTCTTGTGACGGCGCAGGCGCTTGTCTGCTTGTGTCTTTCAGCATTCATGCACGTTAAGATGAGCGGAAGAAGAAATAGTTCCCATCCTGCACAAGTATTTGCTAATATAGACTAATCCTTTGTATTTCACTTTGAAGCTTATGATTATTGTTAATATTCATGATTACCAAATGATAATATCCCTTGTTAAAAAAAAAATTGTATCGATATTTTTGTATGAGGACTGATATTTTTCATACAACATCAGTATCGGAAGTATCGGTACTTTAGGATCGATCTGCCCATTCCTAGTATGCAATAAGATAATGATATTTTATTTGAATAGTAAAGTATTAATACATCATAGTATCCAGTGTTAGGTGTTATCTGATTGCAAAGTAATTAGTTACTGTAATCTAATTACTTTTTGAGCTAAAAAGTTGTTACACATTACATTTACATTTTTTGTAATAGGATTACAGTTACTTTAAGTTAAGGTAATTACTTTTAAGTACATTACTTGAGTTACACATATTTCTAAAATAATATTATTTATGTAAACATATTTAAAATATGAATGCATGTTGTTCATATGTATGTCTGAATGGTGTGTGACAATGAACAATGAGGAAATACAGAAATTATTTTGAATTTGTTGAGCAGAAAAACAAAAGCTTTTCTGTGAAAAGTGTTAGAAAGGAATCAAATCAGTGTTAGAAAGTGTTAGAAATTAAGTAAAATAATTATAACTTTAAATTATAATTTTAGAGAGATAATTAGTTATTTGTAGTTGACTACTATTTTTAAGTTACTTACCCAACATATATAAATAATACATATTTTTTTATTACATCATTGTTTTAGCATTCAACTTTGAGAATAGAAAACAAAAAAAGAAGCATAAAACCTCCAGATGCATTACAGGAATGATAATTTGGGAGGAAAACTTGCTTATTTATCATGCAAAATATCTTTTCTCTCTCCCTCTTATATTTATTTTAGGAGTGAAATGTGACATGGACATGATTTCATGAGATTCAGAGTGAAAACTGATGCTGCAACCAAAACAAATTGTCCACATTGACTAAATTAAAATGTCCAGCGTTTTGAAAATCTCCACTTTCATGGACATGGAAAACAAAGCATGCCTTCCCGAAATGTGCAGTTGCAAAGTGTTCTTCCCTTTTACAAAGTCCTGCTGAAACAGTTGGGTTGGTCTCCCTGTATTCCACTAGCCATAGCAGCTCACGCTTGTGGCCACTGTTCGTCCAACCCATATCACAGTTTGGTCCACACCCTACCCCTCCCCCTTCATTCCCACCCCCCTTTTGTCCAGAACACAGTGCACTACATTGCAAAGTTTGCATAACATGTTTTTCAGTCACTGTAGGGATTTTGGATACAGTATGGCTTCTGTAGGTACATGGAAAACACTATTTTTACATAGGTTAAACTTTAGACCTTTTTTTTTTTTACTTTAAACTTAAATAGCTAACCACAAGTTTGTTTACAACTTTTCTTAACATGAGAGTTGAACTCATTCTCTACATTGTGGTGCCCTCTAAATGGCTTTGCATGTACTCACAAGCAGAAGTACTCAGATTTCCTAGAACTAAAATAGGTGTGCTGAGTCCTGCAAGTCACTTTAGCCCATTTTTCATTTCATTTGTTGTGAGCAGGAGTACTTTTTTCTCATGCAACATGTCAAGCTTTTCTCAAAGATGTTTGAGGCTTCGTTTACACTGATAGGATGGGCTTGTTAAATGGCATATAAAGTTCCTTATCTTGTTTAAATGAGATTCATTTTGGATTGCTAAGCTTAATTTTATTGCCTGTTTTGTGTGCTAAAACGTTTGGCTGCAAGATTGTATGGCTTAGTGCAGATTTCTTTCGTTAAACATGTTTAAGGTGAATAAAGGCCTGCAGCCTTTTCTGTAAATATGTTTTTGTAAGCATGTGATTGGCTGCTGTAATACATGTCCTGTCCTCCTCCAGGAACCCGGATCATTTACGACAGAAAGTTCCTCCTCGACTGTAGAAACTCTCCTATTGCCCGAACTCCACCCTGCTGTCTGCCCCAGATTCCAGGGGTGACCATTCCTTCACACCATCCCATGTCAAAACTGCAGGAACTCAAAGAGGAGTTGGAGGAGGAGAAGGATCTGGCAGGTAAAATGTTTGCTCAAAAAAATAAGGAACACTTGTTTTGTGATAAAATGTCCAGGACAAACGACATGAAGTTTCTCCTTAACCCAAATGGCCATTTCAGTTCTATAATTACATGGAAAACTGTTTCAACAGCATTTGTTTAATCTCAGAATAAACATTAAATAACTGTTAACTGTTAGGTATGTTTCTTAAAGGTGAAGTGTATACTTTCTGAGCACCAAATAGAAAGGCAAAAATAACTTGATTGAAAAGTTTGTGGAAAAACTTTTAGTTGGCTTGAAAAAGCCTAGTCTGAAAGTTGATGATGGATAGATAGATAGTCTCTACGATGATCTGGTGCAGAGATATGTGATTTGTTACATGGTTGCTATGGTAACCCCATCTGGCTGCTAGGCAATTACCAAGGTGATACTCAAAAGGCTCTTAGCTACCCTGAGTCAAATAAATAAAAATGGAAGTCTCTACAATGTTCTGGTGCAGAGATATATATATTTTTTGTTACTTTGTTGCCAGGGTAACCCCATCTGGCTGCTAGGCTGTTACCAAGGTGATACTCAAAAGGCTCCTTGCTACCCTGAGTCAAATTAGCGAAACTGGAAGTCTACAATGTTCTGGTGCAGAAATATATGTTCTGTTACTTGGTTGCTAGGGTAACCCCATCTGGTTGCTAGGCAGTTTTCAGGGTGATACTAAAAAGGCTGCTTGCTGGACTGTGTAATGAGTCACACCTGAATTCTCTATGACATTCTTCATTTTGATTGGCAGTCTATGGGTTTTGGTTTCTAGGGTGCACTAAATGTTTGCTAGGTTGGATGCAGTTGCTAGGGTGTTAAAGTGATGGATTGAAAGAAAGAATAGAAGATGGATGGATGGATGGATGGATAGATAGATAGGTGGCTTTCCTAAGCCAACCTAATAAGTTTTCTGGAAAACTACCACCACAAAAACTGTCTTTACGTTTTTCAGGGCCTTTAACCCAGGAATAGTATACTTCTAAAGTATTTGTTGTCTCTGTATAATAATATGGGATAGTAAAGTTTAGGGATGGGAATTTAACAATTCCTGTTCTGATTCATCTTAATGGGTTAGTTCACCCAAAAATAAATCTCCACTTTCACATTCTTCTTTTGTTTTTGGCAATTCGCATTCTTTGTCCATATCACAGCCTTCTAGGCAGGGAGGATAATTGATAGTAAGAAAGGACTTCAATATGGATCTGTTTCTCATGCACACCAATCACTTCACTTATTAAATTAAATCACTGAAGTCGCATGAGTTACTTTAATGCTGCCTTTATGTGCTTTTTGGATCTTCAAAGTTCTGATCACCATTCACTTGTATTGTATAGACCTACAGATCTGAAATATTCTTCAAAAAAATCTTAATTTGTGTTCAGCAGAATAAAGAAAGTAATATATATCTGGGATGGCTTGAGGGTGAGTAAATGACAAGGGAATTTTCCTTTTTGGGTGAACTATCCCTTTAAAGATTCCGGTTTAAAGATTATTTTAGTACTTTTGAGAAAGAAATACTTGGATTTACTGCCTACAGGTCTCTTTCTCTGTTCAAATATTTTCTATAAACACACTAACCACTCTCTATTCTTCTTTTTTAGCCGATGATAATCAGTTTGAAATGGACATTTGAATCTTTCATATACCTCCTGTGGAGAATTGTCTCTGTTATCTGCTGGGATGTTGCTGCGTAGCCCACAATCAGCGGACATCGCATATTCTTCAGATTCTCAAGGCTTTTTAAGGAGCCAAACACCCAAAGGGTGTCTTATTCTTATATTTAAAAGTATTTGTTAAAAAAAAAAAAAAAAAAAAAAAGTTTGTCAGTTCTTTATTGTACATGCAGTAATTTCTACTTTCTTTTTTTTTTAAGAAAATGTAGCAATACATATGAGTCGGGCAAAACCATGGCAAAATCTGTAATTTCTGGCCATTATATATATATATCAGCAAATGTGTTTGTTTTATGTCTGTTGCATACTTTGGTGTTTGAACTGAAATAGCACATCAGAACATACAGCAATGGAAAAAATAAGAGACCACTGCATGATTATCAGTTTCTCTGGATTAACTTATGTGTTTGAGTAAAACGAACATTTTTGTTTTATTAAATAAAGTACTGACAACATTTCTACCAAATAAAAATATTGTCATATAGAGCAGATATTTGCAGAAAATATCAACTTGTCAAAATAACAAAAAAGATGCCGTGTTTTCAGACCTCGAATACTGCAAAGAAAACAAGTTCATATTCATTTTTAAACACAATACTATCGTTTTAACTTAGGAATAGTTCAGAAATCAATATTTGGTGGAATAACCCTGATTTCAATCACAGCTTTCATGTGTCTTGGCATGCTCTCTACCAGTCTCTCACATTGATGTTGGGTGACTTTATGCCACTCCTGGCACAACAATTCAAGCAGCTCGGCTTTGTTTGATGGCTTGTAGCCATTCATCTTCCTCTTGATCACATTCCAGAGGTTTTCAATGGAGATTGGGCTGGTCATTATGGGGTCTTGATCCGGTGGTCCTCCATCCACACCTTGATTGACCTGTCTGTGTGGCATGGAGGCTCTAGGGGTGCTTCAGCAAGGCTGGAATCAGGCAGATGTGAGAGACTGGTAGAGAGCATGCCGAGACACATGAAAGCTGTGATTGAAATCAGGGTTATTCCACCAAATATTGATTTCTGAACTATTCCTTAAAAGTTAAAACGATAGTATTGTGTTTAAAAATGAATATGAACTTGTTTTCTTTGCAGTATTCGAGGTCTGAAAACACTGCATCATTTTTGTTATTTTCTGCAAATAATGCCCTAAATGACACTATATTTACTTGGAATTTGATAGATATGTTAGTAAAGTATGTCAGTACTTTAAATAAAATAAACATTTTAATTTCGTAATTTTTTCCAGAGCTGTAAATGTACATCATCAGGTGCCTTCAGTTTTTCTTGGTTTCATTTGCCTGAATTTCCTCAGGTGTTATTATATTGAATTGAACGAAATACACTTTTAAAGAAACAAATACTTGATTTGATTTATATAGTTTGGCAAAATGTTTGAAATTACGTACTCATCTTGGTTTTAAAGCATCAAGAAATCTTGAATATCCTACAAGAACATGTGAACTCTACCACCCTCTACTGCATAAAGGTCTTCTACACTTGTGCACTAGATTTTCATTTCCTCATAAATGTGTTTACGTTTTTTACTTTGATTCTTCATAAATGAAAATATACATGCGAGCATCTATCCATGAAGTAGAACATGCTTCATGCATGGACATGCAGCAGTCCACTGAAGCAAGAAAAAAAAAAAGGCCCGTTTAATTCTAAGGGTTAGAATTAGAACGGAGCAAAAGGTTTACCTTGCAAGCACTGTATTAGTCTCAGAAGTGCCACAATCATGAGACTTTCGTGAATTGAACAAGGCACAGATAGATAATGAGTCCATTCTTGAATCTAGCTTGAATTTTTATTTATTTTTTTTTTACTTCTGATTTTGAATCCTCTACAAATGAGCAACATGATACAGAGCACACAATCACAGCTGCTGTTTAACTTGAATTTCAACAAAAGCAGGAGTGATATGTAAAGATGCAAAGGCTGCAGCATCTCATAGGTTAAATTTGGAACAAGAATATGCCTCATTCAGGCATGTCATCTAGGCGGTGTTCCAGAACAAATTAATCACCATGAGGTTTGGGTACACCCGGGCAGTAGCGGTCTATGTAGCAAACTTTGGGATCTGGCCAGCAACCACTGTGTAAATCCAGAGCAACTGAACTCTCTCAACCTTCAGTGACCTCGTTTTTCAAATGGCACTTTATATATGAACGCTAACCTGAATGAGTGGAGTCATTTACCAGTTATTAATAATTACTGGTTAAGATTTAAGACTTACAAAAGGGCAATTTGTCATTGAAACATTTAGAGCAGAAAGCAAACAGAAACGCTTCCATGATTTTTCAGCTGACAAATGTCCAGGATTTCCATTACTTTTGAAATCCAGCAATGTTGCACGTGTTGTTGGTTCAGAAAGACAACTACAATACAAACATTAGACATACAATAGACATCTTAAAAACCAAGTTTATTTCATGAAATTTGTCCACAACACTGGAGAAACGTGTTGCCAGTGTTTTGAGAAAGAATCATTTTACAGTTACCTGTATGTTTAGAGGTATAGTTTACCACTATTATAGCCACTTTTAAATATCTAACAAGATGGGAGGAATCTCCTTAAAAGCAGTAGAGAGAAAAATAAAAAGTCACCTAAGAACTTGCCATCTACAGAGTTCAAATGGACAAGCTTACAATCTTTAAGAAATCCCTTTTCATTTCACCTCAAAGCCATGCAACTTTGCAACACGTAGCACAGGTGACAAACAGAAAAGAAAATATATATAATCTTGAACACAAAAGAAAAATTTACCAAAAAGGTTTATTTTGAAAGCATTTGAGCTCTGAGTCTAGATGTTTTAAAGACAGCCAAGATGTAAAATTACAACCATACAACACATTAGATTCAAAAAGGTACCAAAAAGTACAGTAAAAAAACAAAACAAAAAAAAACACTTCCATCTCTGGAAATGTATAAAAGGACAAAAAATTAAAAAAAATATTATAATAAAACAAAAGTGAAGTGACATTTGCTCCCCCCGTTCCTTATGTTTTCTGTACAAAATGAAGCAGAAGTCCAGACTCTGCCAACTTCCAAAAGTAAAAGACCCCAAATGTTCACTGTGACCAGATCACTGGTTCCTCTGAAGTTTTACGACCTTTAAAAAAGAGACAGCATCGTGATTTAGTGTGAATCTACACGTCCTAGAATTATGCAAAATGAAATGGAGATGGGGTCTATCCTGATCTAACACTACAGCCCTACTGGATCAGTGTTTGATGGCATAACATCACACCAAAAGATCGGATTTTCAGTCCCCCCCCCAATTTCTATCTGCCTTATAGTTGCTTGATGCTTAAATGGAGATGAATTGCGTTTCAAGAACATGTTAGAGTGACACAACCAATTTAACCTTACCATGAATGGTTAGAGAAATCAATGCATACCTGCACTACACATGATCAGTATGGCTTGTAGCTACTCTGGTGACCCCCACGTCTCGGAGTTTTTCCATAGCTTGTACTGCCCTGGTCTAGGGGGGTGAGAAAAAAAAAAGCAGAGAAAGGAACTTGAGACCCTTGTATTCACAAGAACCCAATGGAGGGGAGGGGAGGGGGGGGGGACCCACGGACAATCAACGCTTACTGTAGTCATATCCACCGCCGTAGCCATAGTAGCCTGCTGAATAATCATAGTTGCCGTAGCCTCCATATCCACCATAACCTTGCTGCCCACCGTAGCCATAACCTTGGTTACCGTAACCTTGGTTACCATAGCCTTGGTTCCAATAGTTATTGTAGCCCTGATTCCAGTTCTGACCTTGGCCTAGAAAACAAAATATAACCCATTATTTTAAATAAACAGACAATGTGCCATATTAAATGTTAACTGATATATACAACTAATGCAAATGGCCATAATTACGCCTTGTAAGATCTGAGATCAGCCAGTGAGCTTAAGGAATGTTCAGAGTTCAATACAAGTTAAGCTCAATCAACAGCATTTGTGGTATAATGTTAATTACCACAAAAATGAATTTCAACTAGTCCCTTTCCTTAAATAAAGTGAAAATCAAGGTTCCATTGAGGCACTTACAATAGAAGAGAATGGGGCCAATTTTGGGACTAACATTTCACTTCCATTAAATGTAACTCACTGTAACTCTTTTAAAGTACACAACCACAAATGTATTGACTCATCACCGAAGTGTCACAAATGCCATTGAGTTTAAAGAAAATAAAATAAAATTGGGGTTCAATACAAAGTTAATAAATGCTAGGTGAGCTTTTCCCATCATACAGCATTTGAAATGGGTTAACGCTAGGGCTGTCGATTTAACTCGTAAATTCAGTGCGATTCATTTGACAAAAAATAACACGTTAAAAAATTTGCGCAATTAATCGCATGTCCATGGACCAAAATAAGGCAGATTCCTGAGAAATGCAAGCTAGTAGTACCACCCGTTTACTCCAGAGGGCAGTAAGTGAAATTTCAGCTGTATGAGCAACACAGTTTATACAGTGAAGAAAACATTCAGCAGCAACACAAAACAGACATGCGTTACGTTCTTGCGTTCAAAACACCTGAAGATGTGTTGAAAGATTGACTATTAAACTATATTTAACTTGACACAGTGACCTAAACTTTTTATGTTTATGATGCAACGCACCCGAGACACTACACAAGCATCCGTCTGACGCAGGTGTTCATTGACGGGTCCTTAAACAAGCCCTCATAATAAATCTCCAACTGATTGACAAATTCACTTGTGCAATGGATTGCTGTGAACTGTATGCCAATGATTGACTTATGATCAATAATATGGTAGTAAACAATACATTGATAAGACTATACAAAAAGCGGCTTTAGAATACAATGATTAACTTCTGCTACAAGAATTTAAAGCATTTTAATTATCTATCATATATAATTTTTTTAATATTTAAAGACCACTATGTATATTATATATTGATATAAATCTGTATAATCATTATACATTGAATTATTGTTATATGAGGTGCTCTCTCATCAAATATTTGTATATGCGATTAATTAATCGGGACACCATGTAGTAATTAGATTAATTTTAATAAATTGACAGCCCTAGTTAACACATGAAAAACTAAAACCAAACTGTAAAACTCCCACTTAATTTACTGCACTTAATTTACACAGATAAACAAGGGAAATGGTATCCACGTGGTTTCATTCTGAAACGGACACAAGAGGTCTCACAATTCATATTTGACAGAGCTGTGTATTAATGCGGATGTCCAGAATCAATTAGATTGCAATTCACAAGCTCTCGATTCAATATCTATTCATATGGGTTTATTTCAGTTATAATGTACCATTTGCTTACATATAAAAGAGATTATCTCTCAGCTAATGATGATAATTATACAGGGACCTTTAAACTATGTTCATTAGGAAAATATTAATGCAATTAATTTTATTACTTTTTCACCACGTCACATTTTGGCTTTTTAAATATGAACAAATAAATGTATTCAATCAATTAATACGATACATTTCATATGATTTTTTTACATATTTATTGTTAAATTACATAATTTGTACCATTTGTACATTGATTTGTTGAACACATGCCAAAACGGTACGGTCTCTTAAAAAAAAAAAAAAAAAAAAAAAGGCGGCACATGCCTTTAAACAAGCGCATGTTAACTAGAGGACTCGGAATGTCTTTACCTCATCGGTACGAGGCATGATTAGAATGAAACGTTTTTTTCGTAGTTGTTTTTTTAATCAACAATTGACTGTAAAGAACAGAAAGGGTATTAAAATAGACTGTATTCAATGACAAACGTGTTGCACGGATCTCATCTTGAACACGCTTTGAAAGGATCTTGTTGCTGAATACTCAACTACACAAATTGCTGGAGAGGAAATGTAAACATTTACCAGCCAGTTGCCAAATATATTCACTTTAGTCGTATAGTGTGAAATGTAGTTGCAAATGCGAGTGATTTTCTCTCATTGGGTTTTAGTTGCACACCGAGTGAAAGATCGATCTTGGGATTTAAGAATCGATATCACGAGGCATCGGAAAAACTATATTTTCTCTCAACTATTTGAGAAGCAACCATTATCTAGTTAAACTTTAGAAAGTCTTCTGTATTTTTTCCCCAATTCCCAGTGCGCTCCCAAATCCTTGTGGTGGTGTAGTGACTCGACTCAATCCAGGACGCGGAGAATGAATCGAAGTTGCCTCCGCAACAGAGTCTGTCAATCCATGCATTTTATCACATGGCTTGTTGAGCGTATTACCACGGAGACATGTGTCGAGGCTTCACGCTATTCTCTGCAGCATCCACACACAATTCACCACGTGCCCCACCGAGAGCGAGAATAACCATTAATGACCACAATGAGGTTACCCCATGTAACTCCATCCACCGTAGCAACCGGGCCAACTTGGTTGCTTAGGAGGTCCGGCTAAGTCAAGCACAGACTTCTGTATTTAAAACTTTAAGTGGAGGGAGAAGTGTCCGTTTAGTACTACTAACCTCCACGCCCCCTTCCTCGACCTCCAAAGCGGCCTCCATACTGCTGCTGCTGGTACACTTCCTTAGGTTGCGCAACCTTAATCTCGCACTGAAAGAGTCAAGATTGAGCGACAAGTCATACCATGCAAAATTTTTGCACTAAACAAATTCATAAATGGAAAAAAAAAAATTACTGACTACAAAATGTATAAAACTGAAATGTTTTCAGTGTTAAAAAGAACAAACAGGAAGTGCTGTGTCCGATACTAAATACATACAATCACATAGATTTAGTACACATCAGTAAATTCAAGGTGGAATTCATGTGAACACTCACAAGGCCTTCTTTTCCATTTAAGTCCTTGGTTCCACTGACATTGTGATATTTCTTCTCCAGAATTTTCTTGACAGTTTCTTCTTCCTTAAACGTAATGAAGACAAACCCTCTCCTCTTATTCGTCTTAGGATCCATTGGAAGCTCAATAGTCTCGATCTGCAATAAAATAAGTTAAGTTACAAATGTGTACACAAATAAATTACTTGTATATTTGAGTAAATGAGCAAGAGAGACCTGAAAAAATGATCAGAGCAGAAATGTCCAAAATAATAAAAAAAAATACACGTGCAACTTTCCAACACGGTAACAGGAGTATAGATATTGTAATAATATTTTGACCTTTAATCCATTTAGTCATAAACAAGAACGCATATTACTAAAGCATGCCCATAAGGTGAAAAATGCTTAACCTGTTGATACGCACCCCCTCCTATTTTTTTGAGCACAAACCATGAAAATGACATACCTGAACTTAAATGGTTGTATTTACGGGACCCTTTGGAGTATGGACACAGTTCTAGTATCTTTTGAAAGACACTTTGGGCTTTATTTCCCAAGTTTCAGAATAAATATATGTTGTTATTTTTTAAAGTTAGAGAAGCTGAAGTTTATATTAATGGAAATATTTTGTGCTGAACATGTTGTTTTTTTTTATTATTATAAAAAACAATAATAACAGTACCAAGACAACCCAGAAATACAATGTTCTCAAAGCCACGAGTCTAAAGAAGTTACGTTTCAAATTTGAAGATGATCAAACAAACAATGAGGTTCATTTTGTTTACGAGACTCTAATATATAAAATAATATACAGTTTTACAACACGAATGATGCTCAGATAACAAAAGGTATGAAGTCCAGTTTTGATTATTGCATGTTTTCATTTCTACTACTGGCACAAATAATTAAATTGCTGTTTCTGGAGCATTGCTATCATGAAACAGAGATAGTTTATCAATGTTGAACCCTTAGACCTTTGAAAAGATGTATAATTTGTTAACATTAATTACATTTATGGACTGTAAATTATATTAAATACAAGCAGAATGACATCACCACTGAGTGCGGGGGAATAGCGTATCAACAAGTTAATGGAGAAGTTTTCCAAATATCATATTTATAAAATAAAAAAAATAAATCTTACACGTTAAAGGTATAGTTGACGCAAAAATAACAATTCTCATAATCTACCCACTCATGCCATCCCAGATTTGTTATGACTCTTTCTTCAGCAGAACACAAATGAAGATTTTTAGAAGAATATCTCAGCTCTGTGCTCCACACAATACAAGTGAATGGTGACCAGAACTTTGTAGCTCTAAAAATGTCAAATGACTTCTGTGGTTTAATCCATATCTTCAGAAACTATATGATACGTGTGGGTGAGCAACAGAACAATATTAAAAGTCCTTTATTTCCCCCCTAAATCTCCACTTTTACGTTCACTTTCAGGTGTGAAAGGGAAACTAAACAAACACCACATGTGATTTTCAGAAGTACAAAGTGAAAGTGGATATATTTTGAGTGAAAAAAAAAAGGACTTAGTCATCCAAATCTTGGATGGCATGAGGGCAAGTAAATGATAATTTTCATTTTTGGGTGAACGATCCCTTTAATATGAAACCTTAGGGTTTGAAAATCAAAAAAAAAAGATCTTATACCTCGCCAAAGTCACCAAAATACTCGCGAATCCTCTCTTCTGTAGTTTCAGGGTTCAGACCACCAACAAAGATCTTCTTTTGTGGTTCTTTCTTCATTGCCATCGCTTTCTTAGGGTCAATCTGACGTCCGTCCAGTCTGTGTTCTTTTTGTGCTAAAACCTGCAAAAGGAATATCGGTTATACAGTATTCCATTGCCCAAGATTTCACAGTTCAGGATTTCCCAAGCTTACCTTGTCTACACTAGCTGAATCTTTGAACAGAATAAACCCGAATCCTCTTGATCTTCCGGTGTTGGGGTCCATTTTAATGGTACAGTCTGTCACCTCTCCAAATTTAGAGAAGTAATCTTTAAGATCCTTTTTACTAGTGTCCCAGCTGAGCCCCCCGACAAACATTTTCCTGAGGAATCAAGCAGAAAACAGTGTGAACAGGGTGACCAGAAGGGGGCGTGCTAGCACGGGTTCATTTTCCCTCTTTGCTTTCCCTCAAAACATAAAATCAGGCGGCTGCTGCTAATACTACTACTAGCTACAAATAAACTAACAGCGCATATGTACTTCAAAAATACACCTGACGCTCAAACATTTTCGAAAAGTTACATTTAGACGTTTAAAATTAAATGCCTTATATTTTCAGACCCCACTTTATGCTCAATTCCCCAAACCGCCCATCCCCCCTCAAGCGACACATGGCGCCAACAAAGACAGAAAGGAACAAAGGATTTTGTGACCGTACATTTAACACAATCATTACTCTAACATACCCCGCATCTTCTTCCCCTCTGCTCGCATCGATTTGCCCGCCGTCCGATGCACCATTTTGAGGGTCTTCGTCATTCCCGGCTGTTCCGTCGGCGCCGGCTTCTTCGTGCGTTTCGGCCTCCACCGCCTCGTACTGTTCGGCTCCGTTCAGATCCTCCTCGCCCTCGTGGCCGTTTTCCGAGGTCTCCATATACTGCTGCTCGGCGTCTGACATGGTGGTAGTTAAATGTGAAAACCTAAAACTGGTGAGAGATTGAGATGGTTACGAAAAGAGGGGTCTTATGTAACGCAATGGGCCGTGCATCTACTCCACCATTTTGAAAACAGGCGCTTGCATTTTCATACGCAACACGGATGGAACGCAAAGGGTTACAAAAATAACAGAACACATTCCACAGACGTTAAAACAGCATATTCGAACAACGGCTGCAAAGAGAATTGATACATTGTAGCGCGCGGCGCTGCACAAAGCTCGTGCGTCGCTCGTAGCAGTCCATGCCGCTTCTTTTCATTACGCAATTTTTTTATACATTTACAGCTTTACCCTACAACTCGCTTATTTGTACATATAAGGGTTACCGCAATAAAATATACGGTTTAGCAAATAATGCTTTACTTGTAAATACTTACCTTAAAAGCAGCAATCTGTCTTGAAAAGTGTCCGTGGATTGCTTTCCCGGTTTGGGCCCTTCCTTATTGCGCCGACCAGTGGTTTGTTTTATATTACTGGTCGGAACATAAAGAACTTTTAGTAAGGGGGCCTTTGATTGGATGTCTTGAAATGCCTATCATTCAAACAGCCAATCAGATGTGCCCTTTACACGTCACAGAAATCCTCCCCTAAACGCGCTTCATCTGAACCTCCGTGTTGAGTGGGGGAAGAACTCTTTGTTCTTATTTGGTTTCTAAACAAGTTGTTCATCATTTAAATACAATTTTGAAGTATGTGATTTCACAGCAGACAGAGAAAACGATGCAAAAGCCATTCGTAGATGGGGTTTTATACCGCATGCATTAGCAAGTTAGTAATACGATGTAAACAGTTACAATAGGCCGTTGTTTCATGTGAAGTGTTAGATTCATATTGTTGTTGAGATAAAAACGGTGCTCAATCAATTCAGTTCTCCGCTTTCAACACTGGATGCAGGCAGAATATTTATTTATTGCCATCAGAATATAATCGAATATAATAATCTTAACAATCTGTTCCGATGCAATATGGAGTTAAAAATGCCTCAATGCTCCTTTCATGATACTAATTTAAAGGATACTGTGAATTTGCAGTATGGTCTTATAGTTACATTAACTAAAAAAGACTGTAAAAATAGGTTGTGATTAAAGGAATAAAATCACATAATTTACTCACCCTCATGCCATCCCAGATGTGTATGACTTCCTTTCTTCTGCAGAACACAAATTATAAAAAAACAAAAAATTATATTTCAGCTCTGTAGGTCCATACAATACAAGTGAATGATGACCAGATCTCTGAAGCTCCAAAAAGCACATAAATGCAGCATAAAAGCAATCCTGATGACTCCAGTATTAAAATCCATATCTTCAAATGTTATATGACAGGTGTGGATGAGAAACAGATCAAGTCCTTTTTAACTATAAAACTTTCATTTCCACATTCTTATTTTATTTTTGGCAATTCTAATTCTCTATCCATATCGCCAACTATTGTTTGAGGCTGGTCAAAGGTGGAGATTGATAGTAAAAAAAAGGACTTTATTGATCTGTTTCTCACCCACATTTACCATATAATTTCTGAAGACATGGATTTATCCACTGGAGTCATATGGATTATTTTTATGCTGGTTTTTTGTGCTTTTTGGAACTTCAAAGTTCTGGCCACCATTCACCTGCATTGTATGATCCTACAGAGTTTAAATATTCTTCTGAAAATCTTAATTTGTGTTCTGCAGAATAAAGAAAGTCATACACATCTGGGACGGCATGAGGCTGAGTAAAAGATGAGAATTTTCAGTTTTGGGTGAACTAAACATTTAGATTGCACAATGAAATAAATAGTGGAAACAAAACTAGTTTATAAAAACACTTTTATTTCATAAAGCAATTTAGATCATATGAAGAATATGACATAAATGTACTCAGACAATAACTATTTGCTTAAAAAATGACTGTATTTTTTGTAAATCATACTGCTGCTTCTACTACAGTTCCATCAGACATTTTGGGTTTATTAGGGTTATTTTGTAACAGGCAATCAGCAAGCCATGTCTGTAAAAAAGAAAAAAAGAAAAGAAAAACATATATACATATATACATATTATATAATAAAAGGAACAGCTCACCCAAAAATCATAAAATCATTTACTAACCCTTATGCCAACTTAAACTTGTAAACTGGCTTTCTTCTGCGGAACACAAACAAAGATTTTGTTTGTCCATACAACATGAATCAGTGGGGTTCAAAACTTTCAAGCTCTGTAAAGCACATAAAGGCAGCATAAAGGTGGTTCCATGTCTTCTGAAGCAATACAATCAGTTTTGGGTGAGAAACAGACCAAAATAAAATTCCTTTTCACTATAAATCTTAACATCTGCAGTCTTCTAGGCAAGATTATGATTGAAAGCTCGATTACACTTCCTCGTGCTTGACGCATGCCTGTGTGCAGCGCTCTGCATATGCGTCTAGCTTGAGGAATTGTAATCGATCTTCAAATCGAAACTGATCGTATCGACTTCAGAAGACATGGAACCATGTCAACTCTCGAGTTGCATGGATGACCTTTATGATAATATAAAGTCATGCGAGTTTGAGACGGCATAAGTGTGATGGGTGAGTAAATTATAAGAGAATTATCATTTTTGTGTGAAATATTGCTTTAAATCAAGGATGTCAAAAAAGAAAGGAAATTGGCATAACTGTTTTAAGATCTCCAGTAAATTGTAATACTGTTCAGCAAAGCAGTGTAAGAATTACACTTACAAAAGGATCAGTTGGTTTCCTCTTGCACAGCTCAGTCAGTCCAGTGAGAAGTGTTGGGCTAACATACCGGCTCAGGTCTTTGGCGGCATCTCCCAATGGAATGGGTTCAATCACAGCTGAAAATGAGTTGATAAATTGGAGAAAAAGAAATACATTTACTTTTCAGATTTTTAATATGCATTCAAATCCTATCATTGGAAGACAATCATTCTTTTAATAACATAATGAGGGTGGTGTAGAGGGTTTGCTTCACTCACAGTTGGGAAAAATGAATCTGATCTCCCTCTCAGCAGCAGAGAATGATTCACTGCCGTGCACAGCATTCCGAAGATCACAAGTGCCAAATCTCACTCTCAGACTGATGATGACCGACAGTCAGACAGTTCATGTTCAGTCAAAAGTATTTCCCAGAAGAGGAAAGAAATTCAAAAACAATTTCTATCGAGTACTAGAATAGCACCATGCGTAGAACATGACAGATTACAGGTCGAATGTAAACTTGATTTGTAAATCATTTGGTCTGAAAAGCATAGCCAACCTGGAAATGCACAGGATATTAGTTGTTTCTACAGAACTTGAGAATTTAGCTGCACAAGTTTGCCATTTCATTCATCAAACCACCTGGCTAGACAGACAGAGTGGATTCATCCAAATGAACTGTCTTTCATCACCAGTCAGTATGTGTCTCTCTGGCCTTTATGCTGTTGACTGGTCCCATTATAGCTTTCCAGGTGGCAATAGCCTGCTGTCTGGCCAGCACTAGAGCAACAACCGGTCCAGAGCTCATGAAGGCAGTCAGATGGGGGAAAAACAGCTTCCCATTGTGCTCAATGTAAAAGTCACTGCACTGCTCGGGACTCAGCTGAAGCCTTTGCTTCTGTCACATGAGAAACATGACAATGATAAACACATAAGAACTCATATACAGTATGGCATACTTGCCATCTTTCTGTTCGACTGCTGTGCACTTAGTGTTCACAAACATGAGTATTTGGTTGGAGCTTAAATATGTATAAAAATAAAAAATAAAACAATACTGAGGTATAACCTTATTTTCTCAAAATATATTTGTTGCCTATTTTTACGATTTACGCATTTCAATTTCATGACAAAATTTCATCAGATTTGAGTGTGTAACATTTAACAAAATTAAGTTAATAAAACTCGTATATATAATTATTATTTTTGAATTTAGTTAAGATTACTCAATTCCATTTGATTGAATTTTGTCTTGGAATTGAAATGCGAGAGAATCTTAAAATGAGTCATTTTGAGTGTATGTCTGTCTCTCAGATTATATGGTAACAAATGTTTGTGGTGTAAATTGATAGCTGACATGACATTTCCAAGGACACATTGAACAGACAGCAGTGTGGCATTCTATCCTTTATCTAGAATTATTAGTTTTTCTTACATCTGAAAATGTTACATGATTATTATACCAGCAGTTTTATGATCATATTAATTGAGGGACTAGATGGGACATTTGTACTTTTAGAAATTAAAGGAATATTTGGGCCTAAATTAGTGGCATAATGTTAATTACCATGAAAGAAATTAATCTCGTCCATCCTTTATTTTAATTTTTTTTTTTTTTAAGAAAAAGTACAATGGAAGTGAATGGGGACCAATTTTTAAGGGTTTAAAGGCAGAAATTTGAATCTTATAATTTTATAAAAGCACTTATTTAATCCTGTTCAAACTTGTGTATTATTTGAGATGTAAATTGGATATAACTTTACACTTCACACTAAAATCATATTAACACACATTGTTTAAATGTTGCAGCTTTAATTTTGAAACAGTGAATATTTTAATGTTTCCTGATTTGCCCTGTTCACTTCCATTGTATCACTGTAATATTTTTTATTTCCTTTTTAAAATTAGAATAAAAAGTAGGCACAAATCGAAATAAACTATGGTAATCAACATTGTGCCAGATGTGCTCTCTATTGACCTTATATTTCACCCAAAAATGAAAATGTTCTCATCATTTACTCTCCCCATGCCACCCCAGATGTGTGATACATCTTTCTTCTGTAGAACACACATGAAGATTTTTAGAAGAATATTTCAGCTCTATAGGTCCATACAATGCAAGTGAATGGGTGCCAACATTTATACACTCCAAAAATCACATAAAGGAAGCATACAAGTAATCCATGCAAGTGTTTTAGTCCATATTTTCAGAAATGATATGATGGGTGTGGGTGAGAAACAGATCAATATTTTAGTCATGTTTTTAAGAAATTCTCCTTACCCAATTAGGTGGAGATATAAACGAAGAATGTGAATCACCAAAAAAAAAAAAAAAAAAAAAAAAAACGTGAAAGTGATCCATTGTTTTTCCACACACATTTACCATATCACTTGTGGAGACATTAATTTATCCACTGGAGTAGAATGGATTACTTTTATGATGATTTATGGGATTTTTAGAGTTTCAAAATTCCAGTCACCATTCACTTGCATTGTATGGCCCTACAGGCCTGAAATATTCTTCTACAAATCTTAATGTGTGTTCTGCAGAAGAAAGTAATTTACATCGGAGATATCATGAGGGTGACTAAATGAGCATTTTAATTTTTGGGTGAACTATCACTTTAACCAGAAATATTCCTAAGTATTATTTCTAATTTACTAGCCTAATGACCAGTTACATCACCTATCATATGCACATTCCCTTAGACGATTTAAATATTAACATTTTTTATATAAAAAAGAATAAGTCCATAGCAGTTCAGTTGTCAACTAATCAGTAGTCTCTCCAGTAGCAAACCACCATAAACTACAGAGAATATCGTTTATCTATCCAGCAAATTGATTAAAGCCAAAGTTCTCTCTATGAAGATCCGAGGCGCAGACATCTCCTCACGATTATCCTCGTCCATGACATTCAAAATTAAATGCTACCATACACAAGGCACTTCTCTAATTATTCTGTACACGCAAATATTTCTTAAGTCTACCTCCCAGAGAACAGACGGAATTAATAATTAAGCAAAACTAAGGCGTTTGAGTCCGGTTTCTGGTGGCCTGGTTGCTAGGATACCATGCAAACCAATGAAGCCCATGGCGCCATCTAGTGGCTGTAAGAGCAGTTGCACGCCTTCAGGCTTAGCATAGATTCTGGTTTCAGAGGAGATCAATTACACAATCACGAGACAACCAAAAATTACAACTTGAGAAACTAATGAGTAAATAGAACAAGTCAATTCTAGTTCTTTTTTAAACATTTTATTCAGACATTAGAAAAAGGCATCTATCTGGTTCCAATGGTCACCTGCCACACTCTGATCAGATTATCAGTGTAGCCAGCAAACAGAGTCTGTGAAGACAACATAAACAGGAATTACTTCTAAACAGACAATATTCAGAATTCATTGATTTAAAAGCATCTTACGGTCCCCCTCATATTTGCAGGACTGTCAGCATGAGGTTTCAGATGTTAAAAAGTGATTGGACATAATCAACGGGGGCACACCGGTCAAACAAGCAAAGAATAGCAGGTACTCATTCCTGGCAGAAAAGTGAATTGCTTTGAAACCTACCTGTCCATCAGCAGACCAGGCCAGAGAAGTGCACTGAGGCGGCTCAGCCTTGCTGTTGGTGGTGATGATGTCCTGTTTCAACTCATCAACAATGATCTTGCCCTCCAGATCCTGTCAAGAGAGTACAGTCAGCTCTGCTACAGTAGTACACAAGTGCTTGATGGGTCAAGCTGGGAGTTCTCAGAAACAGCCTCTTGTATCATCACAGAGTTACAGAAGAAATTAAGAGTTTCATCACTGAATCCTGCGCACCGACATTATGGTATCTAAACATACGAGATACGGCTATTCTTTTACACTGGAGCCTGCAGATTCTTGTTCTTTGATGTTAGATGTGTGATACACATACAAAAACTATTTAGCTTGTGAAAGTTCAGTCTTTTCATCTTATATTGTTATGTGGTGTATATGAACTTACCCAGATCTTGATGCTGGGTCCAGTGGCAGCACACAGCCAGTAACGGTTAGGGCTGAAACTAAGGGCATTGATGGGGTCACCGCCATCCAGGGTGTAGAGGTGCTTGCCCTCATTCAGATCCCACAGCATGGCCTGCCCATCCTGAAACAAGACAGCTGTCAGAACATTCAAAATCTCAAAGGGACAGTTCACCTAAAAATGAAAATTCTCTCATCATTTACTCACTCTCATGCCATCCCAGATGTGTGTGACGTCTGCTGAAGATTTTTAGAAGAACATCTCAACTCTGTAGGTTCATACAATAATTCATCCAAAAAGCATATAAATGGCAGCATAAAAGTAATTCAAATGACTTGAGATGTTTAATCCATGTCTTCGAAAGATATATGACAGGTGTAGGTGAGAAAAGACCAAAATATAACCCCTTTATCCCCCAATATAAATCTTGACAGCAGTCTTCATTGCGGATCATGATTTTAAGCTTGATTACACTCCCTACAGTGCCATCTAGCGCTCTGTGCATGCATTAAGCACCAAGATGTGTAATCGAGCTTGAAATGATGATCGTGCTTAGAGACTGCAATGGAAAGACGTACAGTGAAAAAAATATTTTTGGGTTTGTTCTCATCCAAATCAGATTGGATAACTTCAGAAGACATTTATTAAACCTCTGGTGTCAAATGGATTACTTTTATGCTGCTTTTGTGATTCTTGTAGCTACAAAGTTCTGGTCACCATTCACTTGTATAGTATGGACCAAACAGAGCGGAGATATTCTTCTAAAAATAATTTGTGTTCTGTAGCAGAAAGTCACATCTGGGTGGCATGAGGGAGAGTGAGAATTTTCATTTTTGGGTGAACTGTCCCTTTAAGAAAAATAAAAAATAGCAATTTACAAAACAATTGACATCCATTATAAAAAGAAAAAGCCACAGTAACAGTGAGACACTTACAATGGAAGTAAATGGGGCCAATCCATAAATGCTAAAATACACTTTCAATGAAAACATTATATAACATTAAAACTTTGTATCAGTAAGTGATTTTAAAATCACACTAAAATCATATTAACACACATATTGATTACATATTTTGGCTATACTTTTGAAACAGTGAGGATTTTATTGTTTATTCATTGGCCCGTTCACTTCCATTGCAAATGCTTTACTGTAACCACAATTAAAAAAAAAAGCGCAAGTCAATTGTTGCTGTAATCAACATTATGCCACAAATGCTGTTGATTGAACATAATAAATGCAGAATATTCCTTTTGATATTTTATTGTGTTCAAAAAGAGCCGCTATATCATCAGTGATGCAGATGGATAAAGTTTCATCATCTTTAACACAGGCCCATTCATGGTTCTTCGCTCTAGATCATGCTGCTGCTAAGCTGTTACCTGCAGTGATACCCAACCACAGAATGACAAGTTACCTTGCCACCAGAAGCACACAGAGATCCATCAGGAGACACGGTCACTGTGTTCAGGAATCCAGTGTGGCCAATGTGGTTGGTCTTTAGCTTGCAGTTAGCAAGATTCCATACCTATAAACAGACACAAATCATATACAAGAACTTAAGACTCAGCATTATCAAACAACACACTGAATCATGCAAGTCGTCCCGACTAAACCGTTCACTTGCACGTTAATAGTCTCAACCCTCTACCCATCATAATTGCAGGACTTGTCATCAGAGCTCGAGAGCTCAGACAAGAACAACGTGGATTTCTATAATCACCGGGTAAAGTTACTACAATATACCAAATACAAATGGAGCAACAGGGGCTCTGTGAAAAGCAGGGGTCTCACCTTAACCATTTTGTCCCAGCCGCTGGACACAATGATGGGGTTGCTGCTGTTGGGGGAGAAACGCACACAAGACACCCACTCGGTGTGGCTGTCATCCTGCAAAGAGGGACAAACATCAAAACAAAAGGGATTCAGAACAGCTACTCAAACACTAAACATTATAGGTAAGTGTCCTGGTTTATATTCAAGGAATGTACAAAAAAAAAAAGCTAAGTTACAGTGAGGCACTTACAATGGAAGTGAATTGGGCCAGTCCTAATATACTGTAATATTCAAAGACGCACCGTTTCAAAAGCATAACATCGTGCTCGTTAACATGATTTTAGTGATAAAAATAACTTACTAAACTTTATGCGTCGTGTTATATCCAATATTACAACCCTGTAGTCTCAGTATTGGCTATAACTTTACACAGAAAAGGTTCATAAGTGATTTTATTACACTAAAATCATGTTATCACACGTTGCTTATGACTTGACTATACTGTTCAAACAAATTTTAACATTTAAGGATTGCCTCATTCACTTCCATTGTAAATGCATTCCTGTAACAGTATTATTTTGTATTTAATAATTGAGGGACGAATCAAAATTATGCCATAAATGCTGTCGACTGAGCTTAACTTGTATTGAACCCGAAATATTCCTTTAAACTGCTCTATTTTCTCAAAGTGTCCAATCATAAACAAGCATTTATGAATTCATGATGACACTCTTTGTTCCATGATGATATGATTATGGAGGTGTACCTGGATTGTGTACTTGCAGACTCCAAGTGTGTTCCACAGTTTGATGGTCTTGTCTCTGGAGCCAGACACAATCTGACGGTTGTCTGCAGAGAAAGCCACACTCAGAACATCCTTGGTGTGTCCAACAAAGCGGCGGGTTGTTGTGCCACTATAATAAGAACATGCACAAAAATGATGAGTGGATCGGACGACCAATTCACATTTACAGCTCTGGAAAAAAAATTGAAGAAACCACTGCAAAATCATCAGTTTCTCTGGATTTACCATTTTATCGGTAAGAGTTTGAGTAAATGTAACATTTTTGTTTTTTTCTATAAACTATTGACAACATTTCTCCAAATTTCATTTATTTAAAGAAAATGACAACTGGTCAAACTAACAAAAAAAATTCTGTGTTTATCACTGATCCTCCATCTTGTCGTCTAATGGTTATACAGAGACCTGGAGAGGCCTCCAAGCCACAGTGTTTGACACTCACTGTGAGTTTTGGTGGAGGATCAGTGATGATCTGGGGGTGCTTCAGCAAGGCTGGAATCGGGCAGATTCGTCTTTGTGAAGGACGGATGAATCAAGCCACGTACAACGTTATCCTGGAAGAAAACTTGCTTCCTTCTGCTCTGACAATGTTCCCCAACTCTGAGGATTGGTTTTCAGCAGGACATTGCTCCATGCCACACAGACAGGTAAATTAAGGTGTAGATGGAGGATGACCGGATCAAGACCCCATAATGACCAGCCCAATCTCCAGACCTGAACCCCGTTGAAAACCTCTGGAAGTGATCAAGAGGAAGATGAATGGCTACAAGCCATCAAACAAAGCCGAGCTGCTTGAATTGTTGTGCCAGGAGTGGCATAAAGTCACCCAACAGCAATGTGAAAGACTGGTAGAGAGCATGCCGAGACACATGAAAGCTGTGATTGAAATCAGGGTTATTCCACCAAATATTGATTTCTGAACTATTCCTAAGTTAAAACATTGTTGTGTTGTTTAAAAATGAATATGAACTTGTTTTCTTTGCATTATTCGAGGTCTGAAAACACGGCATCTTTTTTGTTATTTTGACAAGTTGTCATTTTCTGCAAATATCTGCTCTATGACAATATTTTTATTTGGAATTTGGCAGAAATGTTGTCAGTACTTTATAGAATTTTTTTTTTTCATTTGACTCAAACACATACTTATAAATAGTAATATCCATAATCTTGAAGTGGTCTCTTAATTTTTTCCAGAGCTGTATGTCATGGCAACAAGTTGTAACAATGAATATAAATTCATACAAATAAGATTTGTCTTGTGGCTGTACTTTTTAGTGTTTATGCACTGGCCCCATTCACTTCCATTGTAAGTGCATAATGCAACCACAATTACTGCAATTTTTTTTCTTCTTTAAATAAGGGCCGAGTCGAAGTTATTTTTTTTGTGGTACAAAAAGTTAAACTCAATTGACAGCATTTGTGGCATAACGTTGATTGCCACAAATGCTGTTTTTTGAGCTTAACTTGTATTGAACCCAGAATATTCCTTTAAATCACAGCTGTTCTGGCCCAATACTCACAAAACCAATGACAGTTTCAAAAATCAAATGTCAAAAGTCAGTTTAAGTTCAGAAACAGCCTCTTTATCATCACAATGACACAGATAGCATTTGAGATTCATCACCACTTAAACAAATGGATGTTTTGTTTTTTAGAAGGTTTTTTCATTTATGTAGGTCCATACAAGGCAAGTTAATTGTGTACAGAACTTTGAAGCACCAAAAAAAAAAAAAAAAAAAAAAAAAAAAAAAACACATAAATGCATCAAAAGGAATCCATATGACTCCAGAGGCTTAATCTATGTCTTCTGAAGAAATATGATAGGTGTAGGCAAGAGAACCTTGAACTATTTATCTTTGCTTCTGGTCAGACATCCTATGATAGTCAACGAGTGGGTCGAGTTAACGCTGCCTCTCGCATCACACCAGCGTTTTCACATGTTCGGAACGGACATGGAGCTTCAGTACAGCTTTCCTCCACATAATGTCGCTTCTTAAGGCATTGATTAAACCACTGGAGTCGTATGGGTTACATTTATGTGCTTTTTGGAGCTTCAAATTCTGGTCACCATTCACTTGTATTGCATGCACCTGTAGAGCTGAAATATTCTTCAAAAATCTTTGTGTTCTGCTGAAGAAAGTAATACAAATTTGGGATGGCACGAGAATGAGAGAATTAAAATTTTTGGATGAACTTTCCCTTTACCTTGGGCAACACCTGACAACATTTTGAGTGACAGATGACACTGAAGCACACAAGCCTCCCCAAAATACTCACGTTGTCAGATCCCACAGTCGCAGGGTGCCATCCCAGGAGCCTGATAGGGCGAACTGCCCATCGGATGAGATGACAACATCACTCACAAAGTGAGAGTGACCCTTCAGGGCACGCTGTGGGATGCCATAGTTGGTCTCATCACGGGTCAGCTTCCACATGATGACGCTTTTGTCTGCAAGATGGAAAACACAGAAGATAACAAAACTGACCATTTACAGAAGTATCTGAAGGATTCCTTGCACACTATATTGGAAACACTGGCAACTAACTTACACTACTGCTGTCCTGTGAGCCTCAATTATTAATATAAAGCACTGTTACCTACACTAGTCTTTACATGACCACTAGTGCAAATATATGAGTTTAGTCCAAAGCTGGACTGTATGTCTATTGTGCTGTATAAACTGAAGGACTCACATAGGCGGGTACTCGTTGGACACCGGCGCGGCTCTCTGGGCACTTACCGCGGGACGCAGACAGGATCATGTCGGGGAACTGGGGTGTGGTGGCGATTTGGGTGACCCATCCACTGTGACCCTTCAGGGTACCTCTTACTGTCATCTGCTCGGACATTTTGGCACAGGATAGATCCACCTATAAAGGTGGATGGAGTTGGATTTTGAAGGAGGTCCAAGCCCTCCTATATCTCTCACACTGTTGCAAGAGGAAAAGGAAACGCCACACCGGAAGCAAAACTATTGAGGGCCATTTGTCTTCTTCATGTTGAGTTTTGTTGTGTGATTCATAATGTGAACAGCTTACCGCCACCTACTGTACACATAAGAAAACACTTTATGAGTCAAATATTTTAAGATATATTTGTCAAATATTTGTCATATTTTAATGTAATAAAGTTAGTTAATAACTTGAAAACTTAAGTATTAATTGAAAAAAAGTCGCTTTATCATAAAAATATGATAAAATAAAAAATTATATATAGATATATAAATTAATTCTGAGAAACTGACACACCTCACGCTAAAAAGGAATTGAACAAGGACATTAAAATAATCAAATGGATAGTATTACATTTGTTTTATTATTATTATTGTTGCAAATCGCTGTCCAGATGAAATTGTTCCAGTGTGGATTTCTGGACCCAGAACATCATTATGATTTGCATGACGCATACTGCAAATTATTATTGATTTATTTGTTTACACACACACACACACACACACACACACACACACACACACACACACACACACACACACACACACACACACACACACACACACACACACACAAATAAATAAATAAAACGTGTCATACGGGTAACTATATGCGTTAGGTTATTTGGGACAGCCTCTTTTCAAAGATATGCAGAAAATAAATTTCATAAATAAAACAAATGTAATTCAGTAAACATAAAGAGTCTTCCATTGTTAAACCTAATTTCACAAAATAAATTGATAAATGTACCGCAAGTTATAGGCGTAAATATATATTGACATAAGGAATATTCATAATTTTTAGTAAATCTGCATTTATAAATAAAACATTTAATCAAAGTTTAATTTATTTATTCACGGTAAATCAATTTTTAATGTTTTTTTTTTTTTTAGAATAGATATTCTTTTTTGTATCCAAATGTGTGTGGACAAAAATAATTGTTTTCCTTGTTTACAGCAAAGTAAATGGATCCTGTCAGCGCGCGCGCGCGGGGCGCGTGCACAGTACTGCACAGGTTTGTCACGTGGTCGCGCGTGGCGTGCTCAGGCTCTGATTGCGTCAAGGAGCATTTCTGGATCGATCTCGCTCGACCGACGCCATTGAGAACCCCACCAACGACGACAAAGAAAGACGAAATATTTTCACTTTCTCGAAAAGCATCTTCGACACATTACTACGATTATTTTGAGTCTTTCAAATGCAAGTTAAGGTAGTATTTCAAATATTCGTTTATCACTATACCTTCACGGACTGCTGATTTGATAAATGTAGAATTGCAAACGCACTTGCGAACGACCGATAACATTGAGTCCAATTTCACTGAGCTAAATTAAGAAATAAAACGCAATACATGTATTGCATTCTTTAAACGTAGACATTTTGACGGTCATTTATCGATTTTAGAATGATCTGGAACCTTTATGCAAACAAGTCGCTTCAGAAATGCATGAGATTTTGTAGACACGCCAGAAAAAGAAATGAAAGTTGTCAACGAAGCATTATTACATGTGAGGTTTAGGCTATTTAACTATAGCCTAACCATTGTATTTACTTAAGGCGGTGTAATTGAACTGTTTTTGTGTATTTTGTCAGATGAGGCAGTTGAAGAGGTTGCGCTCTCCAGATCCGAGAGACGAGGAGAGTTTAGAGAACAGAAAGAGACACAGACGAGACTCGAACAGTAGCGAAAGAGAGAATAAACACAGAAAGCACCACCATCATCACAAGACCAGCGAAGGGTGAGTAACACTAACTGACCTCACATCAAAAGCACTGCCTTAATGAACATCAGCATGTTTATGAACTAGAGACATTATCTTCTGTGGAGTCTCCACATGTCCACCGTGTTTTCCCAGAATTGTCAAGTAGTTGTTTGAACCTCATGTGACATCTTCAGCGCTTGTTACCTAATACTAGTCTTTCAAGTTTTCCAAGAATATTCTTGGAAGTTGGTAGACACTCGATTACATGAACACAGTGTGTTTTTGTGTGGCCTAAATAAACAAGAGGATTTATTTAGACATGTATGTCAGTGTCCTTGTTCCACGTAGTAGTTGTTTATTTAATGATTCAGAATTATTGTTGTCAACATGGAATCAAAATGGACCCTATTTACTTTCTTAATGCATGTTTTATTGTGAACATCTAAAGAACATTATTTAGTTATTCTACAGTAAAGAATTGTCTAACGACTCAAACACTTTCCCTCTAATCAACTCTTCTCTGGTGAACATGTTTTCAGTTACAGATTTCACATTATTGCATTTAGATTTTTACGTTTGTTTTAGGTTAAATTAAAAATGGTCATGTGATGTTGCTATCCAGATAATCAAAGTCTAAGTGAAAGCTGAAATTCTTGAAAAAGAAATGTTGGTATGATAACTGCAGAATAACTTTTTATTATTTCTTTTAAAAAATAAGCAGTGAAAACTTCTGTTCTCTATTAACTTGTTGCTACGCATTTGTTTTTAATAAATAAATTATACATCTTTTAAAGGTCTAAGGGTTCAGCATTGATAAACGATCTCTGTTTCATGATAGCAATGCTCCAGAAACAGCAATTCATTATTTATGCCAGTAGTAGAAATGAAAACATGCAATATCAAAACTGGACTTCATACCTTTGTTATGAAAACACGATCACCAGATGAATCCAGTTCAACACACTTGGGTCAATTGTCCATGACAAGCGTTCATTGACAAACATCCAATAGCACTTTTAGTCCATAAAGGTGATAAATCAGAGAAATATTGATATATTCTTCATTGTTTACATGAGATCTCGCCTGAAAGAATTACCCCTTGTCATCGTTCTTCAACAAACTATGCAATCTGAGCAGCATTCAAGTAATGTATATTGTTTTATATATTAGAGTCTCGTAAACAAAATGAGCCTGTCTCCAAAGTCTATTTTTTAAAATGCGACTTAGATTTATTCATAATATCCAAGCAGTGCGGTCAGAGTTTGTCGTTTTGAAAGGCAGAGCCTTAATTTTACTCGGTACACAGTGATCTGGCAGCGATTTTACAGAGAAAAAAGCGTGCAGGAACCTCATTGTTTGTTAGATCATCTTCAAATTTGAAACGTAACTTCTTTAGACTCGTGGCTTTGAGAACATTGTATTTCTGGGTTGTCTTGGTACTGTTATTATTGTTTTTTTTTTAATTATAAAAAACATGTTCAGCACAAAATATTTCCATTACTATAAACTTCAGCTTCTCTAACTTTAAAAAAATAACAACATATATTTATTCTGAAACTTGGGAAATAAAGCCCAAAGTGTCTTTCAAAAGATACTAGAACTGTGTCCATACTCCAAAGGGTCCCGTAAATACAACCATTTAAGTTCAGGTATGTCATTTTCATGGTTTGTGCGCAAAAAGGGGGGGTGTGTATCAACAGGTTAAAGTCAGTTGGTGTAACCAACATGTACGTTGTTGTCATGTGACAAAAAACCCACAAAACAGGGAGGACCCCTTTAGACCCTCAGTCTAGACTGTTATTGAAGTATTTAATAAACTTATTATTTGATCATTTTAAGTAAATATTTTGACATTTTTATGAAAATGCACATTTTGTTAATTTGGTGTAGTCCTGAGAAAACCTCTACATTCTTGACTGAAAAAGTATTATAGAACATTTTTTAAAAGTACCTTAAAAATATATATTTGAAAACTTTTTGAAATTAACTAAGCTGCATACACTCATGTATTCAAGGTGCAAGGAAAATATTTGAATACCTTTTACTTGATGGTTACACCACGATATTTTTATAGTCAATAAATACTTTAAAGCTATAAATGTTTTTTGTAAAAATTGTGAAACCAACATGGATGTAAAAAAATACATTTCAATGAACTTGAAACATGTGTTTTTAAACTAGATAAAAAGAAATCTCATCTTTATTTCTTCGAACCTTAATTGTTGAAAATATTTCATATTGACTTCAATGTCGTGTCACCCAGCGTACAAATTTGTGGACATTGTATTTTGGCTTTGCTATATGCAATGTGTAGTTTAAATGAATTTAAACTGAGTTATCTCAGTTCAGAAGATTCTGGGCTGTCAGTAAAGGGTTCAAATTTCGACGTACAGATTCATGTGACAAAACAACATGGCACTGATCACAGAGTTTATCTTTGAGAGATATGCCAACAAAACTACATCTGGTAAGAAACCTAATTACATTTTGACAATGAAAACTGTTTGAGGCAAACAACTAGTCTCAAGTTTCATCCCAGTGTTTCCCCTGCCATTATATTAGGGGGGCGCCCCGGCCCCCCAACGGCACCCTCCGCCCCCCCTTGAAGGTAAAGTTAATTATATTTTCTATATAGCGCCAGATCACAACAGAAGTAATTTAAGGTTACCTTTCCAATAGAACAGGTCTATACCTTGTTCTTTTATTAAACAAACTAAATAGCCCTTAAGTTATTTATCTTTTTTACACGACGGCAGGTCATTTCTGTCTCTACATGGTCGCACGTTTCCTATCTCCTCAGCTCTCTGTATCGCGCACAGCGGAGTTCCGCCCCCTATGCGCGCACACACCCGCCTGCACACACACACACAGACACGATCGCGCGCACACAGGTGAGCATAGGGGTGTTCGATTCCAGGTTTTCTGGTATGGAGGTATGCATAATTACAAACTAGAGTCACTATGACTGTTATCTATTTATAAAGAGATAAGCTACAAGCTACATGTAGGATAAATACAAAGTTTCTACGACAGCTCTCTGGCATGGTGTAATGTCGCGGATACACTAGACTTTGAGACTACGGTCGTGATATGACGTCACATTAATTCAACATATAACAAATAGTAATACACTCAAAATGTAAAAAATATACAATCTACTCGACTTTACTGCAAAAATATAATTTTTATTGGGATTAGACACTCACAAGTGAGTGATTTCGGACACAGTAACAGAGTCGACACCAAGAGTCGATTCCTGTGATGGAGTCGACCCCGAGTCTGGCGCTATTCAGAGTCCAGGAATCGACTCTTTGGAGTCGACTCCCCATCACACACTCCCACCAGCGGACAGAAAGCGTGCGTCGGAAATATGTTGCGTCAATCACCTGAAAAGAAGACAAAAATATCTGTGTTTTTTAAACGCTCCCAGGGTGGTGAAGATGGCAACACTCGCTCTCCTGTAAGTAGCACCCGGAGTAGCGCTACTGCTCCTAGTCCAAGTACAGAAAAGAGCCCAAGTGCTGCACGCCCTTTCCCTGACAAGCAGCAAAAGTCCAGTCACTAGTGATGGGTCGTTCGCGAACGAGTCGGCTCTAAGAGCCGACTCTTGTAGGTGAACGTTGGGAGCCGGCTCTCATATCAGAAGAGCCGGATCTATTAATAAAAATATTTAAAAAAAATTAAGATATGAACAATCAAAAGATTTAAATTAATATAATTAACTAATTCAAAGAACGAAAAAATAAAATAATATAGGCCTTAATGCTCAATCACACACATTTGTTCTGACTGTCTGCTCAGACTAACAGCCTGCTGGCTTCTATTGCTCTGACGGTCCCAGTCAGTAGTGTAAACTGTGAAAGAGACTTCTCAACCATGAACAGGGTAATAACAAACTTTTTACAAGGAGACCATCCCGTTTGTGTCTGTGTCAATTTTCCCCCACCCCCCATCCGATATGCAATTTTTTTAAATTTGAAAGATTTATCGTGAAACGCCACGCTGTTAAATAGGGCTGCATGATTTGGACAAAAAGTCATATTGCGATTGCGATTTGAACTGCGATTATGATGGTAATGTTCAAATGCAAAAAGGCTACTGGGGTTTTCACATTTGAACCCTGTTAAAAAGAACCAAACTGAGACCTTTTTTCAGTTCACCCACAAACAAATAAATATATAAACAGCGAAACAAAGTCTTCTTCATATCCAAATGTTACCATCTACCGTGTACCTATTTTTGTCCATATTATGACAGGATCTCTGCCCACTAATCATCATCATTAGTTTTTGAAACAGTCAACTTGAATATTAGGGATGCTCCAATCAGGATTTTAAACTCTGGCACCGATCTCCAATTTTCATCAATCGATGCTGATCATTTAACTTTTTATCAGCAGCCCTGTCAAAACTGGTTATATGTAAGCTTTCTGCTCAATGTCATGTTAACTAAATCCCTGTGGATCCCTGTCCCCAACCATAGTTGTTGCCTAGTTTTTGATGTCAAAAGTGATGTTGGTTGATTGAATAATTCAGTATAAACAAAATATAATTTTAAAATATAAATGTAACTCTTTATTCTAGGCCTTAAAAACTTATGCAAACTATTCTTTACTGTATATAAGATCTAAAGAATGAGGCTTAATGTCAAACTGATGTTGAACTGATAACCCATTGATGTAAATTACATTTTAAAGTGAAAATTTTGTATAGTTTGTCACCATTTAATTATTTTTATTAATTATATTTAATTTAGCAATGCAGTATATTATAGTAATAAAATATTTGATATAGATTTATTATATGTATGTTCCTTCCATTTCATTTTGTTGGATGTTGGTAATATATGTTGGAATGGTGGTGGCGTAGTGGGCTAAAGCACTAAACTGTTAAGCAGAAAGTTGTCGGTTCAATCCCCACAGCCACCACCACTGTGTCCTTGAGCAAGGCACTTAACTCCAGGTTGCTCCGGGGGGATTGTCCCTGTAATAAGTGCACTGTAAGTCGCTTTGGATAAAAGCGTCTGCCAAATGCGTAAATGTATTTCCGCTCTCACTTTGTTTCCGCGGGGAGTGTAATAAGGGCGACACGCTCTCTCGTGAAGTAAACAAATGACGAGAATGAAGAGCGCATGTTTCCGGACTCTACAGTTGTTACTGTTAATCCTGTTTGCTCAGCAATCATTTAATAAAGATGTTTAAATTATACCCCATCTTGTATTCTGCGATATTATTATGATACCTCTGCCTTGCTGAGACTGAGATGCTGCTACCGCAGATAATAATAAAAAACGCTTCACGCAGGACGCGCCAATTTAGTGTAAATACGCTAAATACAAAGTGTTTAACGCACGTAAGCAAACGGAACTGAACTCGGAGCACTCCTGTTACTCCAAGCATGAGGGAATTGTATTGCACAGAACCGCTGCGAAAACACTGTAAATGCGCTAATTTAATATAGACTGGACTGAGCAGCGCAAATAATCTTTGAAGGGAGCAGAATATTTATTTAATTAATTAAATCGCAGCCCTTTGTTATTTAATAATCGCACAAGGTCATATCGCGGTTTCGATTTTATTTTGATTAATTGTGCAGCCCTACTGTTAAACATAATGTACACTAATGTGTACTTTAGCGCTTTAGCTCCTTAGAAATACTATATTCACTGTGCATTATTATATTGAGAATCAATCATCCAAAAGCTGAAATTTTGCTTTCAGAGGCTTTATATGGAGTTAGGATGAAAATAAGGTGTATTTCAAATTGTTCTGAGACCAGTGCAGACAGACAGCACACTTGCGATTAAGTCATTCACTAAGAAGGGAGCATACTATAGCTTTCCTTTGCAGCCAAGTGCATTCACTCCTAATATCTGGTCAAAAGTTCAGTTTCAGGTTACAGATGATGTTTGGATCACTCAAAATGTTTGGCAGACATGGGACAATGATAATCAGTACATAGAAAGATAAATTCTGAATCAAAATTTTATTACAACATGGTTGACTGTGATTGGACGATGCTGGCCATCACTTTAATTCAGAATTATTTATGCTAATTCCTGATTAGTAAAATGCTTCAGCACTGACCATCACTTGGTTTGTTTGACAGTGCAAAGAGAGAACAGTGAGATTTTGTTGCCAAAGTCGAAAAAATTATATAAAAGTGAAATAAATTCAAATAATTTCTTTCTATATTTTTTTTATTTCTGCTTTTCCCTTTACAGAAGATCAACTGTAATGTTTGTAACGTCTCAATAACATGAATAACCAACACTCCCAGAACATAATACAAAATTTGATTAAAGTTTTTTTTAATTTTTTTTTATAGCTTGGTTTTATTTACAATTTCACAACGTTGTCCCACTGTCCACATATGACGACAATACAAAACTATTTGCTCTAGAATTTTTGCATGTTTATTAGGTGCTACTAGTTTCAAATCAAAAAGGGAAATGGAAAATGCACCCGGTACTCACGCCCGTGTCTCAGGAGGATAATTAACACTCACCTTGTGCACTTATTGATTCGTACTGTTTTGTAGTTTAAATGACTCGGTTCACTGTGGATTTGACTTTGCCTTCTTTCCATAGGCAATACCTTGAGACAAGGAGCTCAAATGAAAGACTGGAATTTAAAGAAATTAAGTTCAGAGATTACGAGGATGACAGCAGTACTTCCTGTAAATACAAGAAGAGAGACCAGGACCAGGAGAGAGACAGAGACTGGCACCATTACAGCAAGTCCTCCGGGAACAGCAGGCGGAGCAGCCGGCACAGACACCGGCACCATCGCTCGCATCGTCACTCAGAATCGGTATGGGCACTGTCCTTCTCCCTTTGCCATTGTAACTATCATATCTCTGGTTTATTTCTCTATTTCTCCTTGTGGACTGTTGGAGTTCCTCATGCCCATTATTGTCTGAACGAACGGCAGCAAGAATGTTGGATGAAGTAATTGCTTTGATATTAAAGGGATAGTTCACCCAAAAATTATTTTCTGAGGTCATTTACTCACCCTCATGTCATTCCAAACCTTTATTACTCTTTCTTATGTGGAATGCAAAAAGAGTTCACTAGCAGAATGTCTTGAACTGCTGTTTTTCATACAGTGAAAGTGAATTGTGGAAATGGAAAAGAGCAGTTTGGACATTTTACAGAAGGGTTCCACAGAAAATGTCATATTGCTTTTGAACAGCATGATGGCGAGCAAATTATGTCAGAATTATATGTTTGGGTTAAAAAATAGATAAACAAATGCTATCAAATCTAAAATTAGTCTGATGGAACAGGAAATCCACAGCATATAAGCTGTTTAAGGCACCTCAATCATGGAGGGGGAAAATAGCAATCTAAATGTTGTTAAATTATAAATTGTTATAACTGTCTATTTAATGGTTTGAGAAAGTATCTCATCTGAAATTATGTTGCCAATTTTTTTTCTTCTGAAACACACCCAATATGGTGGGCCCTGTGTGTATCTCGTGGGCTGAATTTGCATTGGCTGGCTGCTGCGGGTATCTGAATGGCCTGAATCGCTTCCCCCCTACTCATTCTACCCTCGCTGAATGAATGAATGGCGCGTTCTGGTCCCCCCCCCCGATTCTCATGGGTTAATGGTGGTGATGATGATGGCGGTGGTCCGAAACCCCAGAGGAGCCATCGCAGGAAAAGATCCAGGAGTGTTGAGGATGATGAGGAGGGGCACCTGATCTATCACAAGGGAGACATGCTGAGAGCAAGATGTATAGAATATACACTTTTCTGTATCTCTTTCTGTGTCTTTTGGTTTCATTCACTGCTTAATTGTTTTGTTCTGGGGTCAAACTTTACATGTCACTCATAGTTTTAGCCTAATTTTGGGTGCAATTGTGAGAGAACACGTAATACTTATTCAGATTTTTGTATCACCAGCCTAGTATTGTTTTCTTTGTGTATCATTTCTCAATTGCTTTTTTATTTTGAGTCTTCCAAAACGCAGCAAAATTGTGTTTGTTAGGGTTTGATGTGATTCAGTCCATTGCATGTTTCTAACTGGTTCTCTTTAAACCCATAGATGAAATTGTGTGCACGCTTGGAGAAGGAGCCTTTGGCAAAGTGGTGGAGTGCATTGATCATTCAAAGTAAGTCTTAATAATCTTTATTTTGTTTAAAAAAAAAAAAAAAACACCAAATGTATTTCTTATTCTTAAGAGTTTTTAAATTAATGTCAATACTGCCTTTCCGTTTGAGATTCCAGAGACCTGGAATGATGTATGCGTAAAAAACAACATTAGTAATTTTGAAATTAAACTCTTTTTAAAATATGTTCCTTTGACATAGTCAAAACCTTGTAGAGAGCTGTTAATTAAGTTTTGACCATTTATTGTGTCAAAAGTGCCATGTTCTTTTCAGAAAGAACCCCTGGAAAGCCACACTGAAGAAAAATACTTCAAAACAAGTCCTAATAAGCAATTGACTGAGTGTACCGCTACAGTGTGAACAAGCTCACGAATGCATGTGAAAATGAATTACATTTTTTCATCTATTAGTCTATACTTGGAGACTCAGAGACCCCAAACAGCAGTAGTGTCACATGTTTCATGGAGGACTTTTGAAGCATGTTGTCAAGTTGAAGTTTTATTACTAATGGGTTCTTAAATTAGAAGTCATGAAGTAGTATAAACCTGATACATCTTACTGATAAAAGCTGAGTAATGCTTGTTTCCCAAACCCCAATTCAGAAAAAATTGGGACAGTATGAAAAATGCAAATAAAAACAAAGGAGTGATTTTATAAATTATATTCAACCTTTGCTAAATTGAAAGCACTACAACTACACATTATATTATGTTTTTCCTTGTGAATTTCATTGTTTTTTTGAAAATGTAGAGTAATTTCAAATCAGATGATTGCAACACGCTCATAGTTGGGACAGTCGAGTGTTTACCACTGTGAAACATCACCATTTCTTCTAATAACACTTACTAAGCATTTAGGCACTGAAGACACAAGATTGTTAAGTTGAGAAAGTGGAATTTTCCCCTCATCCATTAAGCAGGTCTTCAGTCGCACAGTTGTACAGGGTATTCATTGCCGTATTGTGCACTTCATTATGCGCTACACATTCTCAATTGGAAATGGTCAGGACTGCAAGCAGGCCATCTAGCTCCCACACTCTCTACTTACATAGCCATGCACTTGAAACCTAGGCAGTATGTGGTTTGAAGTTGTCCTGTAGGAAAATTCCGGGACATCCCTTGAAAAGACAGTGCTGGATGGCAGTACATGTTGCTCCACACTTTGTACATATCTGTCTGCATTCATGGTGTTCTCACAGATGTGCGAGTTACCAATGCCATGGGCACTGACACACCCCTGGACCTTTTGGACCTGATGCTGATAACAGCTTGGATGGTCTTTTTCCTCTTTGGCCTGATAACAAGTCGGCTTTGTTTTTCAAAACAAAAAAACAGTTCCACAGTTCTACTTTCCATCTAAGATGAGACAGAGCCTAGAGAAGTCTTTAGAAGATTATTTGCTGAAGCATCTTTTGGCAAATTGGCAAGTCTCAATTGATCCTTGCTCTTGAAGGACTAGGCTGTTTTTGGAGGCTCTCTATATACTATGACTAGGGCTGGGTATCGTTCCAAAAATTTCGATACCGATATCTTGACTTCGATACCGGTTCCTAAACAATACTTTTTTTGATACCAATTTTATGAAATCGGTTTTAACAAGATTACAAACATTACATAAAAAAAAAAAACTTTGTTCAGTTTGTAGACTTTTTAATGGACTCAAAGACTCCTCTCCTGAGTCATCTAGTCTCCTCATGCCAGGGTCGGCAGAGGCTATAACATTAATGTGAAGAGGAAAAAACAAAACAAGAAAGCTAAACTGTTAATTAAGCCAACCCTAAGGATAAGTACGTTTAACGAGATAACTAGTTTAATGTGAGTTAAACTTGATCTGTTACTGTCAACCTTAAAGCATTTTTATCATCGATTTAGCTAGCTGTCTCTATAGCTATACATCCAAACAGTATCTAAATAGGTAGGTCTAGTAGGTCTCAGTTTATAGGACTATGTCACCACGCACAGAAATGTTAATTTAACAAATACACAAGCATGTACCACTACAAGTTAGCCGATTTTGTTTGTTTGCTAAACGTTAACCTTACCTGTGTCCCAGTCATAGCGGCACTGCATTCATCAGTAGTTTTGGAGGAAGCTCTGTGGCAGGATGCTGAGAGGATGACCGCACCGGCTTGGTCTTCTTGCAGTCAAAGATGGAGCAACTTTCAGCTCTTAAGTTTATTCCGTGCACAGTCAAGTGCTTCATAAGATTTGTCGTGTTGCTGGTCTTGGCAGCAATTATCTTGTTGCAAATATTGCATTGAGCACTGTTGCCATCGAGCCTGGTGAAATGTAGCCACACTTTTGATCTTTTCCACATCTTTTACATCTATGGGGGTTGAAACGCATACATGCTATAGCCTCATGTGTGAGCTGCGTCTCTGGGCGTAACCGGCCTAAACTAGTGTTTTTCCTTAATGCCTAAACACAGCCAATCACTGGCACTTAGATTTGGGCACATCTAGCATGCTACATGCTTATCAATGCTTATGTTAAGTAATAAGAGAAGGCACTTGTGGGGATGCATTGAAGTTTTTCTAGTGTGTTAATTATATTACTCTCTGTTGTTATTGCAGTGGAGGAGCTCGAATAGCTCTGAAGATCATTAAAAACATTGAGCGCTATCGAGAGGCAGCACTGTCTGAGGTGGAGGTGCTGGAACAGATGAACTCACTGGACTATGACAGACGATAGTAAGTGCCTGAAAAAGCAGATAAAAAAGAGATTGCCAGTAATTTACAGCTCCATGTATGATCAAATGGTTAACAGTTGCATTGAAGATCACACCTAGCTTCAGATTTACAGTTGCTTGGGTGCACAGAAGTCCAGACTACACATTAGCTGTGGTTTATTTCATGTTTGCTGTCTCCTTTTTCCAGTGCCTGTGTGCAGATGCTTGACTGGTTTGATCACCACGGGCATGTGTGCATCGCCTTTGAGTTGCTGGGCTTGAGCACATATGATTTTCTGAAGGAAAATAACTTTCAGCCCTTCTCTATCAACCATATCAGATACATGGCCTACCAGATCATCAGAGCAGTGAGATGTGAGTCATGGATTTGTTTAGATAGGTTTGTGTTCCTGTATATGTTTCGGACTAAACAAATTTAGCTAATGATTGCTTCTTTTTTATTTAGTTCTTCATAGGAATAAACTGACACACACTGACCTGAAACCAGAGAACATCCTCTTTGTCAATTCAGATTATGATATCAAGTACAATCCAAAAATGGTAAGGATTGACATTGACTTCATTTAGAAGTGTCTTTGTTTTCATTCATGAAAAATGAAATATGGCATCAGCCCTAAGTATTTGTGTGGTTTTGAATTGCAGAAGAGAGATGAGAGAACTCTGAAAAA
The DNA here is from genome assembly GCA_032164185.1 of Moxostoma hubbsi. Lineage (NCBI taxonomy): Eukaryota > Metazoa > Chordata > Actinopteri > Cypriniformes > Catostomidae > Moxostoma > Moxostoma hubbsi. The sequence continues at coordinate 35,165,464 of JAVLUX010000016.1, read as the reverse complement.
TCCCGATGTGAAAGTAGTTGATTTTGGCAATGCAACATTTGAGCACGAGCGCCATACGTCTGTGGTGTCAACACGACATTACCGGGCCCCAGAGGTTATTCTGGGTAAGAAGCTATGGATGGTGGTGTTTGTAGATTACACGCTAGCTGTTATTTTTTGGATGCTTTAATTAAAATGTTTTGTTTTTAACAGATCTGGGCTGGAGTCATTCCTGTGATGTGTGGAGTGTGGGATGCATTCTTATCGAGTATTATCTGGGATCAACTCTATTTCAGGTCATTATTTTGGGTTTTTTCTGATTTTAAAGGAGTATTCCAGGTTCAATACAAGTTAAGTTCAGTTAACAGCATTTGTGACTAGGTTGATTTACACACAAAAAAAAAAAATTGTTTAATAAAAAAAAAACATGTTACAGATATTCAGTGGAAGTGAATGGGGCCAATGGGGTTTCAAAAGATATAAATATGGTTTTAATTCGATAAAATCACATACTAAGAAAGTTTTTTTTTTTTTTGGTAATAAATGAGGGGCGAGAATAAATGAGATTTTTGTTGAAATCAACATTAAGCAACAAATGCAGTATATTGAGCCAGTATTTAAACCTGGAACATTACTTTAGTCCGAGACTTAATAATTCGCAAATTAAGGGGGGGCCTGGGTAGCTTAGTGGTAAAGACACTGACTACCACCCCTTGAGTTCGCTAGTTCGCATCCCAGGGCGTGCTAAGTGTCTACAGCCAGGTCTCCTAAGCAACAAAATTGGCCCGGTTGCTAGGGAGGGTAGAGTCACATTGGGTAACCACCTCATGGTCGCTATAATGTGGTTCACTCTCAGTGGGGTGTGTGGTGAATTGGGCGTGGATGGTGCGAAGTGCTATGTCTCCATGGCAACGCACTCAACAAGCCACGTGATGAGATGCGTGGGTTGACATCTCGGACGCGGAGGCAGCTGGGTTTCGTCCTCCACCACCACGATTGAGGCGAGTCACTATGCCACAATGAGGACTAAAAGCGCATTAGGACTTGGGCATTCCAAACTGGGTGAAAAGGGGAACAATAAAAAAAAACGAATTGATCTATTAATCAAATATGGCTCATTTTGTTTTTCTGTGGTTTGAAATTTTAGACGCATGATAGTAAAGAGCATCTGGCTATGATGGAGCGAGTGCTGGGCCCCTTACCTACCCACATGCTGCAGAAAACAAGGTTACATTTCAGTGCTTCATATATATGTTATGTGACATGTTCAAGCACTTTTCTGATTTTGTTACTGAAAGACATTTAAGTGATTTCACCTGTTTGTAGAGGTTAACAGATTTTTGTTACTGTTTGAACTGAAGGACATAAACTTTGTGTACATTTGCTGCTTTTCATTGACAGTTTTGATAGTCAACTCTGTTTTCATCATTATGCAGGAAAAACAGATATGTTCATCGTGATAAATTGGACTGGGACGTGCACAGCTCCTCAGGACGATATGTCAGGAAGCAATGCAAGCCACTGAGAGTGAGTTTGTCATGAACAACTTATGTTAGCTTTGTCATTTCGGGTTTTATATTTACTTTTAAGACACTAAAACCTTTTTGCAAGGCTAAACAATATGTTTTTCACACCTTAGAATAATTTCTGATCTTTTCCTTTGAATTCTTTTCTAAAGCAATACTTGGTCTCCAATTGCTCTGAACACAAGCAGCTGTTTGATCTCATAGAGAGGATGCTGGAGTATGATGTCACCAAGCGGATCACCTTGGATGAAGCTCTCAAACATCCGTTCTTCGACTGCATTAGGAAGAGCAAGAAGTAGTGTTGATCTAGCTGCTCATTCAAGTTCCTCTCTGGGAGAGGCATTGACAGTGACTGTATCAGTTCTCTGCATTGATGATACTATGCTCTCTTTGCATTGTTTATATTTACTGTACTTGCTTTTTGGTTGAGGGTACGTGACTTATTGCTCTCGGGTTCCATTTATTTTGTTATTTATCATGTACATGCATCACATGACTGAGATTCAGATGTATAACTGAAGAGACTGGGCTTACTAGACTTGTTTTATGTTGTTGAATATGCTCTCATATGTGTAGGATACTTGTATGATTAAGACTGATTTGTTAGTATGGTCAGAATGAAAGTAGTGATATTTGATGGTTTGAATTTTCATGTAAAAATCCTTTAAATGATTTTAAATAAAACCAGGTCCTGGTCCAGAGTCATTTGTCTTATTGAGATGTAATGTTCTCATGCAGTCAATAGGGGGCGGAAGATCACAGCTCTACATCAACAAACAGAGATTGTACTTGGATTACTGTAGTGTCTACTCTTGGCAAAAAAATAGTGGGCTTGGGGCCTGTGATTTAGTAATCGGTCCAAGGTTGTTAGATAAATTAAAGGGGTGTTTAAAAGAAATACTGTTGGGTTTTATTCAGTCTATTGCTGAAAACTAAGACAGTTTGTTATATGTAGTTTCTCACATTCATGGAAAACCTGAATGTATCAGGAAATGTTTCAATTGTTATTTCCAGCCCTGGACAAATCATGTAAATATTGAAAGAAATTTGTTGGGATTTTTAATAGTGAATAAAGTAAAAATTTAACTATTCCATTGACTACAAATTGTTCTTTGTGAGAGCAAATATAGGATTTCTTCTGTCTAAAGTTTTTAAATTCTTAACCAGTAACCCCCAAAGACTGCAAAAGTCATGATAAAGTCACACACTCAAACTTTTAATTTCTTAACATTCCATGAATTTTTTTTTTATTTTTATAAAGATTACTCATTTTAATTGGACAGAAGTTAATGAAATTGAAATGTGTAATTTACAAAAACTAATTCTAATAAATTGCTTGTGGGAAATAGTTTTGGTCCAAAGAGTGAATTATACTTAAGATATTAAATTATATTATACATAGCATAAAGGCCTTTTTTTTGGGGTAAATTACTTAATATAGTAATCCACTACAAATTACTCTGAAATTGTAATCATTGCTTTATTAATTTTCAAAAAGTTCTCACAGAAGTTTGTTTTTCTGCTCAAATTCAAAACCATGTCCATATTTCCTCCTTGTTCATTTTCTTTGTCCCATCAGCTGACCCAGAAGCACAAACAATTGAGCATAATTCATGTTTTAAATGTATTAATATTAATGTGATTTAAATTCTACATAATTACTTAGTACATGAAAAATTTGCATATGCGTAACCAAAGTACTGAAAAGTAATTAACTTAATTGAACGTCAGTAACTGCAATCTGATTACAATAATTAACATTTTTATTTTGTACTAAAACGTAATTAAATTACAGGAAAAGTTTTAATAAAAGTAATCGTAATTCAGATACGTTTATCTGCGTTACCTTAACGTATCGCCCCAAGTTTGCATACTGTCCAATTTCCCTTATGATTATGATTTTGTTTAGTTATTACAAGAGCTCGAGCACGTGGGACAAGTCCGCGATTCCTGTTTCTCTCACGTTATTAAGTGATGACTGTCCTTAAAAACAACCCTAAGTAAATCCACAAGTCTTTTCCAAACACGCACTGTGTGAAGATTCAGAGGAAGATTGTTCACAGCTGCTTCAAGACGCTCTCTGATTCTTCCAGCCTCTTGTTTCACGCTTGATAGACACACACACACACACACACACACACACACACACACACACACACACACACACCAAACAGAGATATGTCACGGACTGTGTTTCAAAACACAGTGAGCTCCCTAACTGGTCAGCACTCTTCAGCTTTATAGGCGTGCGCATCATTTGTGGGCTTCAAGGTCGCGCGCTGCATTTTTGCACATTTGCCGCGCAGATGACTGGACGCAACGTGCTGACGGACAAAACCGCTGCAAGCTCACATGACGCGACTCTCTAAGTAGGCAGCTCACTAGTTTTTGAGACACAACCTTAGTGTTCAAAGCCCCGTGTGCTACACTGCGCTGCTCAGTCTGACAGCCACATCTCATCGATCAAGAGCTGATCAATAAGTGACCTAAACTAATCAGAGATATTTTTAATCATGGATTCTTCTGAGAAAATAAATACAGAAGGCAAACAGAATGCTCCGCAAACACTCTATATGCGTTATTTTGTGTCTTTCCCAACCATAGTGTGTTTCGTCTTATCGCTGAGTTCAATAGTGGTGTGTTTTCTGATGACTTTTAAAACGCATCAAATGGAGAGCAAACTGCACGCGCTGGAGATCAAGATGACTGACATCTGTCAAGAATCATCGCGTGCCGCTGCACATGTCTCTGTTTCACAGGATCTGCGGGATTCAATAAAAACACTCCTGAAAGAGGCAAGGATCTTTATTTGTTATGCTGTAAAGCTGTAACAGCAACATCTATCTATCTATCTATCTATCTATCTATCTATCTATCTATCTATCTATCTATCTATCTATCTGTCTATCTGTCTGTCTGTCTGTCTGTCTGTCTGTCTGTCAGTCAGTCAGTCTGTCTGTCATGGATAGTTATATTGTAGATTTGCTTATAAATCAGCATATTTGTTGCAACTGGTGTCAGGTCCAGCTTCTGACAGCTTTGCTAGGGTGGGCTGAGAGATATCATTTGGGATGGGGAGGGGTTACTCAGACTACTAATTTAATGTCTTTAATTGGCATAACATGGTGCAATTGTCAAGATCTTAAAACCCAATATAAGTATATTTGACACTTTTCCCCATATTAAAAATATATTGAAATAAATACACTGATAAACATTGTATATAATCATACACACTTCATTAGTTTACTACTTTTAACCCCTAATAGTTCAATAAAGTAGTATTATATTAATGAATTTTCTCTTATAGCATAATTGAATGTACAGCTGCTTTGAAACAATGGCTGTTGTGAAAAGTGCTATACAAATAAATTTGACTTGACTCATAAGATTGAAGTAATGGAGGTTGTATACTACCTCCATTATTAAGAAACAAAATAACATAACAAAATAACATAAGGATGAAAGGAGATCAATAACATAGAAGTTTAAGATCCTCAAATTTGACACAGATGGGAACTACATAATAAGTAATTATATCATATTTAATGATGTTTAACAGAAATGTAATAAGCAATGTGCAAAATTGAGTTCTGACTGAAACAGGACTCTTATGATTTATCCGGTGACAGACGAGTTTGTCACATATTCTGAAATTCAGAGAAACCATTGTGTGAAAATGCAGTAACAACAAAACCCACATCAAAATAATTCAAGCCATTTTTCTCAGTTTCATTGTTAGTTAATGAGTATGGCCTTTGTAGGGTAGCAAAGGGTATTGATATTCTTACCAGTGAAACTATATGTGTAAAGTCATTTAGGGAACACAGGAAGATGGATAGAGGGATGGATGGATGGATGGATGGATGGATGGATGGATGGATGGATGGATGGATGGATGGAAAGTAATGCCATGTAAGCACTGAAGGTTATTTTCATGGCAATAATAGAGTAGTTTAAAAAGCAATGACAAACAATAAACACAAAACTATCACAGCATAAGAGATGTAAGACATGTGGAGACAGACAGAACCTCTCATCGACACCAAATCAAAAACAGGGAGAACAGAAGCACACATCCCACAACTGTGCGGTGCGGGACAAGTTTTGATTGCTGAGTGCAGGTGCGGGCTGGATGATGTGTGCGCAGGAACGGGATAAAGAAATTACCCGTGTGACTCCCACAAAATATAAATATAAATCTATTTAAAAAATAAAATATATTTATTTAATGTATTTAATTGTTGGATGTATTTAAGTGTTATTTGTGTTATCCGTCTATTGTGCAAGAGTGATTTTGTAATTTTACAAATTCTTCCTAACAAAAAACAAAACAAAAACATTTCTCTCTCTCTCTCTCTCTCTCTCTCTCTCTCTCTCTCTCTCTCTCTCTCTCTTTTTTAATTTTGGATGGGAATTGTAATAAAAATAGCCTATGATCAAAGGAACAGAATCTTATGGGAGTGGGACTGAAAAATTTGCACAGATCACCACCTGCGGGCTTTTGTGGTCGGGAGTGGTACAACATGTGTAAGTTGCAGGTGGGAGGTGGACAACAGTTTTTGCAGAAGCGGGGCAGAATCCCTCTGGAGCGGGTCTGAAAAATCCATCCCGAAATTCATGAACTTCACAAATACCTGCAGTGTGATTTTGGGTAGCTGATGTGGAGGGAGATATTTGATAAGAGGGAACCTGTGATACATTAACAGCAGCCACATGGTCACTGCACACTGAGACAGCACCAGGCTTCTATATGGCCACTAAAAACCTATACATTGCACACAAATATGACTTATTACCGTTCTTGCTAGCATAACATCTCGGACTCTCTGGATTGCAGCAGCCGCTTCTCAAGAGTGTCATTGCTTAAGGACAATGACAAAAATAGAAAAACTCTTCATATTTGCTGTGCTGTTTTGTGATTGGTTGGGCAGTCTATAGCCCACCCTCAAAGTTTGCAACACACAGTCCGCCCCCAAATAGCTTTTAAATTGGGATTTGGGATTTTGAAATTTATTTATTTAAAACTGTTTCCCAAATGTTTGATTGGGCTGGTAAAACTCACGTTTGGTTGGGCTCAGCCCACTTCTACCCCGATGGGTGTGCGTATGTGAAAAAGCTGATTGAAAAAGTAAAATTTGTTATTTTTATGTTACTCGTAAATTTCTTTTGTAAAATGATTATTATTCTCATTAAATTCTCATTTAACATTATATTAAAAACGCAAGTCAATTTCCAACAAATGGTAAAGGATAATATCAATGTTTATATGGAAACCAACGGGTCCTCAGTATCCTCTGTGGGCATGGCTTGGGAGGCACTTAAGGTGGTTCTTATGGGTCGGATCATACAGTATGCCTCATTCACCAAAAAAATCCAAAACACTAGAACTCTTGGAACTCGAAGGGAATATTAAAGATGCTGAGGCAGAGCTGAAATTCTGAATGTCGTCTGATGGCCTTAGAGAATTGACCAGATTGAAATACAGATATAATACTATTTTGTCACAGAAGATGGAGTTGTGGCTATTCAGGGCAAGACAGTTATACTTTGAGTCGGGGGACAATGCAGGGAAGCTTTTGGCTAGATATATAAAGCAGAAAGAGTCTTTTTCTACCATTCCCGCAGTTAAATCTGCTGGTGGTGATATATTTACCTATTAATATATGAATTATGTTTTAAAGAATTCTGTCTTGATCTTTATAGTTCCACATCTTCGTCTAATGATGAAGATATTAGAAACTTTATGGAACCATTAGAACTCCCTAAACTGACGACTTAGCAAACAAATTCTCTTGATTCTGAGATAAACTTGGAAGAGCTTGGCAAGGTAATTAAGGCCTTACCTACAGGTAAATGTAAGAGTTACCATCCAATTTCCCTGATCCAGCTAGACATAAAAATATTCTAAAAGATTTTGGCTAACCTATTAAGTAAAGTTGTGACATCTCTTATTTATATATATCAGGTGGGGTTAATTCAGGGCCGCAGCTCTTCTGATAACATCAGGCATCTCATCAATATCATGTGCATAAGATTTTGCTTTACGCAGATTATATTTTATTATTAATCTCTGACACCATTATATGTATGCCTTGCCTCAATACAATTATTAATTATTTTCTATGTTTTCAGGATACAGAGTCAATTGGTCTAAATCAGAAGCTTTGTCTCTGACAGCTTACTGGCCAGTAATGGTTTTTCAGCCGGGCGCCTTCCAGTGGCCCAAACAGGGCATTAAGTATTTGGGCATTTGATTTCCAGCTAATTTGTGTGATTTAGTTAGAGTTAATTTTGACCCCCTTAATAAAAAGTTTTTCGAGCGATGTAGGCATGTCCCCCTCTCTTATTTCAAGCAATTTGATAGTATTGATAAATCCTTCATTTGGAAAGGCAAGTGTCCCAGATTACATTTCAGTTAGTTACATAGGCCAATTGATGGGCCTACTCAAGATTTTGTTTTATTATTATGCATTCGGTATCAGACATTTGGCTCATTGGTCGCTTCCACCTGAGAGAGCCCCTACATGGTTTTGTATTGAACAGGAAGTTCTTTCCTCTATTTTGCCATCGCAAAGCCTTTCGATCAAATCTACCAGAGAAGTTAAGTCACACTCTGTTATCTTGCATTTGCACATGGTATGGACAAAAGTGTCCAGAGTGTTTAATTCAGACATTTATTTAAATGTTACGTCGAGCATATGGATGAACCCAAAATGATGTACTAATAAATCCCCTTTCTGCTGGTCAGAGTGGATGGTGAGGGAGGTTAATACACTCGATGACCTGTTGAGATATTTTGAAAATATTGTTCAACATTTTGTTATTCCCAGATCTCAATTCTTTAGGTATTTACAGCTGCACCACCTGCTCTGTTCTATTTTTGGGAGTAGCATACACCCTCCTAAAGTGGCAGATACTCTGGGAGAGGTGATTACTGCTTCTGGAAAAGGTCATGAGGCATCAGTGTATTACTCCCTGTTAATTCAGAGTCTGGGGACGAAGCTTCAACTTCTCTCAAAAGATTATGGGAGAAATTAGGATTCTATGCTAGGACTCTGAAAAACATCAAGTCTGTACTAGAGATGCAACTGTGCGTCTGATGCAATTTAAGATTTTGCATCGATTCTATTGGACCCCCTCTAGATTGTATAGACTTGGTCTCAAAGAAACACCCACCTGCTGGTGATGCCAATCAGAAGACGGTGACACAACCCATGTTTTTTGGTGGTGTGTTAAGATCCAAAAAGTTTGGTTTATGGTTCAGAATTTTATGTGTGATGTACTGGGTATTCAAATTTTATTTTGACCCAGACTCTGTATTCTAAGTGATGGGACGGTTATTAATTTAGGGGATGGGTTCATAAAGAATTGGGCCCTAGCTGGTGTCATGATCCGAAGAAAGGTCATCCTTAGTGGATGGAAGTCAGCTAGAGTCCCCTCGTTTCCCCTCGTTTCGGGAGTGGTGCACGGAGTTGAGCAGGGTGGCGGCATTTGAGGAGATGATTTATAGAAGGCTGGGCAACATGGGTTTATTTAATAGAGAATGGGGCATTTATTTAAATTTTTTGGAGGGCTCTTGGTGGGAGACAGTGGAGGGAGATGTTAAATGTGTGTGTGCATTCTTATTGTTTTTTTTTTTTTCTAAATACTTTCTGTTGATTTATTGTTTATCTATGTGTCAGTATTAATTTATTATCAGACCACTGAGGTGCGTGTTTGTGTCAGGCAGGGTAATGTTCGGAGGGAATGGTTTTAAGTTCATATAATTTTATTCTGTATTTTCTGTTATGTTTATTTAATCTGTGACTGGAATCAATAAAAATAGTAAAAAAAAGAAAAAAAAAAAAAACTAGAGTAAATGCACTCTGCTTGCTTTCTCAGTCAGAAATATTACACTCTAAAAAATACTGGGTTAATTTTTCTTCTTATTCACTGGGTTTTTAACCTTGCTGGATTATTTTTTTGGTTATTGCTGACATTGACCCATCATTTGGGTTCCTTGTTTGACTCAATATGCAAGTGGAATATTTGACAAAATATAAGAACCATATAGAGTTTAAGAAATATACACAAAAAATTAAACCTATTCTAAACTAAAATAACCAAAACAAATTTTATAAAGTTATGGACAATGTTTATATCTGTTGTGATATTGTAATATATTATGTGTATGTATATAGATGTATTGTTATTTGTAATTTATAAAATATCTATATACTTTATATATACTGTATATATGTATGTATATATAGAAATAATGTTTATATTGTTATTTATATCTTGTATGACCGTGACTGAAATCTGTTGTGTCCCTCTGCTGTAAAAAACATATATTTCTGTTTTTGGTAACAGAGGCTGAATGAAGAGATGCCGAAGCTGCGTGTGGCGAGAGATGTGACACAAGACTGCAACTGTCCTCCAGGTACGTCTATCTAAACGGACCCGTGAGTCTGCTCTGACGGTCCCGTACTGAGCTGGTGTGCATCCAAAACACTGCAACATCATATGTAAAGAGTTGCCCATGGGATGCAACATCTTAGAAAGTGAGATAGATTTGGCAATATTTTGTTACTGAACTGTGATTTCAATGCTTTGAAGTGGATGAGGATTAGACCAGTTATAGCAGGACAGATCAGAGTGCTGAAACAGTTGTGCATATTTTTGTAATTCTTGAGCGTTCTGTTTGGAATCAGATTTGTCATTATGCAACTGCTACATATGCTTACTACACAGCTCTCTGGAATGATTCAGATTGGTCGAACACAGTATTCGGTGGTGAAATATTTGTATGTAATGACCGCTAAACTGTATAAGTTATTTCTTAACTGTGCAAGTTTCATGTCTCCTATCACTGTGGTAAATTTATGTCTCTTATAATACCATAATTTCATCTCAAATGTATGTGTTGCATATTTTGATTTATTTATTTGGTTGGTAGCCATTTAATAAGTGGGGTAAAACAGTCAGCCGGTCATTATCATTCATGATGAAACAAGACCCCTCTGCTTTTCATGACTGGTGGACTGTACAATATCTCGTAGTAATATGGAGTCTGTATATGTCAAACTTGAAATGAACATTCAGGTTACCACTAATGGTTTTCCTTAAAGGGATAGTTCACCCCAAAATACAATTCAGTCATTGTTTATTCACCCCTGTGTTGCTATAACGAATTAATTGATATAACAACACATTTGACTTCTTTTTCCTAACACAAATTGAGAAATTGTGAAACAACACAATGGCAGTTTATGGTGACCACCTCTTCAAGCTTCAAAAGCATTCATAAGTAGAATTCAGAAGTCTAATAAATTATTCTATGAGTCTCATGATTGTTATGAAAGCATACGATGAGCTTTAGTGAGATGAGCGAATGTATTATTTAGTGAAACTGTTGACCGACCGTCTCCCTCCACTGCATTCTTGTGAGACTGAATTGTCTTTTTTGGGTGAACTATCCTTCATTTACAAATAGCCATGCTTATAGATCAGAGAATTACAGCTAGTGGGGTTTAAAAGTCTGAACTCACTTGTGAAAATGCTTCTGTTTCTGTATTTCTAATGTAATAGTTTTTCATTACAAGTTATATCATCAGCATAACAGTAAAAAAGTTTAATAATTGAAAAAGGAACATGAATTTGACAATGTTTTATTATGTGTTCATTTGAGTAGTTAAAATGGTCACAAATTTGCCAGTTTAATTAGTTATCCAGAAATAATGCAGAATCTTAAATATTTTGGTTACACTTTACATGAATGTTCCCTTTGTTAAGGGTTTATAAATGGGTTCATTAATGTTCATTCATTAATTTACAAATGCTCTATTAACCAATTATATGCAGTTATAGCAACATGCATAAAATGGACAACTTCCATTCAATACTTGCCAAAGAGTGAGCATTTAAATTACATGTTATAAATGCTTAATTATACACTTATTCATATTCATATTAATTGTATATGGCATATAAACATAAAATGTTATGTTTAATATGTGTAAGTGTAATTTTCATTTCTTTTATCACTTTCTTTGTCACGTTGATGTCAAAAGAATGGTGCTACTCTGAGTGTTGTCCCAGCTTAACTAGTTTTAGTTATAAAGTCCTCTCCTGATGACCGTTAAACCCATACTGAACTTTAAGTGCATAGGTTTCTGATGTTGGCAACTCCTTAATAAATGCTTAATATGTGTCTACTTTACATTAAGGTACATTTTAAAGGTTACTAATTTTGAATAAGTGTTATTAAGCATTTATAACACGTGTATTGAAATGGGTCACTATTTGGCAGGTATTACTTTAATAAATCCACCTTGTTATAACCAAATATACATGATTTATAATGCTTTTGTAAATTAATTATTAGTTATTGTATCACCCCTGCATTATCCCTTAATAAAGGGAACATTAATGTTAAATGTTAACAAGATTTCAGTGACACTAAATAAGGTTACATGTGTTAAAATTATTTAACAATACCAGTTAACTTGATCTAACAATGAACAATACTTTTACTGCATTTATCATCTTTAAATGTAATGTTGAATCCCAGATATTCATTGTGAACGTTTGATCTGCACAGTATGTAGATTTGCAATTGTGATTTTAAATACAAAGGGAAAGAGAAAATACAAAGCTGTTGCATATTGATGCGTTGGTGGTTGTGATGAGGTTTTTGGGCTGCGTTTGTTTGCCATACAATGCCCTCTGTCACAGAACGAGTCTGGGAAATATACGTTGAGTACTAACAGCATTTATTGTCGCTCCAGAAACCATGAGAAACAGCTGTCTTTCTTTTTCTTACTGTCGCTCTCCATCTTTCTCTCACTGTCCATCTCGGTCTCTCACGCTCTTTACATACCGCTTATAAAATCCTGCTTTCCTATAAACGTATGCAGGTTAACATCTGAAGGGAGAGATCAATGTCAAAGGACAAGAGGGAGTTCATCAGCATCTGTTTATAGGTTCTGAGTGTGTGTGTGTGTGTGTGTGTGTGTGTGTGTGTGTGTGTAGAGGCTCCAAGTATGAGTATGTGTGAGTGTGTATTTCTGTTTGTTTGTGTGGATAGTTCTGCAGAAGGCCCAAGAGAGGCACCGAACTGTAAGGTGAGACCATTTCATTTTAGAAGCAATGGCTGCCACCTGAAACCTGAAGCGTGTTGAGTGGTCCTGGCAGGCAGGATCAGAGAGAGTATTTCTGTCTCCACTACAGACACGGGCTCAAAGTTCCCGCCACTGGGCAGGTTAGTGTCCCGCCCTCTACAGGAGCTTTTTGCAATGATGAGAGGATGTGTTTTAAAGTCAAGTCTTGGAAATATACATTGCATTTTGGCAATCTGCCATTTTTTTAAACAAGTTATTCAATGTGAAAAGGACGTAAGGGAACAACGAACACCCAACGAACACCCCTGTGATCACATATAATAACACACACACACACACACACAAATATTTAATAAACATACATAATTAAACTAAACTTCACTCTCCACATCCATTCCCTGAGAGTCCCCCCAAAACACTAAATAATTGCCCCATTTCTTAACAAAAAAGTCCCAAAACCCCAGCCTTCTACTTGCCACCTGCTCGAAAGCTGCCACCCTCCCCATCTCTGTGCACCACTCTTGAAATGAGGGCGATCCAGCTGACTTCCATCCTCTAAGAATAATCTGTCTGCTGATCATAACACTGGCTAGGACCCAATTTTTTATACATTTATCCTATTATCCTATATTAATGACCGCCCCATCACCCAAAATACAGAGTTTGGGACAAAGTAAAATTTGAGGGCCCAAAACATCACACATACAACTCTGAAATTCTTGGATCTTAACACCCCCCCCCAAAAACATGGGTTGTGTCACCGTCTTCTGATTAGTATCACCAGCAGGTGGGTGTGTCTTTGAGTCCAAGTCTATACAATCTAAAGGGGGTCCAATAGAATCAATGCTAATCTAAATTGCATCAGACGCACAGTTGCATCTCTAGTACAGACTTGATGTTTTTAGAATCCTAGCCTAAACTCCCTCCTCCAATACCAAATTTAAACCTCTCACACATAATCTCTTGAGAGAAGATATATGTTATTTGGAATAATGTGCACAAATAATTCATGCTCAATAAGACCAGGAACATGCATTTAGAAACTGAATGGAGTTAATTTTGAAATCAATGTTGGAAATCAAAATGTGTTTTTCAACCCATACAAAAAAACAAAACAAAACAATTTCAGTCTATTTTTCAGATTTATAATTTCAATTGCATGACAAATTTCCATCAGACTGAATTGAGTAATCTTTAGCAAAATGTATATAAATTAAAAAAAAAAAAAATGTTTTTAAGATTTTTCCCCTTTTCTCCCTAAATTATGCCCAATTCCCAATGTGCTCTAAGTCCTTATGGTGGTGTAGTGACTCGCCTCAATCTGGGTGGAGGAGGACGAATCTCCATTGCCTCTGCATCCAAGACGTCAATACGCGCATTTTATTGCGTGGCTTGTTGAGCGCGTTACCACAGAGATATAGCGCATGTGGAGGCTCATGCTATTCTCTGCGACATCCATGTACAACTCACCACTCACCCCACCGAGAGCAAACCACATTATAGTGACCACGAGGAGGTTACCCAATGTGACTCTACCCTCCCTAGCGACCGGGCCAATTTGGTTGCTCAGGAGACCTGAGTGGAGTCACTCAGCACACCCTGTGTCTTTACTCACTGAGCTACCCAGGACCCTATTTTTTTATTTCTTTAAAAAAATACTTAATTAATACAACTTGAATATATTTATGTTTTATAAATCTTTGGTAAAGATTACTCAAATTAATTTAATGGAAATTGGTTATACATTTGAAATGAATAAATATAAAAAAAAAATAGTGTTTATTAAAAAAATTGTTAATATAACATTTTATTGATAGCAAAAAAAAAAGAAGAAGAAGAAGAAGAAGAAGAAGAAGAAGAAGAGAAATAACCATTTTATTGATAGAAAAGAAAAAGTAATTCGATGAATACTGGGATTACTGTGAATGATATAAGGATTTGAACCAACATGATCCCACGTGAGGTCGGCTAGTTGTTTCCTAAAGTTCTTGTAGGATTCGCCACGTTATGCCGACTCACTGTCAAGCACAATCTACTATCCGACATTTTGCATTAGTTAAACTGATGGTAAGGTTTAGGTTTGTGTTTGGGGGTTTAATTTATAAAATACCTCTTCACTGTATTACAGCCTCTCTTTACATCTCACTTTTGGTGCTCCTCTGTGGACATTACTCCCAAAAAGTGTCGCTCACACGTGCACATACGCCCAACAGCAGAACACCCCTGAAATGTTTTATTTTAGAAACAGGATAGCACTTAACATGCTAAACATGAATGTGATTTATTATTTCAACAATATATTTTTTACAGTACTCAGATGTGGTGTGATTATGTAAATTATGCAATGAGATGAGTGTAAGTTTTGTAAGTGCACAGAATCCTTCACCAGATGGACTTAATTTAGAACAATTTCTGGTTACCGCAGGTTTACCTGCAGAGAATTCCTGCTCTACACAGTTGACGAAACCTTTAGAAAAGCACTGAGGATTGCAAGAGGTCCTTGTCATATTATCATGTCATCATTTGTCTTCCTTCAAAAACACATGGCTTCTTTCATTGCTCTTTCCTCTATTCATTTCCACGGCAGAGTGAGATCGCCCTAATTACCTGTCGACTGAGCTGGTTTTCCTTGCACGCTAAATGATACCCCATCTGTTATCACCCATTTTCTCCAAGCGCCCAGCTTCTTGAAGTCCCTGCTTGAAAACGCGCTGTCACAAAAGTGTACAGGCTTGCATGTTCTCCTTCAAAGTCCTTGAAAAGGGTGGGGGAGATCAGGGACAAATTATTTTCCTTGCCCTGATGCATCCCCCTAAAGATAAATTGTCTGTCGTCACCTTTCATGGAAAGTTGTCACCGTACAATGTGCCCAGGCCTATTCAGGAAACATTGGAGCTAGGTGTGGTTTGTGTTGTGTAGTGATTGACTGAAACAAGGGATCAACTATACAGGATAAACCTGCCCCAAAATGCCACATAAAAAAAATTAACTGGTTGATCGCTTTATATGTCTGCCAAACAATCATTTGCTGTCTAGTTAGGCAAAAATTGGATGCAAAATGGACCAGATAATATGCCGATAGTGTGCCCACACAAGACTAGCTTTTCCCCAGTTCTAGTCACCATGATCATCCAGGAAGTCAGTATGTTGCAGGGCTCCAGACTAAAAGAATGACTTAGAAGTCATTGGCTTCTGAACTGAAACATGAATTATCGGAGGATTAATAAACAGGATTATATAGTTGAGAAGATAATTTTGCATTCCCTTTTGCCTCATAAATGTTCACACCTCTTTCAAAATGTATACAAATATAAGAGATAAAAGATTTGTTTTATTTAGTACTGCTCTTCAGAATGTACATTACAGATACTTACATAAAGTATTGTATTCATATAGTAGTGTGTTGTCGCCAACAGTGACTAGATTTAAAATTATTGTTGCAGTCGATTATTTTTGGTCGCATTTGTGTGTTTAGTTGCAGTCTGTAGCCCTGTGTTGTCTCCGATATTTACAGTTCTCTAGTATCGGCCACATTATACCAACTAACTGACAAACAACATCTCCTATCAGACATTTTTGCATCGGCACCAGCGTATTTACCTTCCTCTGTGGCGTGATCAGAAGCTTGTTGCGTCAGCAGCGTGGGAGACCTAGGTTCAAATTCCCGTATGGAGACCAGGAAGTAATCGCGTTTGCATAATCAGATATAATCAAATATGGAGGTTGCATTTTCCCCTCTAACATTACATTTTCCCTGCACTGATGGTTTAGGATTGGGGTTTGGGTTGGGGATACAGTAAATAAAATGTCCTTCACTGTATTACTGCCTGTACAGCTGAAAGCAACTCTCCTTTGGCACTCCGCTGTGGACAAATGGAGCTCACACTTGCCCATACTCCCAACAACCACTTTGGTATCTGGGAGCAGTGTTTCACATTTTGGTAGGCACAGACCAATTTCTGCCAAAGCAAAGTCAATCTACTGTTTCTGATTTCACTGTAAGATCAGTCTGTTCTAATAGGTGCTTCAGTGGCACAGCTGAAGGTGTTAAATATCTATGGGCTCATCTCATTTGAAACGACAAGTTTCATATATATTCATGTTCATCTGTTGGAGATTAAACAATTTGTAAGTGAAAAATTGATCTCTGACTTGTAAATGATGATAAGTGGTATTATTTTACAAAAGGTGCAGGAAAGGACCCTAATCTAATAATCTCACTGGGTTTTCAGAAGCGGTCAGAAATCAGAGACTGTTTTGGGTGTGGTAGCAGGATCTAATGGACTCAGCACTTTATTTACTTTCATCCCTCCAAAAGGTCCGGCTTAAAATATCTGGGTCTGCTAGCATGCGCATATGTGTAATATCTCACTAGGTAGTGGTGCAATTAGATCCGCTGCCCATGGTCATGTAAAAGAGATGGGATATGCAACGAGGAATTAGGCGTAACCCCTTTTGCCTGCAAACATACTCACACTTGTCAAACGGCATGCGATTATGTATGTACACACACACATACAATCTGTGCAGGACCGCTGCATAAAGCAGTGGGTCCCAACTGGTTTTGTTTCAGGATCCATAATCTACAGTGGACATTAGAGCTTGCACTTGGATGTGACAGTAACAGAGCCGCTGAACGTTTGTGGGTTGCACTTCAGTCAGAAGGTCCAGGCAGGTTAAGAGGAGCAAATTATTTTGACCACAGTCTTTAGGTCTGCATGGGTGGCATAGGGGGCCTCCACTCTCTGGCCTTCCTCAACTTTTACCTCCACTTGTCTCTCATCAGGTATCTTATTAAAGTTAGCTTTGTAAAACCACAATCTGTGCATTCTTCCCTCTGAAAAATAAACAGCCCACGGCCGGGCAGGAGAGCGGCCCACAGCCCTGTTGGTATATAGCGGTGGTCTCGTATAGAGTCAGTATATCTCAACCATATTGACCCTGACAGTTATAAAACTCTTTCAGCTATCGGATAACTGTGGACTTGGATTTATGGTTTTAAGACATCATGAAACACTGTTTGTAATGCATTTAACTTCCTTAATATGACACATATTCATTTAACTAATATGTTGGGCAGGACTTGATTTTGTTTATTGGGATTTGATTGGATCATGAAAAGCAGAGCTATGCTATTATTGGTTAATATAATTTGTCCTTCACATAGCCTTGGTTATTTCAACAGAAAAGTAGAGTTGTTTCAAAGCTGGGAAAGGTATACACTCTGAGACATCGTGAATACAAACATGCATTGATGAATCATGCACAATAATACAAGCAACAGTTATGAAGTAACTAGAGTTAATGGTCTTTTCATTGAGATTTAGAAATAACCTCACAAATGTTTTTCAAACTTTTTATAGGGAGTTTTATTAACACGTCATTGATTTAGAAATTTGGATGGAACGTTAAGTTGTCTGTGTTTATTTAGGTAAATTGGATTGAGCATGTTAGTGCATACTGTATATTATTTTCTTCTCATCTATCAGCTATAAATAATCAGTTCAGATAATCTCAATTATATTTCATTTCAATTATATTTGAAGGAGCAGCATATACTTTGTCTTTGGTGCAGAGGAGATGTTCCGTTTGGCATCTCAAACAGTCTCTCATAGCTTGCGGTGTTAACTAAAATAGAAGGCTCTGCTCACCCACTCTGTGCCCAATGACCTTTACTGTCTCTTGAGTTCAAGGCTGATAATGCATCAAATGTATTTACCCTACAAAGACCCTCTGTTGAAATGTTAACTCCTATGGATGGAAAAAAATTATAAAAAATCTTTTATTTTTTTACATTTGTTTAATTACAGTGTCCAACAATGTATGTATATGCATCACTGGAGATTTATGAAATCTTTGTCTTGGTGAGGCTAATTTCATTGCTAACATTTTATGTATCATAAATACACACAATTACATAATATTTTTGTACTTAATCTGGCAAAACTACACCTTCAATGGAAATGACGGCCAATAAAATATTCTGCTCACAATTTATATTTACCTGTAATTTTCTTTGTTTTCTTCAAATATTACATGTGTTTGACAGAAATCATTTTCACATTATAAATAGTATAATTGTTTGTTTTTTGCACTCTTCTTTAGATTTAGTTTTAACCATGTAAATTTAAGTTTAAATCTGTTTATGTGCCCATAGCTGAAGTATCACCCATATAGAAGGAGCCAAATGACAAAATGTCTTAATTGTAGTAATTACTCAAATTAAGTTTCTCCTGGTGAACAAAAAAAGCATAAATCAGTCTAAGCTGATCCTGTTTGGTTTAAGATGTTTTAGGTGGTTGCATAGCTTGACAAGTGCCCAAAACCCCAAACCCCATTAATCCAGACCAGCCTGACCATTTTGGTGGCCAGTTAAGACCAGCAGGGCCTTTCCTCAAGGTGGGGAAATTCATGTTAGATTAGTAAATCTCTGCATTAGTTTGAAATTGATTATTGGAGCAGTGATTGAAGTGAGATGTTTGTTTTTGAGTCGTGTTGGCCAGCGTTTCAGAATTCCCCCCATGTGAAGTCTGACATAGCGCTCTTACTGTAGGTCACAAAATTCCAGTGTATTAAGGTGTTGCTTGGAACGAGAGGCACTGTGGGGTGTGGAAGTGATTATATTGTGTAAAGTTTCATTATTGCGAGTTACAGGTGACATGGAAAGTTGCCATTAAATTTAACGAGAGAGAGCTTGAAAAACGGTTAACACTTTACGCTTGTGTGCATCAGTTGCTTTGAGAGGCTTACCACCTTCACACAATGCTTTCTCCTTCAAGCCCCTTTCCCACCTAAAACCAGCCTTGGAGAACATCAAACTAGCATTTGTAAACAAAACATGCTGTATGTTTCTCTAAAGTTGCACATCAGCAGCTTCCATGTTTTTTCCAAGTCATTTAAATTTTTACTACACTTTCTTGGTCTTACTTTGCATAATTCACCCATGCATGCTATTTCAAAGAAAAAAGTTTGTCTTTTTAATGTTTCATCAAATTGATTGGTTTTATTCAAGCCAAGCATATTATTTCGTCTGACTTAATTTACTGAAAATGTGCGTTTTTATAGGTTAGATCAAGTAGAATTAGATCCTTAAGTTAACAATTGCAGGTTACCACTTTATTAGTGTTGGCCACTGGTTGTTTGGTAAATGTCAACCAATAGGCACTGTTTTAGGCATTTATGACTAAATCCAACGCAGTGCAAGCATGCGCAAGGCAAGTGGGTTTGGCGAAATTGGGCTGGTGCTAACGGGCTAGATCAAGTGCAATTTAATTAGGAGGTTCTTCTCCGGTTATTGCACCATCTGCATCCTATTATATAGTCTATTCCCGCAAGCACAAGTGATATAAATAAGACAACACATTCAGAGAAGTTGGTAGTGTAAATGGACTGTATGCAATGAATTACAATAATAGAAATATGGACAATCCCCTTTTATATGCTATATGGATTTGGATGTTAAAGCTGCATTATACAAGATTTTTTTTGGATAAAAATTAACAAATTGCCATTATTGATTAAGTACATAAACAATCAGTGTTCAAAACAACGTCCTTACCTTACCCCGATTCATTTTGGTAAGCCTATAAAGTTCTCAATGTGTATGATTCATTCAATCAAAATATGTCAATAAGAGTCAGTCTTCATCAAAGCAAGTACTATTTAATTTGACATATTATAATATAATAATATCAACATGAAAATTGCATGTTATGTGTCCGGCTCTGAATATCTTCCAGTCATGATCACACACAGGCGATGTCCAGGCAAGCTCAAATCAGATCCATCCACCAGAAGATTAGTGTCGAAACACAACTGACGTTAAGTGTTCTTCAGCATATTGCTTGCAATTTTCAATTTCAACCACAGATGTCGCTAGAGAGCACAAAGTTATGTAGTGCAGCTTTAAATTAAGTATTATTTAAAATTTTCATGTACTGACACACAAATCATGGCTATAGTATTAACAGTGATTGTATCGGCATGCACTTCACGTCTACTGGTCGATTTAAATTTTAAACAATTAAATTCATTTATTGAAACACTAAAAAATTAACCAAAAATATTTCTAAATTCAAATTACACTTCAAATGAAAATATAATCAAATTAACAAAATGGTAGAAAAACAATAATATACCAAATCCAAACATTTTACCCTCTCCAACTTCTTTCACCGGCATCTTCTGCAATTACATAAAAATAATGATAACGGGTGGAAAAATACCATCTTAAATTAGATTATAAATACAATTGTAAATATAAACATAATAATAATTCTAATAAAATAAACCATGACCTATAGATAGTTTAACATTTATCTCATAAATAAATGACTACTTTTACTGTACTTTTATTTTTAGTTGTAAATTATCTATTACAATCAACAGGAATGCATATTTTATTAATTGTGAAAATTTTTATCCAAATTATGAAAAATTAATAAAACATTATTATTAAAATATATATTTTCATAATGTACCTAGTAAGAAGGTTTCTGAAATATCTGCCCAATTCAATATCATGTATCACTCTGAAATACATCACATTTTATGGAAGTAAAATGAGTTGTGAATGCCATTTCATGTTGATTTGTCTTTTCAGCAGCAGTTAGCTTATCTTTTTCTTAATAGCTAAATGATTTCTATATTCACCATTTCTCTTATGCTTAAATGTTTGCAGTGGACCAAAAACCAGACTGAGTTTGTGAAACATTACTGGCGGTCATGTGTTTGTTACACTCAAACTATCTAATGTGTCGGTATCATTAAATGGATCTTATTTAAATTAAGTAATACCACATTTAAAATGCATTGAGAAGCCTTCAGATAAATGATCTAATAGATCTTTTGAATTATCTAAAGATAAACACAGAGAAGATTGATTTAGTCACGGTTTACAATGACTGTTTTTTTTTTTTTCATTCCTGAAATCATTTAAGCCATTTGTGCTCCCTTGATACAGACTAACAGAGCTCTTGTGCTGATTTTTCCCTCACCACTTTCAAGGCTTTTAAAATTACAAATCGATCTATTCTGTCATTCCATAACCGCAGTCAAGTGAAGCGTTCTGTCATAAACTTTGAAATCCCACTTGGCATTAATAAGCACTTTTATAACTTTCACCAGGTTCTGGTAGTGTGGGCTGCCCTGGACCTCTGCCTGGGTGAAAATCTATCAGCATCTGTAAAAAGTGAATGCGTGTCTTTCTTCTCAATGTGTAAATATGTGTGTTTAAGACTGTGTGTGACTGATTTTCTTCGTAGACTTGAACAGCTAACAAATGAGCAGCGCTGCCATTTTAATAATTTTTAATCATTAAATAATGTAATAATGTTTGTTATTTTTATTCACATTTGCTTTCACAAACAGTAGCATATGTGCTGCAATGGTGGAGATGGGGTCCCATTCTTCCCATTATCTTCCATGTGTTTTGTTCATATACAATCTTCATTAAATCAGATTTGACCTCATATCTGTCACAGCAATTGCACGTTAAAAACAGCGGTTTGCAATCATAGTTTGTGCGATTCCTTCGTGATAAGCGGCTGCAGGAGAAGTGGGTCTCAATAAAGCAGAAGTGATAACAATGCCGGTGATCCGTGAGATATCATTAATTATGTCAAATCCTGAGTTTATCCTGATCCACCTATCCTGATGGAAATTTGAAGAAGCCCAAATCTCCAATAATCTTTCATAAATGCGCTGTTTCAATCCCACAAACAACACATTTAGGGCATTTTTCAGCTCAATTTGTGTAAAGCACCATTGTCAATTTCTTCCGGGTTCTTCGCTGCAAAAAGAACCCAGAAGTGCCAAAGCGGAGCACAGTTACTTCATCTGCTTTAATATTGTAGTAACAACATGTATTAACCATTTTTAAGCACAATTTTAATACAGTAATACCATAGTATCCATATAGAATCCATGGTTTAACTATAGTATATATTGTAGTAACCAATCATGTGGCTAAATTATGAGTTGCTCTTTGCTTGGGAAGCTACAGTTTTAAAGTAACTTCTCCAACACTGCTATATATTTCCATTAACCTTTTGAGACCCGAGCGTGACTGCTGAGTGCATTTTCCATTCCCCTTTTTGATTTGTAACTAAATGCACCTAACAAACTGATGTCCACATACGTGGACAGCAGGACTAATTTGTGAAATTAAGTACCATTGTGATACCAGTGAATGGAACTGTATTGTACAGTGATAACAAAATTAAACAATAACAACGATTATATTAAAATGAAGCAAATTGTCCCACAGATGTGTTAATGTAGAAAAATATTCAAAATAACTAATATGTTTTTTCAACTTTTGAGGGAACGTGGCCCTAACATTGTTTTCAGTGCAGAACTTGTTTAGGCTAATTAAGATAATGATGCAGGCTAATTATGGGCTACAGTGCAATTAGGCAAACTGACCTTCTTCTAATTCGTTTTTTGTCCTGTTAGTTAAATGATGCAGTTCTTGGACAATGTAGATGTAGATGAAGTGTCTATCTGGTTTGCCGTCTGTTTTTAAGCGAGTTGTTGATGGTATATTTTGCTCTATTGTTGTGTTTCGAAAAAGAATAGAAAACATGACAGATTGCGAAATGGTAATTAAGAGCATGTTTACTGAAAGTTTATTAATGACAGGTTGATCATTTCTAAAACAGAAAATTGATCTTTAAACCTGTGTGCGTTGGTTCTTATGTGATGCTGAACTGGATATTGGAAGGTTATTCTTTATTTAAATAAATGAAAACCAATTGATCACTTTTAAGCTGGATGAAAGTTCACCTCTGAAATATTTGCTGTGGTGATTCACTTCACAAATCCAGATATACGTTGTAACCATTGTACTCTGCAATGTTTCTTTCCTGTGGTGTAGACAATCCTATGGGACAGCAGGTATTGAAACATGCTCAGTGCAGCATCCCACCTGTTCAATGTATAAAATATTTATTTGCTGTGTGTGTGTGTGTGTGTTTGTGTATTACTGTCACTCAGTCTCTAAAAGAAGGTTAATGGTTTGTGTCGTCTTTGGATTGAACATGTTTTATTTTGTCTGTGGGAAGTATTAGTATTAGTCTCTTTATTACCTCAACCGGGTTAGTTTGAATTTACTTGAAGTTCACAATAAGGACTTTCATTCTTTTATGGGTGTTGTCATTAATATTCCTTTTATTCAACACAACATACACACGTAAATAAATTTCAGTAGCCCAAACAGATCCAGCGCATGTTTTAAATAAATTAAAAAGCTTATTAAAAAAAAAAAAAAACACTAAAAATCTGTTTAACAACAGAATATGTTTAGTATTTTACAATTTGTGATACTAATCAGAGTTTATCAGTATTTGTAAGTGTTGTAAGATTTTAAACTAAATACAGACAGATTTGTAATGAGAGCGAGATAATGAGAAAGAAACTAAATTAATAAAGTGTGGTAAGGGAACGTATAATCAAAACAGCATTGCTAAAATTGAACTGGCTGATATTCAGCCAAAACTCCCCTTGTATGTATTTTAATAGTGATGACTGGCTTCAATGAACAACTATCATGATCAGAACCTCCTGTTTCTCATTTGATTGTCTTAAAGTTTCCTTAATGACACAATTTGAAGTTGGCAATGCAAACAATTTCCCAAAAATAAATAAAAATGAAATAAATAAATGCTTACCTGTTTATTATGTAATCAGATAAATAAAAACATTAAAGTCAACGTCTAATTGTGTTTGCAACAGGGCCAGCACAAGGACGCAATCTTCAGTGAGGTGGGCGGGGCTATTATAGGGGGCAAATCTAGGCCTTCCAAGGCAATCCCCCTTAAGAACTGAGTATATTGTTTTATTCTCATATCATTGACAGTCCCCATTTCCAACAGTCATCACTCCAACACCTTATCCTTGAGTAAGCATACAAAATTGCTAATTTGGTACTAGAAAATCACTTGCCATTATATCAAACACAGTTGAAAGCTATTTGGTTCATTAAATGAAGCTTAACGTTGTCTTTGTGTTTGTTTTTGAGTTGCCACAGTATGCAATAGACTGGCATGTCTTAAGGTCAATATTAGGTAAAATGGCAAAAAGGAAACCGCTTTCTCTAGAAACTCATCAGTCAATCATTGTTTTGAGGAATGAAGGATATACAATGCTTGAAACTGCCAAAAAAACTGAAGATTTCTTACAAAGGTGAACACTACAGTCTTCAAAGACAAAGGACAACTGGATCTAACAAGGACAGAAAGAGATGTGGAAGACCAGATGTACAACTAAACAAGAGGATAAGTACATCAGAGTCTCTAGTTGAGAAATAGACGCCTCACATGTCCTCCGCTGACAGCTTCATTGAATTCTACACGCTCAACACCAGTTTCATGTACAACAGTAAAGAGAAGACTCAGGGGTGCAGGAATTATGGGAAGAATTGCAAAGAAAAAGCCACTTTTGAAACAGAAAAACAAAAAGAAAATGTTAGTGTGGTCATAGAAACACAGACATTGGACAACAGATAATTGGAAAAGAGTGTTATGGATCTTAACCCCATTGAGCTTTTGTGGGATCAGATAGACTGTAAGGTGTGTGAGAAGTGCCCGACAAGACAGACACATCTATGTCAAGTGCTACAGGAAGTGTGGGGTGAAATGTCACCTGAGTATCTGGACAAACTGACAGCTAGAATAACAAGAATCTGCAAACCTGTCATTGCTGCACGTGGATGATTGTTTGATGAGAACTCTTTGAAATAGTATTACAATTTCAAAATGTAATAGTAATTTTTCAGATTATTAATGTCCTGACTATAAATTGCGATCAAAGTACCAATTTCTTTCCATAAGAGCAAAATCTGTACATTATTCCAAACTTTTGGCCACCAGTGTGTATATATATATATATATATATATAAAGCAGGTCTCAACTATTCACATGTGCCTAGATTTTTCCAGATGTTGTCCATAGCTAAACATAGCGCTTAACCACAAATATTCGATATGCAGTCTGCTGATATCTGTGATTGTTTGTGGTCCCTATTGTCCCTAGACTGTATGGTTTAGATCTCAAGTGTGCATGTGTTTGGCAGTAAACTCTGTGGGGAACCCCTGAAGAAAATGCATTAATAATAACATTTGGGGGCCTGGGTAGCTGACTACCACACCTGGTGTCCCAAGTTCGAATTGAACACCTTATTTGAGTGTGTGAGTGTTTTCTCGTGAAAGGTGTTACAGTAATCCATGAATCAGATGAGTTATAGTGTATAATACTCAATCAACAGATGGAGGAAAACAGAAAACAATCTCGTCCTGTGTGGTAGGATAATTGTCCGGTATATTTAGTAACTCTGCTACACTGACAGATTGTCAGCTGTTGTCCATGTAAGATTTATTCTGACTGTTTATTGGACACTCAGTCCAAGATATTTATAGTCCATTGAAGGAATTCAAAATTTATGAATTTAAAAAAGTGCACACAGAATAGCTTGTACAATATGGGGATGATTATGGCTGATTTTAAAACATGCATGTTTGCTTACGATATTTAGATCCGACACATCAGGAGTGGGTTAGCATTCTTCTAAAGTTTAAATAAGCGATAAGTTACCCAAAAACAATATTCTGTCAAGATTTACATACCCACATGTCGCTCCAAATCCATATTACTTGTAGCTAATACAAGTTGTAGTGTGTACAACTTGTAGTGTTTATAATACGCCTCACATGTCTATGTTGAACCACTGGCCCCCTCCCCGGTCCTTAAGGACCAGACCTCCATCAGCGTCCGGGCTGTATTAGATGACCTCAGTACCCCCGCCTCTCCTCTAAGGGTTCAGCTACTGCTAACTGTCCATCAGCAGCCCACCATATGTACCCGCCCCAGTACTGCCATGCGTGAGACAGCAACGTGTGATAGCCCGTTCAAGCCAGACCTGTACAAAGCAACAAAATGTGATGTTTGCTTCTAGTCTTTTTGTGCTGAGTGGCTCGTTTCAAGAACATGTAAACAGACAGTTTGCGTTTGGTGTCAGGATAGACAAAAGCCGCAATCAGGATTTCGACATCCTCAAAGGCTCTTGTCAGTTTGGCATATCTTTGAGTAATCTCGGTCTATTTATC
This sequence comes from Moxostoma hubbsi, assembly GCA_032164185.1. Classification (NCBI taxonomy): domain Eukaryota; kingdom Metazoa; phylum Chordata; class Actinopteri; order Cypriniformes; family Catostomidae; genus Moxostoma; species Moxostoma hubbsi. Next base: position 35,138,752 of record JAVLUX010000016.1, on the reverse strand, counting down.
TTTTATCTTTTATATTTATGTCTTTGAGATTTCAAAATAATGCATTACTATTCATTCAAGGTAGCTTGTGTTTGCAATTCTTATAAAATGTGCATAATTATAAAAGTAAAAAAGGACACTTTTTAAAAAATGTACAAAGTAGACAGACAGATCCAGATCATTGGCTTTAAAAACAATTACCATGTGTAATCTGTTATATAAATATGAAGCAGAGTCTTGATAGATGCAGTGACAAGAGCAGCCAACAGACTGTGTTCTGAGATTAGATGCTGACATTATCAGAACATGCAGTCTTCATTAAATCGAAAAGTACACAAAACATAAAAAAATGACAGGAAGTATGCAAAACATGAAAACAGACAGGCATAGCAGACAGGTCTTGATCCATGGCTTTGAATTTAATTATCATGTGTACACAGTGGTATAAATATGAAGCAGAGACTTAATAGAATACAGCAGAGACAATGAACATCCTCATGAGGAAAACACGCAGCCTGCATTAAATTAATGAAAACAATGCAATATTTCCACAAAACTGATGGAATCTGCAGGTACTTTCAATTATTCTTAAATCACTCAATGATAATAATTGATTTGATTTGCCTGGGGAAGTTTTTAAAGAAACAGTCACCCCAGGTTTAAAGGCAAGAGGCTTTTAGGCTTGCTTTCAGCTTCATCATCCCTGTCTTTCATTAAAGTGGCATTTTTAAGACATAACAAGTGGTTGCCATGTGTCTTTTCTCACCAATAAATCCTGAATACATGGTTGTGCTATCTGAACAATTCACTGGATTGCCTAAGAAAAAAATCAGATACAACAGTGTAACAATTTTTGTTTTGATTAACCACGACTATAGCAAAATTGTTATATTTTCTAAAGAAATGTTAGTGACTCTTGCATGCAGAAAAATCATTATCTCAATGCAGGGGTGTTGTGGGTGGTTGCCAGGATGTTGCAATTGTTTTCAGAGTGTTTTTAGAGCATTGCTCTGCTGTTACTATTGTGTTCCGAGTGTTTTTAGAGCATTGCTATGCTGTTACTATTGTGTTCCGAGTGTTTTTAGAGCATTGCTATGCTGTTACTATTGTGTTCCGAGTGTTTTTAGATTATTGCTATGCTGTTGCTATTGTGTTCCGAGTGTTTTTAGATTATTGCTATGCTGTTGCTATTGTGTTCCGAGTGTTTTTAGAGCATTGCTATGCTGTTACTATTGTGTTCCGAGTGTTTTTAGAGCATTGCTATGATATTACTATTGTGTTCCGAGTGTTTTTAGATTATTGCTATGCTGTTACTATTGTGTTCCGAGTGTTTTTAGATTATTGCTATGCTGTTACTATTGTGTTCCGAGTGTTTTTAGAGCATTGCTATGATATTACTATTGTGTTCCGAGTGTTTTTAGAGCATTGCTATGATATTACTATTGTGTTCCGAGTGTTTTTAGAGCATTGCTATGCTGTTACTATTGTGTTCCGAGTGTTTTTAGATTATTGCTATGCTGTTACTATTGTGTTACGAGTGTTTTTAGATTATTGCTATGCTGTTACTATTGTGTTCCGAGTGTTTTTAGATTATTGCTATGCTGTTACTATTGTGTTACGAGTGTTTTTAGATTATTGCTATGCTGTTACTATTGTGTTCCGAGTGTTTTTAGATTATTGCTATGCTGTTACTATTGTGTTACGAGTGTTTTTAGATTATTGCTATGCTGTTACTATTGTGTTCCGAGTGTTTTTAGATTATTGCTATGCTGTTACTATTGTGTTCCGAGTGTTTTTAGATTATTGCTATGCTGTTACTATTGTGTTACGAGTGTTTTTAGATTATTGCTATGCTGTTACTATTGTGTTCCGAGTGTTTTTAGATTATTGCTATGCTGTTACTATTGTGTTCCGAGTGTTTTTAGAGCGTTGCTATGCTCTTACTATTGTGTTCCGAGTGTTTTTAGAGCGTTGCTATGCTGTTGCTATTGTGTTCCGAGTGTTTTTAGAGCATGCTGTTACTATTGTGTTCCGAGTGTTTTTAGAGCATTGCTATGCTGTTACTATTGTGTTCCGAGTGTTTTTAGAGCATTGCTATGCTGTTACTATTGTATTCCGAGTGTTTTTAGAGCATGGCTATGCTGTTACTATTGTGTTCCGAGTGTTTTTAGAGCATGGCTATGCTGTTACTATTGTGTTCCGAGTGTTTTTAGAGCATGGCTATGCTGTTACTATTGTGTTCCGAGTGTTTTTAGAGCATTGCTATGCTGTTACTATTGTGTTCAGAGTATTGTTAGAGCATTGCTGTGTGGCTGCTATTTTTTCTGAGTGTTTTTAGAGTGTTGCAATGCTGTTGCTATTGTGTTCCTAGTGTTTTTTTAGAGTTGCTATGCTGTTACTGTTGTGTTCGGAGTGTTGTTTAACACTATTGTGTTCTGTGATTTTTAGAGCATTGCTATGCTGTTACTATTGTGTTCCGAGTAATTTTAGAGCGTTGCTATGCTCTTACTATTGTGTTCCAAGTGTTTTTAGAGCATTGCTATGCAGTTTGTTTTGTGTTCCGAGTTTTTTAGAATGTTGCTATGCTGTTGCTATTAATTTGTGAGTGTTTTTTTAAAGAGTCCCTATGCTGTTACTATTGTTAATGTGTTGCTATTCAGTTCCTATTTTTTTCCAAATATTTTCTAGAGTGTTTGCTATGCAGTTGCTATTGTATTAGGGGTGGTTTTAAGCATTTTACTATTCAGTTCCTATTGTGTACAAAAATCTAGAGGTCTGGCAAACTAGCCACAAACTTTCCATAAATTAGCCTGTGATTCACCAGAAGTTCGCAGCTCTGCACCAGTAGTGGTGAACCTGCAGCAAACCTTTGTCGACAATGGACAATTTGCCATAAAGCTCATTTGCATGTGTAAATGATCAGTGGCGAATTTGCGGCAAGACTGTGTCAATTTTCCATGAAATCTCCATTTTTGTAAGGGGTTGCTGTGCGGTTAATATTTAGTTCTGAATGGTTTTATCATGCTGCTATGCAGTTGTTATTATGTTCCAAGTGTTTTCTAGAGTTTTACCATGCTGTGGCTATTGTGTTCTGAGCACTGATTTATAGTATAGAACTGGATTGCTGATGACGTTATAACAGTGAAGCCACTGTGCTGTCATATTGCTATACCCAAACATTCCAGTGTGCCTACTGACTTAAAAGAAAATCAGCTAATTTCAGCAAGTAAAATTAGTCATTCAATCACTAATTTTAAATCTTCTAATTTGCCTGTATATCCCTACAATGTAAACGTCCCACACGTAATTATTTATTTATTTAAAATCAGGAAATATTCCTGTTTCTTGAAAGCCAGAGCAGATTAGGTGTATATCTATAGTACCTCTTAAAATCTTAATAGGCAGATCAGAACAGATCAGCTGAATGTAAACAATTTCACTGAAACTGAGGTAAGTTACAAGTATACGTTTTCAGACGTATTTATAGCAAACATCGAAGTGTTCGTTCAGAGTTACTTGTTATACAGGACGTTCATCACAAAGTGCCTTTTTCTCACAGTCACTTGAATAAGAATGCACAATTCCTCTCTCTCCCTCTTTCACACACATGCAGAGAGCTCACAGAGATGGAAGGAGCCAAGCAAAGCTGGTTAAAATTAAATTGATATGCTAGGTTTAAATGGCAACGAACACATAATTTATGACGTGCATCCATGTATGACTACAGAGATCACTTCAATATGAAAACAAGCAAGTCCTGGGCATTTACGGCCATTTAGAATTCTCTGTTGGACTTTTTAAAGACCCTCCAAGGGTAAGAACCCCCAAAGCAAGCAGATATTAGATATTACAGCCTTTTCTACTTCTATTAAAACTTGTGGACAGTTTTGCCGCTTTCTTTGTTAATATATATTAACAAAGAAAGCGGCAAATTGCTAATTGCTGACGCAATAGTAGCTGGAAGTGTTTGTGGTTGTGATATATATATATATATTCCGAGTGTGTTTTAGCCATGCTTTTCGTCTTGGTGGTTGCTATATGTTTGTCGGTTGCTATATGTTTGTTTGCTGATCCAAGTCAGAAGATAGTCTCTATGATATTCTGTTCTATAAATATTGCTTGGGTCCCACCTTTCAATATCTGTGGGATTTTTTCACTCGTTTTATTGACCGGCAGATGACAATTGTGAGGTTTCTCAGAGAAAAAAATCAAATTGCTAAAAAAAATAAAATAACTGCACACCTCTACACAATAAGCCACATTTGAGGTACTCCATAATTCATGTCTGTAGCACAAATGGTGTGACAAGCTACATGCATGCTTGTTAAATTAAATGTAATATGTTGGGTTAGAGGTTTGTTCAAATCCCTAATAATGAGAACTTGTAGTAGTGATGCTTGTCTTAGTAAACAACCCTAAATTAAAACATTCAGAATTGGAAAATAACTGTGTTCTAGTCTTCACAATTCAGTTTAGTCTTGATTGACATGCAATGACATCCAGTCCAGCTGCCCTGCATTTACGTCTTTGTCAGCATACCAAGGCCGATGTTTGGACTTTGTTGCTCCTTCATTTTTTGTACTATTTTAAATTGCTTGTCAGCAATAATTGATGGCTTATAACAACCACTGCCAACAAGATTCGCATTTCTGACTTTAGTGTTTTGAATGTCTGCAGCTTGAGCTAGCGTTCGTTCAGTGAGCATCTGCTGACACAGGTCTGGGTTTCAGCTCGACATCAGAGTATTCTCACACTGACTGGTGCAGGGAGTGAGTGGGGATCGTCACCTCGGGAGTTGGAGTGAGGGAGACATGGAACTATCACAAAACGGATTATGGAAGTCTGAGACCCAAGAGCTGTCAGTCCCAGAGGGAGATTAAAGATCCAATGGTGGCGGCCTGCGACAAAATCTGACGGAGCGGGAAGTGATGGGGCCGTCTATGCTGGCGGTCGCGGTAGATGAGATGTCAGGAATTAACATGTGCTCTGATGTTATGAACATCTTTGTTCTAGTGTGTATCACTGCTTTAACTACTTCTCCAATGACTCCAAGAGTTTACTTTGTGGCACCTGGTGGTGGAATTTTTTTGTGACCCTCAGTCTAGTATCTAGTGCTGTTTCCAGATCTGTCTTCGGTTGATGACAGCTCTAGTGTGGTACAAATATTTAAAGCTATCACTAGATTGCTGCTTCAACATCAAACATTTGTAGAGAGAGAATGGAAGGACTTTCATGCCCATGTGATTTGTGAAACGTTCTGAAATGACTGCACTTCCCCCTTTTTCTCCTTGGTGGTACTGTATACATAAAATCCACATAATAATTTTGGATCATATATAAAATTGGTCTCAAGATGGCGCCGAGTATGGCTGCTGCGTCGCGAGCTCCGTCAAAACACTGCAGTTTATTGTTTGTTTTGTTTACAGTTCTGTGTTTTTTTGTCTTGGATGTTGTCTGCCTTATTGTGTACGACAGACAAACGCTTTTGGACATTGGTTCAGCAATCACACACCGAAAACCGGACTTCACATTCCTCAATGCCGACCCGCGGTTTACAAACACGCCAGCGGAGCCCTTTGTTTGGGCTGCCCGGCCGCGGAAACGCAGAAGGAAAAGAGGAAAAAGAGCCGGCGTTCTCATCAGATTAAGACGTCGCGCAAATCGCCCCCCGCTACCCAGTATACTACTGGCAAATGTTCAGTCTCTGGACAACAAGCTCTGCGAGCTGAGAGCGCGGATCTCTTTCCAACGAGAGACGAGAGAATGCTGCGTTATCTGTCTTACGGAAACCTGGTTGTCCGCGGAGATTCCAGACTCGGCCATCGAACCCACGGGTTTCTCCGTGCACCGAGCGGACAGAGCGAAAGACCTCTCAGGTAAAAGCAGAGGTGGAGGTGTATGTTTTATGATCAACAAATCATGGTGTGATCAGAGGAATGTACATTTTATCAGGTCTTTCTGCTCTCCTGATCTGGAATTTCTCATGCTTCTGTGTCGACCATTCTGGCTACCGAGGGAATTCACAGCGGTCATTATCACTGCTGTGTACATCCCCCCACAAGCCGACACAGACCGGGCACTTAGGGAACTGTATGGCAGTATAAGTGAGCAGGAAACCGCGCACCCTGAGGCCGCGTTCATTGTTACCGGGGACTTCAACAAAGCCAACTTCAAAACAATAGCACCAAAATACCACCAACACATCAGCTTTAACACACGAGGGGACCGGGTTTTGGATCATTGCTATTCTCCTTTCCGGGATGGCTACAAATCCCTCCCCCGCCCACCATTTGGCAAATCTGACCACTCTTCCGTTCTGCTTCTGCCCGCTTACAGGCAGAAACTGAAACGGGAAGCACCCGCCCTCAGAATGATCCAGTGCTGGTCGGACCAATCAGACTCTGCGCTACAGGACTGTTTTGATCACGCGGACTGGGAGATGTTCCGGTCTGCCTCCGATGACGACATCGAGGTTTACGCTGATAGCGTAACGTGTTTCATCAGGAAGTGCGTAGAGGACGTTGTTCCAACGAAAAACATACGGATCTACCCCAACCAGAAACCCTGGGTTAACGGCGATGTTCGCGCGGCACTTACTGCGAGGACCACCGCTTTTAATTCCGGGAACGCGGAGGAGCGTAAACAAGCCAGTTATGCCCTCCGTAAATCCATCAGCACAGCCAAACGCCAGTACAGGCACAAAATTGAAGGTCAGTTCAACACCACTGACTCCAGAAGTATGTGGAAGGGAATTAACATCATCACGGACTATAAACAGAATAAAAACTCCGCCATGAACACCGTTGCCTCTCTCCCGGACGAGCTTAATACATTTTATGCTCGTTTCGAGAACAACAACACCGCCCTCGCGGAGAGAGCACTCGCGGCCGATACTACAGATGATGGTTCACTCTCCGTCTCTGTTGCGGATGTAACCCGATCCTTTCGACGGGTGAACATCCGTAAAGCCGCGGGTCCAGACGGCATTCCGGGCCGCGTCATCAGAGCATGCGCGAACCAACTGGCTGGTGTTTTTACGGACATTTTCAACCTGTCCCTCTCCCTGTCTGTAGTCCCCACATGCTTCAAAACATCAACCATTGTGCCTGTACCGAAGCAAGCCAAAATCACTTGTTTAAATGACTGGCGTCCTGTTGCCCTCACCCCCATCATCAGCAAATGCTTTGAGAGGTTGATCAGAGATCACATCTGCTCTGTTCTGCCCACCTCTTTGGACCCATTGCAGTTTGCCTACCGTAAAAACCGCTCCACTGATGATGCTATTGCATCTACAATACACACTGCTCTTTCCCACCTGGAAAAAAGGAACACATATGTGAGAATGCTGTTTGTAGACTACAGTTCAGCATTCAACACCATAGTGCCCTCCAAGCTTGATGTGAAACTCCGGGCTCTGGGCTTAAACAGCTCGCTGTGCAGCTGGATCCTGGATTTCCTGTCAGGCAGACGTCAGGTGGTTAGAATGGGCAGCAACATCTCCTCACCACTGACCCTCAACACTGGAGCCCCGCAGGGCTGTGTTCTCAGCCCACTCCTGTATTCCCTGTACACACATGACTGTGTGGCGACACATAGCTCCAATGCCATCATTAAGATTGCTGACGATACGACGGTTGTAGGTCTGATCACTGAAAATGATGAAACAGCCTACAGAGAGGAGGTGCACACTCTGACACGCTGGTGTCAGGAGCACAACCTCTCAACCTCACAATCCAGTCAACGTCCCTCAAAGTCAGTAAAACCAAGGAGCTTGTGGTGGACTTCAGGAAGAAAGACAGAGAACACAGCCCCATCACCATTAATGGAGCACCGGTGGAGAGAGTCAGCAGTTTCAAGTTCCTCGGTGTCCACATTACTGAGGAACTCACATGGTCCGTCCACACTGAGGCCGTTGTGAAGAAGGCTCACCAGCGCCTCTTCTTCCTGAGACGGCTGAGGAAGTTTGGAATGAACCAACACATCCTCACACTGTTCTACACTAGTACTGTTGAGAGCATCTTGACTGGCTGCATCACCGCCTGGTACGGCAATAGCACCGCCCACAACCGCAAAGACCTGCAAAGGGTGGTGCGAACGGCCAGAAACATCATCGGAGGTGAGCTTCCCTCCCTCCAGGATATATATAACAGACGGTGTGTGAAGAAAGCTCGGAGGATTATCAAAGACTCCAGCCACCCGAGTCATGGGCTGCTCTCACTGCTGCCATCAGGCAGGCGGTATCGCAGCATCAGGACCCGCACCACCCGACTACATGACAGCTTCTTCCCACAAGCAATAAGACTTTTGAACACATGATCTCTCACGATCAACAATCAGCACTGCACTTTATTAATCATCACTCTGTCAATATATTCTCCCAATTCAGTTAGTGTATTTATATATATTTATACCCGTATCTAGTGTGTGTATTCTACATTGTGTGTATTGTGTACATTTGTTATGTAAATTGTTGTGTAAGTTTGTTATGTAAATTGTTTTGTGTGTTGTTTATTGTAAAGTGGTATATGTCTCGTCACTGTCATGACTGCTATGTTGCTCGGAACTGCACACAAGAATTTCACCTGCTGTTGCACTCATGTACACAGTAGTGTGACAATAAAGTGATTTGATTTGATTTTGATTTGATTTGATTTAAAGAAAATCTTCTGAAGCCATAGCTTTGTGTAAGGTACAGAATTTAAGTTGTTATTCACTGAAAACATTCCTCTACATTAAATCTCATTTGTGCTTTCATTCAATTCAAAACATTCAAACACGATGCATCATGATCGGTCACAATAAATGAAAGAAAACTATATTTTCAGTGAATGTGGGTGAAACCCCATTTTTAAACATTAATAATAGAATATCAGAGTACAAATCTTAGAATATACACTACCGTTCAAAAGTTTGGGGTCACTTACTCATTCTTTATTTATTTATTTATTTATTTCACATTTTAGAATAATAGTAGTCAGCAAAACTATGGAATAATAGAAATGGAAATATGGGAATTATTTTGTGACCAAAAAATCCAAAATAAATCCAAAACTATGTAATATTTTAGCATCTTCAAAGTAGTCACCCTTTGCCTAGATTTTGCAGACATGTACTCGTGACATTTTCTCAACCAACTTCTTGAGGAATCACCCCGGGATGCTTTTTAAACAGTATTGAAGGAGTTCCCATCTATGTTGGGCACTTATTGGCTTCTTTTCTTCATATTTTGATCCAAGTCATCCATTTCAAAAACTTTTTTTTTTTTAGGAAATTTTAGATTTGTAATTAAATAAATGTATATGTTTTGGCAGAATAATATTTTGTCTACAAAGTTAATTTCAAACTTTTAAGCATACACCTTCAGATCAAAAGATTTTTAAGATCATGAGAAACATTTCAGACAAGTGACCCCAAACTTTTGAACGGTAGTGTATATGTTCCATTGTGACATCATTTTAGAATCACGGAAATACATTTCCATCCTACTGAGTGCAAATAAAATATATGACAGGCTCTGTTGAGACATTACGAAAGTCTCAGAAACAAGTTTCAGCCCTGCTGAGTGCCAATTAGGGATGCACCATTCTGATAGCTGGATTGGTATTGACTCCGTTACTGAAGTTTTAAGATGGTGCTGTGTGTTAGTCTTTTTTGTTACTGTCTAGCTCCAAAAAGTATTTCACATGATTCGTGCATTTTAATTAAATTCACTAAAGACTGTGTTTAATAAGTAAATGTGCAATATGCATGCGCAGCACGTTAGTGAATGACACAGGTCTGTTGACACATACATGGTGATGTGCAATATATGAGCGCTCCACACTAACAACTTCTCAGATGTAGATGATCAATAGTTTGGTTTGCTTGTAAAATGTAATTATAATGGCAGCGGAAAATCATTTCACCAGATTTTAAATAAGAAGCAAATTTTCAGCCTTGTCGAATTAGGAAAAAATGTATAGCACGTTCCATTGTGACATTACTTGAAAGTCGCAGAAACTAATTTCGGCCCTGCCGAGTGGCAATAATATATATGGCGCATTCCATTATGACATCATGTGAAAGTTGCAGAAATCAGTTTTGGACCTGCTGAGTGCCAATAAAACGTGTTCCATTGTAACATGATGTGAAAAACGCGTAAACAAATTTTCAGCCCTGCCACGTGAAGAAAAAATATATGGCATGCTCCATTGTGACAGGGCCAAATTTTGTTGCTGTTATTGTCATGTGATGTCACAGTGGAATGCGCCATGAACTAATAATCACTTGTTATAAAACGGAAAAACAAACTAAAAGCATATCTGGTGTAGTTACATTACTGTTTATCTTTAGCAGTAAATGTCTCCATGCGGAGTGGTATTTATTTATTTATTTTATGTCTGACTTGCATATTACAATTATGTAGTCATCTACCGAGTTATATAGCAAACTCAAGAGCTTTGGTTGGGGTTTAAAGTTGTTTCTACAAAAACTCTGTCTTGAAATCTCTCAGATTACAACAGACCAATCATCAAATTACTCAGAACTCAAACATTAATTAATGAAGCACTGACAGTTTGTTGGTGATTATTTTAGAAAAACACTTTGCCATATAGCAGTTTAGTAAACCTTTCAAACAATTTGTTCTTGTACATTATATAGTACACATTTAGATGTCATAAACGATTGTTAAACTTTATTCATATCGCTTTGATTGGTTTTGAGATTTTTGTCCAAAACTATAATCACAGTTGGATTATTTCTGAATTTTGTTCAGTTCATTCTTCTCAAAGGACCCAAATATTACTGATTATTTTCTGCTGTATTGATTTAGTGAGAGAAGGCTTTATTGGATTTTATAGGATGGCTAACACTCAGTCTGCCTTGTAAATACAACAGTCATTTAGTTTTGACCCTGATAAGGTCATTACATAACAGTGCTCATACCACACAGAAGACTGCATCCTATCTCCTTGCGTGTGACCAGGCAGCACTTGTAACATCCAGGAAAACAATCTTTCAAGAGCATTGCGATTTATAGGGTGGGGTGGTATCAAGGTAAGCGTGAGAGAAAAATATGTGCACAATTCCTGTTGCACGCATCCATCACACATGAACGCACAGTCACGCACACACGAGATGGTTACATTTGATTGTTTCTCTTTCTTTGTTGAAAAATGTCACTCAATGAGGTTGCTTGATAAAAGACGTGTCCATTCTGTCATGGAATAATGTCACAATTGTCACATTTGGTATGCTCACTTAATTTCACTTTTCTTAAAATGTTGCTAGTATGTAAAACTAAGGAACGGTTCTAAGTGTTTTGTGTACGAAATATGTATATTTTTCAGGGTTTTATTAAATCATTCCACCAACCCATCTGTTTGTGGGTGGTAAACACTGGTGCAAATCGATTTGATACATAATAATTCGTACAGTTCAGGTAGTGTTAGTTACATAATGTAGTGCGTTGATCAGTGAGGATTTATTTTCTAAATGCCCACTTGGGAGATTACGGTGCCTCCACACTGTTTCCGGATATCGTGCTGCATAGTCCACCAATACTAATTTAAAGCGATGCATGTGTGGTCCGTTCTAATGGCCCGATGAGGTCCATACCAATTCTTTCAAAGGGGACCTCGATTCATTTGTAGAGGGCGCAATGACGTTTTTGGGGTGGGAGGTGGATTCACCAACTGACATTGATTCTTCGCACCACCTGCGAACGTCCCCGTTAATGCCCGGCCAAAAAAACTTGGCCATTATTTGGTTTAATGTTCTTTCCTGTCCTTAATGGCCATCCATTGGATTATAATGAGCGTCTGGAAGAGAGCTTCCACGGCTCTTCAGTACTAATTACTGGGTTGTATTTTCTTTTATTTGAGTGTACTGCGTCACTCGATACATCTTTAATAATTGAAAAAAATGTGTATGTGAGCACAATGTTATGCTGGAGCTGTTGACAATCAATTACTCTCACTTGGTCAAATGTGTGTTTGAGGGACTCCTCACGTGTCTGCTCTAGAGGGAAATCCCTTTCAGGGAATTCTCTGAGGGCGGGCACCTCCTCCCTTGCGTCATCTTGATGCAGAGCAGATGTAGATGGCCCTGGCACTGCCTCTCCAGCCTTAGCATCACACGACACACACAGAAACATTATTTCACAGGACCCATTTGCAAAAATGTCCCGTAATAAATTCTTAAATCAAGCCAATTCATCCCCAAAATCAGCAGATGGAGCGGATCAGAGAGAGAGAAGACAGAGAGAGAGAGACTCCAGATCATTGCTTCCCAGAAACGCCATCATATAGTCCTCAGCCAGCTGGATCGCTTCCTCCAGAAATGCCGGATGGTGGCTCTGGACCCACTCAGCCGTCCCATGCGGCAGCTGGGCACTGAACTGTTCCAGTACCACCTTGTCAATGATGTGCTGGGTGCCGCAGGGTTCCCTCGCCAGCAACCATTTCCGGCAGGCGTCCCAGAGCTGCTGTGCGTAGGCCAACCATGTTTAGCCCAGCTTCAGGGTGTGGAAGTGCTATCGGTTCTGTTCGGGGGTCTGGCCATCTCACTGCAGAATGGCTCTCTTCAAGTTAGCATAGATGAGGAGGTTGGCTAAGGGGAGCTGTTGGGCCGCAAACTGTGCTTCCCCAGAGAGTAACGGCAAGAGTAAGGCCACCCACTGGTCAGCCACACCTCGGCTGTCTTCTCAAAAAGATTGTTGTAGCCTTGTGGATCGTCAGCCGGCCCCATTTTCACAAGGGTGACCGGCTGGACAGTCGAGGTGGGTACATTTATTGATCCAATAAGCAGCCTTCAAATTTGTAAACAGAAGTGTTGAGTATACGTGCATTTCAAATTTATCTTGTTACGGCAGACGTTCAAACCTTATTTGTCTCACGTAACTGTCAGCTGTAATAATTTACTTTTCCATTATAATAGGATATGTAAAGAAATCAGTAAATATAATAAATAGTATATTTAAAAATATAAATATTAATATTTAAGAATGATTTTTTATCTAAAAAAGGGGAAATAAATAATTACTAATAGATTGGAAAATTTTATTGTAATTTAATTTTAATATAATTTGGTATGTGTTGAAACTTTAAAAAACTTTTATACTGTAAATAAAAGAAAAGAAATGGATTTGTTTGCTTGCATAAAAAAAACTAAAATACCAGTTTTAAAATGCACAAACCTACTCTCAGGTCATAGTTCTTAGGAAAAAGTGCAAGATAGAATTTCCCTTGTATAAATGTATTGTTAAATGTTAAAAAGTCAGGTTGGGGATAAGCCCAAAATCTGGCAAATCTAACTTTCCAACAGTCCAAAAATGAGGAAAAGTGGTTAAGAGACAATTAAAAGTGGAAAACTATTATGATCTATCATTTAAAACTAGAATTACTTTTTTTTTTTTTAAACACATTTCTTTTTTAAAACCCTCCTAGAGGACAGAAAATTCACCTTATTGTAAAATCATGTATATTTGTGTTTTTTTTTTTTTTTTTTAACATTCAGTGGATATTGCAGACACTCTTATCCTGGGGTGCATTTCCTGTATAATGATGTAACTCACTGCTTAACAATTATAGTAAGATGCATCATTGGAGAAACTTACTAGCTAGTCATGACTGTTTCCGGAAACCACGTTAACAAAGTCCCAAATCAGCAAATCTGTCGTTTGAACCATGTTGGTTCAGCAATGTTGTTAATTATGTTCTGCAGTGGGTGGAGTAATAACTTCTGCAGAGATCGAGCGTATGTCAAAGTCTTAACTCTGTAATGGCATGAAAGATATACAAGATATGCTGGCATCAGCGTGGACTGATTGTTGGATGGTGTTTGTCTGTTTTCTGCCAGGGCATGTGTTTTGAACTTGATCCTAGCAGACATAGGGAGCTAGCAGAGGTGTGATGTGACCGGACATAATGTGATACAGAGTGGCAATATGCCATTGTTATATAACGTATGACAACTTGATAGGCAATTCTTTCAGTTTGTTTGTTATTAGCTCTTAAAGATTGGGGATCTCTGAAACTTACCCATCTTTGTGAGATGAACGACTTTGGCTTGATGACGTCTGTGTGATTCTTGCTTAATATTCTAGATTAGCGATGGTCACTGAAGTCATCTTCATACCTTCAGACTTGAAAACTTGCTGTGGCAAGTAGAAGCTAGGAATTATGATACATGTTGTTCTCATGCCAGTTCTCACTAAACCTCTTATTCTCTCTTTTGATGTCACACAAACTCTCACTCTTTTTGATCTATAACTTTCATATTGTTTTGATAAATGCTGTGTTTACACCTAAACACCTTGATGATATCACAAAGACATTCTCTTACTATCATGCGAACAAGCAAATCACAAACACACTCCAAGGTCATCGTGTCCATTTAGGTGTAGGGAGGGGACAGCTGTCCTAAACTTATCGAGGACACACTTCGGCTTCTTGCCAAGTTTTACACAGCGGTCCTTTACAGAGGTCGACGAACTCTCATACCACCAACAGAGCCTCTTTAACAGCTGATCAAATGTTTTACTCATGACATACAGTTATATAGACATGTCGGACAGGTCAAGGAAATCACACTATACACCACATGGCCAGTGTGAATTGTTGGGCTGTTCTATTAAAGCAATAAACCACTTGATGTAGTGTGTTACAGTGGTTGTTATCAAGGGGTGTAGTTAGGCACTGGGTTTCACTATTCGCTCTCATTTGTTTAAAAAAGGCATTAAATGCGACTTATCCAGTCAGATTTTAGATCTGTTTTATACAGAGGCCTGCCAAATATATTTTTTTGGGGGGAAAAGGTCAGAAATTGTGTAACTCCATCAATAATTCGTAAAACAACAGTATAATTAACTTTGTAAATAAGGGTTAGGGCTGACCAATTTGACCAAAACCATGTTGGTCTAATGTCCAAGAAAATTATGCTCAGATATATGATTAATCTTATGTTTAAACATAGGCATAGCTAGACCCTAATAAGCCTATATTTTATCTCAGCCCCTGTAAAATTTGTGACACTTCATCACGCAAATGTGTGATCAACCACAATGAAACATGTTCTATCATTTTTGTCTATGAATGGAGAACAAAAAAGGGAATGATTACAATAAACTCTAATGATGGTGTGTGAGAGCATGACTGCAGTTCGTGCCTGACTGAAGAGAGGAAGAATAACACAGATCACAGTCCAGATGCTCTCCAAACTCTTCAAACAGCTTCAGGTGATGTAGATCGGAAAGTACAAGGGAATTATACCAAATAAGTGAAAACAGAAGCACTGTCGTTGTGGAATAAGTGGAGCTCCTGCTCCACTGAAGCAAAACTTGCATGTCGAGAGTCTTTAATGGAAACACCCCGACTTTACATCTTTAGTGCAGTTATATTTAATGCGTTATAGCTTTAATAAATGTTATGTAACTAACTACAAACTCTGAAACTGGCATATCTCTGTGGGGTCAGTGGCTCTTCTATGAGTCGCGTGAAGTGTCCTGATCTAAGGGGGACAGATTGAAACTGCATCTGGCTGATGCATTCTCTGTTGCGGGAATGCTCGTCCCTCGATGAATGCAGCTAGATTATAACGTGATGGCTCGCGACTTATTGAATCATAATATATGTATCACTGTGCATTTCTTATTGTGAAGAAAATTGGCAATACGCAGCTTTATTAATAAGAGAGAGTTTTTTTTTAGTGAGTTAAAGATGGATTGAAGTGAACAGAAATGTGAGAGAGGAGTAGTCTTCAACTCATACACTGCAACAAAATACATTTTTGGTTTGGCTTGTTTTCCAATATAAATATCTAAAACTCATTTAAAACAATGTAAATTTTCTTTAGCAGCTATACTGCAGAAGATTTTTTTTAAATCTAAGAATGTTATATAATAATGTAATATAATATTAAAAATTTAAATATTTTAAAATATCTAAAAATCCTTAAAAAAAAAAGATGCAAATATAATATATTTAGACTTGCTTTTAGAGAATAGATCTTAAATACAAGTATATTTTGTCTTGACTGCACTCGCAGAAGTATAACCAATTGAAAAACACACTTACAGTGCATCCGGAAAGTATTCACAGCGCTTCACTTTTTCCACATTTTGTTATGTTATGCCTTATTCCATAATGGATTAAATTCAAAATTTCCTCAAAATTCTACAAACAATACCTCATAATGACAACGTGAAAGAAGTTTGTTTGAAATCTTTGCAAATGTATTACATTTAAAATTAAAATTAAATTAAATATGATTCGTATGATTCGTACAAAATCACATGTACATAAGTATTAACAGCCTTTGCCATGACACTCAAAATTGAGCTCAGGTGCATCCTGTTTCCACTGATCATCCTTGAGATGTTTCTACAACTTGATTGGAGACCACCTGTGGTAAATTCAGTTGATTGGACATGATTTGGAAAGGCACACAGCTGTCTATATAAGGTCCCACAGTTAACAGTGCATGTCAGAGCACAAACCAATCCATGAAGCCCAAGGAATTGTCTGTAGACCTCTGAGACAGGGTTGTATTGAGGCACAGATCTGTGGAAGGTACAGAAACATTTCTGCAGCATTGAAGGTCCAAATGAGCAAAGTGGCCTCCATCATCCATAAATGGAAGAAGTTTGGAACCACCGGGACTCTTCCTAGAGCTGGCCGCCTGACCAAACTGAGCGATCGGGGGAGAAGGGCCTTAGTCAGGGAGGTCACCAAGAACCCGATGGTCACTCTGACAGAGCTCCAGCATTTCTCTGTGTAGAGAGGAGAACCTTCCAGAAGAACAACCATCTCTGCAGCACTCCACCAGTCAGGCCTGTATGGTAGAGTGGCCAGATGGAAGTCACTCCTCAGTAAAAGGCACATGACAGCCCGCCTGCAGTTTGCCAAAAGGCACCTGAAGGATTCTCTGACCATGAGAAACAAAATTCTCTGGTCTGATGAAACAAAGATTGAACTCTTTGGCCTGAATGTCAAGCGTCATGTCTGGAGGAAACAGGCACCGCTCATCACCTGGCCAATACCATCCCTACAGTGAAGCATGGTGGTGGCAGCATCATGCTGTGGGGATGTTTTTCAGCGACAGGAACTGGGAGACTAGTCCGGATCGAGGGAAAGATGAATACAGCAATGTACAGAGACATCCTTGATGAAAACCTGCTCCAGAACACTCTGGACCTCAGACTGGGGTGAAGGTTCATCTTCCAACAGGACAACGGCCCTAAGCACACAGCCAAGATAACAAAGGAGTGGCTATGGGACAACTCTGTGAATGTCCTTGATTGACCCAGCCAGAGCCCAGACTTGAACCCGATTGAACATCTCTGGAGAGATCTGAAAATGGCTGTGCACCGACGCTCCCCATCCAACCTGATGGAGCTTGAGAGGTCCTGCAAAGAAGAATGGGAGAAACTGCCCAAAAATAGGTGTGCCTATGCACATGCTGACTGTATATTTATTTAATTATTAATTAAATGTATTTATTTAAATACCACCTTTTGTGGTTTAATAATCAGAAACCCTGGTATCATTGCATCTTTTTTTAATTTTAGTATCATTGACTTGGTACAGAAGTACCGGTACTTCTGACATCCCTTGTTTCCACCAAGAAAAAAATGTCCTCAGGAAAATGAACCATGGATATTAATAATAAGTTGTTAAAAATCCTAAAATGTTATGTTTATTTTCAGGTTTAAATTATATTTTACATCAGAGATTTTCACACTATGCTTTTGCAGGCTTTTGAACCCCACTGTATTTTTATAGCATGCTATCAAGTGTCGTTATATAGTCTGAAAATATTTGCCAGAATGATTCACTCAGGTTGTCTCACTCTAAAACCTCAATCCTGTTAGAGAAAAAAAAAGTGTTGTGATATTATAGAAATGTCATGGTTAAAGACACTTTTATAGAAATACGTCCATAAATCGTAACACATTTTACAGTTTACAGGAATGTGTAACAGGAATGACCTATGTATGTATGTATGTATGTATGTATGTGTATATATGTTTTTAGTATTGTTTGATTGGCAGAGTGGGCCTCAGGAAACAATTCCTTCTGTAAATGTGTACCAGACAGGAGGTACCAGCTCATAAAACCCTGTGCTCTACAGCCTCTAGCGTACAACACACACACACTAACACACTCATACACAGGTACACACTGTGCAATACCCCTGCAGAGATCCTCTGCCCTCAAAAGACAGGATCTCTGCCCCAGAAGGAGGAAGTTGTCAGCTCATTAAAGCAGGCAGTTAATGATGTGGTTCTTCAGGGCTCTGCTGGGGGGCTCAGAGGAACAACTATGATTCACAATACAGCTTGTGTCTGTCAAATCCAACATCACACTTTTATTTCATTTGCAGGTTTGTGTCGACATTGTATCTGTGTTTAAAGTTGAAGTGTGTAATTTCTGGGCCACTTATCATCTCCACATGAAAAAAAAAAAAAATATTGATTTCAAACAGGTTTTCTGAACACTCCGGCCAGTGTTTGAACAAATTGTTCCGTCCCAAATTTATACCATTGGTCGGGGCATAGTTTGATGTATAGGGCTGGTCGGGATGCTCAAACATCCACAGAGCAACAGCGTATACACTTTTAGGGGAAATTAATCTACAAATGGGTTACTTATATTTATCTCTAATATCATTATTTTATTTATTGTGGGGTTTTTGAATTCCCCGTCCACTTAAAAAGTATTTCCCAATATAATACCTGTACAACTGAATTTGATTTATGTCAGAATTTTATGGGACGATCTTTGGATAGCAACCTACTGTAATGGTTTAGGATCTTGGCGGTTAATACAAAAGGTTATGGGTTTGACCAAGCAGCTGTAGAGTTTCTGTGTTCAGTACTGCTCCATCACCTTTGTGCCCTGTAGCATGGCCCATAATTTTAGGTTGCTCCTGTAGTTACTGTGCTACTTTATGCATTGATTTGTTTTTGGATTAAAAGTGTCTTCTTAATGGCATGGAGCTGGAATCCCATTACTGTAATGTCTAGAGTACTCGTGTCAAGTAACTTTTCTTTCTTTTTTTCTCTCCCCTTTTTCTCCCCAATTTGGCATGCCTAATTTCCAATGCACTCTAATTCCTCGTGGTGGCGTATTGACTCCTCAATCCGGGTGGTGCAGGATGAATCTCATTTGCCTCTGCGTCTGAGCGTCAATCCTTGCATCTTATCACATTGCTTGTTAAGAGCATTACCGTGGAGACATAGCACGTGTGGAGGCTTCACGCTATTCTCCGTGGCATCCACCAAGAGTGAACCACATTATAGCGACCACAATATGGGGGAGGTTACCCCATGTGACTCTAACCTCCCTAGCAACCTGTTTAGGAGACTTGGCTGGATTCACTCAGCACACCCTGGATTTGAACTCGTGACTCCAGGGGTGGTAGTCAGCGTCTTTACTCGCTGAGCTACACCAGGCCCCAGAATAACATTTCTTAAATGCCAAATAATGTAATTCATGAAAACTTCATATGGTGTGTAGTCTCAGGAAACACAGAAAGGTAAAAGTTCCCAGACTAGCTTAAAAGCACATGTATTGACAGCATATTATTACCATGCCGAGAACGGTTTGTAATCATACTGTGCAGAAACGCGCTCAAGAGAAAATGCTAATGGAACTGTTCCTGACTGTGCTCAGAACTCACGGCCTGGTGGTGGAAAAGCGCGTTATGATGCACATTGCTCGAAAATGACAAAAGCTAATGACTGCAATCTGATTTGCTTGCTGCTTTGTCTCCAGGAGTCAGGGTGCACAGGTAGTTGTTTATAATAATGAGATATAATGTCCTAATGAGAATTTTCAAGGCTGAACTAGCAATAGAAACTCGACATGCTGCTTCCGAAAGTTCACGTACCCTGGAATCAACCCAATTCTGCCAAATTACTGACAAGTGCCATTCCCCATCAGACATTTTTGCATCAATTCACGCATGTATACATTTCCCTCTAGCGTGTTGTGCGGGCATCCTTTGAGACACGGGTTCTGGTCCCTTGGAAACCAGGAAGTAATCGTGTTTAAATAGTCAATGATGAAGGTGATTCAAAGGTTGCATTTTCGCTCTAAAATCCATTACTGATGGTTAGGTTTAAGCTTGGGGTTTGGGTTAGGGAGGTAGAGTTATTGAAATATGCATTCCTGTTGACTGTATTACATAATTCACAACTTAAAATTGGATATTTCATCTGGAAACTGGAGCTCACATGTGCCCATACATTCAACAACACTTCCAGCTTCAGCCACTGGAGGCAGTAATTAGCATTTTGGTAAGCATCGATTTCAGCATCAAAACTTTTGACCTAATGTTGCTGAATTCACAATGAGATCAATCTGGATCTAGTTGCTGGATTTGAGAAAGTTTGTGATGTTCATGCCATTGATATTTTTATTATATTTGAACATCTGTAAACAATATTTATGTGTTGGTTCTCTTTGGAGTAGTTCGAAATAAGTAAACAAGATATTCCTGAGCACAGCTGTATTCCACTTTGTTTGCAGAGCAAAGTCCATGAAATAATCGTTACTTAATGCTTTTGAATGGATGGAAATTCTGGCCGCAAAGTTTACACATGTATTTTCTATTAATTTCTTCAATGTTCTCTGTGCAACATTCAGAGACCGTCACATCATTATCGGAATAAGCGACCACCACTTTGTTGCACGCCAGTCTGTTATTGTGGAATCATTGGTTTTGGATTTTTCTGCCCCTAAATCCACTTAACTGGGGTTGGTCGCCTTGCCACATGTCATTCAAATGGCCCTCTCTGTCTAAGATGGCATTTCTTTCTCAGAGTAAGCTACAACGTGGACCACACTCTATGCCAGAAGTTAAAAGTCTGATGCAAACATGTTTTACAATGAATTCATCCAAATGTTTGACTGCTTCACATTAAGCCCTTTCTATGAGGCATGACTTGGACGTCAGTTGTAGTTCCTTATGTTTCTAGGAGGTTTAAGCTTCCTGGGATGTTTGTCAACATGTTTACATGTATGTTTAACTCCAGCAATCCTGCTGTTATTTGCTGGCATGCGACCTCTTCTGATTATTTGAATTGCATGCATCATGCACAGATGATATCAATTCCTTTTTAAAATACTATTTGAGTGAAATAAATGCATGTTTTTAAATCATTGTCTCAGATTGAGTGGATCATGGTTCATTAACTGGTGGATTGTGGTGGTATCATTGGTGCATGGCCTGTGCGTGTGGCAAGAGGTCTGTAGATGATAATCTGGTTGATGGACGATCTATTAGTTCCAGCAGTCTGAGCAGTGCTTGAGCCTTTACTGTAGGTCTGTTTAATGCCAGCCATTCAGTAATACACTGCCTTTTGATGTATAATATTCATTATATTCGGCAGTCTAGACTTGAAAAGGGAATTTTTTTTCTTATTCTGGTAATTTCATAGATGTTGTCTTGTTATTTTTTTGTATTTTTTATTCGGAGTCTAGGTCAAAAAGTTTTTTGTTTGTGTTTTTTTTTTTTTGAGAATGGTGGAAATTCAGCATCGGACATTGTGTTAATAGTTTTGATGCTAAAATTTCTTAGAGAATAATTTATACTTGCATAAAAATTATTCTCTATAGTTTTTGGAAATGGCAACTGTTGACATGAATGACTACACTCCTTTTGAAATGTATTTGTATTTTGTTGAAAGTCATGTCAGTGTGTTTGTGTTTATTCTGTTTGACTGCCATACAGATACTTTTATGGGTTTTTCAATTACCAAACCGATATCTAGAGCTCAGGGTAATCATAATAAAATGTAATAAGAAATGAGATGTACAAAAAAAGATGAAATTAATGAACCCTCATTATACATAAAATGTATTAAAAATAAAAAATAAATAAAAGAATTGGCCAACATCTATATATAAAAGCTAATTATCTGTGGTATCAGATATAGTCCTATTGTTTAAAAACAGCCGATAGTCAGGGCCGAATATTTCCTGTCAAAAGGGGGCGGGAAAAACATGTTGGACGTTTAGCCTACAGCTCGCACTGTGTGTGTGAAAGAAAATGAATTTTGTGTGGAATCACTTTGAAAATAGACAGACATTGGCTGAGTAAACAGCCTGGCCGATATATCAGAAAATCATTTTTTCTACAAGCATTGGTATACTAGTGCTTAAATGAAATGAATATCTGAAGCCATCATCTCTCTGTCCTAGTCTATTTCTGTCAGACATTTGTTTGTGTTTGCTGGTAATGTTTGAGTTTGTGTGAGCATTTTTTTCTCCCTCAAATAAGAAACCAAGAAGAGTCTAAGTGTCTAAGTGTGAACCCGTAAGGAAATCTGTGACCAAATGAAGCACAGATGTTACACATAAACACTTTATATACTGTAGATACTTTAAACACTACAAAGCTGCTGTAAGCATTTTGTTTTATGCAACACCACACATAAACTGTCCCTACTGATGGATATCACTGAAAAAGATGTCCAAAGAAATCACACTTCCCACCTGAAACATTGCCGTGTCTTAAGACCGCTGTTGATGTAGTATTGTCAGGCTTCATTATTCTCTAAAATAGTGATACCTGTCCCATGTGTGTTCTACGAGAGCACTACATGAGCTTATTCTTGAATATGTTGACATGTGCGAGTGTTTTCTGGGTGTTTGATGTCATTTCTTCTCTCACTCCACACACCTGTGCCCATCCACACACACAGAAGAGCACCTCGAGCATGATTGACAGCTCATTTCATCAACATTGCACATTCACTGGACGTGTGTCTGATTGACATGGTCAGGCAGCTTTAGCCTTTGCCCAGCGTACTGTGCCACCCCGTTTCCAGGCCTGTCCTCAGGTCAGTGTAAAGAGGACCTGGAAAGGGAAGCTTTTTCCCCAGACAGAGTGAGTATCTGTTCTGGCTCGACCCAGCTTTAGAGAGCAGAGTCTTAAGGGGGGTTAGGGGTCTTGAGAGGTCTTAAGGTGATGACACCCCTGTGATCCATCCTTTGCCTTCTGCATTTTTCTTAATTTTCATGTGCTGTTTTTGAGGTGGAGGGAGCAGGTTTATCAGATGGTGTAGACAGATGCTTACTATTCATAATCAACCTCACTAACATCTGACCTCACAGCTGGACGAGAGAGAGCACAGGCCACAAGATCAAGAGCTTGGCATGTGTGTATGTGACGCATTTTAGTGCCACGTGAAAAAAAATAAAAATAATTCGAAGATTTCGAGAATTATCTCATAATTGACCTTATACAAGAGTAAACTCATGAAGTTTTGAGAATAAAGTTGTAACATTATGAGATGTGAGAAGTAATATTTAAAAAAATAAACTCAAAATTACAAGAATGAAGTCATAGCAATGTGAAGTTGTCACATTATGAGATTTAAATTGTAGCATTACAAGACTAAAATCATAGTATTATGAGATACTGGCACTGTTGACCCATATACATACATATATATCAAAATTTGTGAGTTATGATGGAAAATATGTAACAATGCACATTTTTCACTTATTTTTTTCTTCTATTTTAGGACATTTCAACATTGTCTATTTGTGAAAACTGTCATAATATCTGCCTGTGAGGCCCCAAACTAAATTTAAACAGCAAATAATTCCTGTTTGTCCAACAAATGTAAACTAGAAAGCTTTTTGTCCTGGCAGGTCTGTAATCTGAGATTTATGAAGTATGATATTTCATGTCAAATATGTCCAAACTCACAGTAGCCATTTCATTACAAGAGTAGTTAAGTATTCACAAACAACAACTTACCTTATGTACCTTATACACCTAATAAAAAATTGTTATCCAATTAAACAGACCAAATACTAGTGAAGCCTGTCTGTGACCTGACTAAAAGGCTATCTCCCATGGCCTGTGTCAAAGCGATCCCCGTCTCTCCTGAAAGCAGCGTGCATTACTGAAACGGGGCTCATTCATCAGCGCTTGGCTAAATTATGCAACTGGTTCTCATTAGAGTGGTACTGAAATGTTTTAGTGAGGGTGGGAGGGCCTCTCCCGCTGCACCGATCCAGATGTTTCCCTCTGGGATGGCGGGATGCATGCTATCAGAGGAGCGTGACTAGGCTGACTGGCCCTCGTGAATGAATTGAGAATGATCGTTAAATGCCATTATTTATCGATTAGTTAATTCGCAAGTTCCGTAATTCCTTTTCCCTACCATGCTGAAAAAACAAGCAATGCTCGAAACTGTAATGCATGCAGCTGATGTTTACAAGAAATATAGCTTCCTAAAGTGCAACCTATAATCTCATTTATTAACCGTATTTATCTAGATTTACATTTATACATGTGACAGACACTTTTATCTAAAGTTGATCATTTTTGAAAATCAAATTTACAGTCTCGTTGTTGCCAGTGCCATGCTCTATTTGAGCAATAGGAAGTTATAATACAAGTTTCTAAAACAAATATCTAACTACATTATAGCTATTTAAAGGCTTTCACCCCAAAATTAAAATTCTTTCATCATTTACTCACCCTCATGCACCCCAGATGTTTATGACTTTCATTCTTCTGCAGAACACAAAGATTTTTAGAAGAAAATTTCAGCTCTGTTGGTCCATAATGCAAGTGAATGGTGATCAAAACTTTGAAGCTCCAAAAACCATATAAAGGCAGCATAAAATAACCCACATGACTCCATGTCTTCTGAAGTGATATGATAAGTGTGGATGAGAAACAGATCAATATTTAAGCAATTTTTTTATTCTAAATCTCCACTTTCACTTTCATATTCTTCTTTTGTATTTGGCGATTAGCATTCTTCATGCATATCACCACCTACTGGGCAGGGATGAGAATTTATAGTAAAAAAGGACTGAAATATCGATCTGTTTCTCACCCACACCTATCATATCACTTCTGAAGACATGGATTAAACCACTGGAGTCATATGGATTACTTTTATGCTGACTTTATGTGCTTTTTGGAGCTTCAAAGTTCTGCCATCTATTCACTTCTATTGTGAGGACCTATTGAGCTTCAGTAGAAGAAAGTAAGTCATACAACTCTGGGATGGCATGAGGGTGAGTAAATGATGAGGACATTTACATTTTTGGGTGAGCTATTTCTTTAAAGGGGCAATATCTTTTAAAATATTTAACAGATAATATAAATCAGATTATATAATTTATTCTTAAAGTAGCAGTATTTATTAAGAACACAAACAATAAGGATCTCAGTTACGGTGAAAACATTACACTAGATTTACATTAAATAATTAAAGCTATTAAAGCTAGAAAACACCCTAATTTATATGAATGTGTAAAAACACAGTGATGAACAGCAGTATTTTATTAAATATTTTGATGAAGAAAAGAGTGTAAAATGCAGTGCAGGCCTGCAGGGATTTCATTGAAACCAGTCTGAACCAACTAATTTACTAAAATGCATTTGATTTTTACATTTATTTGCACATCTGTAAAGTGACATAAAAACATTTTGTCATGCAAACTTTACACGTTGTAAAAAAATGTTTGTTTCTTGAAAAGCTGTAGCATTTTGAAAGCAGCTGATGTGCTGTCATGCTATTGAAGAAAAGTAGTGTAGATTCATTAATGCATCTATAACCAATTAATAACCCTTATGACATCACTAATTGTTATATAATGAGCTCTGGGTTTCATTGTTTAACCCATTTAATCTCATAGACATATACAGTAGATTTATAAATAAGTTATGAGGATGTATATAGTTTAGTCTGTGTGACACATTGCTATGTTATGTAAGATCTTACACCATCTAGTGCTGCATAGGTTTTTTTCTGCCCAAACTTGGCTGGGAACTCTCGCTGTGTGTCTTCTGAGTGACACAGAAGCTTCATTTTTTTAAGAGATGAGCACTCTGCAGCTGCAAGTAGATTTTGAACTGTTCTCAGGGTTCAAAGGCTCTTACTTATTATTAAATGAATCTAATACTAAAAGTCAAAGGTCAGATGAACTAAAAGATTAGGTTGAATTATCCAATTTAATCGCTGATAAACACATTGTCTCATGTTATTGTGTGTAATATGTTGTCATATCATGTACTCAAACTCAAAATGTGTTTAATTATTGTGTGTTTGATGTTTGGCGGACAGATGTGAATCATTATTGTCATTTGGTGCATTTGTGGCAGTATAAGTCTGGGACAGCAGGGGGTTTGGAGTGTCTGTGGGGTCAGCAGGGTTACTCTAGGCATTGTTTGTCCATGATCCTGTTTAAATGGACGGTAGGTCCTGTACACCTCACACAAATGGTGAACTTTAGTTAGGTGAAGCAGTAAAAGCTGGTAAAGATTTTCAAATATATTAACACTTTTTCACCTCGCCACAATAATTTGTGTTTAATTTGAAAATCACCTTTTCATTTCATTGAAGCATTGTGATTATTCATTGTATATGTGAGAGTGATCATTGTAGCTGCTTTCCTTCCTGGCTATGCTGATAAGCATTTCCTGTTCTCTCTTTTGAGAGATAATTGGCATTACTGAAAACAGATTTACATAGTTATTTGTTGGAGCAAGCCAAAGTTTACAGCAAACATGGCATACAGTGATTTCGCCTTTGTTTAGAAAACAGCATTTAGGAACTGTTCTGCTTTAATAAGTTCCATCTTTAGCTTTAAAATGAATGTTAAAATGGATTAAACCTGAGTTTATGGCTTCTGTGTCCAGAAAAAGCGAATTGGTGATTCTCATGGGTCGTATTTCACCCTCAAAATTACAAGAAAAATCTGAAATTAGATTTTATATCTAAAGAAAACAAAAATATTTTAGGACCATTAAGACTGTTTGCACGGTAACATTATTTTCATGACATTTCAGCACATTCCCACCCCAATTCTCATGAAATTAAATTAAATTAAAATATTAACTCAAATATTAACTTAAATTAAATCATATAAATCTCATTCTCACTGCCGTAAAATATCTTGTTGAAATTGTAAAGTTCATTTTAAGCACAGTTCCCCTTAAAAAGTTATTTTTAGTTCATTTTATTTGTAATTCCCGTTATTGGAACATTATTGGGACAGCAGATGAAAATTTCCAATTGGCTAAATCTGGCACATTTACATCAGTGAGATGTTTGAATAGTGTGTGTTCTCCCTGACAAATAAATAAATATATAAATGAAAAATTATTCTCAGTGGTGTTTCTTATTAGATTCTCATTATAGTAATATAATTATTTCTTAATTTAAATACAGTTAAATTAAAGGCAATACAACAAGTGTAAATGATATATATATATATATATATATATTTAAATATCAGCATGAAATACAGTATGACATTGGACATGCTCCAGCCAGTTTTCGTGATAATTTTCTGTCATATAGAGTGGAATACATGGTAGTATCAGCTGATATCAGCTAATCCATGATCCACAATGAATAAAGACATTATTTAGGCACATATGTGACTTTGCTATAGATCTTGCTATAGATCTTTGCTATAGATCTTGTGAAGTAGTTTTTGCACACCTTGTTCATTCACAAAGAGAAATGTTTTAGTAAAAATATATGAAGTTAAATAAGGTTTTTATTAAGCTTCCATGTATGAGTGTTTGTTAAATATAAGTATAAATGTGCAAATCAATGAAAATTATTACATTCTCCTCTCCCTTGTGATAAACATGCCTTCATCGTTCTTAAATAGATTTTCATTTAATACCTTTGAAATAGGAATTCTACTTGGCTACAGTGTGTGTTTAGATTAAATGATGGTTCCTCTGATTGAACCCCCCATGCTATTTCAGAGCAAAAACATAATTATCGAGATATATATAGAATATTGGCAATTTGTTGAAAAATATTGAGATATAATTTCTGAAGCTATATCGCCCAGCCTTACATCTAACCTAAAAGCTCTAAAAAATAACCATTCCATCCAGTTTTCCGAGCTGGGAACAAAAAACACATTTGGAGATGTAGTGTGGCCTTCCCGACTTGAATCTATTTGACATTCCGATTCCAATGTCTGAATATTCTTAAGAATTAAAAGTTCTTGCTCTTGCTCTGCTCTTTGAAAGGGTGTACTTGCATTATTATGCTATTATATTATCATTATATCAGTGGCATAAAATGGTCTGAAAATTACAATAATATCGTTTATCGCAATTATTTCTGCGACAATATATAGTTCAGCAAATGTAGTTATTGTGACGGGCCTAGCTGGCACTGATTAGCAGTTTTTTTTTGTGGTTGTGGGGATTTGATTTACTGTGAAAATGCAAAAAACACATTTTCTGTATTGAATATGAGCAGATTTTGCATTATGACTGGATGGAAACATCTGTTTTTGACAAAAATGGATGAATAGTTCACACACAAAGTCATTCAACAGACTGTTGTGACATTTTAAAGGAATAGTCCATCCAAAAAAAAATTCTGTTATAATTTACCCCCCCTCCATGCCTTTCCAATCCTGTATGGCTTTCTGTATGAGATTTGACATTTCTCAACCAAATCTTATAGAATGAACATTACTATAATACATTTTTGCAGCAGTTTTCTGGTAAAATTGACACTAGACACGCTACGACAACTGTGTGTTGTATTCATTTTCACGCAAATCATACAATGGATCATTTTGACTTTATAAACACTTATTTTTCGCACTATTACACACACACTGCTAGGTTATGATATTGAAACACTTTTACTCTTTGTATCATTTGACAAACTATACATTTTAATGATTGTATTACAGACCCACCTACATGTACACACTTATTCCAGCATGATTAGCTTGTGCAGTCGTGTGTTGGACTTCAGACCTCAGAACAACATCATTCGAACCCAACCATGCACACAAGTTGACATGTGAGTTGAAAGTGTCATATATAAGCAACACAAATTTCATGGTTGCTTCAGAAAAGTTTTCTGAAATTCCTCAGAAGATTTTCGTATCTTATTTGCTTTTAGGACACTATTGGTTAGGCTTATGTCAAAGTTTTAGGTTAGGAAGGTTCCTTTTACTCATTAAAACCTCCATCCAACATTCACCTTTAAAACCTTATCTGATTACGACACAATTTCTCTAGCTTTTGGCGCCCCCTTGCTGGACATTTCACTGGGAAACTGCAGCAAAATGTGTAATGAAGCACTTTATTTCATTATGCAAAAATGTTGCCAGGTCTTTTCCATTCAAAGATAGTGAATGGGGATGTCTAACTCCAAACGTAAATGTAAAAGTACTATAAAACTGTCCGTTTGACTCATTTGCCATAGTCCATGACTTTTAAAAGCAAACAACAGCTATGAATGAGTAACTGACAGAAATTTTAAGTCTTCAGCTGAAAAGAGCACCCAGGAAATTCTTTTCAGTATCTTCTTTTGAATTTCAAAGACAAAAGAAATCCTAATTGGTTCAAAAAGATAGGAGTTTGAGTAAAAAAAATAACAGAATTGTAATTTTTGCATGAACTATTCCTTTAAGTGCTGTGTGGCAAATCAGTATTGTGGTAAAGAAATAGTTCAGTTTTACACATATGACCCAAAATTCTCATTCATTTCCTCCATTGTATGCAATCATTCTTGTTTTTTGTGAGTAAAACCACTTACTGTACATAAACTTCACTGGGTTCAAGGCCTTCTCTTTTATTATGCACCTGTGAAAGTTTATAGAAATCTGTTCCAAGGAGAGAGACCAATACCGAAAACCACTCATATGTTATACCTGGATGGAGACCAATCCCCCACAAACAGGAATTACCCACAAGTGCAAATAACAACAATGTCTTGACAGCTCTTGAGATGTTAATACAATTCACAAGGAACACTTCTTTCTCCAGCCAAGTTAACTGTATATTTACACAGCTTCTAAACAATTCACAACTTTTCAATGAAAATAGATACATTCCCCCACCCTTTTCTTGTTTTAAAAGTTTCCAAATAAAGCTGCTTAATGATGTATTACATTTTTTATATGATAAAAATGAAGCTTGCCATGTGTCACCTAACACAATTGTAAAAATAACTAGAAAGGTAAAGTTTGTCAAGACGAACTTTGATTTTAGCTTGACGAAGCATTTTCTGAAAGACAGATAGATAGATATAGACAGACAGATAGATAGACAGACAGATAGATAGACAGATAGACAGACAGACAGACAGACAGACAGACAGATAGATAGATAGATAGATAGATAGATAGATAGATAGATAGATAGATGACAAAGCCAATATATTGTTATTCTA
This sequence comes from Moxostoma hubbsi, assembly GCA_032164185.1. Lineage (NCBI taxonomy): Eukaryota > Metazoa > Chordata > Actinopteri > Cypriniformes > Catostomidae > Moxostoma > Moxostoma hubbsi. Next base: position 35,108,589 of record JAVLUX010000016.1, on the reverse strand, counting down.
CAAACTTGTTTACAAAATCTCTTAACCAACAGCAAAGTGCACATATGACCCAAAATTCTCATTCATTTCCTCCATTGTATGCAATCATTCTTGTCTTAAAAAACTATCAGTTTTAACTCCTCCTAGAGCTTTCAAGCTACATGCACCAGACGTGGCACAGACCTTCAGACTGTTCTGACATGTGTTGTCATATAATTCCTAACTGATTGGAATTACAGTTTTTGCACAGCGTACCATCAGATATAAAAAAAATCCCATAGATTTACATTGACAGAATGTTCAAATGGACCAATGGAATGCTCATTAATTCACCAACTGTCAATCAGTCTACCTTTTTAAAAAACATTTTTAAACAATAAAATCAAAATTTGTCTTGACAAATGTCAAATATGTAGGTGTTTACCAAATTTGACAGAAATTACAGACTTCAAACTTTCTTGTTCTAGCAAAAGTATTCAGAAATGCCATGACTGTTACATATCCGATGCCCTAATACCCATGACAACATCAAAATGAATGACTTCAAAATGTCTTCCTCCATTATTTAACAGTATTATCATGACCATATATCTTTTATCTTTTTATGTTTATTTGTGTTGCAATGTAAATGCCAGCTGCTTCATCATACATCAATGGCATCTTTTGAAGTAGGCAAATGTCAGCAGCTGGTTCCATTTTCATAGAGGCATCTTTCAGCTCGCTTTTTTGTTTTTTGCTCTAGTCAGGGAAGAGTGGGAATGGTTCTCAATGACCATGTTCTGTATCTGCAAGCAAAAGCGAAGCTTTGCGCTGGTAATGTGTATTTGTGTTGGAGGACGCATGTGTGCGTGCATTGAATTAGTGAATTCTTCCTAAATTAGCCTCTCTTTGGCATGTTTTTGATGTTGAAGCAGAAACAGGTTTGACTGAGGATGAGGAGGAGTAATAACGATCCTCTCTCGCCCGTTACCATCTTGTACAAGTGAAGAACATGATCTCTCGGTTTCAAGAGAATGGTTTAGATTTCCCCCAAAGAATTGTAGGCCATATAACATGGGTCACAGAATGTATGAAATCACAGTCACTTAAAAGCAATATATGTACATATAAAAGAGCAAGTGCAAAAATAGTTTGTGGTTGCTGATCTCTCATGGTTATATGTTCAAAGTAGATTTTAGAGCTTGACCGTGCAAAAAGTAATCTCCATGTTGCTAGGGTGTTCTGGGTAGAGAGCAAAATTTGGTTCCGGAAGAAAAAAATCTAATAAAAATAAACGTTACATGCCAAAGTTTAATTCTTAGGGTTTGTGGTTTGTTCAGATCCATTCATTTTTTTGGTAGGTGTTTTGGATAAATAGATATGTAAAAACGATATGCATTTGGACATGTTTTTCTGTTCCTTAATGAGGACATCAATGCCATAAGGCACTTAAGATGCCTCAGAATTTATATATTTTATGTTTCACATATGTAGACCAGATATAGCATGTCAATTTATGCGCCGTTTTCTTAAAATCACCCTGGACCTTAGGAAGAATGTTATTGTTTCCTTTGGAGTGGGAACATATCTAATTTTTCTGCTAAATTCAGTATGTTTAAAGAAACTGATCTGTATGAAGGCAGCAGCATACAGGTTTGTGTTTAACCTCTCTTTGTCCCCTGTGAACTCCACTGTATAGCAAGGGAATGCTGGATAAATATAGAGAGTATCAACCATGACTCTCAGCATTAGGGTTGAGCCCAATTGCAGCCAAATCTCCTAACCGATAGGTATTATTATCCTAATCAGCAGTTATCATAGTTTAGTAATATTATACCTCAGTGTCGTAAGATCCCCACTGGTGGTTCTGGACTGGGTTTGCTTCTGGATAGTTTTAACCCCTAATGAAGCATTCCAGAGCTTTGCAGATGTTCATTTCTGAAATTCTATAGCTGGATATAGGTATTGTGCAAACCGAAGAGCCACAATGGTCACTTATGCATAGTGTATTTTTTAAGTCTCTAAAATCAAGATTTTGACAATTTTAGGGTAATAAATAAAGGTACATTTCTAGTTTTATCATTCTTTGCCGTTCAGACCTTTGTTTGTTTGGACAATAACAACTAGCCTCATACCACATAATCCACATTTGGTTTTCGGCTATTGAAAATGGGTAAAAATTCTGGATTGGAGCCACAATGAGAGCTCCAAATCTCTGGTATTTAAGATGGTTCTGAACCAGAATCTAAAAGGATATTAAGATATCTTTAATACTTTTGGAGTTATTGGCACTTCAACTTTAGAAAAACAACACAAAAAAAGTGTTTTGTCCAATTTTTGAACTCCCACCATTGCCGTAAAATGCAACAAAGGGTGCTGAAGTCAACTGATTTTAGTAATCTTTCTCAGTGTATAAATTAAATACGATAATACCACCTTTCTAAGGTTATTTTTTTAACTGTAGTTTTGCTCCAAATTCATAGGTGAAAATAGTCTTTTTGACTGAATTTACGGCAAAATACCATAAAGATTGATTAGACGCATAGCCTTTGATTTCAACACATAAAAAGATAAGGGAATAATTTTGTTTTCCATTTTAAACATTGATAAGCCTATTTATTTTGCTATCCTAACTATGCATGATTAAATGGCTAGATGCATTTTTTCCCCCTGCTGTCCATGACTCTATCAGTGACCCGTTTTTGTGTTGTGACCCAGGAGTTGAGAGCCACTGGACAGTGATGTTTATTGGAAACCCTTGCCTAGCTTATCTAAAAACAGAGATGTATTTTGGAATTATTACATCTGGCTTCACATCAACTGAGTGACTCAATGATACACCAGGGGGTCAGTCCCAAGGATCCTTAGACATGAGAGGTTTAGACAAACCAAGTCAGCGGTTAAGCTGTGTATATTCAGATCTAATCTCATAGAAGCGCAATGGAGTCTTGCCAGCTATGTGACTGGCCTGAAATCCTGCTTATTGTGGAGTGAATGCTCATTTCCACTTCCTCTTACACCTCACAGCACTTCATCTTGTGACATCAGATATTTTCCTCCTCTTTCCCCTTCACTGAGCTGCATGGATGAACTAGGCAAGGATTACAGGGGAAGACACATGGTCAAAGGGCACTGTGACTAAGATTCATGACAATTTGGTATTTGCAGGGAGAGTGAAGAAACGTGAATGGCTCAGCGGGATGTCATTGTATGATGAAGATTCATTTAATGTTGTTAACGTCTGTGGGTTGTGGAGGTCAAGGAAGATGTTTGGTTTTGATTTAGACCACTGGTCATGCAGTGGGCCGTCAGTATGGGAGGTGTTGCACGTGAATACGGACAATGAAATATAGTTTTCTGAGTTTGGAACAAAGTCCCATTAAGGAAAGTCAGTCCACTCGGAAACACTGAAAACTCACAAAACACAAATGTTTGTCAAGATTACGTTTCAATACCGTGTAAATAAATCGGATAATAATTATTTCATACATTTAGCTTTTTTAGCTCTAATCAAAAAAGGTAATTGAATTGAATTTTCCTTGAATTTTTTTTATTTCTGACGGCCACAAGATTGACTGTTTCTCCCATGTTTCTACTAGTGGCACATCTCTGGTTTGGAAGAAAGGGTGGTGTTTAAAAAGCAGCATTTTGAAATTTCTCAGTGCATTCACATCTCTGGTCTTTTTCGAACTTAAGACACACATTTTGAACTGACAGCTTGTTCTGTTGTCTTGTTCCTTGACAATGCACATTTGAGGAAAGATAAATAAATCTTGCAGCACAAATAATACACATTGTCATGCGACTGGACATAAAGCAGAATTTTTCCAGTAATAACTGGAACAGCATCCAAGAAATATGGAAGAAATACCAAAAGTTGCAAAAGGAATATTCCAGGTTCAATACAAGTTAAGCTCAATCGACAGCATTTGTGGCATATTGATTACCACAAAAATGTATTTTGACTCAACCCTCTTTTTATTTGAATAAAGCAAAAATCTTAGTTCCAGTGAGGCACTTACAATGGAAGTGAATGTGGCCAAGTTTTTTTTTTTTTTTTTTTTTCCATTAAAATACTCATGTAACACAGTTCAATGGAAAGGAGAAGGTGAGAACTGGCTTGACAATATAAATAATATTTTAATAAAGAACTAAACCAACAAGACACACACACACAGGTGTTGGGCAGCTCTCTGTCTCACGGCCGTCTGCGGTTGCCCTCCGCCCTGTCACATTCCTCCCTCATTTTCCCTGTTCCGTCCCGTCATTCCTGTCTACCTGGATACAGGGAAACAATAATAATAACAAAAAACACAATAATATTTAATAGAGAGGGAAAGGCCAACACAGAGTGGCAGCAGGAGAGAGAGAGAGAAAAAAAAATTTACTTGCCGGTTCTCCAATACGCCGTAGCCTGGTCCTCGGCCACTCCTCCACCATCTAGTGGATGACAGCCACACCTCCCCAGGCGGATCTGAGGCAGTCCTCCGGCCACTGCTGACGGAACGCCCTGCAGCGTTCCGGCAGATGGAAGGGTTCTCCCCCGCCCCTGGCAGTGGCCCTCCCACTCCAGACGGTCGGCCAGGAGCCCCTTCCCGCTCGCGGTCGGCGGTCTCAGACCCTGCCATGCTTCAGAGGCTGGTAGGGGTCTCCTCCGCCCCTGGCAGCGGCCCTGACAGCTCCAGGCCGTCGGTAAACTTGAGTGATTCAAACAATTGTCAACACACTTATTGCCTCTAACATTTCCACCAAAATTGGAAATGCCGTTTTTTATTTTTTTTTTATTTTTATTTAATACATAATAATTATATATTTTTTTATTAACCAGTCCCTTTGAAAATGAACACAAAATCATATCATGGTTAGGTTTTTTCTTTTCTTTTAGGTAATGACAATTGTTAATGGTGTATGGTCTTTACCTTTTGATTTCCTGAAATACCAAAGACCCTTTCAAGGCAAGTCAGTCCACTCGGAAGCCATCTTTGGAACTCTCTGGGCAGTTATTTTTTATGGATAGAAGCAACATTTTTTCTCAGCAACGATTCTTCTCAAAAGTGAACTCAACTTAGAAAGATAAATTTGGAACGCATTTGTAGTTTCCTGTTTGTGCTTCAATGTTTGTGTTGCACCTGGTCCAAAATCTGTGAGAGCCAGGTGCACTTGAGACAAACCTCTTAAACTCAAGAGATCTCTCACTTTCTTAGGCTACTTCTCTGGATCCAGTTGCATTTTCTAGTGGCAGATTAGAGCTTTGTTATGGAAGCAGCAACCATTCAAACTCTATTTTTAAAAAGGTCTTACTTTTGCACTCTGAATTAAAAAACAATTCTACTGGAAAAAGCAGCTGTTATCTCTGTTTTGGAACATGTTAGTTGGGTTTCTAGCTGGTTTTATCTGGTCCTGTAGCAGGTCCAAGCTGGTAAATCAGCTACCAGGTGGTCAAATCCACTTAAGGTGTTAAAAATTTGGAACATTGTACAGTAGATAGCAAACCAGCTAATGGCCGGTTTGGACCTGCTAAACCAACTATCATGTTCTAAAAGCAGCTACCAGCTTGCAGAACTTTTCAACAGGACAGAACCTGAACAACTTGGTTTCAAAGTAGCTTTTTTCTTTTTCCACCAGGCCCTTATTCACGGAAAATTGAATCGCTTGCTTAGATAATGTTCTAGCACGTACTCTATTTGTTTGTAATGGGAAAAGATGTTTTGTTGTTTCTTGACCTTTAACTTGTTCTTTTTTGCTTGAAAGCGCTCACTGGTTTACAGCGAGGAACATATCAATGTTTATTTAATACCCAAGCTTTGCGTTCTTGTGTTTATTCGTGTATTTATCTTGTGTTTTGAACGTATCGTTCCAAGATGCTTTTAATGTAAATATTCGGATCTGTTTTGCAATGGTTTGTTCACTCTAAAACTTTATGGGTGAATATCCACTCTGCAACAGACGGGAGTGCCAGAAGTAATTATTTACTAAATCCAGTGACGGTCCTTTTGTAGAATACAGATATTTTCCAGTACAAACTTTGTAAAAGGATCATAAACGGTAAGGTTGATTACTTAAGAAAGCAACGTCACTGTGCATCATAGTGAAATCTCTGCTAAACATGAATGTATGAGTTTATGCCTGTGATTGTATTATGTTTCTTTTTATTGTACTGTAGCTGTATTGTTCCTCATGTCAAAAACTGAATCGAGTACAATGATGGCCACCAATCACGCACCCACCACCCCCGACTCCCCAACCAAAAAAACAGACCATTCTTCCCAAGCTGTGCTATTTATTTATTTTAACCGCTCTCTGGATATGTCGTGAAATACAGGGAAATTGAGACCAGGCTTTTGATTCAATCATTGAGGTCATTGTTTGCATCATTCTATTCCTTCTTTTCTTGTTTGTTTGTAGGTTCGAGAGAATTTAGGAGGAAACACACGCTACTTTCCCCAGTTTACCTTAAGCCATTATGGGCGTCTGGATTCATTTCAGGCTTTGGTCTGTTCTTGTATATGTGAGTGTCACAGGAAATTGTTTTTTTGTGAAACAGATACGGTGCTTCCATTTACCTTCACACTAACAATAGGTCTGTCTACATTTGCCCTAAGGGAGTTCCTTGATAAATGAACCATCTTAAATCAGCCTGGTATTTGCTGGTCTCCCATTCCTGACAGGCTAAACATATTGTGCCATCTTTTTCAACTTCAAAAGCATTTAGAATTTTCCGATTGGTTCCATTGGCGTATTGGGTGGCACCTTGCCTTCTGATCGGTTACAGTTGGAACAGGAACTGTACACGGATGTGGTAAATTTCAGTACAGGGCTGTGTCCAACCAACCTTTTTCACAATATTTTGAATAATTTACAAACATGCAGTTAGCAGGGACTGTCATGCCCCAAAAGATCAAAAAAGTACCATAACAGGAGTTCATACAACATACGCTACTGTATATCCCAAATATTCTGAGGCCATGTCTTAACCCACCATTTTAGAATGATTCCTTTGAAATAAGTAAAACACCAGTGAAAGACAGACCAGGACCTGTTTTGCTTTCAACTGGAGGATTAAAACCAGGGTGAATTTGTAACCTTCTGCTATCTGGGTCAGTTTGTTTAGTGCTGTAAAAACTATCCTGCCTGTGTTCCCCGGGCTTAACTAGATCAGTTTGTGGAGAGCAGAGTCAGCAGAGACAGTCACATGGATGTAGTTTGGTATAGAATTGCTTTGACAAAGCCTGGATGCAACACTTTCGCTTAACTCGTGCTGTAAATATTGCCAACATCATCATCCTTTCTCCGTGTCCTAATCAAGCCTGACATGACATAGTGAGAAGCAATTAGAGATTTTTTTTTATCACTTACTCTCATGTCATTCCAAACTTGTATGGCTTTCATACCTATGCGGAACACAAAAGAAGAATATTTCAATACAAATAGCAATACAATAACAGTTGACAGTGACTCACGTTAAAGCTTAAAAAGGACCCAAAAGTGTCATAAAATTAGTTTGTGCAATGACATGAGGATGAGTAAATGGTGACAGAAAGATATGAGGATGAGTAAACAATTGAACGGTATTTTCCTCTACAGAAATCCATCACTTTCGAAAACACTCTCTAGTACTGTGTACTTTGTAAAACCATTACGTTAGAAATCTGGAAACACCCTGTTGACACTGGATATTCCCATTGAAAATAAAGTATGATACTGGTTATTCACCGATGTAACCATTGAAAAGACTTCTCAAGCTCATAGCTGATTGATCCGTGCTGTCTGCACATTATTTAGAATGTTTACTTCGATTCTTTCAGTGTCGACAGCTTCAAGCCGCTGTGCCGTCTTGCCTCACATTGTGTTTATGGACACATCTGGTGTTACGCTGAGTTCCAGTCCTCCTGTGAAGTTCATAGTAATGAGGGCAAATTTCTTAAAAACAATGTATGCGCATTTAATGATTCAGAAAACATGTACCCATTTTGCACTTTTAGATTTTTTTACGTCTTTTTCACTTACGGACAAAGACAAGAAGCTTTTTAGATTTGAGAAATTCAGAATTTTCCACTGGTAATTATGACTTTGTGGTGCCGTTCATGCACTTTCAACTAAATATGCTCATTCCAATATGATTTAATTGCACCATTGATCTGAGTTTTCCTCCTAATAAGCCACAACACTCATCACTGGTCGCTTGGTGTCTATTTCTGTTTCACTTGGGTAGCCCTGCCCACAATGAAATCTCATCGGTCCAAAATCTAACTCCATAAAGCTTTATATTAATATTGGAGTCCCTGTTTAAGTTGGATGTGGAATATCATTGACTTGAAGTTGTTCCATTGATGTTGCTTGGAAGTTGACATAAAAAGAAATGAAGAACAACAATATTGTTGTCTTTGTGGGTGTTCACTTGTCATAAAATAAATCTCCTAGCAACCAAATTGTGGAGGACAAACAATCCTGTACAATGCTAGTATTTGGTCTGCAGGTGTACGATAAACAATGAGTATCATTCATCTTTGTACTTCATTTGGGACAGAAAAATTACTTGACACTGGAAACGTGTTGTGTTGAGACAAGTGAGAACAGTGTAAATCAACGTGGTGTTTTTAAAGGTTTGTATCATAAATGCTCAAGAGCATTTTGGGGCCGGGTTTATCCCAGCAACGCTTAAAGTGTATGTAGCCGCTATAGCAGCTGAACATGCGCTGGTGAATGGAGTTTCTATTGGGAGACATCCTCTTGTCTGTTGTATTATGCAAGGAGTGTGCAGGATTAGACCTTTTCTTCCCACCCGCGTCCCTTTATTGGATTTATCTGTGGTGTTAGAGTTGCTCTCGGCTGCTCCGTTCTAACCTTTACCATTAGTATCTGATACATTTCGGACTCTTAAAATGGCCCTGTTATTAGCATTGGCATCGTTTATGAAAGTTGGTGATTTGTATGCCCTGTCGATCAATCTCTTGTGTATGGAATTTACGGCAGGGTTATCTAAGGTCGTACTTTGACCTTGTTTGGGCTAATTGCCTAAAGTCATCTCTAATATATATAAATTTAGCATTATGGTAATGATGATTTAAATACAAATTGATTTTTTGTTATTCTATTTGTCAAGTTCCCAATAGAGAATAAGCATAACAATATGGTTATTAAATGTATAAACCAATTTTTATAGATTTTTTTTTTAAAATTAACTATGTCGCGATATAAAATGATTAATATCATGATATAATATTTTGGTCATATTGGCCACCCCTAAATGGCAGTTTATTTTGACCACCTCTTCAAGCTTCAAAAGCATGGAAAAGTAGAACTCAGAAGTCTAATAAATTATTTCATGAGACTCATGATTGTTATGAAAGCAATAAAGTTTGGCGAGAAACAAACCGAAATCTTAGATATTATTTAGTGAAACTGTTGACCGACCGTTGCACATTCACAAGACTGCACGAGAGCAAGTTCAAGCAGCCCCTCGTTTTGTTTATCTAAAAACATGTCAACATAGCTTTAGAAACAACAGAACACAACACAGCTGCATACAAACCAGAGAACTGAACTTACTTATCCTGTCTGATGAGTTTGTAGTTGGAGAATAGATGCATTTCTATGCCCAACCTCATTAGATCACAACAGAGTACTCAATCATACAGAGAGTTGGAGGAGGTGGGAAAGTCAGTCACCTCTTCTCCATCCTGAAACGTGAGTGTTTGTGACAGACCTCCAACTGAAGAGAGCGATACCTCATTGAAAATATTATTTTCCAAAATCAAGTCATTTTTATCAAGTAGGCTAGTGAGATGCAGGCTTCAATATACTGCTATGAGAAAGTTTTTGGACCAGTGGCAGTTCATAGCAGACAGGGATTCACAGGGCGTTGCTGAAAATAGAAACCAAGTGATCAAAAAATGTACTGTCACTCGTCACGACTGGTTAGCACTAAAACAAAAAATGTACCTTTTTAATCAAGTGTCATTTGCCATCAGGTTAGGACACGGTATGACTCTGGCTACCTTCAGCCTCCTCTGTCTATCTTTCTCAGTGCGATTAAGGACTGCGTTTCCAAAAAAATAAGGCTGGGCATAAAAATGCATCAATTCTCTGACTACAAAATCACCAGACATATTTAGTAAGTTCTGTTCTCTGGTATATGTTCTGTTGTTTCTATTACTGTGGTGGACCTGTTTTTAGATTAACAAGAGGAGTTGTCACTTGAATGCCCCATTTTGCCAGTGGGGCTGCGTGAACTGTTGGTCTCATGCAGTCTCATGAACGCACTGAGGAGAGCAATGGTCGATCAATATTTTCACTAAATAATACATTCAATTTCTGTTTATTTCTCACCAAAGCTCATCGTCTGCCTTCATAACAATCATGAGTCTCATAAAATAATTTATTAGACTTCTGAATTGTACTTTTGCATGCTTTTGAAGCTTGAAGAGGTGGTCACCATAAACTCACACCAAATCACTGATCACAATATTTTTTCACATGTTCTCCCTTTGTGTTAAGAAAAAGAAAGAAAGCTATATGGGGTTATAACATTATAGTGGTAAGTAAACAATGACTGAATTTTCATTTTTGGGTGAACTAACCCTTTAAAGGTCTTACTGTCAGCCAGGGTGATCTGGCTGGTTGCTAGGCATTGCTTGGGTGTCCTAACTAGTTGCTGCGGTGTTCTAGCTGGTTGCTAAGTTGTTCTGGCTGGTTGCTAGGCTTTGCTGGTGTTAAAGCAATCTGTCTGAGTGTTGCTAGATAGAGCATTTTATTTGAACATTCCGTCAATGTAAGACTATAGGATTTTGGGGATTTTTGATTGTCCGTTATGGGAAAAACATGAGTCTGATCAGTTAAAAAAGACATATTAACCCGAGTTAGAACAGTCTGAATGTCTGTGCCAAATTTAATGGCTGTAACCTGAAAGCTCTATCAGTTACAATTGATTATTTCGGTCTTGGTTTAGGGATTTTTGAAAAACCCTACACCAAGTCTGTGGAATAATATTGGCTTTGTCTAGCCATGATCAGGATGCTCTCATAAATAGAGCAATGTTTTGATTGCGTCACAGAGCCACAGTGTTTATACTTTTCGGGGAAATCAATTTACAAATGGCAGTTTATTTTGCATATTGAGCTGGGATATGAGAATTTGAACATGTAAGAGATTATACACTTCAAATGAAATAGACAGAATCTTTATGTTCTTGTCTAAATTATATTATTCTACTGCAGTCTCGTTTAGTGTCATTTTGTCTTGCTCCTTTCCCTTTTTGTTTTTCCAAAGAGGACAATTAACCTCACTAAAGTCATGTATTTACTTTAGCTTCATTTTTTAGTTGCATGACATGCGCATACACAGACCATGTGTTCTTGTCAGCATAACATAGGTCTGCCCAAAGGCCTGTCAGTTCGTATTTGCAACTCCAAACTCTACCTCAATGGCAGTTAGCTGGACCACCGTAGTGGCGCTCGCTGTTCCTCCATCGCTGCCGTGTTCTCGCGGTCTGCTCCACATTACAACTCTGAACCCCCATTGTGTTCAGTCTACACCAGAGCACAAAAGAGCCCTGCGAAATAGGACACATATTGTGCAATGTTGTTTTAGCCCACTGGGGAGAGGAACTCCAAGTGATAAAATCTCCAGGGCATGGCTTATTTAGGGTTATTGGCCTAGTGCACTGAAACGTTGTTGTTGTTCTAGTGTGTGTGCACATTTGTGTATACAGTGCCATTTGTGAAACTCTTCTCATTTCATTAAATGACACATATGATCAGCACAATAGTTTGAGTGAAAAGCTGAATTGAAATATATATATATATGAATTTAAAGACTTTTTTTCTGTATTTTGTATGCTCCCTCCCCCCTTTTGTTTAATTGTTAGCATGCACTTGAGCTGGTATGAACTCCACAAGTTTGTGCAAAACCTCCATATTATCCAGCATGATTTGAAAATGTTCCACAGAGCATTTGGGAGATCTCATGAAATATATATAAAATAAATACTATTACGGTAACGAGAAACATCATTGAAAAAAATGAGAGTAGTAAAAGTAAAATGCTCAGATGCATTACAATAATAAGAACTGTGTTGTAAAATGTTCTCTGCTCTTCAATGGAAGCAAGGAAATCTGACGTTTCATTCAAAGGAGTTAATATAGCAAAAGTCTCAAAGACGCTTTGATTTAGTGCAAAATCTTGTTTCTTATGTTTTACAACATAATTTTCCTTTCCTTTGAATTTTTCAAAATCCTAAAATTTTCTCTTTATGTTCAAGGTTTAAATTAGATTTGAATCCCTTAATTTAAACATTGACTCAAACTTTTGAAAAGCGCTGTACTGTATGTGTAAGCAGTCGCATAGCTCCTCAGCTCAGTTCAGTGGTTTGCAATTGGTTTTGTGTATGCATACAGTATGTAAAGGGTGTGTGCCCGCACGTGTGTTGTTATAATAGCTTCTGGTTTGAATTAGTTACAGCTTAAGATGGGGGCACATTCAAAGAGTTCTTCATTGAAGTCTTGATGATCCATGTGTGGTACCGAATGCAGCCATAATAGAATGATACCAGATACACGCAGCGCTGCTGTTGCCTGCGTTGTGCAGGTAATTTGATTTCTGAGCAGACACAAAAGGAGTTATGTGAGAAATAATGATACACGGCTGAAATTCACTTCACACTATAGAACATTCTGAAACTGAAGTGTATGGGGAAACTAGATTTGATGAAATGTTGAGAGATGAAGGAAGAAATGAAAGGAGAAATAAGGACAAAACTCTCTTTTTTTTCTGCACTTGTGTGTATTACAGTGGAAATTTGTAGAAACTGACTCAAGAAAATAAAGTAAAAAGGTATAGTTAAAGGTGAAGTGTGTGATTTCTGCACCTCTGTCATCACATAATGGAAGTGGAAAAATACCATTGGTCAGAAAACAGATAGTCCCGCTGCAAAATCAAGGCATTGGTCGAACCAATGTTGTTATGTTACGATGTTTAAGATGTTTTAACAAAATGCTAGAGACCAACAATTTTGACACTTTTTGGGGTAATTAGTCTACATATGGCTTACTTTGTTTCTGCATATTAAGCTGGGATAGAATAAAGTATTTTAACATTGAATTTTTTATTTTTTTTTAACTTTCAAATTTGTGGCAAATGTTCTTATCCAATTTTTTAGACTGTTTTTAGACCATTTAGAGGGTGTTTTTATTTTTTAGGAGCAAAATAATGGTAAACTTTTATGCATATCCAAAGTTAATTTCAAAGTTAATACATTTTTATATTTAATATTTGTATTTAGTATTACATTTGAATGAGAAATATTTTTACTGTTTGACAATGACAGGCCGACTTAATATTTTCCTGTTTATTTCATTAGTAGGGTCATTAGTAAAGGTCCAAGTCAAGAGCAAATAGAGCACAACAAATGAAAACATTGAGTTTTGCGATCAACTAATGCTAAGCAGCATGTAAAAAATGTCAATTTTTAAAATAAGTCTTGAGGAAACCCTTAGACCACATCCACACTAATGTGTTTTCATTTGAAAAATGTTTTCAGTTTCCTAACAATGTCTTCCAAAGTATTGGGGGAAAAAAGGTATATTTTTGAAATGCTACATTTTTGGTGGAGGAAAACGTTGCAAACAATGCAAAATCAATGCGTTTTCAAATGAAAATGGACGGTAATTACCTTAAAGTAAAGGGCCCTAAAGGACCACGGTTAACTGACTATGTCAAGCGTTGTTCCATTTGAGACCGATCTGACAGAGAAATGGGAAACAGTAGGTTGACTTTTCTTCAGCTAAAATCGGTCTGTGCTAAACGAAATGTAAAACAATGCCCCTAGTGGCCAAAGTGGTGAGTGTTGTTGGGTATATGGGTAAGAAGGTGCGAGGTGTTTTCCGGTGAAATGTCCACAGAGGGGCGCCAAAGGTGAGTTTTTTTTTCGGATGTACAGGCTGTAATACAGTGAAGAGGAATGCATATTTTCTAAACTGAAACCGCAACCCAAACCTAAATCTAACTATCAGTAGAGTACAAAATGTAACATTTAGAGAGAAAAATGCAACCTCTGAATCACACTCGTCACTGATTATGGGAATTCGATTGCTTCATGGTTTCAACTCGGAATTTGAACCCGGGTCTTGGATGCTGCTAACGCAACACAAGAGATGGTGCTGTAAACATGCTGGAGCCTATGCAAAAATGTCTGATAGCAGATGCCGCTTGTCAGTGAGTCCGGAAGGTACCGGAAGTATCACAAACAACATGCCAACCTCTCGTGTGATAATGTTGTCCATTTCAGGCTAAAATTTCCTTAGCATTCAATTTTTATAATTCATATTCCCCCAAATACAGATTGTTATCTTGGATTAGGGATGATCCGATACAGATTTTTACAGCTGATACGAATACAGATTTTCATATCCACTGATAGGTCGATACCGATCCCAATAATTCAACCTTTTTTCCGAAGCTCATTTCTGGCTGCTGAATTTCTCTGTTGGTAATACCACAGCTGTTGCCTAGTTTTTGCTAACAGAAATACTGTAGGTTGGTTAATTGATAATTCATTAACAAACACAAATATATACATTTTTAAAATAAAATGTTCTTTTATAGACTTTTTAAAAACAAGATGGCTTGCATGAAATATTCTCTATATTAGGATAAATAGCCCTAATAAGTCGAACTCCACATAGGTGTAATTAAACTAATTAAACTTTTATTATGCATTATTTTTATTATTTATATTTTATTTTATTTCAGCATATTTATTGCATCATGTTATAGTATCTAAATATTGTATATCAGATTATTTTATTTCTAATTGCGTTCCCTTCCTTTTTATTTTGTTGGACGCTGGTAAAATGAATTACTCTTTCACTTGTTCTCGCTGGAGTTTTAATGAGGAAAACACACTCTTATTTGAGGGAAGAGAACAGTGGAGAAAAACCATGTGTTCGTGGACTGAATAGGTACAGCTCTTAATGACGTTTTCTCCAGAGTTATTTAATAAAGATGTTTGAATTACCTCATCTTCTTTCGCGTGTTATTATTATGATTCCTATGTCCGGTGAACACTTGAGAGGATGTCTCCATGGACAAAAATCAAGTATGTTTCACAGGATGCACCGCTTTTCTTTTGCCATGTAAAAAGCAATATACACAAGCTTTTCATATTTTCCACGGCCATAAGGTTGTCGTCTTACAACAGTTGTCAAGTGTTCCCCACGCACACATGCTAATATAACAGTGATGCTAAAGTCTTAAAGGAGCCAGACGTCTTACGAGACCACCGATCGAGTCATAGGACATGAATGTTTTCGATGCCGATCTTTGGCCGACTGAATCGGAGCTTAGATTAATGGCTTCTCTTTGTATTATTCTTATTTGAAGTTGCTTCGAATTAGGGATTCGAAACGGTTCATGGAACGAAAACCGAACAAATGTTTTTGCAGAGTCCCTTTGCAGTCTTACGGATCAGTTAATAGCATTATTAACAGTGGTTTCTAAAGGAATATATGCCTATTCACACGTTATGAGTGTATAGTCTTCATTGACATGCTGAAGAACTTTTTGACAACTATACAGTATATGGTTATTACATGCAAGTACACAATAAATACTGAATTTGTTTATCTTATTTCTTATTTCTATCTTATTTCTAATCTATTTCTTCTTTACAAGATCAGACAACACTGGTTTTGGTATTTTCCCTCTTAGGACGGAGTACTGTCATTTTTAAAAGAACATTATTCACTGCTTTTTTATTTCGTTCTATCCGGTTACCATTTGGAAAGTACACATAGAAATGTTTTAATGAAATGAAAAAATACAGTTTCCATTTCAGAACAAACCAAAATGAAAAACATTTAGTTCTTAATCCCTGCTCATAATTATGCCTGCTAATGTTTTTTTTAATTTTCTGAAGAAAATGTAGTGCCTCTACAATGATAGGGTGTAGTTGATTGCCAAGATGTTGCTATGCAGTTGCTAAGTTATGTTATGCTGCTAGGTAAGATATGCTATATTCACATGGGTTTCACATTTGCGTGTTACGGCCTGTGATGTGCTGTGCAAGAGCACATGCCAGAGATCCTCTGGAGTCAGAGGTGGTCTTTTGGACCTCACATCAGTTAGAGACATCCAACTGGGACTCAAAGCCTTCAAAGATAAACACATAAAAGTCGGTGTTGGACGACAAGAGTGCTGAAGAACGCAGTCTAGTGGTGAGATGTTGGATGGAAAGAAGAATTTGAAGATTTGCAGAATGCAGGAGATGTCAGAGAGGAGTGTCCGGGGAATTTGAGGGTAGCCCGAACAGGATATGAAAGAAAGATTGTTTGGGAATTAGATCCTGAATAAACAAAAATGCTGTTTGATTTGGATGGGAGGTTCATCTTCTCCATAGGCGTAATAAGTTTGCTTGATAAAATTTCATCACAGAACCCACAACACTCAACAAGAACCTCTGGAAAAGAAGAAAGAGTAGTCAAATGAAAGAAGGATACACACACACACACACACACACACACACACACAATGAATTATATTAATGAAACAGGATAATCTGTTGAGATCAGAGACATTGAGAACATGTATGAATGAATGAAGAAAAATCATAAAAATAATTAAAGAAGGACATTTAATGAAATATTAACAGTGAATTCTTCAGCAGATTATTGAGAACTTTTGAACGAAACAATGAAATGTGAGATACTGAGATGTCCAAAAGCGCATCACCTTTGTCAGTAGACTAGAAAGAAGACTTGCTTTTATGCATCAAATTTTGATTGGTTCAAAGCAGGTTAAGCTGTGATATTATTGGTTAATAGTATTTTTCCCCACTCATGTGGCCATGTTGACATTAGTTGAAATGACAAATTGTCACAGAGGAGAAATGCATGACCTTCGTGTATATCGTGTATATATATATATATATATAAACTTAAAAAAAATATTTTACAATAAGGTTCTATTTACATTAGGCAGTGCACTACATAACATGGCCTAAATGTAATAACTGTAAATTACTTTTTTTTAAATTTTTTTTTACAACATTTATTAATCTTGGGTCATAAAAATGTATACAAATACAATTGTTCACTGTTAGTTCATGTTAGTTCATATTGCTTTTAACCAATGATAAATATACAACATTTAATCTTAAAAATGTATTAGTACATAGAATATTGATATTAACATTAACCAAGATGGATAAGTGCTGTATAAGTACTGTTCATTAGTGTATTGATACATATTTCCTGATTCGATGCGATTCCAATTCACAAGCTCTCGATTAGATTTCAATTAGAAATTTCCCCCAGATAATGCTGTTAATTATAGAGGGGTCCTTCTAACTAGGTTCGTTAGGGAAAAAAAATGTTTTACTAATTAGAATTAATTAGTTTTTCATCATTTTGGTCACATTTTGGCTTTTTAATAATGAACAAATCCATGTATTCAATCAATAAATATACAAAAAAAAAACATACATTGTATTTCATATATTATTTTTGTTACATATTTATTGGTTAATTGCATAATTTGTACCATTACACATATTTACATTCATTTATTGAACATGTGCTAAAAATGGTACTGTCTCTTTAACAAAACCGGTATTTCTGTAAAGGGCATCTGTAGTGTAGAATGTTAACAAGAGAGACTCAAATGGCTTTTATGAATTATTAGAATATTTTTTTGTTGTTTTTGATCAGCAACTGACTGTAAAGAACAGAAAGGGTTTTAAAGAAGTCATTATTCAATGACAAATAGGTTGCGTGGATCTCGTCTTTGGACATGCATTACCCGCAACTATTTTTACTCTCAAAACACAGTGAAAGGATCTCGCTGCTGCACACTCCACCTCTATACTACAATATTATTATATTATTGATTAATATTATTACAACCATTTACCAGCTAGTTTGCAAATAGTCACATAGCACGAAATTTGGTTGCAAATGCGTGTGATTTACTTGGATTGTAGAGGAGGGTTGATAGAAGTAGGAGTAAAAGATTGATCTTGAGATTTAAGAATCGATATCGAATCACGATTTATCTGAAAATGTATATTTTTACCAACCCCTTCTGTTCATTGTTAGTTTCTATTAACTACTGTAGTTCACTAATGTTTATGAATGCAATATTATCGTAAAGTGTTACCAAATGACCTTTCAAAAAAATAACACAAACCCATTATATAAAATGTCACATTCATCTTTGTTGTTCTTTAGGATGAATAACTCCAGATGATGTTTCTCTGTTTTACTCTCATCACCTCTCTCGCTGTTTGAATGCTGTGAGTGAGGTGAAGTCTCCGTGTGTCTTCCAGCATTTTCTGCATATTAACTGTAAAATGAGCGGAGGAGCTACTAACAAAAGTTCAGTTTCTTCACTTTGAAGATTCTAAAAGACATTACTTCTGTTTAATAAACACTAAAATCACAAGTTTAACAGGTAGAATTTATATTTTTAGTCAGGATAGCTCAGGACAGATCCTGCAGCCACCTTGCAGCAGGAATTCACGGTGGATAACAGGAAAGTTGACATGTTCAGTTGAGGGGTTTGTATTTGGCAGTAGTGTTTCAATACATGTGCTCACACACATTGAGATGCTAACCTGACACACTCCCCTATTGTGTTACAATCTGGGCGATGTTTCAGGGCTGGGCAGCTGCTGGAAGACAGTGACGAGTGTGTGTGATTGATGGCTGTGTGTGTGTGTGTGTGTGAATGTCATGAAACTGGATCCTGCAGAGAAGAGATGGAGAGAGAAGGGGAGGCTCAGTCAAAGGGCACACGCTTGCCATTATTGCATACACAGACATATTTGATGTCTCTCTCTCTCTCTCTCTCTCTCTCTCTCTCTCTCTCTCTCAATCACACACACACACACACACACACACACACAAACACATGTTGGTCTACCTATCATTATGAGGACTTTCCATAGACATAATGTTTTTATACTGTACAAACTATATATTCTATCCCCTACCCCTAAACCCAACCCTCACAGAAAACTTTCTGCATTTTTACATTTTCAAAAAACATCATTTAGTATGATTTATAAGCTGTTTTCCTCATGGGGACCGACAAAATGTCCCCACAATGTTAAAAATGTTGGGTTTACTATCCTTATGGGGACATTTGGTCCCTACAAAGTGACAAATACACGCTCTCTCTCTCTCTCTCTCTCACACACACACACTGTATACTTTCTCTTACCTGTTAGTTCTCAGATATTTCTTTCCATTCTGTTCATGTCTCAACCTAAAGATGAGTGATGTTGGTGTTGCATATTTCTGATTAGAATTAAGGTTAGACTCAAATTGAATTCTGGGAACACTTTACATTAATGTTACCTTGGTTAAAGGAATATTCTGGGTTCAATAAAAGTTAAGCTCAATCAACAGCATTTGTGGCATAATATTGATTACCATAAACCTGAATTTTGACTCATACCTCCTTTTCTTTAAAAAAAAGCAAGAATCGTAAAGTGAATCTAGTCAGGTCTCCTAAGCAACCAATTGGCCCAGTTGCTAGGGTGGGTAGAGCCACGTTGGGTTAACCTCCTCGTGGTCACTATAATGTGGTTTTTGCTCTCGGTGGGGCGCGTGGTGGGATGTGGGTGGATGCCGCGGAGAATAGCGTGAAGTCTTCACACACACTATGTCTCTGTGGTAACACGCTCAACAAGACACATGATAAGATGCGCAGATTGACAGTCTCAGACGTGGAGGCAACTGAGATTCGTCCACCGCCACACGGATTGAGGCGAGCCACTGCGCCACCACGAGGACCTAAATCACATTGGGAATTGGCCATTCCAAATTGGGGAGAAAAGTCACAAGTCATAAACAAAATGTATGTTAACAAGATTTTAGTATGAAAAAATTGCTTACTAACCTTTCCTATGTCACGTTAAAGCCAATTTTACAGCTTTGTTGCCATGACGATGTAATATCAACAAACCATAAAACCCTAAAATGACTGTAAAAATGATGATTTAAACAACTTTACAGCTCAAATATTATACTTGAGAAGGATTAATTAAGTGTTTTTATAAAATTATAAGCTTCACATTTCTGTTTAAACCCTCCAAAAATTGGCCCCATTCACTCCCATTGTAAGTGCCTCACTGTAACATTAATTTTTGCTTTTTTTTTTTTTTTAAATAAAAGGAGGGATGAAGCAAAATAAATGTTTGTGGTAATCAACATTATGGCACAAATGCTGTTGATTGAGATTAAATCGTTTTGAACCTGGAATATTCCTTTAAGGGTTTATGTAAGGGTTCATTATTGACTAATAAATCAATAACAAATACATTATAAATAATTGATATGAGGTTATAACTACATTAATAAAAAGGGTGACCTTCATGCAATACTGGCAAAATTATAAATCCTCTCATGTTATAAATGCTTAATAACACAAATTCAACATTAATAACCTATGAATATGTACCGTAATATAATATGAACAGCATTTATTAAAGAGTTGCCAACATAAAGTTCAGTATGGTTTAATGGTCATCAGGCTTTATTATATACTATAAGCTGTGCATGAGAATGAAGAGCTGAAAAGGGTTTTTTCAGAGGACTTTAGGTAATTAGGACTAGTTAGTTGGGAGAGCTCTCAGTGTAGCACCATCCTTTTGACGTCAACGTGACGTGTGTCAAGACATTACAGGAATGAATATAAACACAAATCAGACTGTTGCAAAATTACATAATCCCTCTTTTTATTCTCACTATAGTCTATTTTTGCTGCATTGTGCAGAAGTTTTTATGAATAGGTTTATTTATTAAGCATTATAACATGTTTGTTAATATATTTAGTATTTGGCAAGTAAGTCACCCTTTTTGTTCATGTTGTTATAACTGCATATAAATGATTGGAAGTGCACATAGTAACATATAGCATTTTAAAAAAATTGACAAAAGTGCAAAAGTATCTCTTTAGTAAATGAGGCGCAAACGATGGTGTACAAGTGATCATTGTAGTGCAAAAGACTTTACATATAAATACAGAATGTTGTTCAGAATTTGAACATGTGCAAAATGGCCAAAGTAGAGCAGGGGTACTTGCAAAATAGCACGTGCTCAAAATAGCAAAACTGATATAGTTTTATTTACTTTTAAGGGAAAGAAGCAAAAATGAGTAAAATGGCAGTAATGTACAGTCAGAGCTGAGCGGAAATAGCTGAGGTGTGCAAAATGTGCGAAAGTGGTTCTGTAAAAGCAAACTAACAAGCAACTTCCTTGGCATATATTGTTGATAAAGTACATTGATTTTGTTAGATGAAGAGATGTCGATTAGCCAAAATTAATCTCTCTCTCTCTCTCTCTCTCTCTCTCTCTCTCTCTCTCTCTCTCTCTCATGATGGTGCTGGCTGTGGCTTTGCTGGATCGATCCACCTGTTTTTCTCCATCAGGTATGTCAATGCTGTCTTATTTGTGTCTGTCACTCTCTTTCTCTGTCATCAGCTGTCTGTCACTGGGAATTAATACAATTTACGGCCTGACATTCAGTCAGGGGTCACAATGGGCCCCTCAACTTTTGTTCTTGGTAAAGGATGTGTACTTCTCCAAACATTGAGCAAGGTTACTCCGTGTTAAACATTCTCATTATTAAGCATTAATATAAAGGCCTTTATAAAACAGATAGCTCCAGTCCTGGATGCTGGACGGTCAATATATGTGTTTTATTTACTCTAAAGCACAGCTATGACCTCATGCTGTACCACTGCACAGCACCTAGAGCTGACTGTTATTCTTGTTGCATAGAAATGTTGTGTTAGTGTTTACTGTCAGGAACTATATCTTCTAACAGCCTATATTCACAATATAGCACAGCATCTTGTCCATTATTGATTAATTAAAGGAATATTCTGGGTTCAATACAAGTTAAGCTCAATTGACAGCATTTGTGGCATAATGTTGATTACAACCAAATTGATTTCAACTCATGCCTCCTTTTCTTTAAAAAAAGCAAACATATGGGTGACAGTAAGGCACTTAAAATTTAAATGAATTGAATGGGGGCCAGTCTGTAAATGTTAAAATATTGACTGTTTAATATCCACACCATTTTTTTCTGCAGACATGAATGATATTTCAAATCATCTGTTTTGTTAAGGAGTGCAGTTCAGTTTCCTCAGTGACTTATATTTCTCACCTGGCGGGCTACTAAATGGGTCAAGAAATCCCACAGACTTGCATTAAACTAGGGACCCAAGCTATGGACCAGAATATCATAGAGACATTTAGGCGGAATCTTTTGACTTGGGCCATTAAGCAACCACCTAGAGCACTCTTTCAACTTCACACCCACAAAATCCTAGTTTTCTTGTCAGTGTAAAAAACATTTACATTTCTTGAAAATGTAAAAAACTAGTTTTGATTTGGGTAATCTAAAAACTGAAGTGAAAATAATCATTGAAACTGGAGTTTAACCATGCCCACTTTCTCTCAGACTCATTTGGGTAAAGCTTGAGACTCTTTTGTGCCCACCAATGTTTTGTTTACACTATAAAATTTGGATAACAGTTAAAAGAGACCTGTTAGACATTACCCAGGAATTAAGCATGTTGGGAATTAATTTGATAGAGAAAAGAGTGCTCTGGTGTCCTCATGCTGTATTTCTCCTCTTCATATGGAAGTGATTTGTGTATTGCAACGAGCCTGGATAAAAGAGCCTTTCCTTTTTCATCTTACTGACACTTCAGTGAGAGTTGGTGTGACTGCAGTTATTCACCTTGTCTAAAAATGCCCTCCTCCTCATGCTTAGAGGAAATAAATGACTTATTACAAATGGAGCTGCTCCATGTTCTGCTCGTGACAAATTGGCGCAAAATGCATAGCGCTTAATACAATGTTACACATGTGTCTTTCTGATGGAGTAAATGGTCTTCAACATGTGGTGAAATTGGGTTGAGCATGTGTTTATATTAATGTATGTGTGGGTTTCTACTGAGACCATAATGATTACTAATGGGATAGTGTTGCAAATCAACAAGTATGCATTAGTGTTCATTGAGGACACTGTGTGTTTCTTTCTTTACATGTCTTGAGACTATTTTTTTTAACCCTTTCTTTTGTGTTCTGGTCATTTTTGGCCCATTTAAGAGTTTAAAACTGTCTTAAAAAAATGCCTTTATAATTTTCACGACAATTAGTACATTAATTATTCAAAACTTGCATTACATTTTTATGATAATTGTTCATTTTTAATGGTGTCTAATCAAATTAATTCTTAAAACATTTAACTTTTAAGTGTAATAAAACATTTAGTTTTATAAATATGTCTTAGGTCTTTCCTTTAATGTATGGTAAGTCTATGATATTTCTTTCACCTGTTTCATTGTCCCATAGACAGAAACTTAGGTCAACCCACTTTGAAAAGCAATAGCAAACCTCTTCTCAGCATGCTTCATGAATTAAGGTATCATTCAAGTATGTAGCACAAAATAATTTGGGGTTTGTTCAAATTACTAACCCTAAGTATGCACAATAGGAATAGTCGCCACTTAAATGCCCTTTTCCCTGAACATGAAAAAAATCTCTCTCATGGTGTACCAACTGTTTTGCCTCTCCGATCCCCTCATTCCTGCAGGAGCTGTGTTATGGTAAACTCTGTGGGAGTTCAGTAGGGACCACAACCTCTTCCTGTCATCAGTGGGGAGACGTCTGTCCTCACGATCCCACCAGTGACGGCCCGCCGGTGACACTCAGGGCAACATATGGGTTTTAGTATAACTTGTGACTCTTGGCTAAAAGTAGAGCACCTGGCAGTTCTCTCACTTGGAAAACAAGGTATAGGACCAACAAATTGCCATGGGGTTGTAGTCGTACTGAGCGGTCAAGTTCTCGGAGATCAAGGAATCAGAGGGTGTGATAAGATCTCTTCACAAATAATCATTCTGTGTGGTCTTAACCCCACTGGCCTTACAGTCAGAGAACAGAGAAGAACTTGTCTTGAGCACAACTGAATCTCTTTACTGAGAAAACAGCGAGCAGTCTGGTTGGCCAGCCACCAAGTGAACAACAAACTGGCAGCCAATGATGGTCCATTTAAGGAAACTGGGAAGTCACCTTTAACCTGCTAAGAATGTTTCAAAAAGTGGCCTGCTGCCAAGTCAAGCCAGCATCAATGTACATGGTCTTGGGTTGTTTTACAACAAGCTGTCAGTCAAACAACAGAAATCTGGAAATCAAGCAAAACAGGCCCAGCAAGAGAATTTAGCATTACAAACGAAACCAAATAAAGGTAGTAAAATACAGCTGAACAAATGTGGAAATGAGAGCTTGTCAGTTTAGCATATTTTATGAGGCATCACTGTGTCAGGTGAGGGATGCTGGGAATTCTCCATGGGGAACTTCATAGCATGAGATCAAAAGATGTAGCGTACAGTTCAATAATAAACTCCTCCCTGCCTGAGCGCGGCCGTTCTTCATCCTAGTCTCCAAACAAATTTTACGACTGTACGAGGAAACTTAAGGTTTGTCCAGACCTTGTTGTTGCTAATGCAAGCCTCCGTGCAGTTTAATTGTGACCTACTGTATGTCCTAAACCATAGAGACGCCAGTTTGGCCAGTTTATTGAGATATTTTTGCAAGAAGTAAAGGATGTGTACTTCTCCAAAGCAAACAGTAAGTTGTAGATCCCAATTTATTGGAACAGTGTTAGTTGTTACACCCTCAAAAATACTGGGGTGTTTTTAATGTAAAAAATGGTTTACACTGGTCATTTGCGCCAGTGTAAATGGTATGCATTCCTTAGTTTATCTGAGGGGATACATTTGAAGGTAATGCATGACATGTAATAAGATTGTTGAAAATCTTTTATGCCAATCATTTACACCAACCGTCGTACCTGTTTAAGTAATACGTATTCATTTGCTGTTGTGCCGCTACACCTTATGTGGTTTGGTTTTCAAGATGTGAATGCCACACATTCCCTTATTCATAGTTTCTATAAGGGGATTATTGTGGAGCTAAAGCCTGACCTATGTATTATAATTGGTAAAACATTTTTACATCAGTCGTTTACACCAACCATCGTACCTGTTCTAGAATTACATCTTTAGTAATTGGTTCAACTGTAGTACCTCTGTGTTTCATGTGGTTTAGTTTGAAAGGCGTGAATGCTATGTATTCCTTCCATTGTAGTTTCTCTGAGGGGATGAATGTAAGCTAAAGCATAACTTATGGAGCAAAATCTTTGAAAATGGTTTAAACCAGTCGTCTACACTAACTGTCATACCTGTATTAGTAATACAGTTGTTAACTCAACTGCATTGCCCCTGCCTTTCATGTACTGTAATATATTTTGCACAGCCCGAATGCTATGTCTTCTTTAAATCCATAGTTTCTCTAAGGGGATGAATGTGAAGCTAAAACACAATCTATGATGAAAAATCATTGAAAATGATTTACACAATCATCTGCACAAGTGCTCGAATTGGGGGCGAGGGGGCAGGAATCTTTGTAAGAAATAAAAAATAGACTTTGGGTTAAGATGAAACTAAAATGTGAACTATGGAGTAAAATGATTGAAATGCATTTACACCATCATCTAGACATCATACCTGTTCTGGGTACTGTATATATCTTCAGCTGTTGGCTCAACTTTAGTATTGCTATGTTTCATGTGGTATTGCAAGGGGTGATTGCTACACATTCCCTCATTCTGTAGTTTCTCTGAGGGGATAAATGCAGAACTAAAGTGGGACATATGGAGTACAGTTGTGGCAAAATGATAGTATATATTCCAGTTGCATTTTTAGTTGTTGACTCAATCGTGCTACAGTATGCTGTCCCTTTCTTTGTTGCTTAGTTTCTCTATGTGGGTGAACATGAAGCTGAAGCATGACCTATGGAGTATTACTTCTGCATATGTTTAAGAAATAGACGACAGAATTGATGCCATTCACTTATTCACTAAGTAATTGGATGAACCAAGAATGCAAATGTTTTTAAAAGACCCACCTTTGGTTTGTCATCAGTCAGATGTGCTGGTTATTTTTAGAGGAGGAATAGGTGTGAAGAATAATATTTGCATATCTACAATATTCCCTTGGATGATGTGGGGATATAAGGAGAATATTGATGTATGTGCAGTCCCCTGATGTTTATCTACCCTGCATACCTGTCCTCAGAGAACTTACAACATTCTGAGAAGAATAGTTTGTTAATTCATGTGTGTGTGTGACTTTTTGTTTTTGTTCAAATTCAATGTTCTGCCTGTCTTTCGGAGAGCTGGAAACCTTTATAACCCTACTGTTGACTGTGGTTTTTAAGACTCTGTAATTAATTAAGAAATACAGTAGTGGCCAGCTATATTGCACCCTTGGTAAATATGAGCAAAGAAGTCTGTGAAAAATATGTCCTTATTGTTTATCCTTTTAATCTTTCGTTCAAAATATTCACAAAAATATTACCTTTAATTGAAGTCAAGTAATTGAAAGTTGGTAAAAATCTCAAAAGTAAATAACTATTTTTCTCCAAAACACGTTGGCCACAATTATTGGCACCCCTAGAAATTCTTATGAGTAAAATATATCTGAAGTATATTCACATTCATATTTTATATATTTTACACTGTATATTAGTACACCTGGGTGAGAAGGGACATTAAATTGTTCAGCCATGACTTCTTGATTCACACGGGTATAAATATGAGGTACACACATGCCAAATTCCTTTAATCATCAATCACAGTGGGTTAGAATAAAGAATATAGTTCTGATGTGCGGCAAAAGGTTGTTGAGCTTCACAAAATTGGAAGTGGCTATAAGAAAATGCCCATTTCCACAATCAGGGCAATAATAAAAAAGTTCCAATCAACTGGAGATGTTACGAATCGGCCTGAAAGAGGACGTGTGTGTATATTGTCTCCACGCACAGTGATGATGAGGATGGATCGAGTGGCCAAAAATTCTCCAAGGATCACAGCTGGAGAATTGCAGACATTATTTAGGGTCAGAAAGTCTAAATAAAAATATCAGACATCACCTACATCACCACAAGTTGTTTGGGAGGGTTTTAAAAAAAACAACAACAAACTCATCCAACAACAAACTCAAGCATCTTCAGACACTAATGGAACTTCAAATGGGACCGAGTTCTATGGTCAGATGAAACAAAAAAGAGCTTTTTGGCAGTAAACTCCAGAGATGAGTTTGGCACACACAGAGATGATGAAGTACCCAATGCCCATGGTTAAATGTGAGTGGTGGTGGCGTAATGGGCTAAGCGCATAACTTATAGTCAGAAGGTCGCTGGTTCGATCCCCACAGCCACCACCAGTGTGTCCTTGAGTAAGGCACTTAACTCCAGGTTGCTCCGGGGGGATTGTCCCTGTAATAAGGGCTCTGTAAGTCGCTTTGGATAAAAGCATCTGCCAAATGCATAAATGTAAATGTAAATGCCATATCTTATATCTTGCCATATATATGCGTGATCGCGGGGACCTCTGGCTGTTTTTCTGCCAGAGGTCCTGGACATCTTGTTCGGATACATGGCATCATGGACTCTATCAAATACCAACAGATAAAAAAAATCTAAATCTGGTTGCCTCTGCCAGAAGGCTTAAAATGGGCTATGGTTGGATCTTCCAGCAGGACAATGATCCTAAACAAACATAAAAATCATTACAAAAATGGTTCACTGACCACAAAATCAAGGTTCTGTCATGGCCACACCAGACCCCTAACCTGAACCCCCATAGAAAACCTGTGGGGTGAACTGAAGAGGAGAGTCCACCAACATGGACCTCTGAATTTGAAGGATCTGGAGAGATTCTGTATGAAGGAATTATCTCAGATCCCTTGCCAGCTGTTCTCAGCTATTAGAGCGGTGATCTTGAAAAGGAGCAAAGGGAGGTTGCAACAATTATTGAATAAAAGAGTGTCAATAATTGTGACACACACATTTAAAAAAAAATAAATAAATAAAAAAAAATAAATAAATATATATATATATATTATGTAAAATTTGTGTTGTGTTTGGAATTGTTTGACATATATTTGAGGATAGATTTTTGTGAATATTTTGAATGCAAAATCAAAAGGATAAACAATAAGGATCTATTTTTCACAGCCTTCTTTTCTCATATTTATCAAGGGTGCCAAGATTTTTGGCCACAACTGCATGCACCATTAAAAGTTACAGAATTGCAACATTATTAAATCGTTTAAAAACTGAATTCTGAGTACAACATGTCATATTGTTGTGGGTGATTTAAAGGCACATTTTGTTTTTGTTGTTGTTTTCTAGGTCAATTTTGGTCTGGTTGTAAAAGGGTGGATTCAATTATAATGATTTGTGAAACATACTTTAATGACTCTCTGTTCAGCTCTAAATTAGGTCTTAATTTGTTTGTGTGTGTGTGTGGGTTTGGGGGGGGGATATGCTGGCTCGCGTTAGAAAGAAAAGCAGTCCATATGTGTCGAAAATGTGTGTGTGCATGACTGGTGTATAGGCACAGAGTTTAATGAAGCCATGATTCAAGCATTAAGCATTTACTAATTTTAGAAGCACTGCTTTGTATAAAACTATGCCACCTGTTTCTTGTTCTTACATCCTGCAATTGCTCTCTTTTATTAGCTTTTTTTCTGCTGATATTTATTATAGATGATACATTGTATTCGGCATAGGGGGCTTTTTCAGTCACAGATAAGAAGTGTGAAATTCTATGATTCTACATAAAAATACATTAAATCAACAATATTCCCCCAAATTCAAATTGGTTTAACAAAGCAGTGTTTCTGAGGACAGGTATTAAGACAGTATTGTTGAGAGCCAACTAGCCAATTCCCCAAACATTGCACCTCTGAATCAGATAAACTTGTTTAGCAATCTTACCATCTTAGAGGGTGGCTGGTTATAAAAAAACTGCCCATAAACTGAAAGCATTCCTCATATTTTCAAAACTTCTTTAATCGTAGAATAAAACTAGAGTTCTGGATGAACTGCAGAGTCCCAAACAGCTCTCAAAGCATCAATCAGGCGTCCAAATACAGCACATAAAAGACCATTTTCAGCCTTTTATCTTAGACTTTCACAGCCTTAGAGAAAGTTTAGTTACAGTACATCAAATGTTTTTTTAGTGGTTTGTCTCAGAAATGCACAAAAGCAGGGCCCTAGATCATAATTATTTCTCCAGCCCATTGTTTCAACTAAAGGATCTTGTCATGTTGCTGAATGCATTCAAGCATTTTTGGAATGCATATTTTACCAGAGAAGTATTGAATATTTTCAAAGATTGTTAATGCAAAGCTATTTAAGCACTCACCGGGCAGGGAAGCACAAGTCAGACTGATATGAGAAGCAAGATAATTCAGTATTGAGCCAACACATATTGTGTGTTCATGTTTAAAGACCCTAATTTACTAAATTGTAAATTTAAATTACAATTTAATTTTTTAATTTGTATATGATGGGAATTTCATAAAATGTTCCTTTCATTGCTAGACAAATTTCTCATGCTGG
Organism: Moxostoma hubbsi; assembly: GCA_032164185.1. NCBI lineage: Eukaryota > Metazoa > Chordata > Actinopteri > Cypriniformes > Catostomidae > Moxostoma > Moxostoma hubbsi. The sequence goes on along the minus strand of JAVLUX010000016.1, from coordinate 35,079,145 downwards.
TCACATGTGCAAATAATCACATGTAGATGTAGATGATCCATCCAAGAACACTCCTAATCCAATGATGCACCACACAACACAACACAACATCAATGCATCATATTTCCTGTAGCTGCCATGTTGTCATCTACGATATGAGTAACGGTGGCGGCACTGTGAGTTTGATTCAGTAAACACTCTGAGTCAAAACGAGCACTCACTATGTTCTTTAGCCGCATCTGTGGCTATGTAACTTCCAGAAATTAGAAACAGTTGATTAAAAGACGGTGATGTATGGCCTTTATTTAGAGAATATCATGTTGCCCATTACGTCTTATTATGCTCTGTAGCTGGTATTTAAAATAGTTAAGAAACAAATGACTTTGATACTTTTGAACTTCATTTCCTCACTCCTGTACACATATGGGGAGAGCCCATATGACTGAATATCAAAAGTTTAGAAAAAAATTAAATAATAAATAATAGATACAAATACAGGAATGCATTGCATGTTGTGATGATGATACTACTCATAATATGACATTACTCATATTTGAATGATTGTGTGAGTCTCACAATAACATGGACCAGGTCACATTTCACCCAAACATAATAAATAAATATATAAATAAATAAATGCCATTTGGAATAAATAAATTATATTTTGAATAATGAAAATGTATCTTTTTTTTTTTTTTTTTTTTGCATTATTACAGTCATAAAAATTAAGTAAATTTAGCCCCAAAATTCTCAATATTGCAATGTGTCAAGTTTTTTGTTCCCAGTGGAAATTTTCATTAGATTAGCATTACTGTTATTAATTTTATAAATCTCATTAAATCTGCATAACTAAAATAAAAAAAAATTACAGAAAGTGCATGCTTTTTAAATACTTCATAATTTTAATGATATTTAAATATTCAATAATAATTCAATAATTAGAAAATATTTTATATTTTGAAATATTTTATAATTATGACATATTTAATTATAAAATATGTTTTTTTTCATTATGGTAATCTGGTGAAATAAACTGGAAATGTGCTTAAATTTCAATAAAATAATGTCAGTGCAGAAATCCTTAATGGTCCTAAAAATTGGCTTAATTTTCTTCAAGCTATATATATATATATATATATATAAATTTTATATTTTTAATTATCTTATTTTTTTTCTTTCAAATTAGATTGATAATGGATGTAGATAACTGTTCTTGTATAATTAATATTTACATTTATTTAATATATTTTTCTAAATAATTCATAGATTTTTCTTTTGATTTTGGGGAGGAGTTCTCGGCAGGTTTCGAGAGATATTGTGTATTGTGATGTTGTGTATAACCTGTATTATGTGTCATTCTGGGATTAAATAGCTGCATTGGTTCAACATTTCCATTATCATGCCATGTTTTTAAATGATTCTTTTCCCAGCACCTCAATCAATCAGTTTAATGACTTATTTTTTGTAGTTTACCAAACGTATGTTTCTTTCTTTAGTTTAAAGCTGTAAAACAGCTTATTTATTTGTTCATTGCCGAACGCTTGGATCAGAGTCTTGAATGAGGGCTTGAATGAGGACAGAGGGAAAGGAAAATCAGGACAGGATGAGTAAAACGTAGTTATGAAAACCTCCACTCATCACTCTCTCCTTGTCCAGATTATATGTCCGTTAGAACAAGGCCACATTGTTGCCTCCAGATGTACTCTTGGTAATGATGTCACCGTTTACTATTCCTCTCTCTCACCAATTTCATTGTTTTTACAACTCTGTGTACATTTCACAGATGGCCTGCACAAAACCATTACAATCCAGAGAAATAAAATGATGAATTCAAGGATTTGTGCTGATTAATAAAATTGGGGTTTGCATGTTTTTCGGATGTTTCAGGAAAAAGGGATGAGTGAATCATTCCAACACCTTGGAGTCTCTCTCTGCCAAATCTTTCTCGGTTTCTCCCAAAGTATTACAACTTGTCTCTTTATTTGTCTTCCTTTCTCTTTCTTTGTTTCCCACCCTATTTATCTTAGGCCGTTCCTGCCAGCGATTTCTTTCCATGCGTAACATTAGTATAGTCTGACAGTTAAGTGTTTTAGAGTACAGACTGTGTATTTTGCCTCATCCGGTACATTAAGAGGCTTTCTAATGGCTTTTTAAGGATTCAAGAAATTAATTTTAATTATTGACATTTTTTTTTTTATTTCAGTTTGTGATGACACAATCTCAGCTGTGAAACTTAATTTGCATGTCCAGAAGAAAATAATCCATGCATGCAGGGTTGAGCGATATGGCTCTCTCTCTCTCTCTCTCTCTCTCTCTCTCTCTCTCTCTCTCTCTCTCTCTCTCTCTCTCTCTCTCTCTCTCTATATATATATTGTTCTTTAAGAAAGAGAAGACAATTCTGTATGCAGATAAATGCAAGAAAGTACAGATTATTCATATTAATATTAAGAAATCTTTTGAGAAATGTTAAAAAAATAGACTGCACACCTTAAACTGCAATTATGTACAAAGCAAAGTCTGAATGAAACCTTGCACAGTAAGCCGGGCTGAACTGATTAAATAATAAGAGGTAATTCAATACACCGCACACCTTGCAAGCACTGTAATTAAAATATCCAGCATGATCTTACAGGTCTTTCACTTTGGCCCTCTCATCTGCAGAAACTATGGAACCTGATAGGAGTCATGTGGTTCACAGAGGAGTCAAGCCGGGTTACCTTCCGTTCAGCTGCGGTCACACGGAGTGTTTGCACGTGTGATGCGTAGAGGTGTTTGTGTGTCAGACGTTTTCTGGATTGACTGTGTGCAGCCTAACAAATTACCCCAAAATTATTTGCAGGTCTGTTTTGATTGGATTGTTGACAGTTGACCATGGAGTCCATTGCTCCAATCAAACTGTTCAGCCAAATTAGGCACACACCAACATGGATAGGTTACGTGACATCCCCTAATCCTCAAAACAAACGGATCATACCATGAATTTGCCCGATGAATTCGGTCTGTGTGAAATTAGAAAAAACTGACCCCGGATGCCGAAGCTGGAAGTGTTATTGAGGTGAAATGTCCACAGGGTGGCACCAAAAGAGTTGTATTTTTAGTTATGAATGACGTAACACAGTCACAGGAATGCATATTTTATTAAGTCTACGCTCAAACCCCAAACCTAATGCAAATGCAACCTTCAAAACGTGCTCACCACAGGTCCGGTTCTACAGGGGTGGTTGAGGATACTAAGCACCCTCAAATGAATGTTGGAGTGCCTATTAAAAGCTTTGCAATAAAAAACATGCACATGACAAAAACAGGCCTACAATTGGTATTATGTCTACTTTGCCTTTGCAAAAGCGTTCAAACGTTAGCGCATGGCCATGAACGTGTTTTCAGTGTCGAGGTAATGTTCCATCTATCCGGCCGCACTCAACATCTGCGAACCACAATTTTATGTGCTGCACACACAAAAAAGATTTTGTGGGGCAATCAAATAAAACTTTTTTTGCCCTAAAAGTCTCTAGGTGCTTGTCTTCTAGAGGATGAGTTTTGAGAGTGGTGAGCTGAAAAACATGTTTTCAACATATATGAGATTCAGTGAAACACCACAGTGGGATGAGTTACTTTAATAGTTTATTCAATGTGGTCAACAGGTATTGTTCTGGAACCGGACCTGTGTCACCTTTGTTTATATTGATGAGGGATGGTACTTGCCAGTAATTTGGCAGAATGGTGTTGATTGCGGGGGACATGAACATTCGGAACAGCATGTCAATTTCCCATCTGAAAATGTTCCCTCAAAAACCATGAACAGAACTGCACATGGCAAGAAAGAAATACAACACAGTCTGCATTAATTATGAATTCATTTGCAACAGGGATAAACATGGTTTGTGCTGACCTCACTGTGTTAAATATTGTGCATATTGTTGAGCCGATGCAGTTTATGGTTATGTTTAGTAAATTCCATTGTTCATTTTTGCTTTGCTTTTGTACATGAAACAAGTTTGGTGTTGTGTCTTACCAAATGTAAATCTGGGTCCTGAAATAAAACTAGTTGAGAACCACTTCAGTAGGCCATTGCTGTTACCGTCAAAGTCTTGTTATTGAATGTGTTTTCCTTCAGTAATTTGACTGAACTCATTGCCAGGTTAATTGAATCTGGGCCATGTGCTGCCTCTCAGGTTCCAAATGGGCAGCAGGGGTTACCAGACCCCTCTGGCAAACACTATCTTCAATTGGGGGAGCAAGGAGAGTGTTTTGAAGGCTCTGACCCACTGAGAGATCACAACTTCCCCTATTTTTTGCACAGCCGTTCTGCTACAGTGGAACCATAATGATCCGTCATGAGTTTCCCTTTTAAATGATGTGAGCCAGTGAATTTGATACATCGAACTCCTCTGAGCAGGGAGCTGTTTGCTTGGTCATGGTCTTTGATTCACTTACTCTTACATACATTTGTGTCCACTTTAACAATGTCCCATGCTGCCATGATGGCTTCATTTGGTTTGTTCAGTATGTGATACAAGCTGGCCAATTTGTAAATGTAGATTTCTGTATTTTTAGACAAGCTAAATATTAATATTGCTCATATTTAAGGGTTAGGGATTTAAACAAACCACTTACCCAAAGTATTGAACTTAAGTGCATAACTCATCCTGCAATGTTTGACTACAGACCTGAATAATACCTCACATCACTAGGCTTGTTAAGGAGCAGTTTGCTACTACTATAAGCAATAAGACATTTTTTTTTTTAATTCTTTTTTTGGCCATTTTGGTGTGAAAAACAAGAACTTGAATGTGGAAAAACTTGTTAATGCCTCACTAGATGAGGCATGAGCCACATCTAACAAGAGAGAGTCAAGAAAAGCATTAAATAATTGTAATGTTCTCTCCTGCAGTCTCTGTTTGTTATAATGGTACATAATGACATGATTACAAAGCTTTAACCCATGTTGTTTAGGCCCAATAAGCAGTTTTTTAAATCTTTATGTCTTTTGAATCTCTCATGAAATTTGGCATCACAATAAAGAATTTACATTTCAAAATGATCTCTCTGATTGTTCATGGCGGTTTTCCCCACAGGGGGTTACATTCCACATTTAAGACTACAATGGCCTTGAAACAAATGCTGTCAACATTTTTCGCATAGAGATATTTAAAAAATAATATAAAATAATTAAATCATCTGTCATGAAGGGGGAATTTCAGATGTTCCGAATCATATTTTACACTCTTATAAAACTGTTTGTTCTTTATAATTTTTATCTCTTTAGCATTGTCCTCTTGGATTGGTCCTTAGAGTTACAGTGTCTGACTTGTGTAAACAAACCATAGTGTCTTGTAGAGGACTGATAAATAAAATTAGGGGAAGTTAATATTTTTGATGAAGCAAGAAGGTCTTGGATGTTATTTTATTTTGTAATAGAGCGCAATAGTTGGGTTCCACTGGGTGTTTTTTTTAAAGACAGACCTACCTTGAGTTCTGAGGTTGTACAGGATGGTACAGTAAACCCTCAATTGACACATTCTAACCACAATCCTGAAGAGTGTTACACCAATCAGAGAAGTTGCTTTTTCCATGTAAATGGGATTTGCAATAAAAGAGCTCAGCAGTGATCGCATCACCCATGAAGCATTGCGAATGATGTAGTTAGTCTCATTCTACGAATCCCCTTAGTGAACAGGGAGGAAATTAATTTTCTGACAATGCGTTTTGCATTCCCTCACAACTGTGATTTTTACATATAACCTTATTTTTTTAAATGATAATTGTGGTAAACCTGTCTAACACAGGGTTAGGATGGGCAAGGAGGAGGCGAGAATCGGCTTGTCAATATAAATAATATTTTAATGAAAACTTAAACAAAAGCACAAACAAACACACAACGGACATGTCCGTGATTGAGCTCTCTCTCTCGAACCGTCATCACCGGCCGCCTTTATCCCTCGCGTGCCCCATCAGGCCGATTGGGAACCGGGCGTGCAACATTCCAGCCCGGCCCCGCCCCCCTCCACTCCACACTCCTCCCGGCATTACCTCAGGCCGTGGGCCACCGGCATGACGTACGCCTGAATCACCTTAGTCTATTGATGGACTACACTCTTGAAAGGAATATATAAACTATCAATGAATTACCAACAAAAGCATTCATCAGCCAATAAACAAAGGACAATTCATCTATGTGAACTTCTGTAGTTAATCCAGGATGGACTTCAATGACATTGGTCATTAATCTTACAGTTTAATCAAAATATAGTTGTTTAGACATTGGTCCTTAACACTTACGTCAGTTACATATTTTAAACTTCAAACAAATGATTTTCACTTCAAACAAAATCAAATATTGGTATTTATTCATGCTTTTTAGCCAGAGGGAGGGAACAACTTTTGGAGTTTTGTGTTTCTTGCTACAGTTGCCTTCGGCTTGCTCACTGGGGTTCCAAATAATCATTTAAATGTTTTTTATTTAATTATTTATTTTTAGGCATCAATACTCAATGATTACCACCCCTGGAGTCATGAGTTTGAATCCAGGGTGTGCTGAGTGAATCCAGCCAGGTCTCCTAAGCAACCAAATTTGCCCAGTTGCTAGGGAGGGTAGAGTCACATGGAGTAACCTCCTTATGGTCACGATTAGTGGTTCTCCCTCTCAGTGGGGTGTGTGGTAAATTGTATATCGTGGAGTACATGCTGTGAGTCTCTGCGGTGTTATGCACAGCGAGCCACATGATGCGGATTGACTGTCTCACAAGCGGAGGCAACTGAGACTTGTTCTCCGCCACTCGGATTGAGGTGAGTAACTGCGCCACCATGAGGACCTACTAAGTAGTGGGAATTGGGCATTCCAAATTGGGGAGAAAAGGGGATAAAAAAAAAAACATATATATATATATATATACATACATACATTCAGTATATTCTTTTTATACACAACATGCACATTGATGACTCTAAGATTACAGATATTACAGTTTCATTTTCTGTTAAAACATGATTTCTGTAAAGCTGTGCGTTTTGAAAAGCACTATACAAATAAAAATGACACAAAATAATTGTAAACAGACAATAATTTTCATGAGAGAATGCAATAGTGCTGTAAAGGGATCTGTACCCTACACTCTCAAACAACTTGTATATTTATTTTTTAATATTTAGCAATAAATGTCAAACAAATGGGACTTCAGCGTTCTCAATAAATAATAGTGAGTAATTTTATATTGCACTGTTTGGATTATTTTGCATCATTTGAAAAAGCAATGCTTCATAGAGTGAGTAGTTTATTGCCTCATAAAAGATGTTAAGTACACAGTCATTTCCTTTTTGCTTTTTTTCTGATTCTCAAATATTTTGGCTTCAAATGGTAGAAACCTATAGAAAAAATGATAATGATTGAAAAAAAGTACATCTGTAACCAAGGCCACCAGTGGGCGATCATTGTTGTGCCCTGTAGCCTGTGCATCTCACCACACAGATGGTTTCTCACACTAAATCAAACAAACAGATGTCACAGCAGGTAGAGGGGTTTTGCTGGACATCTGTGGTCTAATGAAGTCTTATAGAGAGGTACTATAAATATTTCCCTCACTGTTTCATGTTTATTCTTGATCTTTTCAGTTTGGTGGATAATCAACTTGCTTATTGTGTTATTTATCTCTCTGATTTCCATGAAAAACGTATGAGCTTCAGACATTTTTCAGTAACAGACTAGTATGTGTTTGTGTGTGTTTGTGTCTCAGATTGAAAGCAGATGTTTCTCTTTCACTATCTCTCACTCAATCCGTCTCAGTTTGAGTCATTGTTTTTCAAAACATAAACTTTCATGAATTTGTCAAGAAGACCAGTTCTAAGGAATAGTTCAGAAGATATTTTGACACTGTCAAGCACCAAAAGAGGCAGCTAAAATACCACCAAAGTATTCCATATACCCTAACTAGCCCTTGCATTTATGTCTGATGGTCAAAACAACACTAAGTCATAGCCCATAGTATCAGAAAATTGCTCTTATTTTTGCACGTTTTATCTTTTCCCTTTCTGTTCCCCAAACACGCACAAGTGCACATGCATAAATACAGACACTCACCCCCTGACCCACCTTTGGCCCACCTTTGACCCACCTTTGACTCACCTGTGACAACTCTTCCTGAGTGTACCAGAGAACATTATTTCTGCTAAACAAACCACAGTGAGCAGATCAGCCAATTCACATGACCTGTGCCCATTTGTTTCTTTTTGACATGTTACCTTAACCTCCATTCACATTTTATGTAACTAAAGTTTAGAGTGCGCTATTGATGTTGTTTAAGCAGTTTTGTACATTAGCTCCCTGAAAATAAATACATTTCTGTTAATCAGAACGATCAGTTTCAAGTTTGTCATCACTCAAAAATGTTAACGAAGATTCTATGTTGCATTTTATATAGATAATATTGCTATTTATTACTATGATTTATTATATATGTATGCATATAAATGAAAATGATTAAATGTCATTCTCTCCTGTGTTCGTTTAGTAAATAATAGTATGGAAACTAGCCTTGATTAATATATAGGCCTATTTATTAATATTATGATGACATTTTAAACATGTTTTGTCCAGATAATGGTTCCTCTTGTTAAAAAAGTCACACTCTCAGTCATTTGAGACCAAATCCACAAATATCGAGATATTTAGATATATCGCCCAGACCTAGACAGGGTTGGGGAGTAGTGGAATACATGTAATGGGATTATGTAATATATTTAAAATACAAAATATAAGTAACTGTATTCCACTACAGTTACAATTTAAATCATTTGTAATTAGAATACAGTTACATTCAAAAAGTATTTTGATTACTGAAGAGATTACTTTACATTTTATTGTCATTTGTTTCATTTAATATTTAGTCTTTTCAGATGGAAAACATTTATACTTATAAATATTGCGATCAAAAGTGCATTTGAACAGCGGTGAAACACTTTCTTATGATGTTACATTCATACGAGCAGACAGAGAAGTACATTTGAAGTAAGTTTGGAGCAGAAGAAATATAAATAAACCTTGTGTAAACTGTCAGCTTTACGCTAAGCTAAAATGCTATTTCTAGTCATTTTACATGCACATGTTACCAGATGATCATATTTATTATCAAGAAAATTCAAGTTATATCTTAATTTCTTTTTCTAGTAAGACCTTTGATATTAGGGCAAAACTCATATTCTTGATAATAATTTTTGTTATTGTTTTCCTGTAAAAATATCAAAGTCTTTAATATAAGATCAGTTTGATTGATCTTGTTTTAGAAACAACACTGCATAAGATATTTTGGTTTTTCAGAAAATTTATTTTAACATGTATTTTGTCTCACTGTACTGGAAGAATTTTTATAGTTTAAACAAGTGAAAATATCTACCAGTGCTGAAGAAGTAATCCAAAGTATTTAGAATATGTTACTGACCTTGAGTAATCTAATGGAATACATTACAAATTACATTTTACAACATGTATTCTGTAATCCATGTTAAAAGTAAACCCAAAAGTAACCCTCCCAACCCTGACTCTAGGTTCCAGTATGTCTGCTTTTGCAGTAATGCACAGGATGTGCTTTCAGTTTATATCTGCCCCCTTCAATTGACCTGGTCCAGACACTTAGTGACCTTTAACCCTCACCTTAAAACCCCCACCCCCTTCCCACACCCTCATTCACGGTGGATAGTCGCCCTTTCACCAGGCTCTCTGTCACTCGCTAACACTCTTTAGGCTTTGCTAAGAAAAGCAGCATTTCCCTGAAATCTTTGTTAGGCATGTGGAAACATTTTGACAAATGGATGTTTTTATAGATCTAGAACTTCCCTCATGCTAACTTTGTTCTATTATCAGAATATTGAAGTCACAAAACAAAGAAATTAGATGTTTGGCTCCAAAGTTTTGAGATCAGCTTGCAAGACCAGCTGAAGACAAGATTGGGCAGGCTGGCAGACCAGCTAGAGTAGCTTAAACCAGCTAAGACCTGCATACCATCCTAGTCTGGTTCAAGATATTTTTTGCTGTTCATACTACAAACCCGACTTATCTCACAGTGAAATCGGAAACAGTAGGTTGCCTTTCATTAGCTAAAGTTGGTCTGTGCTGACTGAATTTCGAAACACTGCCCCCAGTTGCCAAAGCATTAACTGTTGTTGAGCGTATGGACACATGTGTTCATGCTAACCAATGAAAACCTTAACCCCCCTTGTTTGACAGCCGTAAACATATATTACACTTAAAATTTCTGCCTGTCACATCTACCAAAAGCCAAAGTGACTGAAACTCTTTAGGGTGCTAAAATGCTAAGCAATGTCAGATGTAACCAGCTGGGGAGTTTTACACTGGCATTTTAAATGGGACAGCTTAGCGAATGCTTACGGTCAATCAACTGTTGGACAGCATTGAAGTGTTACAGATCAAACCTGAGGTGATTTGTTTTAAATGGGAGGACTGCTGTGCCTTTTTGTAGTATTGTTTTGTTTGTTATCAGAGCCACATTTTTTTTGCATTTACACAGGTGAGCTGATCCTTTAAAGGCGCATACAGAAATATGTGGTCACAAGTAACATGTAGCATGTTTAAAACTTTGTCTTATTAAAGTGCTTGAGCCACTCAGCGTAAATGGGCTCGGACTATGTGGGAGAGCCCAGGCTTGGGCCACAGAACATGAGGTGCATCTAGCGTCTAGCATCTATCCAAACACAAGGAAACTTGATGAAAGTTTGGTTTCACTGATCACATGAACTAGCCTGCATCACAACTAGATGCATTTCTTCTAGGAACACACAAGAACAGGTGAGAAACTGTATAAACTAGGTGATGTTATGTTCTTTATTACACACTGATAAGCTGAAAACACAGATTTCTGATATAGTGGTCATTGTACAGTAAGTAGGCAGTCATCGAATATATGCTTTTACCCAAAGAATCTTAACTTATTACCATCCTTCGAGAGTCTGTCTGATGAATCAAATCCATCCATCCATCTAACAAATCCATCCATCAAATCCTTCCATCTATCTACACATCTGTCCATCTGTCCATCTGTCTGCATTCACATCCATCCATCTGTCTGTCCTTCTGCCCATATATCAAATCCATCAGTCCATCCATCTATCAAATGTGGAGGCCAGCACTGGGTCTCAGAGGGAGATCTGTTGATAAACCTGGGAGAGTGTTGATTAGAACATCTGATTGTTTCCATTGTTCTTTTTGCATGGTTGACTCAGGATCACACACATGGAATACAGTGAAAGAAAATCAAGGAAAAGCTCTTGTTGCATTTGTGTCACACCAATTGAACAAAAGTGTGGAGATGAGGGCATGATTGCCCATCCGGGGAGAGAGAAAGCAGTAAGGACATCCACCTGAGGTTGTCCCCTGCAGCAGTGAACCCCCATGTGATGCTGGTGAAGATGGGGGCGCAAGATGACCCAGAGGCATTTCTGGAGCTCTTCAAGTGCACGGCCCAAGCTCTGGAGTGGCTGGAGTGGCTGGGCAGTCCACCTCCTACCGCTGCTGACTGGGGAGGCCCAACTTGGAAACAGTGGAACAATCCCCCAAGACCAGTGCCCCGGCTGGGACACAGCCGGGACACGTCCGCAAACAGTGCCCTGTGATGGATGTGGGGACATTGATCGGGATCCCTGGTTAGTCTGTGGTTAGTTCACCCATCTACTAATTTTAGGTACTAATTGGTCGGCTTTTCCTGAATTGTTAAAGGGGTTGTGTGTGGATGGGTCCTGTAATATTGTAGTACAGTCTGGGGTGTGCAATGCACTGACTGGAGAGGTGGAGCCGGGGCATCTACGTCAGCTCCGCCTCGGCTTTCCATGCCCTTAGGGGGTTTCTCTCTGGAGCAGACATGTGACAAGACACTTAAGCACATGTTTGACCAAGTGAATGTAATTGATGGTCAACGCCTTCAGCTGCGCTTTTGCTACAGGCTCAAGAACATCAGTCCCGCCTGTAAAACGGGGGACCTCGGCAATGGGAGTTTGCACAGGGAGATAAAGTACTTGTATCACTTCCCACATCGAGCTCTATATGACTCGCAAAGTGGCAAAGGCCCTTTGAAGTCACACGGCGATATGGGGAAGTCGATTATGAGGTAGTGCATACGGATAGAGGTGGGGCTCGTTAAATTTACCACCTCAACCTACTAAAACCATGGAGAGAGGCAGTCATCGTATCCTTGGCGATGGTAGTTCCAGAGAGGGCGGAGCTTTGTCCGGAGGTGAGTCTAAATGCCAATCACTTCACCACATGCAGAGACCACCTCTCGCCATCACAACGAACAGAGGTCGCAAAATAATATCTCTGACATGTTCTCGCCTCTCCCTGGCCACACTAATCATAAAACACCACATCAAGACAACCCCAGGGGTAGTGGTACATAGTCGTCCCAACCGCTTACCTGAACACAAGAAACAAGTAGTACCAGTAATAGAACAATCCCACAGCGATTGGGCAAGCCCGGTGGTTCTGGTATAACAATGGAAACAGAGGGTGATTTATCAATGTAGATTTTTTTTAAAAAGTCTTATGAATCTGCACAATAGTGGTCAGATGAGTAATGGCTTGGTCTGGTTCTGTATGGATTAAAATTTGCAGTGTCTAAATTTTATGCTTATCCAATGCCATGTATTGACGAACTGCTCAATTGGTTGGGCTTGGCTCTCTTTTATTCGACACTGGATTTGACAAGGGATATTGGCAAATCTCCTTAATGCCGATGTCCCAAAACAAAACAGCCTTCTCCACATGTTTGGGTTGCACCAATTAGTGACCCTTCCTTTCAGTTTGTTTGGGACCCTGGCTATGTTTCAGCGTCTTATGGACAGAGTCATCAGACCACATGCTGCGTATGCCGCTGCTTATTTGGAAGATATTATTATTTACAGTAATGATTGGCAATGGCATATGCAGCATCTGGGGCGGTTCTGAGGTCAAAGTGACGGGCAGGGCTCAAAGCCCAAAGAAGTGCGCAATTGGGTGGGTGGGAGTATGGTATTTGGGGTTCCACTTGGGTCACATGCAGGTGCAACCCAAACGGTGCCCATGGCCTGAGTCATGCAGTGGAGGTATGTGGAGGTGAGCGCGTGCTCAATTGTCCATCTAGGGAGAGAGAAAGCGGTAAGGACATCCACCTGAGATGAATTGTGAATAATTACCATTTTCATATTCACAGTGAGAGTTGGGGAAGTTAAAAGATGGCCCAGTCCACCGAAGGAGGGAGAGAGAGCCCAGCTGAGAAGCTATTTGTGTGTTGGCCGCTACCATGTTTTAACGTTTGAGTGTTTATATTTTATCTTCACCTTTTATCTTTTTAAGCAAACATGTTTATTTTCTGTTAATAATAAGGGACATTCTTGAGTTGGAATTGTTGTGTCCCACTTCCTCCTTTTGATCCAAATACGAGCATCTGTTATGAAAAGACACACACATACTAAGCACTGCTGTTCTGTATGTACATGATTTGTTGAATTAGTACCTTTTTTCTATGTTATTTCTTGGCGTGACAAAAAAATTATGTTTGCAATCAAGGCCATTTGTGTTGAGTTTTCTAATAGAGCCATCTGAAAGTCCCATTAGCTTCATCAGAACGTCATATACATCCAACTTCCCTTCAGGTCTTAAAGAATTGTATCACTGTTATTGTTAGCACTGGATGACTCTGTCATAACTATTCACAGATTGGGTTTTTTTCTTATTTTGGTTTCCATTCAGACAATATCTGCTGGTCATAATTAGCTCAGGCTATTGTACTGACCTGTGACAAGTTATCTGAAACTTTACACCAGCGCAGAAGTTCTCCAGGCTTCTCTCCTGAGTCCCTACCTTTCTTGGGATCTGCAGACTATATGATGTCTGGACAAACTCACCAGATCTTTCCCTGAAGAACTATAGCTGTGGATTCCAATGAATCGGTGCTTATATCAGCCTTATATAACACACTACCTGCTGTTAAAATCAGGTCATTGCTGATTTTAAGGTATTCAAACTAGTCAACCAGTTTCCCACTAGCCTAGCCAAAGTGAACTACTAGCTCAGTCCAGGTTGACCAAGGTGGTCTACCAAGTTACCCTCTGCCCCATTGACCATCATGGAGCATGGACCATCTAATAACCAGTTTTGACCAGCTATTAACCATCTACTGTTTAACCATCTACTGTCTTATGTTTTATTTTGATTTTCCAGCAGTATTGTAATTGAGGTCTTGACATTTATTCTCTATTAAGTATTAAGTTCTAAAGATAATCAAAAAAAAAAAAAAAAAAAAATCAACAATAATCTACATAAAATGTCTTTTAGTATGTAAAACAGGAACAATATTTTATATATATATATATATATATACAGTATATATATACAGTATATATATATACAGTATATATATTTGTGCCTATTCTTGCAATTGTACTTAAGGTAAGCACTTTATGGGGAAAAATTGTTCTATGGAATCATCAAATGCACACTTTAGGGGCCGTGCAGAACTAAACTATAGATGCAGTGCAATAAATAAACACAGTCAAAGCGGAACTCCAGTGTGAGGCAAAAACATCTGAAAACAGTGCGGAGTTACACTAATTTTTCATACATGTTGATGCGAATGCTTAGCGTCTGCGTATAGTCGAATGCTCACCTTTTAGAAGAAACTTAATTTGACTACACAGGCGATTGGCGCATTCGCGCTACGATTGCTAGTAGATACTGGGCTATTTCTTTTCGAGAGTATAGACCCATGAAGTTGTGTTTATAGTCCTTTAAACTTGAGTTATTCAGGTATCTTGTGAACTTCTCACAAGTGTTCTATTTGTGCACATCCACTGTTGTAGTTCTTACTTTCGTCTCCTGTTGCTTAGTGGCAATTACTTCTTCTAGCACTTCTTTGTGACAGCAATGGCTCAATTGTGAGTGTTGCCAACTTGTGGACACACTAATTAGTGCAAATAATACCAGGAACGTGAATTCTGCACGTTCAGAGAGTGCATGGTTAGAAAAAAGTATGCGTTCAGAGCTTGAACACCCTTTGGCTTGATGGCCAAATTTGCGGCATGCATCATGTATGTAGATACCTAGTGTTCTCGTCTGAATAAAGTATACTTTGGGTTTAAGTATTGAATTTTGGTGAGTAAGGCATCTTGCACCATTGGTCTTACAGACATGAATGAAACCTGATTGTTTAGGAGAGTTTTCTAATCAGTCAGACTTAGAAACTTCTGCGGACCAGAATATCAACTCTTGGAGGTGAACTCTTTTGACTTGGGCCAGTAAACAATTCCCTAGCAACCACCCAGAACAGCCTAGCAGCCACATAGTAATGGCAACAACCCTTAACACTCTGGCATCATGGTGACAGCTTAAGCACAGGCAAGCTCCACTTGAAAATCAAGTTGTTTATTAACATTCTACAAAGCCTGTTTACATCTGCTGTGAATAAAATACTCAAACTGGATCCATTTGCATGTCACTAATCAACAGAACATCCTGGCTGACCATTCAGCCCTGTGTGCATGTGACACGGGGCCTAATCGACAGTGCACAGACTGTTGTCAGGAGCGAGCAGTGGGTGAACTCAGTCTGTGCTATAGCAAGCAAATAATTTAATCGAATGCAGCAAGACCTTCGCTTTCAACTTAGCAGTTGTCAGACACTGGGGGTAAGAAGGGGCACCCTTTAAGTCCTAGAGTGAGGAAACAGAGGGGGGACAGAGGCACAGCTGCTCCCCTGAGGAGATGGAGGTCGCTGGGGGTTAGAGCCGTGAAGGACATGCCGTGGGCTCCAGATCTTGGTGCATATGGAACTGGATTCTTTGCTATTAGTCCACATTTATGCTGTGCTCAGAACTAATACGTGTGACTTTATTCACCATGTTCTGTCTAAGTTTGTTTAAAGATATGCTTTTGAAAGGACATTGCATAAAGTGTGTCAGGTTACACTCTGATTTTTAGGTATGTGGACTGATTTAGGTCAGTTATGGCTGATTACCTATACAATGGCTGATTTTATGAATCCAATATGTCCGATATATCTGGCCTGTTTGTTCATTTAATAAAGCAACATTCACACTAAAGTTTCTATCTAGAATTTGTCATACTTTAAAGTAAATTTTATTTAAAGTAAAATTAAAACATAATGAATGAACATGAAAGTGTGTCCAGTTATTAAAAGATTTATAGGTCTGTGTATGGATATGCCAATATCGATTTGTAAAAGAATTTGAAATCAGGCATCAAAACATAATAATGTGAGGTAGACTGCCTTTTTAGTGTGTTTTAAACTTGCCAGAGAAAAAGAGTTCACTGTTTCGATTGGAAAAATAATTCCTGACATTATCTTAAAATGTTAACATTTTGATTAAATAAACCCTAATATTAGCAAATGCCAATATAGTCATTCAGTTGCGTGTGGTGGACTTTTGAAATGAGGAGAAAGAGTGCCATCTCTGGGTTTGTTTCTTTTTTGTTTTTGTCTTATGTAAATTCATGTTTTGGTTCTATTTGACATTTACATAGCTTTCAGATTCAACACATACAAATCTGAAATCTGATTTATCACAACATCTAATAGAAAAAAGTAGGCCTATATAAAAAAATTAAATAAAAAAAAAAGTCACTCTCTTAAACATATATATGCATCAAAATATGACTCATAAAACATGACTGTTTTTATATATGTAACATATTTTCCTAAATAATTGTTTATCGTTATTATAATCTAATTTGAACAGGTTATATAGCCTACATGCCCAAATTAACGAACTATGCTGTAGTTCATATGCTCATTGCCATAGATTTCAGATTTCTGTACAGGAATTTATATGAAATACCTTTTATCTTACACTGTTAATAAGCATACACAACTCATATTGTATGTTCATTTTTATTTAATCAAATCAAAGACTCAACAAGTTTATACATTGTATAATACTAATTATTATTTTTTACAAAACTTCAGCTCAGCTTTCTGTTCTTGGCTGATAGAAGTGGAACCCGACGTGGTCTTCTGCTGTTGTAGCACATCCGCCTCAAGGTTCGATGTGTTGTGATATTCTGAGATGATATTCTGCTCACTACAATTGTACAGAGTGGTTATCTGAGTTACCATTGCTTTTCTGTCAGCTTGAAACATTCTGCCCGTTCTCCGCTGACCTCTCTCATCAACAAGGCGTTTCCATCTGCAGAACTGCTGCTCACTGGATGTTTTTGTTTTTTGGCACCATTCTCAGTCAATTCTAGAGACTGTTGTGTGTGAAAATCCCAGAAATACTCAAACCAGCCCGTCTGACACCAACAATCATGCCACGCTCCAAATCACTGAGATCACATTTTTCCCCATTCTGATGTTTCATGTGAACATTAACTGAAGCTCCTGACCTGTATCTGCATGATTTTATACATTGTACTGCTGATACGATTGGCTGATTAGATAATCACATGAATAAGTAGGTGTAAAGGTGTATCTAATTAAATGGTCACTGAATGTATTTCTTCTTGATTTAACCCATAGAGATGACTTTTGTTGGAGCAACTTATTTTTATAGATAAATGTAGTCAGATTAAATGAAAATGTTTCTACATGAAGCACATTATTTTAGGTAACATAACCTCACAAAATGTCTTTTTTTACAGTGTATATTGTGCATCCATAGTTTAATGTTTGATACTAAAGTACATTCAGATTTCACACCAACATGTTGGTCTTTTGTACCCAGTTTATGCTTGAGATCATTGTAAAGAGGAATGGGTAAGGTGTTCTGCAGTTATGTAGTAAACTTAATGTAATGCAATATCTACAATATCAGTGCAGTGATAAAATTCATGACTTGAGGTTTAGGACACAATTAGCATTTTTGGGTGAACCTTGCCTTTAAAGTACAATCATCCAGCTGTAGATGATTTAGGTATCCAAATGTAGATTTGTTTATATTTAGATACCTTATACAGTATATTCCTCATGATAAATAGTGTCTTCTGTTATGTATACACTAGCCCTTTCCATCCATCACCTCTTTCTCTTGATAATCAGCTACTGTAAACTGAACTCTGTAATGTTTAAGATGTTGAAGGCAAATCCCCTGCACTTTCTTTCATTTCTGTGGCTCTCTTACTCCTTTCTGGTGGGAACTCTCCTTGAACGTCAATTAAACCTTACGTGCCAGATGCCTCTCTTCGAGCTCTGGTCAGCTGCAGTTTTAATCACTCTGTAAACAGTGAGATGCCCCCAGTAAAGCTCAACCACAAATAGTAAACTTACATGAGTTCTGAAGCCGGTAGGTTGGAGGATTTCAGGTCACATGCAGGATATATTTGTTCAACTTAAACAAAGAGTTATTTATCCTTTAGCCTTTAGTAATGCGGTCATCTGTTTCGGGACAAATAAGTCAATTTAATTCAGTACAAATGTATTTGTATATAGCTTTTCACAATACAAATTGCTCCAAAGTAGCTTTACAAATATGGATGTAACAATTAAAGGTATTTAGAATAAGACACACGGTGGAAAAAAAGAAAATCATTATTTTTGTCTTATTTTCCAGTCATAATGCCTAAATATCCTCAAACAAGGTACATGTATTTGACAAGAAAAAATAACTTTTAATGAAGTATATTATTCTAACCCCATTGGCATTTTTTTTTTTTTTTTTTTAAGCATAATCATAAATTAATCTTTCTAGATTTTTTCTGGAAACAAGATACTAAAACTTAATTTGATTTAGAAAAAAATAATAATGAGTAGAAATAATTTTATTGCAGTGTAGGAGTACCAAAGAATAAATTTTAAGGATTTGTCACTGAAAAACCCATATTAATGAACCACTAATCTGAATTTTTGTCCCCTCAATGTCTTTGGTGGTAAAGGCCATGAATACAAAGAATAGTGCCATACAATCTCCAGTAAGCAAGCCAAAGGTGAAAGTGGCAAGAAAAAAACCCCAAAGATGTTTCGGTAAGATGAGGAAGATATCTTGGGAGAAACCAAAACTCAGCTGTGGTAGCCCTCCTCCCTCTGACTGTTTCAACACATTTATCCAAACATACATGTATGCAAACATGCACAGATGTTCATTGACAAAATCTAAATTAGGCACAGAGTGTTTATAGAACTAACCTAAAGTAATAAATACAAATTATAAATTAAATGAGCTATTCTGATGTATTTTAAGAGTCCATAAAAGGCTGAACCAATGAAACAGTGGCATTGCCAATGGTGGTCCGGGGTGGGCGTTGGCCCACCCAAATTAGACCCAGGTCCACCCAGAATATTAGAGATTATTCTTTGTCTTGGTATATATTTATAAAACCGTTTAAAAAATGAATAATTCTAATTTCTGAAAGTGTGAAAAAACTATATGAATGTGCCGCCTGTTGTTAAGAAAATTTGACAAAAACAAATTTGGGCGAAAACTTGGCACATCCATTTTTATTGAGGCATCCATTTAATTTCCTGGCTATGTTCTGGCCATGAAAACTGAACTTTTAGCAGATATACACATTTTAAGTCTTCTTGGAAAACAGCCCAAAAATATAGATAACTCATCTTGCACTCATGAGCATATCAAAATATTTTTCCAATCAAATGCTCTTTAAAAATGAGAATATCCCTCCCCCTAATATCACCTGCCTCTGAACAACAATAGCAAGTAACAAATCCCCCCCCAAGATAACAGATAACCCAAGTCTTTCTATCTGACTGTCCTTCGTCCTTGCTCACAAACATTCTTTTAGTCCTTTACAAAAGGTTTTTCAGTGATTCCTGTTTTTGACAATCCTTTAAAGTGCTTGAAGTTGCAGATCACAGATCACGGTACGGCCGTCCCAGTTCTCTTGAGGAGATGGAAGTGCTCTGTAAACATTCATGAGAAGCAGCTGCATAACTGCACGGTGTATTTTCTGTGCCAGGTCTGTTTTCTACTCTTGACTGGCATATGTTATGGTACATATAATTAAATGTGCTGTTATCAGCATCTGCTCTGTGTCCTTGCTGACCAGCCTTTCTGCCGTGCTCTGCTCGAGATCTCCATGATTCAATAACCTGTCCCCTGCGTTCTCGTCTTATTTCAGAATTTACAGTTATGTTTACTGTACCCAAAACTGGTATGCAATAAGTGATAGCTTGTCAGGTAAGGCTACAGTAAAATGGCCATAACAAAATATGTCACTTTACTACTCTCTGAAGTTATCTCTACTCTCCTACTTGTTCACTGGCTTGGAAATCCACTCAATAGACCAAAGTCAGGCTAGAAGCTATACTGAACTTTACGCGGATGAAAATGTACCGGTTAGGACTAGACATACAGTACAGTCTGTCAGACTCTGTGCAAGTTCCACATGTAGTGACAGGTGCACAAACACTTTCTATTGTGTATTTATCTAGTATTTCACCAGTTCACTGGTTCAGATAGACCTGTAGTGCTTTAAGGTAAACAGATTTGCCGTTGTGTAACGAAAGAGCTCGAGCACAGGAGTGGGCTTGAATTCTGAGATATTTCTTAGAGGAATATGTTATTGCTCTGAGGTTTCTCTTTTAATGTTTAGGAAACTACTGTTCATATCACTCTGCTTGATCCGTGTTTGCTAGTTGGCAGCTCCTACTTTGGCTTCTTTTTGGAACAATTGTCATTGGTGGAGAAAAGTAAACAAAAGACCTGTTCATATTCTATAAGTTACTTGAAATTCAAAAAAAATTTCCTCCCTTTTTCTCCCAATTTGGAATGCCTAATTCGCCTCAATCTGGGTGGCGAAGGACGAATCTTATCACATGGCTTGTTGAGCGCGTTCCCGCGAAGACGTAGCGCATGTGGAGGAGGCCCATGCTATTCTCTGTGGCATCCATGAACAACTCACCATGAGCCCCACTGAGAGCGAGAACCACATTATAGTGATAACGAGGAGGTTACCCCATGTGACTCTACCCTCCCTAGCAACCAGGCCAATTTGGTTGCTTAGGAGACCTGACTGGAGTCACTCAGCACGCCCTGGATTCAAACTCGCAAATCCAGGGGTGGTAGTCAGCGTCAATACTCGCTTAGATACCCAGGCCTCACCCAAATTAACTTCATGTTAAAGTTATACTTGTCTTAAATTCTTGTCTTAAAATCAGTCTGGGACCTCATGCTTATGGCTGAAACACAGTGCTGTAATAGCACTATTGCTCATGTGATATTGTTTTGTGAATTCTTTTTTTCTGGGCATTACAGTGCCAATGTTTAGCTTTCTTCATAGCCAAGACTTTAAGGTATGTGGCTAGGGTTGCCACCTGTACCATGAAATACACAATCGTCTCTAATGTCCAAATCGCTCTTGTCACTGATTATGCAATCACGATAATTCCCTGGTCACACCATGGAATCCGGTCACCAGTCTCCCCCGGGGAAAGTAATCACAATAGAGCCGATGAAAACATATCTGAAAGGAGATGACGGTAGTCCGTAAGTCTGCATTATGTTGACGATTCTAGTGTACCATGATCATGTTGCCCCCACCGGCCTATCATTTAGGGTTGCCACTTCAAAAGTTGACTGCCAAATATTAACCTACTCTGAGAAATACTCACTGGTGTAAAAAGTGTAACATCTAGACCGTTCTCTCCGATACATTTTAGTTTTGATATTTTCAGTTAATTAGCCTGCTGACAGCATGCTCAGGCAACTCACTAACTTAAGTAAATAGGCAGTTTTGTGGCCATGCTGTGGAACAAAAGATTGGCTGAGATCTTGCCTTCTCTCATTTGCAACTGGAATCCATGTGCAATGTAATTATGATATAAAGATGTATAATGTTTTGACTTCAGATGTCTTAGTTTGCTCCTCATTCCCTTGAAGACAACAGCAGTGCTTTAAAAAATGCTTTTTCTCATTGCATTGTTTATTCCACGAACCTCAAATGCTTGCTGTGATCTCAAAAGCCACCAAAAATGTTTCGAGTGAGTGGAAAATGAAACATCAATGAAGGATTCGTCTTCATCCAGTCCCCATTAGGAATACTATGAACTCTATTGTCTAAACTCAGATGAGTTCTCTCAAAGCAAATGAACAGCTTACATTAATTAAGATCTCTTTCTGTCGCAATGCTTGACGTAGCGCTCCAAACATTATGGATTTTGACTTGTCCTCTTTGCTGTTAAAAACACATCCAATGTGTTAATATCACATATAAAAAGTTTGTAAAAGAGTTTTGTGGCTTTTAGTCCATGTCTGTGAGAGCTTTGAAGCCATCTATATTCTAATGCACTCTTTGAGCAGATACTGTATATGCATATCAAATTTACTGTGTTTCTCTTCCGGAAAAACTTACCAAAAATGTGATGCACTCACTCATTTTATCCAATCAAATGCTTTCTAGAATAAGAATGTCCCTCCCTTTAATAGCATTGTCTGACTAGCAATAGCAGGTAACAAATCATGTTCATGGCTATGCTATGGATTTGTTCAGGAGCGGGTTTGGTTATTAGCAATAATTAATAATTATCAAAGTTAATTATTAAAATCAATAGAACGTTGATTAGAATTAATATAGCCGGGGCACCACCCTGGAATCTGGGACTAATCACCAGACAGTATAGCAGTCTCAATATAGGATTGTTCTCTTAGGAAAGTCGACGCCCGGAGAACATCGATATTAAAAAATGGATCAATGAAGGCTTGAATCCGAGTACTGACATCACCTGCCAGCCTTTGGCACAGGTGCGTGTAGAACAATACCAAAACACTTCTCTTTAAAGTATAACAAATTTTATTGATGCAGTAAAATCATTGAATAACCAATACAATGCAGTCAATAAACTTCTGACATCCAACTACAAACTAAACAGTAACATGATTAGATATGGTGACAGATATGCCTATAATACATGAGAGGAGGGTAGAGGTGTGTGTGTGTGTGTGTGTGAATGGGTGTATGGAGAGAAGGAGTGCACGAAATGGCAGTCGTGCGAGGTCTCCGGACAAAGAATGCGGCAGCGAATGTTGGCGGAGAGACTGGTTTATGGCATCTGCCCATTTAACACGTGTCTCCACTGGTATGATAACTTAAGGACAAAGCTGAGCTCTATTGCCATGTTATCTGTTCGCCAATTGTGAGGGGTCATGTGTGTGTGTGTGTGTGTGTGGTTAGTACGAGAGAGAGTGGTGACTTGCTTGGCTCCGAAGAAGATATCTGTGTGTTTGCAGCGTCACTCCTTTTATACCCGTATGTCCGGGGGAGTGGCATGCGAATTCCACACGCCAATTTCCATTGGCCTTTTCTTAAGATCAGAGATGTCTGGGCTCCGCAGGAGCGACCCCTAGTGTCAACTCATCGACACAACGTCGAGTGAGTGACAGATAGGGAACAGTACTTTTTCCACCACTACAAATATGATGCTTTAATGGTGTTTTTGTGTCCTTTTTGGAGCTTGGCAGTATGAATCACCACCCACTTTCCTTGTATGTCAATTTAGCTTTAAGAGTATCTATTGGACGTGGGCAGTGTTTAGAATACCTGTCTGAAAATAGTCATTATTTTTGCAATTCCGTTGAGGGCCACTAATGGTGCTGTTCCTCTGTTCATCACAGTGGCAGAAAAACATTACTTCAAAAAGGACATCAGAATATCAGAAAAGTGGTTCATGCGACTTGTTCATAATTATCAAAGTCTTCTGAAGGCATAAGATAACAACCCGAAGTGTAAATCATTAAACAGAGACAAGCTCGATTCCATTGGGCGTCCATGAGGAAGAGAAGCTTGTTTGCTTAAACCTTGTGCATTCAACTAATTTTTTGACTGGGGTGAATTATTCCAAAGTCACATTTTTCTTTTTTTTAATGTAGTTCCATCAGGGATGGTCAGAGATGTTCATTGTAACGCTGCTTTAACAATCAGCTTGTGCTATAAATTCTCTCTCTGTCTCTCTCTCTTTCTCACTCCCTGCACACTTTCTCAGTTTTCGAGTGAGGAATGAGGTGTTCACTGATGCTTCTGGCAGACTATGCTCTGGAATCAATAGGTTAGGTGTTTAGAAGTGTAAATGAAAGCCAGTCCTCTCTGTCTGAACATATTTGGCAGCACAACTGAATGTCTGACATGCTTAGCGCCACATGACCTGGCAGCATTTTGCAAGTACCATAACATGGATGTAAATATGTTCCCAAAGTCACCCTGAACAGGAAGTGCTGTCAATCTGGGCTCCTGCCTCCCAAAACTCTGCAAATGTACTTAGACATAAGGAGAAACTGGGGTTAATTGACACGATTTCTCAGGTTAATTTTCTGCAAGTCAGTTTCTTTTTTTAATGAAATAAGTGTGATGAGATATTTCACCTGTCTCTGTGACAGCTTTGTAAACCGCAAAAAAAATTTGTCCGCGGATCGTGGGCATTAACGCCTTTCACCTGTTGATCATTTTGCTTGTTCTCATAGTGTTGTATTTGAAGCAGATCATTGAGGCTATGATTCATAATGTTTGTCAGTTGAGGGCGCCATTGTGCCACTGTTGAATTTGACAGCCACAGGAAACAAACAATGCTGCTTTTGCTCGATTTTGATCTCAAAATTATCTTTGGAGGGCGGAGTTTTGAAATGAGGGGCCGTGGCTAATTCAACAGTTCAGTCATGTGAAAGCGTCAGAGCGCTAAAATCGCATACAGCACCTTTAATGGCTTTTTGGTGAAAGTTTAAAAGTAAATAAATTATTTCTGAATCATTTTCTATTGAACATTTCCACTACCTGCCATTAAAAAGACTATTATAGGCTACTTAATGGATCTTCTCTGGAATGTCAAAAGTAAATAAATTATTTTTGAATCAATTATGAAGCACAAAATGACTAATAAAATGTCATTTAATCTTTAAAAAATATTTATCCATTTTTGGTGTTTCGCTACCTTCGGCCCGAGACAGCTGGCATAGACTCAGCACTCCCCTTGACCCTGCATAGGACAAGTGGCTAAATAAAATGTATGGATGGATATATGGACGGTATTGTAATCAATAAATTGTATTAAATTAAATAAAAAGAACATGTGACAACTTATGCACCAATAAAATGTCAGATCCTGCCCTGACATTTATGAAAAATATCCTTCTCCTGTGAACACAGTTTAACCTTTCAGGTAAAATCTACCTTCATTATATAGTTGACCCTTGCCTGAATTTATCCTAGTGTAGTTTTATTGCGTTCACTTGTTGAGCTATTACAAAAATATTACAACATTGGAATTGTAGTTTAGAGAATTCACAAAAAAGGATTTTCATTTAAGACGGTTTTGAACTAGATATTCGAAACAAACCTACAAAACCACCTGAGACAAATTCTCCATGTGACGTGTATGTTTACCCATCTTGAGACAGAACATTGCCCACTATAGGACTCAGACTTAGGACTTGCAGTTAAACAGAAACCATGTTACGCAGAGTTCAACATGTTTTTTCAATGGACAGCTGAAGGGACAGCAATCTTAAAAGGACACTTTGAGGTTATGATCCCACAGACTAATGTTGTGGTTAGTGGGCATGGTTAAACCGAATTTTTCCTCAAATAAGAATTATAAAATCTGGGCTCGTGTTACAGTGATTTTCTCGTCAAAAATAAAACTTGCTGAAAATATTTCCAGTCTCCAAAACCCGAGCCTGTTTATAGTCATCAGTATTTGATTTAATGATAACATCCAGCCGTAATGCTCTATTTAAAACATCCAGAGCTCCAGTTGCAAAAGTTTATTTTTATTTTTGATCTCAGACTGTGTGACTTTGTCAACAATATTTAAAAGAAATTAGTAATCAAGAAACACAATGTTCCTGTATAGGCATTTTTGCATAGTTTGAAAATGACTTCTGGTTTGAGGGCACTTTTGAGACCTTCTCTAACCAGCTGAAAATGCATACTCATTCAGCATAGAGTTTTGCCTAGACTTCATTCAATGGAACACCAAAGAATGAGTGTGTAATTTGGGAATCAAGACCACATGACCACATACCTGTTTGCAGTTAACTCCTCACAGGAACACGTGTTTAAGACAAGACGCCGCAAATTCATCTCA
Source organism: Moxostoma hubbsi (assembly GCA_032164185.1). NCBI lineage: Eukaryota > Metazoa > Chordata > Actinopteri > Cypriniformes > Catostomidae > Moxostoma > Moxostoma hubbsi. The sequence goes on along the minus strand of JAVLUX010000016.1, from coordinate 35,053,146 downwards.
CTTGTTAGGAGTGCTGACATTCAGGTGAATGGAAATTGTAGTCACCTTATTTACACAATAAATATCGACTTCCAGCCTACTAGGTGAATTTAGAAGAAAAGTGCTAAAACATATTGTATGTTCTCTTCAGAAATCTGAGGGTTGAATTTGCAAGCCTGATCTCATGAACGTTACGTGACTGTGGCAACATTTTTGCTAAACATCACTCAAATCAAGGGACATCTGTGGTGAAATGTCCACTTTGTGGTACTAAAACAAGTTAAGTGTTCTCCCAGTCTACATTTTAATTACTCATTAATTTTTGCTCGCAAATGACACTTGGCGAGTGTAAATTTTTGACTCTTTCTTACTTTAATTGGATTTAAGGCATTTTAACGACTCTGAAGTAAGAAGGTGGTGGATGGTTTGCTTATATCACTGTAATGTTTTGTTTATGTTTACACTGTATCAGCAACATCGGAATTTTCAGCCTGTTCCAATGAGGAATAAAGACAAAGATCGCTATTAACCGATAAGAAGAAACAACATGGTGGTCTTTGTTTATTTTCAGATAAGATACAGGCATCTTTATGTAGCTCAGAGGGACTTTTGAAAAATGTACAGGCAAAATCTGACATCAGGTTGCAATTTTGGAACACAAAAGGATAAGTTAGGTAGAACGGCAGCCTCAGTCACCATTCACTCTCATTGTATGGAAAAAAGATGGAATTAAAGTGAATGGTGAGACTATCCTAATATCTTATTTTGTGTTTCACAGAAGAAACCCATATAAGTTAAGAACAACATGAGGGTGATGGTGACAGAATTTTCCATCCTGATCTCATGAAAATTATGTTTCCTTGGCAACATTTTTGCAAAATGATTTCTTGCTTCATTCCAAGTTTAGCTGCAGTTTCCCAGTGAAATGTCGAGCAGGGGGCGCCAAAAGCGAGTGAAATGGTGTTGTAATCAGACAATGTGTTTAAGGTGAATATCAGATAGAGGTTTTAATTAGTAAAGCATACCTCCCTAACCTAAAAGTTTCACCTAAACCTTACCAATAGTGTCCTAAAAGCAAACATGACATGAAAAGTTCATTTTCTGAAGCAAGCATATTATTTTGTGTTGCTTCTATGACACTTTCTTCTCATGTGTCAGCTTGCATGCTTGGCTGGACTCGAGCTTCAGTCTGCTGAATTCAAAGTCCAAGACTTATCAGGTGAGCTACCGCTCAAGCTAATCACATTGGAATAAGTGTGTAAATGTTGGTGGGTCTGTAAGACAAGTGTTAAAATGTATGTCTTTCAAATTATGCATTAGAGTAAAATTGTATTGATTTAATAACTTAGCTGTAAGTAATAATGCGGGAATTAAGTGTTTATAAAGTCATAATCAGTCGTTATACTCTTGATTTGTGCGAAATAAAACATACACTTCCCTTACAAAAAATCTAGAGTTCTCGCAAACTTGCCATAAATTTGCCTTTCGTTATTTTCACATGCAAATGAGCTTGTGATTTGCCATAAATGTTTGCCAGAAGCTCTTCACCGCTAGTGGTGAACCTGCAGCAAACCTTTGGCAACAATAGACAATTTGACGCAATTTTGCTTCAAAGCACATTTGCTGTGAAAATGCTCAGTGGCGAATTTGCGGCAAGTTTGAGGCAAATTTGCAATGAACTCCCAATTTTTGCAAGGGTTTTTGTAGCAAAATTTTGTTATCGTAAAGTTCACTATATGAGACTAGGTTAGTATTTTCATTTTTGGGCCAATGGCCAGCTTGAACCAACTTGTCCAGTTTAGACCAGCTAGAAACCAGCTACCATGTTTCAGAACACAACTACCCACTTAAGCTGGATTTTACTGCAAGACTCCCTCACAAATGATCAGCTACACGTACATGATGTGACCCTTATATTTTGACCTACACAAAACCTCCTAGATAAGTGTTTTGCCGGTAAGAGCAGATTTGAAGCGTAAAACGATCCATGAAACAGAGGTGGCAGTACTGAACCCGGGGGTGCTTGGTCGTTCTGGGTCCTATGGAGCGTGAGTCTGAATATCCACTCAGCCTTATGCATTCGCTGTAGACTATCATAATCACTTGCACTAATGGAAGAGCCACCCAACGAGTGTCTGGGGTCCAACATAGAAGCCGGACTCCCTCATAAAAAACAACACATCCAGCATCAACAAACACATGGAAATGTTTCACTGGCAGGCGACTGGTGATGGGGGGGCTGAAGTTGTTTATCTGGAGGTCAAGCGAGTTAACTCTCCATCACGAAAGGGCCACTCCTAATAGCTAAAAACTCACACACTTAACATGGGCAAACCCAGACACTCACGCATATGCCCAAAGAAAGATATACATGCCAATGGTGGATTCCGTATGTTTTTCTGTACAGCTTAAATTGTTATTTTTATCTTTGTACAAAAGGGTTGGACAGGGTGTATTAAGAGGTTGTGAAATCAGTGTTTGTTAAGCTGTAAATGTAAAATAAATGTGTGCAGATGCTGCAAATGCAATTAAAATCTGCTGAAATGTTTAAAGCTAAACAATGTATGAGTTTAGTGATGTTAAAATATTTTCAAGGATCCCAGCTTAATTTGTAGAGACAACTATAAGAAAGCAATTTATAGATTACCTCCCAAAACTGTAAAAAAAAAAACAACAAAAAAAAAACAACAACATGGCTCTGTTTGTTTGAGCATCCCAACATAGTTGCATGACAACTCTTATTTAGTACGAGATGGTAAAACCATAAGATATTGTAAGAATTGATACAAAAATTTGCAACTTTTATTCCCATAGAGTGCAACCAATTAACAAGCAGAATTTCAAATCAATACAACACAGGCATCAAATTTGTGCTTGCCTCCTTTCCAAAACTATTTTAAGAAATGAAAAAATTTGGTTTCTCATTCCATATTTATTTATACGATACTCATCTAGTTCCAAACCGATTTCACTATCTTGTACAAATTATTATGTCTTTTCATGAGACCTGGTTGCAACCAGCTTAACATAGCTACACTGACTCAACCAGTGGTGTGAGTTTGAGGTGGGACTATTTGTTTTGTCTGACCAATGACAGACAGAGGAGTTTTGGGGAAAAACTTTTGAAAATAGACATAATTTTTTGCAGTATTTTGATGTTTAAATAATTTATTCTCCCCTTTAAATGTGCTATCAAGCATTTTCAATTAAAATAAAAATGTAATTTAAAAGAATAGTTCTTGAAAATAAAAAATATAATTCCAAACTGATATGACTTTCTTTCTTACATGGAATACAAAAAATTTATGATTTTTTCGAATACCCTAGGCCACTGTTTTTTATTAAGAAATTGAGAAAATCCATGACAGATCTTTGTAAGTGAATGAAGACATTGGATTTCAAGCTACAATATGACAAAAAAGCACCATAAAAGGATCATAAAAGTGGTCCAAACAGTTTGTTCGCTATATTTCAAGTCTTCTGAAGCCACACGATATCTTTATGTGAGGAACAGACCAAAATTTCATTAAATTTTATTAAAAATTCATTAAAAAGTCATTAAGTAAAAAAATGTCATGTTTTGGGTTCCACTAGTTTGGAATGATGTGTGGGGGTGAGTAAATAATTACATAATTTTCATTTTGGATGAACTATGGTAAATGGTCTGCCCTTATGTAGCACTTTTTTAACCTTAGCGGTTTTCAAAGCGCTTTACACTGTGACTCTTTCACCCATTCACACGCTGCCATTGGGACCAACTTGGGGTTCAGTGTCTTGCACAAGGACAATTCGGCATGTAGATTCATGTGGGTCAGGAATCGAACCGCCAACCCTGCGATTATTGGACAACCCACTCTACCACCTGAGCAACAGCCACCCTTAAAAAACTATCCCTTTTAACCCTCTGGGGTCTGAGGGTGTTTTGGGCCTTGGAGAAGTTTTGGCATGCCTTAACATTTGTGTTTTTTTCAGTTGCTTAAAAACACATTAATGGCTAAAGTCTGATAACACGGTATTCTGCACAAACTGGGCTACAATAACACATGAGCAGCATGTGTGTACATGTTTGTATTTTTGAGAAAATAATGTTTGTGTGGTTTTTGAAAAAACAACATTTTTAAGTCATTGAAATAAGGCCATATAACACATACTAAACGTTTGTCCACAAGACTTTTGAGAACTGGATCTTGTAGCCTAAAATTTTTTGCTACAAAATGATGTGAAACCATCCTGATCACTCATTCATACAAAACAATATAGTAATTGAACTTTTGTAAGACAATTTTAGTGGTAGAAAGGTCATATGTGAGGAGGCGTGAACTATAATGAATATTGATTGTATTTCACGTCAGAAGAGACAAAAGACCCCTCCTCTGGGCCTATCAATGAGGAATGTGACAGAAAGAGAATGAATGTGAGGAGACTTAATGATCAAAATCAAGTTTTAAGTTAAAAGAAGTAATCTGACTATACATTTTCTTTACTTTAAGACTTTACTTAATTTTAGACCTACACTACCATTAAAATAAGTCTCTTCTGCTCACCAAGACTGCATTTATTTGATTCAAAATACAGTAAAAACAGTGATATTTTGAACTATTTTTACAATTTAAAAGAACAGTTTTCTATTTAAATATATTGTTAAATGCAATTTGTGATCAAAGCTGAATTTTCAGCATCTTTACTGCAGTCTTCAGTGTCACATGATCATTCAGAAATTATTATACACTAAAATGCATAGTGTATGTGGATGAAAAATAAACCAGCCTTTTTTACTTAAATTTTTATATGAAGTGGTCCTTTCATCTGACACCCCAGAAATGCCTTACTAATGAGAATGCATACAGTACAGTTGTACAGTATATCACTGATACAGTATGTGAGTACTATGATTTTAATGCACTTGTATTACAATTGTGAGTAGGAAAAAACCTTCACCACTTTCAATGTGTCTGAAACTCTTCAGAATTGAATAAAATATATGTCAAAAAATATCTAAAAGATTTTAAATTTCTAGAAAAAGTGTTTTTATCATTAATTTTCCTTGAAAAAATAAGTCGTTTTATAAAGATTAAATGCTGCCATTTTTGATCCACTACTGCATTCTAAGGGGATAAAGTCACATATGCATTTTAGGGTTAATAAAGGGGGGAAAAAAACATTCTATCAGGAAGACTTGAGTGAAATTTAAGATGACATTTATTTGATGAATATAAAACAGAAAAGTAATGTCTCTCTTTGGCGTAGGCCGTCTGACGGTCCGAAGAAATTGTACTCGGAACCGTCATATCCTGCGGGATATAGGAGGCAGGGGCGAGGAGCCTACAACTGTGCAGGATGGGACTCAACTGGTGGTGGTGGGGTGGTGGAGGTTGCCGTGTTAGCACACTGAAACAGCAATGTGATAGATTGTGAGCAGACTTATAAAGCAACAGCTTCCATGTGATTGGCTGGGAATTACCAAGCTAATGGGGTGATGATGTGTAGCTGCTAGTCTTCCCGCTAGAACTATGCTGCAATTACATTTCTATCAAAATCATTTGACCAAACAGTGAGTGGTTAGTCACATCAGACTTGCACAAATGATTCAAAACACACCACTGAAGTTGCCCAATTGCACATCATGTTCTAGCCTGAAATGCAGTCAGTAATGTTCAAGTTATTTTTGCAGTTAGTAGCATGCGGCTTGACTCCCATACAGCTGACAGATTTACACATGAACACTGCAGCATACATGCAACAACAGCACTTTTATTTAACAGCACATGCAAAGCATGACAAGACGGCAAGCACGTTCAGTGCATGGAAGTATGGTCATGGTCAAGGGTGTTATAGGAAAGACTCTGCCAAATACCTTTTTGATGTACTGTGTATTAAATAGGGGAATAAGGGATATAGTCCTATATGTTATTGATTAATACATCTGTTATGTCTTTGTATGTTATGTAAGCTATACAATATTTCAAATTGACATTAAGAAAATTTCAACACGTAACCTTTCAAGAACACACCTGGGTCATATTTCACTCCAAAAATAAGAGGAAAAACAATATATATATATTTATTTTTAGTTCATAATATATATATATTTTGATATATATTTTGCATTGTTAGATTATATTTCACATCATTTAACCATATATAGTACACATTATAATATAATGGTGGAATATTTTTTATAAAATATCTCTGTTTTCTTTGGAAATGTTGCCTTATGGCAACTCTGAACCACAATGAAATATGGTCCCATTTTTTTTCCTTAAAAATGCATTTCTCCTTGAATCAATTGAATATTGAATGAATTAGTTGATGTATTTATATACAAGGAATTCCTATAAACTTAAATTGAATGAATTACTCTCATTCGTTCTTCGATGTTGTTCCTAAAGCATTAACAAAAAGATTCTGAACAAATAAACTATTTTTATTCTGATTTACAGTATACTTTAATTTGATTCAAATACATTTGTTCTTTTAATTCTTTAGATACATTCTTTTCACTGTAATGTAACAATTCTAATTCTCATTTCTGCAATGCAATAAAAAGATATTATCATTTTTATCAACATAATACGGTATTTATATTTTATAGTAGGATTTGTTATACAGCCTTTAAAGTATGCTGATTTAAAAACAAAATACTTTATTAAAGTAGAGAGAATCACCATTAATTATTATGGGAATTACCAAAAATAAATAAATAAATAAAACGTCCAGTTTAAATTTTAAATAATGAAATAATTTCACTATGCAAAAAATCTTAATGGCCCTAATTTTTTTTTTACATAATGTTCTAAATGCAAAATGTTGTTTTGAATTTATTTATTTATTCTTATTTATTATTTGTATGTATCTATATGTTTATTACAATGGACAACGCTTTGGGGGTAACTAAAATGTACTTACTTTAATTTACAATTTTACACAAATAATGTAGAAAAGTTCTTTGTATGATGTTGCTCTCGTTGTATGCTTGCTATTTATTCTACAGCACCCAAACCATTACAGACATGCAGACATACTCACACACATTGGAATGTCCAGATAACACACCTCAATTCTACTTATTTGAAGCCGTTGAAACGGTTGACTTGTGTTCTGTTATTTGGCTGTTCGTGATCTCTCATGACCCCCCGGAGTCAACATAAACCACCTGTCATACATCACACAAAGTTTGTTTCTGCATTACACATGAACATGAAAGTGGTTTGTTAGAACATGATATATTATGCCCAAGTGATTAAAGCAGTTGCATTTCACATGAAAACTACTACAAGAAATATGACAATGAAGAAAATGAAACTGAATACATATTTGAAGTTGGTGAGTTTGAAGCTGTCCCATAATAAAGAAAGATCTCTTGATATCTCAATTGTTTCTCCTACAGCAATGAGATTAAATGGAGGCTTTTATCAGTATGTCTCCTTCTTCTCAGATTTTTATTCTGAGAGAAGACCCCAGTAAAATATATCTCCATATGTCTCCTCCAGAGTTTCAGAAAAACATCTCAATAATGTCTCAAACTGTACTCAGATTTGCCGAAATATCAAAAGTACAATAAATGCAATCAAATGTCTGAGATTTCAAAATGAACTCAAATATTTCTCAATATTTCCACATTTGCAATATTGTCTTCAATTCTTCCAAGACCAAAAGGTGATATTAAATGAAGCATATCTGAGATCTTTAAGTCTCATGAGCTTTATATACAATTTTACTCTCTGGTTTGAATTTCATGGTTGATTTTCCATAGGTGTGTATGTATGATTTTATTGAGTTATCAATATCGGATAATTGAAAGATGGGATAATGTCCAAACTTCAGATTAGAGTGATTATGTTGACAATTGCCTCTAGAATGTGGGGACAAAGGGTTGTCATGGTAATAGCCACACACAAAACACACACCTTCTGGTATTAATTGGATTGCCTTTCCATTCATAGACTATTGGTGAAGAAAACAAGGTTGCGGTTCAATAACTGAGAGGACAGTATTTTGTAATGTAATTGTTGAGATTTATTGATTTTAGTTGGCGTGCCTGAGAAGAGACACCCCGCTCTCCCTCACTGGCAGAAAAATGACGTTTTTATTTTCTTTGAAACATTTGTTTGAGACAAAATGTCACAGTAGCTAAATCAAGCCTTTGCTTGACTATAAGAAACAGATGTTCTCGGTCGAAATTCGGCCAGCGGTTAAATCGTCAAAGCTGAGAATAATGATACACTTCAATTATCTGATTTCTGAATGTTAACTTAACGGGACAGCTATAAGGGAGAACATAGGAGTCTTCGACTTCGATTGGCTATAAATCCGCTATGCGCTGTCATAGACATGTAAATAATGTTGCATGATTTGTGAATTCGGATGACATCATCCTCCGCTCCACAGTCGGGCATTTAATACTCTCATCTTGACAAGCCTGATTTGTGAAAACTTTCACTATCACATGTGTTCACGTTGGATTGCGTGAGATTGTGAAAACTTTCACAGATCAGATTTAGTCATTTAACCTTTGTTGAGTTGTTGGGTCAACAGTTTACCTGAAAAATCAGTGTTCTAAACATTGAGAGGTCACATTGTTTAAACGCATGATAATTATGAAGGGAAAAAAATTCACAAATCAGGATGGTCTATTTAAGCCTAATGTGACCCATCTAGATGCTCATTTTGTAGAATTATAAGACGTTTATTGGTTTATGGAATGTAACATTTGTATTTCACAAAGAAGTCATCAAACTGAGTAAAATCAATCTGAAAGTTTTCACAAATCCAGTTTTGTGTAAAACTAGTGTTTCTCTGATGTCTTTATCCATTGACAGCCTATATTGCTATTATTACTCAAGGCAATGGGGGTAGAGCAGTAAACCGCAATCAAACATGAACAAATGTGATTGTGAATGTTTTAACAAATCAGGCTCTAACAAAAACAAGTACATTTGCATGAACCCAGACTGCATGTTTGCTGGAAATGTGAAAGTGAAGAGCGCTTATTTGTCACCGTCCCGACTCATGGACTTAAAAAGAGTTGACAGGAAAACAAACTGCTGTGAACAAATTCACAAATCAGTCTGGTTAAGATGAGAGTATTGGAGCTATTTGCAGCAGAAAATGAAGAGTAGTAAAATTTAAATGACCGATGATGATGAAAACTCACATGCAACATTAGTAACATTTCTATGACAACACATAGAGGATTTATAGCCAATTGAAGTCTGAATTTCAAACCACAAACTATCTTTACCTCGGTGAGAACTTTAAGATCCTGTTGACCTTCATTACATTCAGATTCAACCAATCCGGCATCAAGTTTTTAATCTTGAAGTTGTTGCTGTTATGATAATTTACCACAGGACAGCTCATCAGACGCTGATAGATACACACAGATTTATACATGAGAGGACCCTTCCAGCATTGAGCCATCTCTAAGTTAGTTCATAGTTGTGTTCTGCTGGTAAAGATCATAGTTACACTTGTATTTCTAGCTGTTGCGGTTTAGTCTTTGGTAACGTGATATTGTTTAGTGCAGGGAGCCAGAAGAGCTCAAAGATGAAGCTGCAAATCACTATTTTTGCTATGTTGACTATGATTTGTATCATTGTACTGTACAAACCATGAAACATCAATACAGTGGAGAAATGTATAACCCACAGGGCAGACAGCCTTGTAGATAATAACAATAAATAATAAATAAGTCTGTGTTTTTCTGGATACCTCCTTTACAATAAGATAATAGAAATCATACCACATGAGAGAAATAGACCAAGGGAGACAGAATTATATAAGTTAGAATTAACGGTTGTAAAGGGTTAGTTCACTCAAAAAGGAACATTATGTCATTATTTACTCTTTTTTTTATGAACCAAGCCGATACTTTTAATGAATCTAGTCAAATGACTCACCAGTTCACAAGTTATTTCAATCAGTCTTGACGAATGCACTGAATGATGTCACTGAATCAGTTAGAACAACTGAACTAAAATCTGATTCAACTTTAATTCAAGTCTTTGCTCTCAGTCATGTCGAAATGAATCAAGAACTGCTTTGTAACCTTCAATCAGACATTACAATTCTTGTTCATAAAATAAAGTTTAGTTAAATATACCAATTTGCCATTTTTATTTATAAAATATGATTTTATCATTGTAATACATAAAATAAAAACATTGAAATGTTATATATATATATATATATATATATATATATATATATATATATATATATATATATATATATATATATATATATATATATATATAAATAAAATAAAAAAATATTCAGATAATTAAAATGCATTACATTCTTGCGGCAGAAGTGTTAATCATTGATAAGACAATACAAAAAGCGGTTTTAGAATACAATGTATTGTTTACTACCATATTATTGATCATAAGTCAATCATTGACACACAGTTCACAGCAATCCATTTCACAAGTGAATTTATCAATCAGCTGGAGATTTATTATGAGGGATTGTTGAAGGACCGTCAATTTCAACAAGTGTCAGACATGCTTGTGTCGCGTCTCGGGTGTGTTGCATCATAAAAATAAAATGTTTGGGTCACTGTGTCAAGTTAAATATAGTTTAATAGCCGATCTTTAAACACATCTTGAGATCCCTTAGTTCGCATTTGCGCTCCATCAAGTGTTTTGAACGCAAGAACGTAACGCATGTTTGTGTTGTTCTGCTGCTCAAGGGTGTTTTTCTTCATTGTATAAACTGCACATTGCCATAGAGCTGAAGTTTCACTTACTGCTGTCTGGAGTAAACAGGTGGTACTACAAGCTTGCATTTCTCAGGAATCTTCAATATCAGTGCGGGCATTGCGATTAATTGCGTTATTTTTTTTGACGCGTTATTTTTAGTCAAATTAATCGCACTGAATTAATGCGTTAAATCGACAGCCATAATATATATATATATATATATATATATAATGCCAAATGTAGTACTTTAGATTTAGCACAGTGATCCACACAGGAGAAACAAAAAACTGAGATCCTTGTCCTGCCAGTCCGAGTTCCCTCTAATAGGGGACTAAACCAGCAGGGGTTGATTTAATCCAAAACAATAATAATGCCAACTAGACACTGTGTATGTGACCAGAGCTAGTTAGCATCCCAGCATTCCCCTCTCCTTCCTCGCTCAGGTATGGTTTTTATCTCACAGTACCAAAAGAAGAGGGCAGAGGGAGGGAGAGAGGTTGATGGAAGTGATTTAATGGCCAGGAGACATATGGAAGGGAGTTAATCGGTCAACCAGAGAAACAGAGAGGAGGAGAAACCTGGGAGGTATGCCCTCAGTTGTTTTGTTCTGACATACATACACATGAGCAGGAAGTGATACGAGGTACCCAGATGTGTCATGCACAGATATGCTCTCTGCATCTGTGTTCATCTGTGACGATGGATTTGTGCCTGGTTCCTTTATCACACATAAAGTGCTTCCATGGCGTTTTACACCTTTATACTGAGTCGTTACACCAAAAAATGAAAATGCAGTCATTAATAGCTCACCCAAGTTATCAGTGGTCTTCAAGTTTCAAAAGGCATATAATGTTTGGTAAGAAACAAACCAAAATCTAATTTGTTATTTCATGAAATCTTGAATGACAGATGCTTTCCTGTGCACGTTCATGAAAGTGCAGAAGAGTAACAGTTTGCGCAGCCCCTGCTCGCGAGAAATACAATTCAAGTGAGAAAGCACTTTGTTTTGGTACATCCGGACCACCAGAAATAACAAAAACAGAGAACACATCACAGATGCACACAAACCAGAGAACAGAACTTACAAAACACATCTAAAGAGTTTGAAGACAAAGAGGAGATGCTTTTTTATGCCCAGCCTTATTCGTTTGCACTGGAGTACTTGGAAATCAAACTGACCGAAGAGGTTGAGGCAGCTACAGTCACATCTTGTCCTAACCAGATGTGACATGATCTCTTGGTTTCTGTTTGTAGCATCATGCTGTGCAGCCCTGTTAACTCTGATCTGGCACTGTTCCAAAATTTTTCTCATAACAGTATATTGAAGCCAGCATCTCACTGACCGGAAAACAAAACATGATTTTGGCTGAGGGTGTCACAACTATCGACCTTTCTGCTGGGGTCTCGCTCTTTTCAGTCGGAGGTCTACACCGGTTGAGAATGGAGAAGAGATGACAGACATATAAGCTTTCTCCGCTTTTCTTCATCTCTCCTATTCTTCCAGTTCTCTTTTGGTACGCAAAACCCTTAAAACACTTTCTTCTACTGTACTCTCTGTCTGACTGTGTATGTGCAGATCTTTAGTCTCTCTCAGTTTGATTTCCAAGTACTCTGGTTCATACAAATAAGGCTGGGCATAGAAATGCATCTCCTTTTCGACTTCAAGTGTTTGGTATTGACAACCGTATTTACGTACAGGTGTGAGTCTTGAAACACCGGCATGTCTTATCAAAACTGACACCACGTTATGAGTCCAAAAGAGGCGAGAGTTCATTCATCAGATCATAATTAACCGACAGCATCTTTGAATGCTTTTTAACCGAGAGCTGCTCTGGTGGAAGACAGAGGTTGGATCTTTGGATGACACACAGCTAATTTTTCCGTTTAACGAAACAAACAATTACGTTACGTTATTACGTTATATGACGTGACTAATAACTAGTTGTCCAGAACAGTTCCGTTCACACAGTACAGGGTGTACAATGCGGTTGTGAGTCACGAACATTTACGGGTGTCAGTTCGGTTATTGAATGCGGTTGTCACTCTGGTAAATAACCGACTTATGAGTGAACACAACTGTATTAAGCACTCAGATACTGCACTGACAACCGTATTCTGCTGCTGTGTGAACGTGGCCATATATATACACTCACTGAGTACTTTATTAGGAACACCTTTACAACTACTTATTCATGCTAATCAGCCAATCATGTGGCAGCAATACAATGCATAAAATCATGCAGATGCATGTCAGGAGCTTCAGTTAATGTTCACATCAACCATCAGAATGGGGAAAAAATGGCATGATTGTTGGTGCTAGACGGGCTGGTTTGAGTATACTCAGAATGTTGCCAAAAGCATAAAACATCCAGTGAGTGAGTGGCAGTTCTGCTGATGGAAACACCTTATTGATGAGAGAGGTCAGCAGAGAACAACCAGACTGTTTCAAGCTGACAGAAAAGCAATGGTAACTCAGATAATCACTCTGTACAGTTGTAGTGAGCAGAATATCATCTCAGAATGCACAATATGCCGAACCTTGAGGCAGATGGGCTACAACAGCAGAAGACAACATCGGGTTCAACTTCTGTCAGCCAAGAACAGAAAGCTTAGGCTGCAGTGGGCACAGGCTCACCAAAACTGGATTGTTGAAGACTGGAAAATGTAGCCCAGTCTGATGAATATTGATTTCTGCTGAGACACACAGAAAGTAGGGTCAGAATTTGGTACCAACAGCATGAATCCATGGACCCAACCTACCTTGTGTCAACAGTCCAGGCTGGTGGTGGTGGTCTAATGGTGTGGGGAATGTTTTCTTGGCACACTATGGGCCTGTTAATACCAATCAATCATTGCTTGAATGTCACAGCTTATTTGAGTATTGTTGCTGACCATGTGCATCCCTTGGCCACAATTTACCCATATTTGAATGGCCAATTCCAGCTTGATTATGCACCATGTCTCAAAACAAAAGTAATCTCAAACTGGTTTCATGAACATGACCATGAATTCACTGTTCTTCAGTGGCCTTCCCAGTCACCAGATCTGAATCCGATCGAACTTCTTTGGGATGTGGTAGACTGGGAGATTCGCAGCATGAAGTTGGAGATGACAAATTTGTCATCAGTGAGTGTAAATACAGTATACAGTATATTACTTAAAATACACTTTTTTGAATTGTGACATGTTTATGACAATGTCACACAATTTTCAACTGAAAACCAGTTGACGACTGTCCTTCCCCCAACTGTCAGTAGCCTACTGTAGTGAAAATGTCCATTTCATATTTCACCCCAAAATCAAAAGATAAGTCAAAGACTTAGAATCAGACTCTATGAATCCCAAAATCTGTCCACTGTTGTTTAAATAAAATATTAAGATGTTGTTTATTACAAGATGTTTCCTCTTCTTGCTTCAGGTCCACCTGGGAAACGTGGAAGAAGAGGTGACCCTGGTGAGTCTGATTTCTCCATCTTTCTGTTTCCTATTCTTAATGGCTAATCAATATAAATCCTGTAGACTTAGGGTGTTTTTTACTGACTCGTACACATTTTTAGGCATAGCTCCTTTAAAAGCGTGTAAATATTTATAAACATTGTTACCAGTGTGCAGAATTAAGAATCATTATATTTGATGGGGAAGAAGACCTCAATGAATGTGGTGTTGAGTCACTGTAGACTCTCTTAGTAACAATGATTCAGAGGTTTTAAATTCTGGATGATAATGAGCCAGCCAAGTATATAAAGATGCTGAAAGATTTGTGAACTGAACATTAGACAGACATATGGCTCACAGGGGCACAGATTCAGAAAGGTTTTGGTTAAAAGAGCGATTCATTATTGCATCACTTGCAGATTAAGTCATTGTTGCTGTTTGTGAGGTTTATTGAAGATATGTCCAGGTCCCCAGATATGCTGTAACTTTATCTTGGCACTGTGGATGTGTACAGTTTTTACAGCAGAAACTTTATTCACCTCATGACCAGATCTGATTAAATCTGAGATCAATACATTCCCATTGAACTGGCATTTGGCAGAACGACAATTCTTTACATCTGTTCCAGCTCCACTGCCCTGGGAGAGGAACTTCAAATGCTGGCAGAACACTTTATTTACATTGAGATAGTGGGTTGTTTTGTCACTTAGTTTGCTAGATGTGGTTCTGTTTAGCCATGCCTGCTTGTTGTAGTTTGGTCGTAAAATGGGTGGAGAAGAGTCGAACATGGGGAGATGGAGGTTATCTGTTACACAAGCGTCTGTTTGGTTCTCCAGTGTGAGAGAGAGAATGTGGTTGAAAGCTGGAAGACATCAGTGAAAAGATTAGACAGGTCACATCCAAGTTCGTTCTGGGTAATTAATTAATTAAAAAGAGCTCATTTAATTAGGAGCCCCATCAACTGAAGAATAAATCATTGCACTAAAAATTTATGATGTTGCCCCATTATCCTTTTCTCTCGTACCATGTGCTTTGTTACCCCTTAAAACCCACACACATTCATTTTCTTTGTTTCCCCCCATCTTAAATACTTCCCAAATGTTAAAGTTCAGCTGTTTTGTGTACAATGGTCTGAATTGTCCTACTGAATGTTGTTGTTAAACCTTTAAGGGCCATGGGTCTTTGTGGCAGTGTCTAGACAGGAGTAAATCCGAACAACTTTCAATCTCATAAAATGCAACGCGTCTCTTAAACCCCTCTGTCTCCCCCGAGGGTTATAATAACACTGTCTAGAAGTTTTCTCTTTATTTCTCTTTATATTTATTTTTGTCTGCTAACGTATTTAACATTTTGTTTTGGTTTTGTTTTCTTTATTTTGCAGGACCTCCAGTAAGTACACTGTCCTCACACATCAAAATCATGTCATGATGTAACAGGTGTGATCTCTATATTGTTGTAAGCATTGCTGCATTTTGAAGGTAAGCCACAGAAACTAAGAAACTGTATTACGTCTGAATAATTCAGGAAGTGACAATTTTCACATAAATTGAAATTGAATTCATAAATTCCCATAGTGTGTATGGAACCGAACTGAGCATCTAGTTGTTAAAGACATGACCAATGGTGGAAGTGAGATTAGTCTTCTCTTGGTGTAAATCACACAAACAAAGTTGTCTTCTTTCATTCGTATATTCCATTCTCTCTCTTGACTGTAGTTTCTCTCATCATGTGGTCTCGGTGTAACCCAAACATTACAGTCCAGAGAGAGTGTGCTTTTAAAAGCGCAAAACCAAAACATGACGGTGGCTAACTAAACTTTATCAGATGATAATATGTCTCTGGTGAATAATCTCTTTGCTCCAAAATAGCAAACACAAAATGGGTTAAACTGGTGGCATTATGTTACTTGATGCATTGCTATGGTTATCGCTAGTCAATCATCACAATTGCGGGTGTAACTTTTGCATTTCGTACACGCATGGAATGAAAAGTTTGGGGATTCATTCCCACGTTTTAATGCATTTTCACTCCTAGAACATTTTAATATGTACAAGGCCATAACGTTTTAGAGTGTGGAAAGAAGATCCTCTGATAGATTAAAGTTCTAGAATGTTCAAGCCATATACAATGATAAAATGTAGATTCAAGTTCTAGAATCTTCACAACAGTGCTTTTAATAAAGCTCTAGAGTGTTCAAGCCAGATCCAATTATAATTTGAATGTCTAGAATATTCACACCGGTGCTTCTGAGAGTTCAAGAGTGTTCAAACCAGATCATCTGATAGATTCAACTGCTAGAATGTTTAAACGATTCCTCTGATACATAAAAATTCTAGGATCTTCACACTGATAGATTCAAGTTCTAGATTATATTTCTTGAGTGTTCAAGCCAGATCCAATGGTTGATTAAAGTTCTAGAAGCTTCGCACCAGTGCTTCTAAAAAGTTCTAGAGTGGTCAAACCAGATCCTCTGATAGATTCATGTTCTAGTGTGTTCAAAAAAGGCCCAATGATAGATTATGGTTCGAGAAGCATCACTCCAGTGTGTCTGATAATGTTCTAGAGTGTTCATAACAGATCATCTGATATATTAATGTTCTAGGGTGTACGGGCAAGATCCAATGATAGTTTCAAGGTCTAGAATCTTCATACAAGTGATTCTGAGAGTTCAAGAGTGTTCAAACCAGATCATCTGATAGATTCAACTGCTAGAATGTTTAAACGATTCCTCTGATACATAAAAATTCTAGGATCTTCACACTGATAGATTCAAGTTCTAGATTATATTTCTTGAGTGTTCAAGCCAGATCCAATGGTTGATTAAAGTTCTAGAAGCTTCGCACCAGTGCTTCTAAAAAGTTCTAGAGTGGTCAAACCAGATCCTCTGATAGATTCATGTTCTAGTGTGTTCAAAAAAGGCCCAATGATAGATTATGGTTCGAGAAGCATCACTCCAGTGTGTCTGATAATGTTCTAGAGTGTTCATAACAGATCATCTGATATATTAATGTTCTAGGGTGTACGGGCAAGATCCAATGATAGTTTCAAGGTCTAGAATCTTCATACAAGTGATTCTGACAGTTCTAGAGTGTTCAAACCAGTTTCACTGATACATTAAAGTTCTAGAATTTTCACACTGATAAATTAAAGTTCAAGAGTGTTCAGATCATATCTTCTGAAAGATACAATTTCTAGAATGTTCAAACGAGTTCCTCTGATACATTAAAGTTCTTGAATCTTCAAACTGATAGATTAAAGTTCATGAGTGTTTAAATCAGATCCTCTGATTCTGTAGATTACATTTCAAGAGTGTTCAAGCCAGATCCTCTGTAAAGTTCTATAATCTTCACACCAGTACTTCTAAAATAAGTTCTAAAATGTTCAAAAAATCCTCTGATAGATTCAAGTTCTGGAATTTTCACACCAGTGCTTCTGATTACGTTCTGAGTGCTCAAGAAAAATCCTCTGATAGATTCAAGTTCTATTATCTTCACACCAGTCCTTCTGATTACATTCTAGAGTGTATAAGAAAAATCCTCTGATAGATTCAAGTTCTATTATCTTCACACCAGTCCTTCTGATTACATTCTAGAGTGTTCAAGAAAAATCCTCTGATAGATTCAAGTTCTATTATCTTCACACCAGTCCTTCTGATTACATTCTAGAGTGTATAAGAAAAATCCTCTGATAGATTCAAGTTCTATTATCGTCACACCAGTACTTCCAAAAAAGTTCTAAAATGTTCAAGAAAAATCCTCTGATAGATTCATGTTCTGGAATTTTCACACCAGTCCTTCTGATTACATTCTAGAGTGTTCAAGAAAAATCCTCTGATAGATTCAAGTTCTATTATCTTCACACCAGTACTTCTAAAATAAGTTCTAAAATGTTCAAGAAAAATCCTCTGATAGATTCAAGTTCTATTATCTTCACACCAGTCCTTCTGATTACATTCTAGAGTGTTCAAGAAAAATCCTCTGATAGATTCAAGTTCTATTATCTTCACACCAGTACTTCTAAAATAAGTTCTAAAATGTTCAAGAAAAATCCTCTGATAGATTCAAGTTCTATTATCTTCACACCAGTCCTTCTGATTACATTCTAGAGTGTTCAAGAAAAATCCTCTGATAGATTCAAGTTCTGGAATTTTCACACCAGTGCTTCTGATTACGTTCTGTGTTCAAGAAAAATCCTCTGATAGATTCAAGTTCTATTATCTTCACACCAGTACTTCTAAAATAAGTTCTAAAATGTTCAAGAAAAATCCTCTGTTAGATTCAAGTTCTGGAATTTTCACACCAGTGCTTTTGATTACATTCTAGAGTGTTCAAGAAAAATCCTCTGATAGATTCAAGTTCTATTATATTCACACCAGTACTTCTAAAATAAGTTCTAAAATGTTCAAGAAAAATCCTCTGATAGATTCAAGTTCTATTATCTTCACACCAGTCCTTCTGATTACATTCTAGAGTGTTCAAGAAAAATCCTCTGATAGATTCAAGTTCTATTATCTTCACACCAGTACTTCTAAAATAAGTTCTAAAATGTTCAAGAAAAATCCTCTGATAGATTCAAGTTCTATTATATTCACACCAGTACTTCTAAAATAAGTTCTAAAATGTTCAAGTAAAATCCTCTGATAGATTCAAGTTCTATTATCTTCACACCAGTCCTTCTGATTACATTCTAGAGTGTTCAAGAAAAATCCTCTGATAGATTCAAGTTCTATTATCTTCACACCAGTACTTCTAAAATAAGTTCTACAATGTTCAAACGAGTTCCTCTGATACATTAAAGTTCTTGAATCTTCAAACTGATAGATTAAAGTTCATGAGTGTTCAAATCAGATCCTCTGATTCTGTAGATTACATTTCAAGAGTGTTCAAGCCAGATCCTCTGTAAAGTTCTATAATCTTCACACCAGTACTTCTAAAATAAGTTCTAAAATGTTCAAGAAAAATCCTCTGATAGATTCAAGTTCTATTATATTCACACCAGTACTTCTAAAATAAGTTCTAAAATGTTCAAGAAAAATCCTCTGATAGATTCAAGTTCTATTATCTTCACACCAGTCCTTCTGATTACATTCTAGAGTGTTCAAGAAAAATCCTCTGATAGATTCAAGTTCTATTATCTTCACACCAGTACTTCTAAAATAAGTTCTAAAATGTTCAAGAAAAATCCTCTGATAGATTCAAGTTCTATTATATTCACACCAGTACTTCTAAAATAAGTTCTAAAATGTTCAAGTAAAATCCTCTGATAGATTCAAGTTCTATTATCTTCACACCAGTCCTTCTGATTACATTCTAGAGTGTTCAAGAAAAATCCTCTGATAGATTCAAGTTCTATTATCTTCACACCAGTACTTCTAAAATAAGTTCTACAATGTTCAAACGAGTTCCTCTGATACATTAAAGTTCTTGAATCTTCAAACTGATAGATTAAAGTTCATGAGTGTTCAAATCAGATCCTCTGATTCTGTAGATTACATTTCAAGAGTGTTCAAGCCAGATCCTCTGTAAAGTTCTATAATCTTCACACCAGTACTTCTAAAATAAGTTCTAAAATGTTCAAGAAAAATCCTCTGATAGATTCAAGTTCTATTATATTCACACCAGTACTTCTAAAATAAGTTCTAAAATGTTCAAGTAAAATCCTCTGATAGATTCAAGTTCTGGAATTTTCACACCAGTGCTTCTGATTACGTTCTGAGTGTTCAAGAAAAATCCTCTGATAGATTCAAGTTCTATTATCTTCACACCAGTCCTTCTGATTACATTCTAGAGTGTATAAGAAAAATCTTCTGATAGATTCAAGTTCTATTATCTTCACACCAGTACTTCTAAAATAAGTTCTAAAATGTTCAAGAAAAATCCTCTGATAGATTCAAGTTCTATTATCTTCACACCAGTACTTCTAAAATAAGTTCTAAAATGTTCAAGTAAAATCCTCTGATAGATTCAAGTTCTATTATCTTCACACCAGTCCTTCTGATTACATTCTAGAGTGTTCAAGAAAAATCCTCTGATAGATTCAAGTTCTATTATCTTCACACCAGTCCTTCTGATTACATTCTAGAGTGTTCAAGAAAAATCCTCTGATAGATTCAAGTTCTATTATCTTCACACCAGTCCTTCTGATTACATTCTAGAGTGTATAAGAAAAATCTTCTGATAGATTCAAGTTCTATTATCTTCACACCAGTCCTTCTAAAATAAGTTCTAAAATGTTCAAGAAAAATCCTCTGATAGATTCAAGTTCTATTATCTTCACACCAGTCCTTCTGATTACATTCTAGAGTGTATAAGAAAAATCCTCTGATAGATTCAAGTTCTATTATCGTCACACCAGTACTTCCAAAAAAAGTTCTAAAATGTTCAAGAAAAATCCTCTGATAGATTCATGTTCTGGAATTTTCACACCAGTCCTTCTGATTACATTCTAGAGTGTTCAAGAAAAATCCTCTGATAGATTCAAGTTCTATTATCTTCACACCAGTACTTCTAAAATAAGTTCTAAAATGTTCAAGAAAAATCCTCTGATAGATTCAAGTTCTATTATCTTCACACCAGTCCTTCTGATTACATTCTAGAGTGTTCAAGAAAAATCCTCTGATAGATTCAAGTTCTATTATCTTCACACCAGTACTTCTAAAATAAGTTCTAAAATGTTCAAGAAAAATCCTCTGATAGATTCAAGTTCTATTATCTTCACACCAGTCCTTCTGATTACATTCTAGAGTGTTCAAGAAAAATCCTCTGATAGATTCAAGTTCTGGAATTTTCACACCAGTGCTTCTGATTACGTTCTGTGTTCAAGAAAAATCCTCTGATAGATTCAAGTTCTATTATCTTCACACCAGTACTTCTAAAATAAGTTCTAAAATGTTCAAGAAAAATCCTCTGTTAGATTCAAGTTCTGGAATTTTCACACCAGTGCTTTTGATTACATTCTAGAGTGTTCAAGAAAAATCCTCTGATAGATTCAAGTTCTGGAATTTTCACACCAGTGCTTCTGATTACGTTCTGTGTTCAAGAAAAATCCTCTGATAGATTCAAGTTCTATTATCTTCACACCAGTCCTTCTGATTACATTCTAGAGTGTTCAAGAAAAATCCTCTGATAGATTCAAGTTCTATTATCTTCACACCAGTACTTCTAAAATAAGTTCTACAATGTTCAAACGAGTTCCTCTGATACATTAAAGTTCTTGAATCTTCAAACTGATAGATTAAAGTTCATGAGTGTTCAAATCAGATCCTCTGATTCTGTAGATTACATTTCAAGAGTGTTCAAGCCAGATCCTCTGTAAAGTTCTATAATCTTCACACCAGTACTTCTAAAATAAGTTCTAAAATGTCCTCTGATGTCCTCTAAAATGTCCTAAAATCCTCTGATAGATTCAAGTTCTATTATCTTCACACCAGTACTTCTGATTACATTCTAGAGTGTTCAAGAAAAATCCTCTGATAGATTCAAGTTCTAGGGTGTTTAGGCCAGACCCTCTGATATATAGAGTGGTAAAGTTGCATGATATTCTAATCATAAATAGATAGCAAGACTTCTAATCTATTTATCATAAACTGCTGTAATGAAGATTTCATTTATGTGGTCTATGCTTACAGATGTCAAACTTTGTGATAGCTTGAATTTTGTTTAACAGTATTAGTTGGTTTTATGCAGATTTACAAAGTTTCTTTAGAGCAGTGGTGCTGTATTAGTAGTAAACACTAACAATACTGATTTACCCTGGAAAGTAAATGATTTAATCTAGAAAAGGTTTAATCTGAAAGATATGAATTAATGTTAAAACTGTACCTCTGTTGGAGTTATCAGTTTGGAAGGCACACACAGATGTGTGTTCCATATTCAAATTGGTTAATCAGAACAGTTTACTGTTACTTTATTTCATTTGGCTCAACTTCTGTTTATTTTATAATCTTTTTATTGAATTAATGTTTTAAGATTATGAAAACTGTTATACATATTTTCATAAATCTAGGTTTATATTTATTCATTTGTTGTACCTAATTTTTATTTGTACAGGGCAAACATGGAAGAGACGGTTATCCGGTAAATGTTCTTTAAATACATTATCTCATTTCTATCTTGGGCTCTGATCTCAATCTTAAGGAGCTGTTATTTTCCACTTCTTTTATTTATTTGTACCACATCCAATATGCTTTGATGCTATCAATTTTGATTCACTAACATTTTTCATCTGCTAAACTATTTTATTTTCTCTTTAACTTTTCTCTTTTCTCATTGAATATCAGAGTTTTTAATTTGTGTGTGCAACACAGTCACTTTTGAGATAACAACAGCATTACTCCATCGCTGCAATCCAGAAACCTGAATCGGCTATTAAATATACCAAAAGTGCACTTGACTGCATGCCGCCTCTGCAGATATGTCGGTTATTATGCTCGTTTCAGTCATTTGATCATCATAAGTTACAGCTTCCTTAATCAACAGAAAATATACACAAACATCTATTTATAATAAAATTCCATTTACCGCATACTTTCATTGTTGGGATTGTGATGTTCATCAGGCAGGCAAATAACACAGCAGACTATTGTGAAAAAGACACATTGAAAAGAGGTGTGTCTGCGCTGAAAACAATGAAAGTCAATTCATTTAAATATAGTGCAGGGCTATTTCAGTGCCACTAGAGTCTGGTTAAACTTGATTACGTGTGGTTTGTGAATAAGATGCAGTTTTTTGCGCTGAAGTACAGTGCATCAAAGTGGCACAACTGTTTAGTGAATTTGCCCCTCAATGTTAAATATGCACTTATATATTTTAAAAGTCTGTCATGGCAACATTCAGTTTTTCACCATCCTCATCAAACTGTAATGCAATAATTTAGAACGCTATAAGTCACAGTAATTGTCACAGCATAAATCAACAAGGTAACATTCCCTGATGAAGAATTATCTCCATTACTGGTACATGGACAATAATGATGCTGAGTTTCCTGGAAGAATGAAACCACTTCTGGGCTTAATTACAGTGATAATGGTTTTTCTCTGTTGAAAACACTATAGATCCAGCCCTTGGCCAAAACCTGGGTCCAGGAAACTAGGCACTTACAGGCTCGGATTTAAAAATTCCTGCTTTCTGGATTACCCTGGAACGGAAAGTACTGGAAGAGGAATCAGGTGTTGAAAATGAATTGGCCATAAACAAATCATCACATGTAAGCTGTGGTACATGTGGCGACTCATGTTGCACCATCCTGTTTTGCCATGTGCCAGCGCTTATCTGAGGATTGTTGTCTAATAACTGGATGCTTATTAGTTCCGTAGTTTGTTTTTGTTAAGTTAAGCAATGAATGGAACAATATTGTTGGCAATGAATGGAATCTTGTTGCGTGTGTGAAACAAACCCTAGTCAAACAATCTGTTTATACTATATGTATGCAATTTAAATCAATACTTGGCCAGCAAACTGAGTTTTTTGATTAGCCAATATGTTGTTTTACATGGCAAAAAAATCAATAAAATAAAACAAATATGTATATTAAAAAATAAAAACTATTTCAATAAAATATCTAAACATTTTTACAAGATATATTTTAAGAAGCAACAATCTGTAAGACAAAAGGACTTGCTTTCAAAGAAAATATTGTATCTGAAATAAACTTTATTTTTCTTACTTTTGTTTCTTGTTTTAAGTATAAAATTAACTAATTCTAATATTCAGAATAGCATACCACATACATAATGTCTCGGTTACGTATGTAACCTCCATTCCCTGATGGAGGGAACGAGACGTTGTGTTGAAGAAGCGACACTAGGGGTCTCTCTTGAGTGCCGAAATATGCCTCTGATCTATGAAAAAAGGCCAATGAGAGTTGGCGAACAGTATTTGCATACCCCGCCTCCGGATACGGATATAAAGGCGAAGGAAATACGCTCGTTCAGTCAGGATTTTTCTGAGGAGCCGGGAGTGTTCCCGGGCACCTCAGGGGCTCGGCTCAGCAACGTGGCCGGGAAGACACGACGTCTCGTTCCCTCCATCAGGGAACGGAGGTTACATACGTAACCGAGACGTTCCCCGTCTGTCGCTGTGTTGCTGTGTCGTCCGTCTCAGGAGCGCCTGGAGCCTTATGGGTCAGATTTCTTGGCCGCAGGGGGACGCCATCGGTGAGCAGACGGGGCAGTGGCTGTAGCGGCAGGTTTGCAGCGAGGCAGGATGTGAGAGATGGCCTCCGTCTGCTTTTTCACCATAGAGAACTGCTGGGCGAAGTCCTCGACGGTGTCGCCGAAGAGGCCAATCTGGGAGACAGGGGCGTCGAGGAAACAAACTTTGTCGGCCTCACGCATCTCGACCAGGTTGAGCCAGAGATGACGTTCCTGGACCACAAGGGTGGCCATCGCCTGCCCGAGTGCCTGTGCGGTGACCTTCGTGGCTCTGAGGGCGAGGTTGGTCGCTGAGCGCAGTTCCTGCAGCACATCGGGGTCAGGGCTACCCTCGTGCAGATCCATGAGCGCCTTGGCCTGGTGGACTTGCAGGATGGCCATGGCGTGCAAGGCGGAGGCGGCTTGTCCAGCGGCGCTGTAGGCTTTGGAGTTTAACGAGGATGTCGTCCTACAGGCCTTGGAAGGGGGTATAGGGCACCCGCGCCAGGTGGTAGGGTTACCAGGACAAAGATGGAGCGCAACCGCCCTATCCACCTGGGGAATCGTCGTATACCCGCGGGCCGCCCTGCCATCGAGGGTAGAGAGAGCGGACGAGCAGGGCTTTTGACGAATGGAGAGAATCCATGTCTCCATGAAGATGTCAGTTCGTCATGCACCTCCGGGAAAAACGGGACCGGGGGGGGCGTGGCTGTGAGCAGCTCCCAGACCCCAGGAACCAGTCATCCAACCATGACGGGTGTGGGGAGGATGGAGGGTTCCAATCCAGCACACCGATGGTGGCCCGGGCAAGCATGTCGGACATCTGCGCGTCAGCCTCAGCCTGGGTGTGCTGGCCCGAAGGCAGCAGCCCAGGGGAGGAGTCAGCGTCAGACGCCGCGCTCTCCGACGGAGCGGCGTGCTCATCCAACTCAAGCTCCAGAGAATAGGCAGACCGGCCCGGAGGTGAGTCGCCGTTGCCTCGAGGCTGGACGGAGGTCAACGAGTGTGCCGGGGGGCAGGTGGTCCGAGGGGGCGTACCCGCGGAACTGCACCCGCTGCCCTCCCCAAATCGCCTCCATTGCCAGCCGCATCGTCCTCAATCCCGTGGGAAGAAGGAGCGACATGGGGGGCGGCTGGAGTAGCGTGCTTTCTATTGAAAGCAAACCGCGACCGCAACGTTGCCATGGTCATGTTCTCGCAGTGAGAACATGAACCATCCACAAACGCTGCCTCGGTGTGATCGCCGCCCAGACACACGAGACAACGCCTGTGGCCGTCAGAAGCTGAGAGCACTCTACCACATCCAGGAACTACACAGGGGTTGAATGGCATCTTTATAAAGACGCCTGAAAAGGACGTTCAACACCGCTGTGTATTGCTCTTTTAGAGAAATAAACTCTTTCACAGAGAAAATTACTCTTTATAAGGAAACTCTTTTAACTCTGTCTGAGTTAAACTCTGCGCTGTCGAAGCGCCCAGGGGCAAACTGCACACCGTGCAGAGAAGAGAAAAGCCACTGAAGTGCGCCATAGATCCAACAGGACTTTATATCCGTATCCGGAGGCGGAGTATGCAAATACTGTTCACCAACTCTCATTGGCCTTTTTTCATAGATCAGAGGCATATTTCGGCGCTCAAGAGAGACCCCTAGTGTCGCTTCTTCGACACGACGTCGAAGTGAGCAACAGACGGGGAATAACATTTTCCAAAATACAAAAAAAATTAAAAGACATTTTTTACACAAAATTTAATTAGAAATGAAAAACAAACATTTTAATTTCCAAATCAATAACTGGACACCACTCACATGAAATGTAATACGAACATAATACTGTTTGAATTAACTTGAATGATGACTACTGTTTCACCTACTATTAAAAAATGCATACTGCATACTGTACAGTGTTCAGTAAGTAGAAATCTACTACTATAAAGCTAATATAGCCTAAATTGTTTTAGATTTGTGCTTAAATCTAGACAGAACTATTTGCCAAGTAGTAAAAAAAAATAAAAATAGCAAACTGAATTCTAGATATATTCTTTGAGACATCTTTCAAAATTTGCTTCTCAAGAAAATGTATCTAGTTTTAAGGATGTTTAAATATTTATTTTTTACTGAAAAACAAGTCATAAATACTGATATAGAGAGTAGTCGCCTTCACCTGCACTGTAAAAAAAAATCCTGTTAATTTTACAGTAAAAAACTGGCCGATGTGGTTGCCAGAAATTCACTGTAAAAAATACGGTACAACGTTTCAGGCTTTACGGGATGTCATTTTGATGTCTATATATTTTATGGTGCATCACCGTTGTTTATATTATTTAATAATAAACTTGAAATATTAACCTTCTGAAACTTTAAAAATCTGCTTTTCACCTTATGATGTGTTGTTTATCACCATAGTAATGACAAAAGAGCAAATGATGACATGAAGTTCATCATTAGAAGCCCCTCCAGGAGTAATGACTAATAAACATGTAGAGGCAGTGCTCAGTGTCACTCACACAAACACTAAACACTAAACACATGTGAAATTAAAATCATGTAATAATCATGAACTAAACATCAGTTATAACACAGAACACCCCAATGGACATAACTGATTTTAAAAATAAGACGAAATATAACTATTCCCATAAAATATAATAAAATGAACTGGGTCATGCAGGGAATTCTGGGAATGCCAGATTACAGCTTTTTTACCGTAATTTTAACAAAAATGTACCTGTACTCTCTTGTTATATATAATATAAATTTTTATTGTTAATTATACAGAAAATAATATTTTTTACATTAAAAAAAATATATATTTGAAAGATTTTACCATAAAACTACATGTATTTTCTTTTTAAATATATATAAAAAAAATGTACTGTATATTTTAAGGTAACTACCTGTTAAACAATTACATTTTTTTTTACTGTAGAATTTTTACCATAGTTTTATTTCATTTTTATTGTGGTCTTTTACCGTTAAAATTCCGAATTTTTTTTACAGTGTGGTTATCTGGTTACCTCTAGCGGCTTTCAGTAGAACATCAGATGGTATGCGAGATAAGTAGTGTGCTGTTCTTGAACTTGTCAAGTTGAACCTGGGGTCAGATTGTGGTTATTTTACTTTTAGTCACAAAGCGAATGAGACTTTATACCTTGTTTTGTCTGGTGCCTAATTGAGGAACTCTTGGTTTTGGTTGGTTTGTCTCTGATTATCATGAGATGTTTGGATAACAAGCTTGCTCACCTCAGGGCGTGAAGTATGCGTCAGGATATCTTTAGTGGCCAATTATACTGGAGATGATATTTATTACATTACCACTTCCGTCTCTCTGCCCATTATTTCTCCTATCATTGCAGTGAATCACAGTGATGTTTGTACTGATATTGCATGGCATATGTGCTGTGAGATCACTCTGTAGATTCCAGTCTATGGAAAAGTCTGCTTCTAATTATAGACAGGTGTGTGTGGATGTGTGTGTTTGTTTTTGAAGCAAGGCACCTTATATGCAGTGGCCCCAAAACGTTTTTTGGACATTTAAAATGAACATCCCATTACACTGGATAAAAAAAATGGCTTGAAAAGTGTAAATTCAAGTTCTACCATTATTTGTTTGCAGATGCCACTTTTGTATCTAATGCAATAACATTCCTAAATTTTAAAGTGTGATTGAAGTGCCCAAATTCCTTTTGGGACAACTGTAGTTTTCTCTGTAGAACTTAGACACATATTCAAAAGGCCACCTAAGGCTACAGTGACAAGTTTGTTAGTAATAAAGCTCATTGATTTTGAATGGCAGAATACAAATAGTGGGAGTGGATTGGATTTCCTAAACTGGAACGCGTCCATTGGCATCTGCCAAGCCTCTGTTGATCTGGAACTGAGCGACAGGTGCGTGTGTGAACTCGGCCCAAATCCACATCTTTTACAGTTTACAGGACAATCTCAAAATGCTTTTGGGCAGCAACTGTGCAACATACGCCAGTGATATCATTATGCTCTCCAGCAATAGGTTTCTTTCAAACAAGCTCTGCTTTCCTCCTCCCAAAGCGATTCTTTTCTTAAATTGGGTTGATGGACATGTCCTCAATATGTTTGTACAAGACGACAGGGTCAAGGAGGATTAATTTTGACATTAAACAGATGAAGTAAAGTAAATATGATTTACACTGTTACACTAACCCTGGACACAGATCTGCTAAGATATAAAGAATAACAGAAGCCAGACAGACAGCAAGTGTGTGCTTATATACGTGTGGTGGAATCTGTGTACATCAATGTAAATTTGCTCATTGTATGTGCTGGGCTACATGTTACATGCACATTTGAGCAGACATTATGTGTGTGTGTGTGTGTGTGTGTGTGTGTGTGTGTGTGTGTGTGTGTGTGTGTGTATGTGTGTGTGGTTACCTCGCCATTGTTCTCATACACTCAGGTAGTGCCCACATGCTGTCCGTGCTCATTTGAGACTGTGGCTTAATTAGCAGCATGGTACCCTTATAAAAATCGAGAGTTCATGGCAAATGTGCTGCATACTTGCTGCAAATTCACCACTGTTCATTTTCACATGCAAATGAGCTTCTTGCCAAAAGTTTGCCAGAAGTTCACCACTACTGGCAAAGAGCTGCAAACTTCTGGCAAACATTTGCGGTGAATCAAAAGCTAATTTGCATGTGAAAATAACAGGTGGCATATTTGCTGCAAATCTGCGCCAAGTTTGTGGCTATAGTTTAGATTTGATTTTTGTAAGGGTAAACAGACTGTATTACATGCAGACATGGCCATAAATGACTCTCACATGACCGTCATTGCATAAACCATCCTTTTGACCTTGTGTGACAGGTTATCACTCTCTGGAAGGTGCTGAGATGTGTAAACGTGTTAAAGTCCCTGATGAAAAGGAGAAAGAGTCTTTTTTTGAAAATCCGATTGAAAGAATTGCTGATTATTAGTGTTTGCTAAGGTCAAGCATCACTGTTACTATCGTCCATACTTAGGGTTAAGGATTTCGTAACGCATCCTGCACTATTTGTGCTACAGTGATGAATTATATCTCACATCATGTGGCTTGTTGAGGAGTGGTGCGCTATTACATTTGTACACAATCAGACTGAAAGTTTTCAGATGATAAAACGAAAAAAAAAAAAATCCCTTTGTCTTACACTGAAGGAGCGACTCAAGCCATTAAGGCACCATCCACAAAGACATCAATCTTGTGCTGATTGTAAAGTCAACATGAAGTTATTATTGACCCTTTAAACCCTTAAAACCTTTAACGAAACCAGAATATTATAGAAACTTTGTATTGATTTCTTTTGACATGGGCCTGGACGCAATCAACTAGAACAACTTAGCAACCTATTCCTATTCCTAATCAACACTGTAAAATAAAAAAGAGGTACATCATACTTCTTGCTTCCAAAGCCAGAACCTGACATAAGAAACGAGAACAGAGAGAGATGGAGACTTCATGGACATTGGATCCAGATGAGTGGCCTTCTCTCCCCTCACTTGAGCCACTTGGGGATGAGACTGTGGTTTTGGGGGTTTCTTTCATGCAGAAAAATGAAACTGAACTAAAGGGGGTCACATTGTATGTGTTCCTGTCCATTATCCTCTTCAGTTTCTTAAATAATAATCTTTTTTTCCCAGATGCATGAAATAATATGTAAATGAAGGGGTGAATTAATCCTTAAAGGTGTAGGATGTCATTAGGATGGCAACACTAGCACTCCCAAAAGTAATTGCAGAAAATAATATGGAAAACAACAAAAAACACATCACCTTTAATGTACTAAAAATTTCATTAATAGAGGTTTAATATCTTTAATTTGAATCAATTTGTGTCATCTTTGAGAGTATGGACCTCATTCATAAAGCTAGATTTTAAAAATATTATGTTTTAAAAGGGTAGATTATTTGTTCTGTTACCAAAGATTTTAAAGGCTTACAACTGAATGAAAAGAAATTTCCGTTCTCCACTGACCAACTAAAAAAGAATCTCTTAAGTAGGAAAAGGCAGCCACGAACTGTGAAAGATTCTTTAAAAAACAGAATGGGACTGAATATTTAAGACTTGATTTGACTCGAAGGGTCCATTTATACAATCCCCCCAGATTTCCAGCACTGTGGCATGAACCCTCCACAAAGTCCAAGTTTAGCAGGAATGCTTTTGTAGGCATAAACTCAAAGCTTTTTCGATTATCCTGCAATGAATTTGCAATTCATAGCAGACTTGAAAAAACGTTAATGCTGGCAAAGTGCAACAGACAAAAAAGTCATTATTTCATTTTCTCGAGGGTTTACTGGTAATCTGAATCCTCTTTTTCACTCCTTTGCACTTTGTGGTTAAATATATGTGGTAAATCTGTGCTACTTTGGAATTTTTGTTCCTAATGTTCCCTTCTTGGAATGTTGGTGGCGCATATACAACAAAACAAATTGTTTTTTACCTGGATTTAATGTTTTTATGAGTTTTATTGCAGTAGAAGCATGAAAAGGAAAAGAAGGTTTAGGAGATACAATTCATTACATTTTTTCCATGGTTACCTTCTGTTTTCAGGGGGTTATAAATTGAGTTGTGTTAGTTCAGGTGTGGCATCAACATGGTCCTGCGGGTGTGTAACAGATAATAGAAAGTTTGGAAATTAGAAGTATAAGATTTTAGATGATTTTACTCAGAATTAAAATTCCAAAAAAAAATTGAGTTTTGTGGCTTTTAGTCTGTATCAATTAGCTCTAAAGCAACATGCAAGTGAGCTCCTAAAGTTGAAAAAAATTATAATATAATTTCGCCCTAGATCTATATTTTCTGTTCTATCAGCATAGAACCGATATTTTCCGCAATATCAGCACAAGACCAATGTCTTCAGTAATATCACAACCTATATCTTCAGTAATGTCATCACAAGACCTATATTAACCGTACTATCAGCACAAGATCGATATTTTCAGAAATATCAGTAAAAGACAGATATCTATAGTAATATCAGCTCATGACTAATATCTTAAGTAATATCTAGACTGATATCGTCAGTAATATCTAGACCGATATCTTTAGAAATATTAGCACAAGACCGCTATCTTTCGTAATATCAAGACGACATCTTCAGTAATATTAAGACTGATATCCTCAGTAATATCAGCACAAGGCTGATATCTTCAGTATTATCAAGACAGATATCTTCAGTAATGTAAGCACAAGATCTTCATTATCTGTACTATCAGCGAGAGACTGATATTTTCAGTAATATCAGAAAAAGACCTACATTATCTGTACTATCAGCTCAAGACAGATTGTAACAAAGTTCAAGGAATGGGGAAGCAGGAGACAGCAAATCCAACTTAAAGGTACATTTATTCTTCACACAAAAACACATTCGCTTGACTGCGTAACACAAAACACTCAAACACTACATATAGTGGGACTGGCAGCGGCCAACACATGCTTCAGCTGTACTCTCTCTCCATCACTCTGAGGTCTGGCTCCTTTTATTTCTCCCATCTCACACTGCAAACTACGAAACAGCCATTACCAGCAGTTCATCTCAGGTGAAAACCCTTATCGCTTCCTCTCTTCCCAGATGTACGCTCGACCACGCCCTCGCCTCCGCACAGATATTAGATATCAGTAATATCAGCACAATACTGATATCTTTAGTACTATCAGCACAAGACCAATATCTTCAGTAATATCAGCACAATAATGATATCTTCATTAATATCAAGACCGACATTATCTGTACAATCAGCACAAGACTGATATTTTCAGTAATATCAGCACAAGACCTACATTATCTGTACTATTGGCACAAGACATATATTTTCATTAATATCAGCACAATGCTAATATCTTTAGTACTATCAGCACAAGACCAATATCTTCAGTAATATCAGCACAATAATGATATCTTCAGTAATATCAAGACCGATATCTTCAGTAACATCAGCACAAGACCTACATTATCTGTACTATCAGCACTAGACTGATATTTTCATTAAAATCAAAACTGATATCTTCATTAATATCAGCACAATTCTGATATTTATAATAATATCAGCACAAGACTGATAACTTTAGTAATATCAGCACAAAACCAATATTTTCAGGAATATCGGCACAAGTCAGATATCTTAAGTAATAACAGCACAAGACTGATATCTTCAGTAATATCAAGACCAATATCTTCAGTAAAATATGTACAAGATCTTCATTATCTGTACTGTCAGCACAAGACAGATATTTTCATGAATATCAGATGAAGACGGATATCTTCAGTAATATTGGCACAAGACTGATATCTTCAGTAATATCAGAACAAGGCCGACATCTTCAGTACTGCTAATAATAACACAAACCCCAATATATTCTGAAATATCAGCACAAAACCGATAGCTTCAGTGGATGGTGACCTGATGGCTACCGCAGTATGTTTTGGCAGTGTAGCTACTGGTAGCCTGCATATTTGAGGAAGAAAACCTTTAATCCCTCCATAATAATGATGGATTATTCAATTACAAATCAAGGAGTCTTTGGCCTTGAGGGTCAACAAATTACGAGACCCAGCAATGGTGACCAATAGGGCTCTTGATCACATGATGAACTTTAAGGGTCTGAGACCCCGAGAACCAGTGGTCATAAATCAGAACAAGCGTCCTGGCTTATTCATCCATTTCTCTTCCAGGATGTCCGCTGGCACTGACCTGTGTGTGCACAGTGTCAACTCACCATGAGGAGTTACCACATAAGCGCTTCCAGATGTACTGATTAGAGCTTTTAGCACATCCTCCAAACAATCTTACAGATCCCTCGCTTTGTCCTTAACATGCCTCTGGGAACATTTAAAACCAGAAATTGTTTATCGTCCACAATAGGATTTTCCATATTTTGTCTGTTTATTCAAAGGAAGAAGTTAAGTGTTAGTTATTTTAGACCAGGATGTTCCATTACATTTGGATATAGACACTTTATTCAAGCATTTTATTTTTTCATTTTATTTTAATTTTATTGTGTACTCACTCTCGTGTCCTTCGAAACCTCATTGAGTTTCTACTGTATCGTCTATGGAATACAAAATGAGTTATTTAAAGCAGAATGTCCAAGCTGCTCTTTTTCATACTATGAAGGTGAGTGGTGACCACAGCTGACAAGCAAGACTTTCATATTAATGTCTTAAATTTCAGTCACAGGTGGCATCAGAAGATTTGCAATATAGTGCACAGGTTGTTTGGTTTACTTTTATGATTAAATGTTTTTTTATGTACTACTATTATTTTTTTTTTATTTATTATTAATTTAAAACAGAGGCCCGGGAGCACGACAACAATGTCCTGCAAGCAATCTGTCTCTCTTTTATTCTGTCTGTTCAACCTTTAAAATATAGCTTTTGCTGCATTCTGTTATATCACATTGTATTACATTTCAACTCTAACAAAGAAGGAAAAAAATGAGAATAAACTCATAAGATTCATCTTTGATGTGAGGTTGACCCATTAGGAACCTGGGATTGTACAGATATACGTTTCAAAGGTCAAAGGTCATTACCATTATGGTGGCCTCACACACTCTATACAGATTTATGTGGTTTTTCAGTGACATTGCTACTTTTAGAGAAAGACTAGGGGTGTCATGACACTTTAATATAGCTTTCTGAACCAAATTATCCTTAAAGGATCCTTATGGGTGTGGTGGTGGCATAGTGGGCTAAAGCACATAACTGGTAATCAGAAGGTCGCTGGTTCGATCCCCACGGCCACCACCATTGTGTCCTTGAGTAAGGCACTTAACTCCAGGTTGCTCCGGGGGGGATTGTCCCTGTAATAATTGCACTGTAAGTTACTATGGATAAAAGCATCTGCCAAATGCATAAATGTAAATGTAAAGGCCATTTATGGCATGACTGATGGGGACCTCTTATGACAATGACT
This sequence comes from Moxostoma hubbsi, assembly GCA_032164185.1. NCBI lineage: Eukaryota > Metazoa > Chordata > Actinopteri > Cypriniformes > Catostomidae > Moxostoma > Moxostoma hubbsi. The sequence goes on along the minus strand of JAVLUX010000016.1, from coordinate 35,018,978 downwards.
TGATCTAAGGCTGTCAAAAGCCAGTCCTCATGGAGTCCTAGAAATTAATTACTAAAGTTGTCATGATGTAGTGCCTTAGTATCTCTATGCACAAGCTCCCTCATAAGCAAGAAAGGCCAGAAGATAGGATTTATGGGGCAAGTCTTTCACATGTAAGTAGTCTTGATCTTTGCAAATAGGGCAGAATGTAACAAAATCAAGATTAGGGATGTGCAAAACTACCAATATTCATTACTGACTATTAAGTTGTTTTTTTGAACAACTAATAGACTAATTGGTGTAAGGATAATAATGTATAATTTGGCTCCGTTATGTTCACAGGACCCAGATCAGACACATTTCAGACCGATATATGGATGCTAAGCAGGGATATTCCACTACATAAAGGCTAAATAATTATTAAATCTTATTGCACAAAACTATAATAGTAAGAGGAGTAAGAAATAAGAAAGGCTACAATACAACCGGCATGCTTCAGGGTGATCTTCGCTGCACATTTAAAAGTGCAGAACTGAAAGGCAATGCTGCGGGTACACATCTAGTTCGCTACATCAAGCAGTTTAAACCTTATTTACTGTAACTATTTAAACCTATAACGATGTATATATCATGTATGATACATAATATTTGACGGCTCCTGTTTCACTCTCTGTTCAAAAGCCAAACAACCTATGGTATGTAATTTTCACATGTTTATGGTACCATATAATGGTTATTTGTGAAAAAAAGGGGTTCACGTTTATATTGATCTGTTTAAAATGGCAGCGGACTTGTGCGAAAAGTGACTCTTATGTTGGGATAAATTACAGCTTATTTTAATAAAGTAAAAGTGACAGTAATGATTATATTGCCACTGATATTTTAAAATGAGTATTTTTGAATGTAAGCGACTTGTGCTGTTTAAAATTTTGTATATTATGTTATTGAACAGGCATTTTGAAATTACATGCATCAAATATGATACATCAGGCTTTTGAGGTATACATTACATTCATACCCATCATAGGACATATACATTTATAAGATATATTTAAAGTGTTAACCAATAATTCTGTGTATTTTCATATATGCAGCCTGCTCTGTCATAATAAAGATCTCATTATTTTCATTACAAGCTATAATTACGTCATCTTACTATAAGTTCATCAGACCAAGCTTAAAAAGTTTTACAATTTCCCTTTTTTAAATGTCAATATAGAGTTTGATGCATAAAATACATGTGATAAAAACAGTTTATTGAAAAATTATATTTATTAATATTGTATTTGATGTACTGAATTAAACTGTAATGCATTTCAATCCATATTTATAGACAAAGGAGAGGAGGTTGTCATGGCCAAACTCTCAAACTTTTGGTATCTCTGTAAAGCTCAGGGAGTCCTCTGATAATACCCCAAGAATTAATACTGCAGACTTTATGGGCCAAGAGAAACTTGAACAACAAATGTCCTACACAGAAATCAATTGCTGGGCCTCAGGAGCAGAATGACCATTAAAGCCTAATGTATCAACTATGATACATAAAAAGTACAATTTATTTGTATAGTTGTCTAATGGTATTAAAAACAGTTTAATATAAAAAAATAATTTGAATTTTCTGACAATTCTTTCATATGTCAGGCTTTACAGGGTAAAGCAGTGTCAGACAGAATCAGCAAAAGACTTTAATCTCTCCAAAGCACCTAATATATACACAAACTTTACTCACAGCAGAGGACTTGAAGTCTGACAGTGATTGTCTTGTAATGTATTGTTGATGCGGTGCTTTGATGGCTGAAACAGCAGCAGTGCATACATGGAATAAACTTAAAGCATTAAAGAGACGACTACTACTTTACTGTGCTGGCTATTATTCACTTTTAAGAACAGAAAGCTATAATCATGCACAAACGCTCTCTAAGGAGTTGCGTCTCTCAATTAACTTGAGAATTGCGTCACCCATTAAAACCATCACCACTAAAAAATATTAATGCTAGTTGTCGACCCTACTAATCGACTAGTCAGTTGTTGGACGACTAGTCAATTATTCGACCACCGTTGAACAGCCCTAATCACGATCGGATGTTTAAACATTATAAGTAAATATTATTTAATAATTTACTGTCTCACTGTAGTAGACATCTCAGGTCTTATTGTGATTGATTCATTGGTGCATGATGTTAAAAATGTTCATTGACCATGCTCTCCTTTGAAACGGCTTGCTCTTTGGCTACAAGGGCTTTTGCTTAACATTAACCAATACTAATTTAGGCATTGTTATAAGCTAATGTTGTAGGTAATGCAGCCTTTCTAAAGTCTTAATCTCAATTAATACAGTAATGTAATGCTTCTCAAGGGTGAACTTTACCTTCAGCCTCCACGTTCCGGTCATAATGCGTCCTCAGAAGTGGGTTACTATCAACTGAAATACTGTACATCATATCACAGAAGTAAAATGGGTTGCAGATGTCATTTTATGTTGAATAAATTATGTAAGTCAGTAAATCATGATCGTCTCCGTCTTAACTGGTCAGTAATAGAAATGCTGCAGGAATTCTCTCTCTCTCTTTAGGCCTAGATTTATGATCAAATTCATGTTATTCATTTAAACTTTGCTGTCTGATACTTTGTCACTTTTTATGACAAATTTCAGCTCAGTGGCATATTAATACATTCATCTTGATCTGAGCCACTGTGCTCTTAACAGAGTTATGTTCTAAATTAAAAGACACTACACAAGTTTGTCTGCCTCCGTTCTCAATCTCTGAAATGGAGGAATGATATCATGGCCCGACATCATCATTTCAATTTAATTCTACATTTCTCCCCTGATCTTCCTCATCTCTTGATTTATGCCTCATACTTCCTTTCACAGTCTGTCTACACTTACCTTTATTATGACAGGCCGTCTGCTGGACGCCAGCGGTTTAATTGTCTGCTTTTCTCTTTTTCCTCTGTGCAGGGTCCACTCGGTCTGGATGGAAGACCTGTGAGTACTCCACAGCTTTAAAGTGACAAGTTAAAGATGTGTAGTGATATGACTGCGTGTAGACATAGAGGTTGAAAGCTTTACAATGATCAGAGTCTTTTTAATGTCAAATAACTGATATTTTGAAAGCAAATGCTTTTCAGTGCATGTCATAATCAGCAATATGAACACAACGTGCATATTGATTGTACGTGGACATTTAATAACTAATTGAATTGGTCTGATTGTGGAAGTATGTGTGTGAATTTTATACTTTTATACTTTTATAATATTTACTGTACAATATTGTATATGTTAGAGTATTTTTATGCATTTCATAGTATTCTATATTTTTTAAATATTTAAAGGAATGTTCCGGTTAAATACAAATTAAGCTCAACAACAGTTTTTATGGCATAATATTGATTACCACAAAAATGTATTTCAGCTCATACCTCCTTTTCTTAAAAAAAAAAGAAAAAAAAAAAAGCTAAAATCAAGGCTCCAGTGATTTTTTTTTTCAATGTAAACATGATTTTAGTGTGATAAAATCACTAACAGTTTTTTCTGTGTAAAGTTAAAGCCAATTTTACAACTTCATTACCATGATGATGCAATGTCAACAACCCCTAAAATCCTGTAAAAAGGACAATATAAACAACTTTTCAGATTAATTAAATGCAAGTGCTTTTATAAAATTATAAGCTTCTCATTTCTGAGTTTAAAACCTCCATTCACTTCCATTGTAAGTGCCTCACTATAACATTGTGTCACGAGGAGGAGGGCGTGGCCAGGCCATGATCTGAATTACGGCTGGCTCTGAATTAGCTGATCAGTGGGAGAGCGAGATAAGGGGCAACTGGAGACGCCGGTGGCACCCCGGCCTGAATCTGGCGGGGGAGGAGTGTGGCGAGGAGGAGGGCGTGGCCAGGCCGTGATGGAGCAAGGCCGGCACTGATCAGCAAGAGAGCGAGATAAAGGGCAGCTGGAGATGCCGGTTCAAGAGAGAGAGATGCATGTAGCCGCGTTGCATTTGTGTCTGTGTCCTTATGTGTCCTTAAGATCATTTTATATCATTAAAGTTTATGTTGACTGTTCAGCCGGTTCCCGCCTCCTCCTTGTCCATCCTTTAACTGTTACACCTCGATTTTTGCTTTTTTTTTTTATTGCAAAGGAGGGACAAGTCAAAATACATTTTTGTGGTAATCAACATTATGCTACAAATGCTGTTGATTGAGCTCGACTTGTATTGAACCTGGAACATTCCTTTAAATATTTATGGATGACCATTTTCTACCAAAATGACCACAAATCTTGCTGATTTGTTGATGTTTATTTACAGGGTCCTCTTGGACCTAAAGGAAGTCAGGTAAATACAGTTTCAAATCTCTTCTTTTCAGTTAATGTTTTTTTTTATAGTTCATACTGTGAAAATGAGAAACAATGGTTTTATTCTGGCATGGCATCATGGGGATTAATCTCCTATATGTCTTCAGTTGTCATGCCATTTATCAGCTTAGATATATGATCACACACATCACAAAGTGCCATTCACCATATATGTCCATCCACAAATGAGATGGAAATAATCGATTACACACCTAAAAGAGAATTCATCATTCTTGTTTTCATCCAGATATCACTGCCTAGGGAAGCTCATTTGTCCAATGTCACCTAAAGCACTTAATCATAGAGGACTTTTGAAAGTCCACCTCCAAAAATAATGTATCTGTTGCTTCCATTGAAAGACAATTGTTGAGTTGTTTTGACTCACATGAAAGAAAAATAAGTCGAATTAATTCAGTCATATATCTTCTTCAGGTGTGGCCTGATTTGGGCATTATAAGAAGCATATACGTAACTGACGTGCATTTTGCCAAATGATTTTGGCTTGACTGTGGCTTGTCTTACAGTATGTATCACTGCAGTTTTCTGGTGAAATGAACACTAGAGGCACAACACAACCAGGACTTACAGTATATTCCTGTTCACACAAATCACGAGTAAAATTGTGGTTTTCATCTGTGCTTTTCTGACACAATTGGCAAGGTTTATGTTTAAGGTCAGGGAGGTAGGATTTGTTTATTCAAAACTTGATAGAGAATTAACCTTACAAACTTCATCTGTTTGGGGAAAATTTTTATCATGTTTATAGCGCCACACAGTGGACATTTCACCTCGGAACTGCCGTAATAAGAAAGGGACACGTGAGGAACCACGTAATATCATTTTGCGTTAAAAAATAGATTTGGGCAAAAATCAAGAATTGGCCGTTTTGGCTTGTGGTGTGAACCACATCCAAGCAGCATTCTCGCAACAGTGGCTTTCTGGTGTCCATGTAAACGTGTTCCGTTAGTTGTATTTCCATCATATTCACAGACATTTGATCATGTAGTTTGCAAGTTATTGATAACATTACATCTATATCTAGTGCAGATGTAATGAGGTTCTGCCTCTATATTTAGCTAAAAAAGAGATGACGTTAGAAAATCTCTAAGATGAGGTACAACGTTAGATGACATCAAGACACAGCGACTCAAGTGATTGGTCTCAGTGAATGAATTATAAATGGTTCATTTGGTTCTTGGACATGTTTATGAAATGCACTCTGATCTTTGTGATTTCCTTAGACCATTGTCATGTCAATTTAATTTTTTTTGACAATCTGTCTAATCGACGCACCCAACTCGTTTATTTCCAGGGCCTGCCAGGAACAAAGGGAGATAAGGTACTTATATTTGTTAATATTTTACACACACAGAACAGAAGATTCGTAGTAAGCAGATGTTTTCAGGTTTTTAAAAACAGCTCACATATTTCATGTGCATTGGCTGTTGTGTTCAGGTCAGACATCAAATTCAGAATCATATGGTAAATGAAGGCAGACTTGGAATACTCCTTTGCCTGATTCCAGTGGGAAAAAAAACCATGTAGTTAACATAAGATCAATTTTCTCCCAGTTGCTTGTTTTCAGTAATTAGAGTAGAACAGTAATTAGTATCTGCTCTGCTTTCATTTATCTGCCCTCTTGTTGTGAATGTGATACATCAGTGAATGTTGGCAGGAAACAGTGTTTAAAAAGGCCAATTGATCTTGTTAGTGGGTCAGATATGTTTCAGTTATATGTAAAACAATCACGCAGAATGTGGTGCTAATTTTATTTCTTGTTTGTGTCTGTTTAAGGGTGACCAGGGAGACACTGGGCCAAGGGTGAGTGCCTTCATATTTATGTCACTCTGAATCCATATATCCCATTATAATCAGAACAGGATGTCACATGTGTCTGAATGGACGTTAAGTTATTATGCGTCATGTGATTTCTATTGCGCTTTCTCACAAACAAATACGAACACTATCAAACAGTCAGTTTTCTCACATAATGAATAAAATAAAACAGCAATGAAGGGATGAGGAGTGCTTTACACACAGAGAAATGGTGTGTGAGAGACTTCACATGCAAGCTGACTTGAGCATGCGAGCATGTGCTATACTTTTGGGCCCAAAATTGATGAAAGTGTCCCCAGAAGTTTGCTAATTTTGAACAAATGTCCCTTTGGCGATGCCCTCAAAAAGAAAAACAGTATAGACTAAATAATGTCTTTATTTTCTTCTAAAAATTTTAAAAGTTGTATTTTAGGGTTGGGGTTAGTCTGTCGTAAATATAATTAGTGTCATTTAAGAACAATAGAAATGGGAAGCCCCAATTTAGATAGCTAGCTGTGTGTGTGTGTGTGTGTGTGTGTGTATTTATCACTTTGTGGGGAACAAATGTCCACGTAAGGATAGTAAAACCCAAAATGTTTGACATTGCGGGGACATTTTGTCGGTCCCCATGAGGAAAACAGCTTATAAATCATACTAAATGATGTTTTTTGAAAATGTAAAAATGCAGAAAGTTTTCTGTGAGGGTTGGGTTTAGGGGTAGGGGTAGGAGATAGAATATATACTTTTTACAGTATAAAAACATTATGTCTATGGAAAGTCCCCATAAAATATGGAAACCCAACTTGTGTGTGTGTGTGTGGTGGGTGGGGGGGTGTTGAGTAAGGCAAGCAGTATGGGAAACCTCAGCCATCCCTCAGATCACCACATCCCGGCTAACTGAACCCTCATGCTCACATGAACATGGTGTCTCTTTTTCTTTCTCTTTTTCTCTCTCTTTACTTTCTTCCTTTCGTTTTTGAAACTCTTAGCCCATTACTTGTCAGCCTATTGAAGCTAACATTACATTTTTAGCTATGTTACAGCCATGTTATAGTTGTAGCTCAACTGTTATAGCCAAATTATTGTGTTTGATTCCCATGGAACACTCAAACTGATATAATCAGTCCTACCAGGATTTTTCTGGATAATTGCATCCAAAAATTGTGATGCCATTTTTTTCACAATTTTCTGCATCTGACAATGCAAGTAAACTTTGGTTAAAATAGTAGACCTACAGTAAAACTGTTAACTAAAAACTCTGATAATAGACTTGTTGCAAATTTTACATCACCTGATAGCAATCATTTAATCTGTGATTATTTGAGGTAATGCAATTATTGAGTACTTTAAATTCTTATCACAATTTACTAATTTTAAGCAAATATGTGACATGAACAAGTGTATTTGTGTCTTGTTTTCCAGTGCAACAAGTGAATTATATGAGAACTCCAAATTAACTCTGACCACTATCATCTGCACAAAGCACCGCAACTCAAAGCAGCTCCTGAAGAGCGCGTAAAGATGATATGCTAGTTATGATGTACCTGCGCCGTCTGTAGTCCCACGGAAGTTTAGACAAGGATTTTGATAGCAAACGCAATATGATCCACTTCAAATGTCTAGGCTCTTATTACAAGTCACAAAGGCATCCCTTATAGGACATCTGCATTCCAGCCAAAATACTGTTAAAATAGTACATTTGGCAACCTTATGTGGCAGCTATGCAGTTGGAGATGTCTCACGTCAAGCTTTTCAAGCATTTATTTGTCGCTGTCAAACATGTAGAAAAGTGTTACTTTTTTTTTTTGCTATACAATTGCAGAAATGATACTAAATTGTAAGAGACTGCAAAGAATGCTTAGAGTGGTTGAATTTGCATTCATTCTTGCGATCGCAAGACCACAAAATCCTGAAGAGGCTGATACAATTTAAAATTGAATGCATTGTTGCTTTGGATGAAAAGTTCTGCCAAATGTGTGGATAAAATTGTATTTACTCTGCCTCATGTGTTTCCAAACCCATAGAAGAATATCTTGGCTACTCTTCCATATAATGAAAGTAAACAGGGACTGGGGCTGTCTAGCTCCAAAATGACAAAAAAGTAATGAGACAAGGGTGAGGGTGAATAAATAATGACAGAATTTTCTGTTCGTTTACATGTACTGTAGGTGAATAGCTGAAACTGCTGTACTTTTTATTAGAGAGATAACTTTTCTTGAACTTGGAGAGAGAGAGAGAGTTTGTCTTCACCTGTATGGTACCACTTGATAATATCTCTTGCAACAGGAATGACACATTTCTCTTTGCTTTTCAAATGGCGGTTTCCATTACTGCTGTCAGTACAATCATTCTAAACGTGTGGTTTGCAGACACAAGCAAACATAAATACCTGTGTGATTTTCAAGATAAAACATTGTTTTTGTCCAGTGCTATTTTAAAGTGGCAAAACTTCAAATGTTTGACTATTTAGTCATTTTTAATTTGGATCTCTGTTATATATACACTGTCTTTTTGGCCTGCTTTTAGAGCAAGTAAAAATGGCAAGTATTGCTTTTAATGTGTTGGCATGGCATGGAGTTTAAATAAACAATTCTGCTAAAAACCAATGAGAACCATTCCACTGCCACAACCTCTTAATCTTGATAAATCTGATTAACTCATGTGTTATGTATAAAATACAGGTGAGTATATAAGTGAGTATTTATATAACATATGGTATATGTATTTGATTTGATGCCACTTTGAAAGAATTCTGCTTTAGTAATGATCTGTACTGTATGTGTAAATATTGTCAATATTCAGTATTGCTATATAGCATATCTAGACAAGTGATGCCGGGGAGGAGGAGGGTTTCAGAGAGAAAACTCATATTTTGCGCTGCTGTGAAAATGCAAATGTTAGATAAAGAGAGAGTACACAAGTTGATTGTCTCACAAATTACATATCAAAGAACCAATGAGCTGCACAATGCGAGCTGATTGGCTAGTGCATTACATGTTCAAAGGATCTCTGAGCTTCCACCAAGTAGAGTTTCATGACTTAACTTAAAATCATGCATTACATGACATTGCCAAAATGTTGTGGACACACCCTTCTAATTGGCTAGGCCCCTTTATTCCAGTGAAGACAAATCTCACACTACCTTTACATGCAATGACATTTTAAATAATTGCGTACTTATTCATGGCTACAGTTTGTGGTGGAAAGGTTTGATAATGATAATGTTTTGTGCACAAAGTGCATGCAGCAGTGTCCATTAAGGAATGGTTCACTGTGTTTCGTGTGGAAGACATTGTCTGAAGTCCAAATTTCAGCTCCATCGGACACTTTTGGGATGAATTAGAACACAGACTGTGAGTCAGGCCCCATCACTTACACCCATCATTAACTTCTGTTAACCAGCCAAGTTGGCACAGTTATTGGCCAATGCTGATAATTTTTCAAATAGCTAAATATCGGATAATCGGCTAATAAATCATTAGAAGGGTGTAACTTGGACTGAAGATGAATCCACCTCTAGTCCTTCTGTACTTATCCACAGCAAAATACTGCAAGTAGCTTCATGTGGTTTGGTAGTGAACTAGTATTATCGGACAGTCCAATAGCAGAGGAATGCTCTTTCAATGCTCTTTTCAATGACTACTCTGTGTATCTCTGCTCGTCTGTTCATCCTGTTCCTCTCGCAGGGCTCTGGCACTCACGCAGGTCTGCAAAGTAATCAGATTCTTGTTAAGGTGTGTCCATTCTCTGCTGCCAAGCCTTGATCTCCAAGCAGCTCTGTGCTCCAGAAAGCTGTCTTCCACTCTCACCGCTGAGATGTTGCTCAGTTCTCTTCCCTGTTTCTTCTCTCATTCTCTAACATAATCTGAGGCTTTCAATTATACTAACTGTGTCCCCTTTGTCGTCTTCTCTTCCAATTGTTATTCTTGGATCTTCCTGTCTCTTTCTGCGGGCGGCTTATGTGTACAGATGGTCTTTCCCCGATATGATCATGGCTACATCTCGGCTGATCAGCCCAGTTTTCAGAGGCGTATGCTGAAGGTAGCATGTGTGCAAGGCATGTGCTCTTTACAGATGCTCCGCTAACACTTACTCTTCATCATTTTTAACTCTTTACTGTGGAATATGCTAATCCATGTGTGAAGGATCTGAAAATGGCTTGCAGTGAATAATACTGTGAAAAAAATTGTGCCAATATACAAGCATAACAAACTGCACCCAAATAGTAAAAGTAACTGATGGCATGATCCTGTCACACATGATTTGGTAGACAATACTTATGTTTGTTACACTGCTTTCCTTTGATTGAGTCATTACCTCTACCTCACATGTCTGTATGTTTTTATTAGGGTGATCAAGGTCAGGCTGGCCCACCAGGACCTCCAGGCCCTCCTGGAGCACCCGGTCCAAGAGGGCCCCCAGGGAACACTGGAAAAGATGGTCCCCGTGGCCCACCGGGAGATCCAGTAAGAGACTTTTTGGTCATTTTACATGCTTTATCTGTTGTGTGTCTCCTAATTTAAAGTCAGCATGAAATCTGAATTGACCATGTTTACCTCTGTGGACTCATGGACTGATAAATAGAAAATTGTTGTAAGGTTTTTGATTTAGCAAGTTAATTCAGTACAATTCATAATATAAAATTAACAGGTAAAGAAAACAATACAGTTATTCATACCATGTTAATAATTAATCTTTCTACAGACAGAGCAGTTCAAGCTTGAAGTGACACCTTTTTGCAGATCTTTTGGCACTTTTCCAGTTTACGTTACGGTTCGCCTCAACTCTACTCGCTTTTCTGACCTTGCTTTTCCTCTGCAGTTTAGTGCCGCCTCAATGTGGGTGGGATTATAGGCTGATCATCATAGTTGTACCGCCTCTACTGCCGTGACATCATCTTAAACGCGACACAAACATTACTGAACATAAACAATAACACGACCGCTAGCTGTTAGCTACTAGCTCATCGTGCTGCATAAAGCAGTTGTTGCATGGTGATTTTACACAAGTGTAACAGTTAAATTGGCCTGGTTGTTTTAGAAACAAGCTTCCAGTAGCTGGTCAACTAAATAAAGTGAAGCTTTCAAGCAGAGTATAGAGTTAACATACCATCCTCCATCGTGGACTCCAGGCAGGGTCAAACAAACTACAGACATGGCGACATTGATTCTAATTTCACACAACTGATAAAACTATGCTCTTTGAACAACGAGTCTCTCGCCAGGTGGCTTAATAGGAAAGACAATTTCAAATACCATGATGTTCATAATTAAATAATCAAAATGCTTGCTTTTGATGTCCTACGTAAAATTCTTGCAGATATCCGTCACGCAAGGCTGTTCACTATAATAGTGGATGAGACTGCAGACATTGCTCAAAGCATCTGTCTTCGGTACGTTGACCAAGAACTTAAGAGTGTTCAGGATTTGGTGGGATTTTATGAAGTTGAGTGCACTTTGTATGCTGTCTTAAATGATGCTTTATCCAGACTGGGCTTGGCATGATCTGATAGTAGAGGCCAGTTTTATGATGGGTTACAAGCCGACGTGAGTGATATTCAGGAAGATGTCATGTTTATGCATTGCAATGCCCACAAAAGGAACCTTGCTTTTCAAGACGCACTTGCGAAATAAAAGCCATGCAGAGATGTTATTAATTTGGTAAAGGATCTGATAAACATGATTAGGGCGTCACCAAAAAGACATGGTTTAACTCCTTCCACACAGGTGGACACAGCCTGCGCCCGCTGTTTCCCACTCACTGGACAATGTGAGTTTGCAGTTTTAACTCTGTGCCTCAAAATTATGACAGTTTAATGCATTATTTGAGAGATTTTGCAGTAAAAATCAAATGAAATCATTGGTACTAAAAGTAGCATTTTTTTAAGGAAATGGAGACCTTTTCCTTTTATTTCACGTTACACCTGCTAGTGGATGTAATTGGACCAATGGAAGAAGTTAATGCAGTCTTCCAGAGCCCGAAGCTTTCTCACTCTGATGTGAAAAAGAACATTGATGTTCTGTCAAAGCAATTGATTTCTAAGCGCAGTGTGCTTTCATTTGTTCTTCGAAAGAGTAGTGCAGGGTACACCTGACTACCCCACTGTAGGTAACCCCAAACTGCCCAGGACACAGCGACATATACCCCCAAGTATATTTCATGATGGGCCCACTGAGGCTGCAAAATTCTCTGAGGCAAAGGATTACTTTTATAGCATGTGACTTGACAACTGCGCCACTTGTAAGTCAAAGATTCACATACATTTTAAACATGTCGAAAACACTGAGAGCATAGTGGTGGCTAAAATAAATGGAAGGACCTCTCCCCTTGAATCATGAGACACAATGATCTCCGGTAAGGTTCTCGACATGACTCAGCATGCTTGGTGACATATGTAAAGTGCGCAATATCACCATCCGCTTAATGCACGACATCAGGGATTTTTACACACTAATTTAGACACTAATCTGAGTTAAGAGAACTTTTAGCAAGCCACTGAAATTGATTAAGTGGTTTTTACATGTTACCAATCACAACATGCTTAGCAGAACAATCATTTAGTGGTTTGTGAAGACTAAAGACCTTTTTGAGGACCACCATAACCCTCAAAGACTAAACCATCTTGCCATTCTGCACACACACAAGGAGAGAAACAGATCAAGTTGACTTAAAGAGTGTCATCAATGAGTTCATAGACCGCAGCGAAAATAGGAGTACATTTGCCAACTCTTAAGGTAGGCCCAAGTTTGAATGAAAAACGCTTAAGATTGATATCAGATATCCACTTTAATGCCGAATGACAGAACAATTGCTCATTTAATCATTTCACTGTATGATACATTGTATGTTTTAGATCTTTTTTTTTTTTTTTTGCTATCCACAATGTGGTTTCTTTATTATTGATGGTTTGTTTAAAGGCGATGTGTAATTTGTTTGATGTTAGAATATTTTCTCCTATTAGCAGAGACAATTGAAAGTAAAGCTTTCACACATCACCTTTAAATGACATTGAATGCCCAGACTCTATATGTACAACAGGGTTTTATAAAGTGATAACCACTGACTCATCTGTTAGTCATTTACTGAATTGCAAGCTCTGATCTCGGTATGTACTGTACTGTCAGTGGTGGAAGCTGTTAAATAAGGCCACTTAGTAATATTTTATTGATTGTGCATTTTTTTGACCCCCCAATATTTGACATATGTCGGCACCCATGGGTGGAAATATCTGAAACATATGCTCTATTCATATCATCTGAAGTTGTTGTTGTACAGCAAACTGTGGCTTGCAACAGTTACAGGTTGTACCTTCAAGGTTAAAAGAATTAGCAGTGCTTCGCTCTAGCTTCTGTCATCTGAGGTGTGAGTTTTGTTCAGACAGAGGTGATTGAGAGAGAGAGGTTAAAGGGATGAGGACAAATGCAGTCCATCATGTCCCCAGCTGGGTGTTTGAAAACCCCAGCCCATGCCAGTGAACCGCAGCTCACCTAAATCTAACCAAATATAGATTTTAAGACTTGAGACTCATCTGGTTTTGTTAAGACATGGCCACAGTGTTTTCTTGATGAACTCAGTCAGTCCTGAATGCCCCAATGTAATATGGCTTAAGTTTAAGATCAGGAACAGTTCTCTCAAGCTTTTGAATTCACAATGTTTCTCGTCTTAGGTTCCTTCAAATATAGTTTAGAATCTTTTCATAAAGACAGTTACAGACTGATCACACTTGTTTGTGCTTTGCAAAATTTGAATCACTGTCCCAAGTGGCCGAAGCTGGAATTGTTATTGGACGTATGGGCATGTGTGAAATCGTTTAAGGTTTAAATCTGTAAAATTGTGCACCATGTTGGTTACAGATGTGTCCATGAGAGCGCTGCCAGTCGCATTACCACTATTGACGTGTTTTTCGCTTGCAAAACCCACTTTGTTAAGAATCACTGTGTGAAGGGAGGACATTGAAATTGATGCCTCATGGTGCTGCAATCAGAGTGTGTGTGTGGAGTGGAGAGGCAACAATTTCTCAAAGCATTCTTTAATCACTCCGCTCAAGCTCCACACCTTTTTGTCCATTTTGCGCTCCTCGTTCGCTCCGGACTCCTGGATTAGAGGAACCCCGCTCTGTGTTCGCTCCATGGCAAAATTAGTGCCTAACTACCTCTCCACTGTAAAGTTATTTTTGTATGCTTTTAAATATCACAACCTTCCATGCAGAAGATGTATTATATGAAAAATAAATACACAGTGCATTAGTGGAACACTAAAATTAGCCCAATATTAAATTATATTTATAGCTTACTTTTGAAACATGTCAGCAGCATTCTCTGGGTTTGATCAATTAAATAAATTACTAGACAGAAAGAGAAAAGACTATTAAAACTATATGTCTAATGCAGAGTTCACTTTTAGAAATACTAGCTTTTGAATTTTAAATCTGCCTCTCTCTGTTCACGTTTGCTGAGCTCCTTCATTTGCAAATGTATAATGCATAAATTTGCAAATGGCACTAAAATTGAGATGGCAATCGATTCATGTCAAACTACGCAATATTAAAATATTGATTAGTTCAGTTGGTGTTTTAGTTATATATAGGTTTATATAGGTTTTAGGTTTATATATATATATACATATATGAATTACTGACCTTTAGATTTTCTCTCCTCATGTGAATGGATTATCATCTTGCTTTCTCTTTTAGGATTTCACAACAAACCTTTGATCATGGCAATCACCTCCCCGCTCGTGATCTGCTGCACCATCCTGTCATAAATTTTCAATATAATCAGCGAATTTCGGAATAAATAGACGAGACTCAAGCTTTACCGCAAGCTTACCTCAATAACAGGGAGCATGAACAAGAAAGTGAAAGTAACCTTCGCGCTGGAGGTCTAACATTATCAAGTGCCACAAAATTTTGAATTTGTATTTAGTTTTTTTTATTTGATCACATTCTTTTTGGATATTTTAGAAATTCTATATTTCCTTCATGCCAACAGTGTTTAACACTGCTCAACATGTGGTGAATTATTGCATTAAGGGCCGTTAACAGGTGTTGTGCTTGTGGTGGAGCACTCTTGGAGCGAGAGAAAACTATTTTAAAAACCCACTCCTCGCTCCAGGCAAAATCATGCCGCTCTGCTCTTATACTCTGGCTGCAGTACAGGACTGCTGATTTTACCAAATGCTTTGCAAAGCTTCCGCTGGTTTTTGTTCATATCTGTATTTTGGTTAAATGCCAACTTTGTCTCCTTGTCATAAAATTCTACATTTGACTCTGTGCATGCATCTGTGTGTATGCATCTTATCAGTGCACTGCTCACCACTGGAGAACTGAGGGAGAGAGGGGGGGCACATGTCCCCCCAATGGTGTGAAGGGGGTGATTTGTCCCTCCATCCCCCCCAATAATGCATCTGTCCTTGTTTATATATTTTTATCAATGCTGAAAATAATTTTGTTTGAGATACCTTGCAATTTGGCTGTGAGTCTGTCATATTGAGAAAACTGAAGTCCCCCCCTCCATTGTACGAGTTAGTATCGCCCAACTAGACAGTGGTATCACGTGGTACTTGTTACTTTTAAATGCTTTTATAGATAATGCTGAGTTGGATATTCATTCACAGATATGAATCCTTGCAGTTATCTCTTTTTACAAAAAATAAATATCCAGTGTAAAATGTCTTCAAATGGATATAATGCATTCTAAGATTTTAAACGCAGATGAATGGAGGATTCGATTTTGAAGCGTCGAACGCCCCCTGCAGGAATAAAACTCACAAGACAGTCAGTGGCTGACAACAGGCAATTTCGGTCTGTAGGCATGTTACCCACACAAAACGTTCATATGAATTTAGAAAACATAAAATATATCACAAGTCATTTGCGGAGTCAGTGAAGATGTCCATAGAAATGATCATTTGTTTTTCATGGTGAGGAAAGCAGACAGGTATTTCAGATGAGCAGGTAATAATTGTAATTTTCTAAAAAGGAAATTGTTTTTCTGAAACATTAACTCTAATGTGTTTGATATGATACTGTGTATAAATATTTAAGAGTATGTATTGAATTACGGATGATGCGATTATATGGTTTTACTATTAACCGTGATTAAAAATATCATGGTTAATTTAACCATAAGAGTTTAGAATCAACGGTTAAAATCCGTGTAATGCTTTATTTACACATGGCAAAAATATTATATATAATGTATAAATATATAATATAAAAAGTTTTTCGTAAAATTTTGTAAGCCTAAATTGGAAAACTCCTGCATAGCTGTTGCTATGGTTACAGACTGTGGCCTATGGTGCTTTAATGGCCAGGTGTCGCGAACTGAACGTGAACTTTCAATTCACGTGAAACAGAAGCTTAAACACACAAATTCCAAAACATAACAGAGGAATTCGATCTACCTGACTCATATCCATCAAAAAAGCAACTTAAATCGGCTGTTTGGCAGCATTTAAATGACTGGCTGAAGACGACGGATGTAAAACAAGCAGACAGAAGGCATAGAGAGAAATGTATTCTACAAATTGGACAGGATTCTCCACTTGTCATCCAGCAACAAACTAGCAAGTTTAATATTTTTAGCTCTGTTGATTTTATAGTGATGAATTACAGATGCAACTTTTTGTAAAGTTTAAGTGTGCTGACAGTGTGTGGTGCATATCAGTGAGTAAACTTGAAAAGTTGCATCTTAAATGGTCCTCGTTATTTAAAGCATTGCTTCTGTACAAATTCACCGCATTCAACAATAAATGTGAATTTGTAAGGTGTCGTGGACAGTATTTAGTAACCGGGCCAATTTGGTTGCTTAGGAGACCATGCTGGAGTCACTCAGCACACCCTGGATTCGAACTCGCGACTCCAGGGGTGGTAGTCAGCGTCTTTACTCACTGAGCTACCCAGACCCCAGTTACTCATTCTTTATGTTTAGGTGTCTGACAGAACATTGGATTGCTTTAATAAACTGATGCAGAAGAAAAAAACTGTTTACTGCCGTGAACTACATGTTGCACTCCCACAATAATCTTACATTTCCGCACTTTTGAAGCACTCTGTTTACACTTAAGCATATCACTGATGCGCATAATGTGCCCTAGATTGGAGCATTTCTTATTACCTCCTTTGTGTGTGTGCTTATCAGTTTTCTTATTATAGGGCTTTCCCTTAGCGTCCACATATACCAAATACATCCACTTAGACATTTAGACAATTGTTATATGATATGAATTTTTTGCTCACACCGTGGCATACCTACATTGAATATACTTTTTTATTTGTCTGTGCATTAATTTTAACTGTTATTATGCATTGTTACAACCCCCCCCACCCCCCCACCCCGGCCCCATTTGGTCCCCCTCAATGTTCAAACTAAATCCACGTCATTGAATCTCACATTAGACGATTAAATAAAAGTTGCCTTTACAAATCTCACCCATTCAAATGTGGATTTTTGCAGAATTATTTTGAGAATTTAAATTGAATTTAAATAACAGCTCTACTTAGGAACTTTTATTTTGATTGAATATATGTAAAAAAAAAAAAAAAAACTAAGATTTGGAGCTACAAGAATATCTACACAAAGTGATGGAATAGTTCCGTGTGATGAAATAACGTCATGGTTACTGTCGTAACCTCCGTTCCCTGAGGGAGGTAACGAGACTTTGTGTCGAATGAAGTGACACAAGGGGTCATCCTGGGACGCCAAACGTACCTCTGAACCTGAGAAAAGGCCAATGTTAAGTTGGCAGACAGAATTTGCATGCCCTACCCCAGACATATGGGTATAAAGGGAAGCGGGGCAGCGAATGCCAGTCAGGATTTTGCACTGAGGAGCTGAAAATGAAGCACGGCCATTTACAGTGCTAGGTCTAGTGTTGTGGCAGGAGGGACACAACGTCTCATTTCCTCCTTCGGGGAACGGAGGTTACGACAGTAACCATGACTCCATATGAGGGGCACTAACAGGACGATCGTTTTTGACATACTGGGCGGGGCTTCGCGGCGGGGGGGGGCAGGTAATAATGCGTCGGGAGGCAAAAGAGCGTCCTGAGGCTTGGGTGCTGAGAAAAGACTCAAAGCACTTACCTTGCTCCACGCACCTGGCAGGGGGCGGGTTAGAGACTGAGGAAGATGTCCTAAGGAGACATCTTCAGAACTCGTCAGCCTGCCGGGGCTGAGCTGTCGCGGGGCCGGAGGTTCGTGGGGATTTACCCTTCGAAACCGAGCCCGTCATCATCCCTGTATCGCCTTCATCGCCAGCCGGGTCGTCCTCAATCCCGTGGGAAGAAGGAGCGACATGGGGGGCGGCTGAAGTGACATTCACCTTCAGGAAGGAGAGCCGCGACCGCAACGTTGCCATGGTCATGTTCTCGCAGTGAGAACATGAACCATCCACGAATGCTGCCTCAGTGTGATCGCTACCCAGGCACACGAGGCAGCGTCTGTGGCCGTCGTTCTTGGAGAGAAATCGACCGCATCAAGGAACAACACAGGGGCGGAAAGGCATCTTGAAAAAGACACTTCCTGAACGGACTTTCAATGTCGCTGTGTATTGCTCTTTTAGAGGAAAATACAGATTCTTTTAGAGAAAATATACTCTTTTAGGAGGAGACACTCTTTTAAACAGAAAGAAAGCGCTGTCGGAGCGCCCAGAGGCGTGGACTGCACAGCGTGCAGAGAGAGAGAGACGCCAGCTGGAAATGCGCCGTGCGGATCCAACAGCAATGCTTCTCGCTGGTAGAGGTGATTGAAACAGGTGTGTGTTTCAGCTGCTTGTGGTACAACCATTCAGCTCCGAAGAAAAATTCTGACTGGCACTCGCTGCCCCGCTTCCCTTTATACCCGTATGTCCGGGGCGGGGCATGCAAATTCTGTCTGCCAACTTGACATTGGCCTTTTCTCAGGTTCAGAGGTACGATTCAGCGCCGAGAAGACCCCTTGTGTCACTTCATTCGACACAACGTCGAGAGAGTGACAGAAGGGGAAGGCCACATTTTGACCAGAACAGTAAATTCGCATTGAAAATCTCTCTCTCTCTCTCTCTCTCTCTCTTTCTCTCTCTCTCACACTCTAGGGTGTCGCTGGTCAAGATGGAATGGAGGTGAATGATCATTTCTTCATTGCATAGAAAATACATTGTTGTATTTTATTGTCAATTAAGCATGTTTTCTTTCTCCACAGGGACAAAAAGGCTTACCAGGAAAGCCGGTGAGATAAGATGTTTTTTGTCTCTCTTGAAGGAGCAGTGTCTTTCTCTTGCAATGTTTTAAAAGGACAAAATTATGTCCTCTTTGCCTTAATAGGAACAGGTCATGTATGGCTTTGCTCATTGTGTTTGTGAGAATTGTGTGTAACCATAAATGACAGATTCTGAGGTCTGGTTGTACTGATATATTGGATGATGTCTTGAATCATTTAATCATAATATGTGTCTTTTACACTGGAATAATATTTATGTGTGATATAAGTCTTTGTTTTGTAAATCTGTTTAAAGATGTGGTGCTGTATGCATTCAGGTGTTGTGTGTAATCAGGGTATGGCGCTGCATTGACTGTAAATCGTGTAAATTAAAAAGTTTTCTTGGTTTTATTTGTCTCAACAGAAACAGGTACATTCATGTGTATGTTTGTGTACATGTGTGATACTAAATATTTGCAACCTCTTCATTATACAGGGTGATGTTGGTGAACAAGGTTACCCAGGACCACAGGGACCTCCAGGGTCAAAGGTCAGATGTTCATTCTTTCTCCAATTGTGACATATTTATCTCAACCTACATCTTATGACACTACTTTACTGATTATGATATTAACCTCTTGAAACCTGAGCGTGACTGCTGTGTGCATTTTCCATTTCCCTTTTTGATTTGTAACTAGTAGCATCTAATAAACATGCAAAAAAAATAAATGAGCAAATAGTTTTCATTAAAAGCTATATCCTCATACGTGGACAATGGGACTAAGTTCTGAAATTTTCCATAATAACAAGAAATAAAATAAAATAAAATGTTGCGCTATGTTTCCAGGAGTGTGGGTTATTCATGCTTTTGATACGTTACAAGCATTACAGCTGATCTGCTCTAAAGATATGGAACAATGTGTATTGGGAAAAGCACAAATTAATAACTATACAAATAAAAATTATTTGAATTTATTTGACTTTGGCAAGAAAATCTCAATGTTCTCTTTTTGCACTGCCAATGAAAATAAAATTAAAATTAATTTAATTCTGATTTAAAGTAATCATCATCCAATCACTGTCAACCATGTTAAAATAAAATTTAGAATGATAAATTCTGGATCTATGTACTGATTATCATTGTCCCATGTCTACCTATACATGTTGAGTGATCCAAACATCATTTGCAACCTGAAACTGAACTTTTGGTTGGATTTTAGGAGTTAATGCACTTTGCTGCAAAGGAAAGCTATAGGATGCTCCCATGCTCCCAATTTAGTCAATGACTTAACCTCCAGTGAGCTGTCTTTCTGCACTGGTCTCAGAACAGTTCGAAATGCATCTTATTTTCATCCTAACTCCATATAAAACCTCTGAAATCAAATTTTTTTTAGATTTGGGATGAACCCATTGATTCTCAGTGTGATAATGCACAGTAAATATAGGATTACTAAGGCGCTAAAGCACTACAGTACACATTAGTGTACTGTACATTGTTCTTAGCAGCGTGGCGTTTCGCGAAGAAACTAGAGACTCTAGTCGTTTGCCTCAAACAGGTTTCAGTGTAAACATTTAATGAGGTTTCTTACCAGATGTAGTTTTGTTGACATTTCTCTCAAAGATAAACTCTGCTGTGATCAGCGCCATGTTGTTTTGCCACATGCTTCTGTACGTCAAAAGTTTAACCCTTTACTGACAGTCGAGAGTCTTCTGAACTGAGATCTTCTGAACTGAGATCAGTTGGTTTAAATTAATTTAAATTATGTATTGCATGTAGCAAAGCCAAAATACAACATCCCCGCTTGTGGACGGAGATCGCACAAGGTTAAGCTTTCTCTAAGGCTACTAGTCCTCATACATAGGGTTAACCCCAAGCATCATGTTCAGTGCGTAACCTGACCTGCGTGATAACCCAAAGCATGCGGCCTGTTGTGGAGAGTTGTGCTAATACTTTACTAAGCAATCAGACTTACGACTTTCACCTAGTGGATGATAAAAATGTGATAAAATATTTAAGCATCCCAAGCCATACCTAGTGACCAGATTATCACAGAGACTTGGGCTCTTTTGCTTTGGACCAGTAAGTAACCACCTATCAACTATTCTATTTTATACTCTTTAGTAGTAGTTTTAATCATTTTTATTAGAAAATCTTTGTACCCTTGTTTTCAATCCTCTCCTCTTTTTCAAACATATTTTTTGAATTTATCATGCTCTGGATTGCACCATTGCCTCTGACCATTACTTAATCATTATCACCATAATGCGTATGATTTCATAGAATAATCATCTTCGCATGGAAGATCAGATCATTCAAAGCATCATTCTACTCCTGCAGTCACTCTCTGTGATCTGTTCTATATTATGTTAAAAACTCTCTCTGTGTTGTGCAGGGAGAGCCAGGTCCCCAAGGTGACCGGGGAACTGATGGTCTGCCAGGATTGAAGGTGAGCGCTGATTGAAAATGAGCTCTTTGTTTCATAGATATAATCATTAATACAAAGACAGGACTTAAGAGGCAACTTCAAGCTGTTAATGTAGGACAGGGGTCAGCAACCTATGGGTTGATCACTGGCACACCAGCAATGGCGAGAGAATAGACTATTTTATTTATAGAAATTCAGCAACTGCATTCCAGTCTGTATCTTGATGTAATCCTTCCACAT
This sequence comes from Moxostoma hubbsi, assembly GCA_032164185.1. Lineage (NCBI taxonomy): Eukaryota > Metazoa > Chordata > Actinopteri > Cypriniformes > Catostomidae > Moxostoma > Moxostoma hubbsi. The sequence goes on along the minus strand of JAVLUX010000016.1, from coordinate 34,996,984 downwards.
GATCACACAGCGGGTTTTCATGAGCTGAATGGGAGGCTAAACAAAAAAGTTGAAATGTGACGAGACTGCAGTATACCCAACAGACTCGTGCAGCGCATGCAAGCCATTCACGCATCAAGCTTTGTTTATACTTTTGCCAGGCACTGCAGTGCGCCGGACCACAGACTGCGATTCTAGAGGCATATATACAGTACCTGCCGTGCCCGCCGTTGTACTATTCTGTGAATCGACAGGGGGCAGCCCAGAGAAAACGTATTCTGAATCAGCAGAATGTAGTTTGCCAGTCAGGCACAACTACTTAAAACCATTACAAGAATATTTGTAATAAAAGCATCAAACTTCAATCTGAAGTTTTTATTCGATATTAAGGCACCGGACAAATACTTGTATCATGACTTAAAAAATGCTAATAGAATATTTATTGACCTTACTCCTATAAATGTGTATATGCATATACTGTAGATATGCTACAGTATTAAACAATTTTCACTATATATAATTTTTTCTATATTTTATGCTTATAAAATGTACATTGAAATGCTTACATTCACATAAACTCTAATATAAATATTAACATGCAGTGTAGTGACTGAAGTGCAGTAAATTTGCCTAATTCATAAAACATGAGCAAAACAAATGTGTGTGAAAATGCATGCTTGTGTAAATTGTCCAATTTAAATAAATGCTACAGTTTACACACTAAATGTTTGATTTAACAGATGAATTATCTTTTTCTTTTGAAACCCCTCTTTTAATTAGTTATTTTATTACTATTATTAACCTACTTTTATTGTGTTTTTGTTATTGTTGGTATCTGAACATGTTTAACATATAGCCAATATTGCATCACACGAGTCGTTCGTTTTTGAATGCGGCGCTGTGCGCACTGTTCGCTCAATTCCAAAAATGTTATGCTCACCGCCGCGCATATTGGTGTCAAGCGAAGTCAACGCACTCTTCCGCCTATGCCGTGATGACGTCATTTTTGTCAGGCGTAACCTAGTGAACTAGCTGACGCGGCGAGTACAAACCAGATTTTGATGCGGCAGTGCATCACTTTCAGTTAATCGTGCAAGTAAACGCACCCGCTTTGCTTCGGTCAGGTTGCGCGATTACAGCCTTCATTCGAAAAAAGACCTGAAAAAATACTGATATGCTCGTTTTGGATGGGATAGTCAATGGCCCCTGGTAATCAAGGGCCCCTGGGCACTGGCCTTATTGGCCCAGTCAGTAATCCATCCCTGCTTCAAGCACATGAGTAAAGTTTTCTTGTGGGCTGACAGACACCAGCAGAGGTGGGAGGTGATGATAATTAAGGAGGAAAGTTCAGCACAGCAGGACAAAATCCCAGCTGATACTGAGACTGCTGAAATGAACGATTCCCTCATTATTCATCGCAAGCTTTTCAATACAAAAAAGCATGAAGCACAGCAATGATAATTTTTGTAAAATATTAGGCTAAGACTGATTATCGGGACAAAAGGCAGTTTTATCGGGACATCTGGTCATCCTATGTACATGTGTTTTTAAGGGTTGCACATAGCACTGGCACAGACAAATATAATTACTTAATACACAGTGTGCAGTGTGTGTTTGAAAATCTATTTCTTTAACGAGTTTGAGCAGGTTTTAGCGAACTTTTTTTTTTTATTACATGCATAGCATCACCTTGTCATGTAACATAGGCTAAATATTACTGTAACAATCACTGTTAATGAACGAGTGCAGTCGTTCTACTTTTCTGAGATTCATTCATGGCCATACAACAGGTAAGAGGCAACACGAAGCTAATGAACAATTCTTTCTCAAAATCAATCAATCACTTCTCTCTCACACACCACTGTGCGCCGTGCACGTGCACACAAACCGAACCCCCCCGGAAGGGCGGCTTTCCCATTATTATCCAACATGAAAGCACAATCAAACTTATGCATTATATTATCAGTGCATTCGTAACACTCGCACAAAATCTAGAAACACGCTACAATATCAATCAACTGTATGCCAGTCTTGTTACAACCAGGTCCCGTTGCGCACACCAGGCAAGAACATATCCACATTTTAAGTTCAAAAGCCCAAACTACACAGCACACAAGAACATAGGGGGGTTACACATGGGGGGGTTGGCACAGCCACTGACCAGGAAAATAAAAAATGGCACTCAATGTCAAAAAGGTTGCCGACCCTTACTGTAGGATGTTGAAATATAATTGGTTGCCAGTGTGCTCAGTTGTATTGGTTTGTTTTGTGCTCTGTGTTTTTCAGGGAGATAAGGGAGATGTTGGAGAACAAGGACCCCAGGGAGAAATAGTGAGAAACGATACATCACTTCGTACATTTATGAACCATGCTGCCACTGCACTTTTAGACATGCATACAATCCCCTTGAAACAGATATAGACCAGTGGTGCTGGGGAGGAGGAGGGTTTAAGAGAGAATACACTCACAGTGCAGTGACACTGGCTTGCCTGCAAACAACTGAGGCCATATTAATGCTAGACACAAAAAGAGAGAACGCAAGTTGATTGACTCAAAAGACAGAGAAACATCTGAGAATATTCACACATTTGTGTAGATCAATTGTGCAATACTTGTGTGCTCATGATTTTCATTTTGGCAGGGGCGTCCTGGTGAGAAAGGCACATCAGCATCAGGTGACATCATCGACTTTAATGGCACACTCTTAGATGCTTTTCAGGTGAGCTATGATTATAGAGGTGGTAATTTCTAGAACTAGAACTTCTAAACAGTTTAGGAAATATCGGTCAACTAAATTAATGTAATTTTAATGTTAAGCCCACAGTTACTGTAACCACACATTTATGCAAACCACTTTACAAAAGGCTAAATTCTTGGTTATGTTAAAACAAAAAAACAAACTAACAAACAAATAAAAAGTTGTATTGAAATCGGAGGTCTGACATTGGTTGATTTTCTCTGGCAGGCCATCAAAACCATCAGTGTCTCGGTAACCGTATTGTAGCATGGGATGCCATTTCTGTTTTCATTTACCTGATTACAAATTAACAAATCATCACTGTATGTTTGTGTGTGAATGAAAAATGCTAAATTGTAACTGCTCATCATATTGTGTTTCATAATTCAACATTTTGCAGTTTAATCTAAATTTTAGTATTTAAATAATTTTTCTTCAGATTCTTCATTAGCACTTCTCAATGCAAATAATGCTGTTTTATTATTCATTTCAATTCTTCTGGCATGCATTCAATATTACAAGGGAGTGTGAAGTGAGCATGGCTGACATATTTGGTTTATTTATTTTGCTATTCCAAATTCTAATGTAACATGACAGGATACATTTCTAAATTTGAATGCAGTTTGTAGGATGTGTCATTATGCATGTTCTTGATCTGAGAATATAAATCTTGGGTTGTTTAATGAATGGTTCTTGTGGTTACATTATAATGGCTGTTTAAATGTTCAGGACAATGCCACTTTTTGAAAATGTCACATGGGAAATTGGAATAGGACGAAAACTTTTCCAAGTCTGCAAACGACTACTTTGTGGTCATCACTATCAATAGCATAATTGCTCTGAAATTTCTATCAAACTGCAGCCCTTGACTGCATTGTACGGATGCAGTGAAATATGTTATTAAGGAATAGAAAAATATCAGCCATAACTAAAGCATGATAGTGTTTCCTTTTTTAGAGTGCCATTTAACTTTATTGATCATCATTCAGGATGTTTCTTTCATGTTCAAAATGTTTTCAAACCCCACAGTTATTACTGTGTGTAATAAGAATTATGTGGGAAGAACATATTCATCTTTTATAGCGGCCATAAAAAGAGGTCTAGTAGAGGTTTTTTTTGTTGCATGCAAAAGTTGGTTTTGCAAAAGGACATTTTATAAATGTTTTAATTATTTTCATTCTGTTTGCTGTTTGTTATATAGGGACCACCTGGCCCTCCTGGACCCCCAGGACCACTAGGAAAAGAAGGGCCAAAGGTGAATTTTACACACACTTTCAGTATTGTATCCAATGTATTACTCATTATTAATAATTGTTAAGTTGGTAAGTTTTCCTAGCCATTGCCTAAAAACAGCATAAAACAGATGTGCTAAAACTAGTGATTGTCAGGGACGAATGAGTTATTCAGCAAGATCATGAAAAAGATCAAATCTGCATTTTGTTTTGAGTACATCTTTTTTTTTCTTATCCAAACAGGGTGAACTTGGCTTGCCTGGGCCTGCTGGGATAGATGGTGAAAAGGTAATAACTAGTTTAACATATTTATGATTATCAGATGTTATACAACATTCCCAGTCCAAGAATCATATTGGACGAGAGGCGTTCCAAGAGTGCTGACATACAGTAGTACAACAGCACTGGGGAGCGTTACTGTTCGTATCACTTACGTATTGATGTGTTCATTACAAACCACAGTAATGAGAGTAGTGCAGAAAGATAGATGTGTAGATTTTAATTAATCTTTTTCGCATTATATATTTACGCCAGTAGGTGGCGACAATTTAGTGTATTTTGTGTGTGTTGAGTGAGTTTTCCAATCATTGATGCAAACTAGAATTGTCGTTCACAATCAAAACAATGGAAGTGAGCTCAAAAAGATTTGCTCAAGATTTGCTCAAAAACACAGATTCGTTCATGCAAGACCCCAAGTATTTCACTTTGGATTGTACATTTGTCTGGACCAACATACCTTAACTTATTTAGGAGAAGTGTGCTATTACGTCTTTAAAGATGCTGTAAGTGATTTTAGTGTTCTGAGCTTTCACGTGACTGAGCCGTTGAATTAGCCACACCCCCTCATTCCAAAACCCCGCCCTCCAAAGATAATTTTGAGAGCAAAAGAGCAGCATTGTTTGTTCCTGCGGTTGTCAAATTCAACAGTGGCACAATAGAGCCCTCAAGTGACAAACACTATGAATCGTAGCCTCAGTGATCCGCATCAAATGAGAAAAATGACTGACTTAATTTGATACAATATATATATATATATATATATATATATATATTTATTTTTTCTGATCAGGGTGATAAAGGAGACTCTGGAGAGCCTGGTGAAGCTGGAGAAAAGGGTGAGAAAGGAGAAATGGGCCTCTCTGGACCCACTGTAAGTTAAATATGTAAATAAATAAATACATAAATAAATAAATTAAGCATTGTTAATCTAAATTAAAATGTTGTTTGTGTTTTAGGGAATGGATGGGCAGAAAGGACAAAAAGGAGACTCTATACTAGAGGACAATCTGGTCAGTCTAATTGTATCCAAATTAATTCACTAATTCATTCATACTCTATTTACTTTAACTGTGTTTCTGTAAATGTCCATAGGTTCAGATGATTTCACAGCCAGGACCACCAGGACCTCCAGGTCCAGCTGGACCTCCCGGATACATGGTGAGACACATTTGAGACTTACATGATAATATTGTGAAACAATACACTTTCAGTTCACATGACTGATGAGAATGAACTTTAAAGGGACAGTTCACCCAAAAATGAAAATTCTCTCATCATTCCCTCACCCTCATGTTATCCCAGATGTGTATGAGTTTCTTTCTTCTGCAGAGCACGAACAAAGATTTTTAGAAGAATATATCAGCTCTGTAGGTCCATACAATGCAAGTGAATGGTGATCAGCACTTCAAAGCTCCACAAAGCACAGACAATAGTAGTAAAAGTAATCCATTCGACTCCAGCGGCTATGTGAATGTCTTCTAAAGTGATACGATAACTTTGGTTGAGAAACAGATCAATATTTATGTCCTTTTCACTATAATCGCTTATTTCCATTCGCTCTCCAATGCCATGAGGTAAATCAGTTTACACAGCCCCTTGCGTGAAGAAAGCACATTGGCATGTTCACGCAAGAACTGATGCGATACAACCAGAAGTGTAGCTCGATTGGTTTACATTAATTTTGCTTTCATTTGAACATGCCAGCACGCTTGCTTCACACAAGAGGCTGCGTCAACTGATTCCTCTCATGAACGTGCATTGGAAAGTGACTGGAAATAAACAATTATAGTGAAAATGACTTAAATATTGATCTGTTTCTTACAAAATCGATCATAGCACTTTTATAAGACATTCATTTAACCACCAGAGATATGTGAATTACTTTTACTTTGATTTGATATTCTTTTTGGAGCTTTAAAGTGCTGATCACCATCCACTTGCATTGTATGGACCTACAGAGCAGAGATATTCTTCTAAAAATCTTCGTTTGAGTTCCACTGAAGAAAGTCAGTCATACACATCTGGGATGTAAGTAATCCATTTTCAATGGGATTCAAAAAGAATGTGGTTATAGTTAAGTAAATAATTTGTTGGATAATAATTTAGTATATGCAATTAATTGATGCTTAATGAAAAATATCGCAAGATCATACATTTTAGACGTGATATCATTCAAAGATTGTAACATTCATTATTTGTGTTTTAGGGTCATCGTGGCATTCCGGGTCCAAAAGTAAGTGTTTTTTCTTCTCTTGTACATTGAATTGATGTGGCCTGTAGGACAGTGGGAGGCTTATGGTCAGTGATATGAGAACAAAGCAAACAATATATATAAGGCACTTAAAAAGTCAATAAGGCAATCAGTATTGCAATATCTCTGAATTATCAGAGTTTTTATATGTAATGGATTAATAATATTTGTGAATATTATACATCTAATTCTCTTTATTAGGGGCCTTTCTCTATAATATTGATAAATGTGATTAATTCAATCTCATGTAATTAATTTGATACAATTTTTTAAACAATTTATAGCCCTAATTAGTATACATTATGTAGAAATGTACATTAACCAAGATTAATAATGCTGTAAAAAATAATGTTCATTGTTAGATCATGTTAACTAATATTAATGTTTATATGAGATAAATGTAAAGTGTTACCATTAAGTTTTAATATTTATTTAATAATAAATGTAGAGATATCCAGTTAAATCTTTCTACATGTATTGTGTCTAATGCTGTGTTGAATGTTGTATTTGTAGGGTGATCCGGGGGAAATTGTTAAAGGAGAAAAGGGAGAAACCGGTGCACCAGGAATTCAAGTGAGAACACATAATCCCATAATGCATTAGTCCACGAATAAAACTAAGAGTCATATTCCCAGGGCGTGCTCCAGTCAGGTTTCCTATGCAACCAATTGGCCCGGTTGCTAGGGTGGGTAGAGTCATCTTAACCTCCTCGTGGTCACTATAATGTGGTTCTTGCTCTCGGTGGGGCGCGTGGTTGGTTGTGCATGGATGCTGCAGAGAACAGCATGAAGCCTCCACACGCATCATGTTTCCCCGTTAACATGCGCAACAAGCCACGTGATAAAATGCGCAGATTGATGGTCTCAGATGCGGAGGAACTGAGATTCGTCCTCTGCCACCCAGATTGAGGCAGGTCACTACACCACCACGAGGACCTAGAGCACATTGGGAATTGGGAATGCCAAAAATGGGAAGAAAAGGGAAGAAAATCCAAAACAACAAACAAAAAAAAAGAGCCATATTCATAATCATTTCCAAATATAACAACATCCATAAACCTACACTGAAAATAAAAAAAAAAATATATATATATATATATATACTTGTTTCTGTTTTATAGGGCCTACAGGGTCTGCAAGGGCCCCCAGGGGCAACAGGATTAGTTGGTCTTCCTGGCACAAAGGGTGAAAAGGTAAAGAAATAATCATACGAGTAAAAAGCATCAAATTCTAAACCTTATCATAATGCCAGAAAGTTATATGACATTGGTAAAACTCAGATTGGCTGCTGATAAAATGTACAATGTGTAGCTACAATGATAATGTGTTTTTCTACATAGGGAAAACAAGGGGAACCTGGATTAGATGTGAGTACAAATCAGTGATATTTGTGATCCCTCCTTTGTGTCTCATAGGAAAAGAAGCTTAGTCTTGCTTATTTCAATGATTAATGAACTCTAGTGTATAAATGAGTGGTATATATTTACCACTCAATTATTATATATATTTTTGTCCTTGTGTTCCTGTATTGTAGGGTTTTTCTGGGGATAAAGGTGACAGGGGTGATCATGGGGAGAGAGGAGAGAAGGTAACGTATCACATTCACCTAATTTTCCCTCTGGAACTCAAAAATGTTTCTTCCATTCACACTTTTATTGTGGAGATTACTGATAGGAAGGTGCTGTGGGCATTTTTGATTATTCAAATTCTCTCATCCTTTACTCACCCTCATGCCATCCCAGATGTGTATGACTTACTTTCTTCTGCTGAACACAAATTAAGATTAAGATTTATGTGATTTTGGGAGCTTCAAAGTTAGCATATTTATACAGTTTAAATTGGTAAAAAAATAAAAATAAATCTTGTTTCATTTTGATTAAAGGAAAGAAACATGTAGCCTGTTTACCTGTAGCACCTCCCCTTGAATGGTCATGTATTCATAAAATGTTGGATTGAAATGAAGTCATATTATTGTTACAAGCATTTATGATATAAAAAAAGATATAGTAATAAATTATTTTCAGTAAGTAGTTATTAGCATTTTATTACATCTGCATAAATGTGCAATAAAGCAGTAATAGGCACCTAAACAGTATAACAATGCTATATGTCTGAAACATGAAATATTTGAATTAACACGGTTCATCCTTTTCACAGGGAGATCGCGGCCCTGTTGGAAAGAGAGGACTCAAGGGAACGAAAGGAGAACAGGGACCCCCGGGTCTGGACCAGCCCTGTCCCGTGGTGCGTGCAAGCTACTTTTGAGCTGTTTATATTTGTTGATGTGTTTCAGAGTCATACTGCTGAAAACCAGGTGAAAAAACATCCCGGGTAATTTCGTCATGAACGACAAAGCGTCCCATCTGGGAACACAGACATTTCACAGACATCTTTTCCCTTTTCTACATTTCCTTGCTTTGTCTTCTGTATGGGCTGCTATTCTTTTTCAGTTTCACTTTGATTGGTCTCTCCAGTATGTATGTGTCTGTTGTTTGTTTTTAGTCACTATGAGTGTATACATTGTATATCTTGCTGGCAGGGCTCTGATGGATGTAAAAGAGAGGCAATGGGAACGGGGCGTTTGGCCCCAGAGGCCCCATGCCCACTGGTACAGTATATGTGCCTGCTCTCTCTCTCTATCTGCACTGTTTGTTGCACTGATGCATGCAGTTTTCTCAGCCTTCCTGTTCTTCCTTTTCTACTGCTTTTTTAACTGTTCTTTGTCTGTCACTTACAAACAGTACTGTGGAAAAGTTTTAGGCACATAAAATGCTTCACAAAAACATTTGTCTTCAGACGGTTATTTATATCTTCAGATTTAGTGTGTCAATAGGAAATATAAATGTTAAGACTCCCAAACATTACTTTTGCATATAGAATAGATTAGAATAGAAGAACAGGAAGCCCTGCAACAGATGTCATGGTCCCCACAGAATACTGAGTGAGTCTAGGATTAGATATAGAGAGACAGAAGCAATTGAGACAGCCTAAATAAACTGAAGAACTGTGACGAATTCTCCAAGAAGTTTGGAACATTCTATCTGCCAACAACCATGAGAAACTGTGTCCAGGTGTATCTAGGAGAATTGGTGCTGTTTTAAAGGCAAAGGTGGTCACACCAAATATTGATTTAGCTTTTTGTTGTTTTCTGGACTTTGTATGACATTAAGTGATAAATGAAAACTATTTATTACATTAATTTTGTAGCCATCCTCACTATGCAACATGTTTCACTAGTGCCTAAAACCTTTGCACAGTAATGTACATATAACAGCATGTAACAAAATGCCTCTGAGGTTATTTAACAAAGATTATAAAGATAGTTTAGATACATGATTCATTACAAGTTATGAAGATATTTTCAATATTCTATTAATGGTTCTTGATTAGCATTACTGTTATCATGTCAAGTCAAGTCAAGTAGTTTTTAATTGTCGTTTCAACCATATACAGTTAGTACAGTACACAGCGAAACGAGACAACATTCCTCCAGGCCCATGGTGCTACATAAAACAATATAGGACAAACACAGAACCACATGAGGCTACACAGACTAAATAACATACCTATATAAAGTGCATGTGAAAACGTGTGCAAAAAGTACGGGACAGTATAATAAATTACTAACAATGAACAGGACAACAGACACAGTGAGAGACAGTGCAGCGCCGACCAGTACACAGTAGTGCAAAAAGATGACAGTTTGTAAAAATGCCAAATGTAAATATAACATACTATGAGATAGTGTTCTATGCACATAGCAGTTATTGAGGTAGCAGCCAGTTATAAAGTGACAGTAATTAAAGTGCAACTCAGGACGTGTGTGTGTGTGTCAAACCAGTCTCTGAGTATTGAGGAGCCTGATGGCTTGTGGGAAGAAGCTGTTACACAGTCTGGCCGTGAGGGCCCGAATGCTTCAGTACCTCTTTCCAGATGGCAGGAGGGTGAAGAGTTTGTGTGAGGGGTGTGTGGGGTCGTCCACAATGCTGTTGGCTTTGCGGATGCAGTGTTTTTTGTAAATGTCTTTGATGGAGGGAAGAGAGACCCCAATGATCTTCTCAACTGTCCTCACTATCCTCTGCAGGGCTTTCCGGTCCGAAACGGTGCAAGTCTCAAACCAGGCAGTGATCCAGCTGCTCAGGATGCTCTCAATAGTCCCTCAATAGAATGTAGTGAGGATGGGGGGTGGGAGATGTGCTTTCCTCAGACTTCAAAGAAAGTAGAGAGGCTGCTGGGCTTTCTTGGTAACAGAGCTGGTGTTGAGGGACCAGGTGAGGCTCTCTGCCAGGTGAACACCAAGGAATTTGGTGCTCTTGACGATCTCCACAGAGGAGCCGTCGATGTTTAGAGGAAAGCGTTCACCTTGTGCTCTCCTAAAGTCAACAACCATCTCTTTTGTTTTGTCGACATTCAGAGACAGGTTGTTGGCTCTACACCAGTCCGTTAGCCGCTGCACCTCCTCTCTGTATGCTGACTCATCATTCTTGCTGATGAGACACACCACGGTCGTGTCATCGGCGAACTTGATGATGTGATTCAAACTGTGCATTGCTGCACAGTCGTGAGTCAGCAGAGTGAACAGCAGTGGACTGAGTACACAGCCCTGGGGGGCCCCAGTGCTCAGTGTGGTGGTGGTGGAGATGCTGTTCCCAATCCGGACTGACTGAGGTCTCCCAGTCAGGAAGTCCAGGATCCAGTTGCAGAGGGAGGTGTCCAGGCCCAGCAGGTTCAGCTTTCCAATCAGGTGCTGGGGAATGATTATGTTGAATGCTGAGCTGAAGTCTATGAACAGCATTCGAACGTATGAATCCTATTTATCTAGGTGGGTGAGGGCCAGATGGAGGGTGGTGGTGATTGGATCGTCTGTTGAACGGTTTGGACGATACACAGACTGCAGTGGGTCTAGTGAGGGGGGCAGCTGGGTCTTAATGTGCCTCATGATGAGCCTCTCGAAGCACTTCATGATGATGGGTGTGAGTGCGACAGGACGGTAGTCTTTGAGGCAGGACACTGAAGACTTCTTTGGCATGGGGACGATGGTGGTGGCCTTGAAGCACATTGGAACGACAGCGCTGCTCAGAGAGATGTTGAAGATGTCGGTAAGAACATCTGCCAGCTGGTCTGCACATCCTCTGAGCACTCTGCCAGGAATGTTGTCTGGTACAGCAGCCTTCCGTGGGTTGACTCTACATAGAGTTTTCCTCACATCAGCCGTGAAACAGAGCACCTGGTCGTTGGGAGGAGGGGTGGTCTTCCTCGCCACCACGTCGTTCTGCACTTCAAACCGAGCATAGAAGTTGTTCAGCGCATCTGGAAGGGAGGCATCTTTGTCACAGGCAACTGATGTTGTCCTGTAGTTGGTGATGGCCTGGATGCCCTGCCACATGCGCTGCATTTTTTTTTGTCTAACAAGTCATGCGCTATAGTAAAAGTGTTTAGATGTCATAAGATAGCATTGTATGAGGAACAGGGCAATAAGTACGTATTTATTAACTGATAATCTGCTGGTTCACTCGTGATTTCCATAAAAGGGAAAAGGCATTGTTGCTGTAGCGCCTCTAGTGTTAGTTTCTCCAAGAAAATGGCAGGATACCTACATAGAGGCAAGTAAAAATAATTTTGCAAAAATGCAGGTATAGTAACGTGATTCTTTGAGACCAGTTTTGTTAACTATGCATGCACAACTGGCCTAGACACAAAGATTGGTTAGTATTTTGTGCCATTTGTGCGTGCCGTTCACTAAATTTGTGAATTGTAATTTTCAATTTATATAATGTTGCATGAAATTTTATTTACATGAGGTTTATAATAAATTACATAATAACTTGCAATACTTTGAAAATTGATTTCTGGCTCTTACATCTTTTTAATTAATACATTTTGTTGTTTGTTCAAAAGGGTCCAGATGGGTTTCCAATACCAGGCTGCTGGCACAAGGTCAGTTAACTTTTATATTTATTGGTGATACTTCAGTAACCTTGTCTGTACAGTTCATGTGCATGACTTTAACATTAACAACTGTCCATCTGAAAAGAACTGACTACAAATCTGCATCACTATAAGTGTACTTTTGAGTTTCATTATATGCGTTTATATGCACAATATGTTGATAACTACCAAAAATAATTTTATATAAAAAAAATTACTAGACAATAAATAAGTTTAAGGCATTTTCATTAGATTTGAAATGATTGATTATGCTTGATTGTACTTAATTAGAAACATATGCAGGCATGCGCATGACACTTGCACACATTAGATTAGCTGGTAAGAATGCCGGTGAAGGTGTTTACATGCAGAATGAAATCAGGTTAATGGGCAAAAATCTATGTGTGCCGACTGGCTTAAACTTTTATGACCTTACCCTGATGAAAGAAAATCAGCCTCTTTATGACCTTAAAGGGGAGAGGAATAATGTGTTTCTCGATCTTTTAACATATAATAGTTCATTTTACTACAAAAACATACTGTAAGTTTCAGAACTAAAAACTTTCTCCACACTGCAAAAAGAGTATTTGTTGAAACCAAGATGTCAAAATGACTCGTTTTCTACTTCCTCCACATTGTGATGTCACACTGCAGTAGACATTTGTGTCTGACCACCTCCACCAAAACACATAAAAGCCATAATTTACATAATTACTTCTGTAGCCCCGCCCAGTAGCGGTGAGCAGTTAGATGGCAATGAGAGAGCAAATCAGTCAAGAGCAAAGACCCAATCACAATAGTGGGCGTTTACTGTAAAGTCTTAAAGGAGAAGCAGCATCAAAACTGAGCGTTTCTGACAGAAGATCAGAATTAGGGTGGAAAATAATCATGTTTTAACAATATATATATTATATATATATATATATATATATATATATATATATATATATATATATATATATATATATATATATGTGTGTGTGTATGTGTGTGAAAAATGTCACTATTATTGTAAGTGCATGTCAAATGACATATTAAAATAATAAAAAAAGACACGTCATTACCCCTTTAAACATTGTCAGCATATTAAGCATAATAATATTGTAAGATTGTGCATGTAAACACGCTCAGTAATTAAGATGTTAGATTGTTTGGCTTTGGTTTTCCTCTAACATCGGTTGTTGTTTTTTTGCAGTGATGTGTAACCTGAGGCATGACGTCTGTACATATTGATGTGATATATGTGGCAATTTCAAACAGCTTTCTCTTTTTAAATATTTTTACATTTTATAAAGCCGGGAGACTTTGATGAAGATTCATCAGTTATTTTTTAATAAAGCTTTTTTTTTCTTTTCTTCTGAAACTTTGGACCAAATAGTGGATGCTACCTTTTTTGTATCTACTTGGATTAAACAATCCAAATAAAAATATTTTTATCAAAACATTTACAGAAAAGATGACAGTATTCTTCACTATAAGCTAAGCTGCCTGTAAAGTGCTCACGGACTGTTGCATGGGCATGCTGGACTGACCAACTCAAATGCTGCGTAACATTGGTGGGAGTTTTGCATCACATCCCTGTTTGTTTTTAAAGGAACAAGGGATGCTTCAGAAACTCAAGAGGAAGCATCTCTCCCAGTCTTGATGGTCTCCAAGAACACAAGGAGTATAATTGACTTAATGGTCCCTCAAAAGACAGCATCTCAATAATATCAGTTAATATTGACTGTCCTCAGTGTGTAAGTCGTATGAGGCTGCGAACAGCCCTCAGTTTCGTCAGTATTTTTTTCATGGAGGAACTTTACTTAGACGAGCTCTTGGAGAGGTTGTGAGATCAGGGATTGGCCTCATGGATGCAGTTGCTCAGCAACAGCAACATGGGAAGCTCTGACATGGAATGATACAGAACAGATCATTATTTTGGAAATACTATTGAACAGTAATTTACTATGATTTATTTCTGTTACTGTTAAACGTTTGGTTTATTTCGTTTTATTTTGTTTTATTTTTTTGTTTTTTGGCCGATTAAGATCAGCATCAGGAATTGACACCCAAAGACCAACTTTTGGAGTGCAAGCATTTCTATGTTATTGCAATGGAATATAATCATTGACAGTAAAGGGAGATTCTACGTCCATTTTAAAGCAGTGCAGCATAATAGTGAGCAAGAGAAGTGTGTTATATTGTATCTGTTTATTTTTCATTTCTTTAATACTACTGCATCTACATTTTGCTATATTTTGTTAGTGCACATTTGTTGTGAAACTTTGAATGAGATATGTTAACTGTGACTACCTGCCATTACAATCCCTTATACATATTCCATATGATTTGTTCATAGTAATTTATGGTATGTGCTGATTGCCTTTTGAAGATGGTGATAACTGAAGATGTTTTTGTGAACAGATTTGAGGTTTTTGAAGCTGTTTTTACATTTAAGGAGGTATTGCTCTCTTATCTTTTATAGCATGAAAGCATAGAAAGTGTTAAAGAGCAATTTTGTTTATATTAAAATTATAAGTCATTGGTGAAAATGTGTGTATAAGCATTTATATATATATATAAATGATCATTTAACCATAACCAATTATAATATAACCAGTGATGAATTTGTGTAAAGTTCTTAAATACTTATGTTACTACACAGATACTAGGTTTGGATTTTTATGAGCATTATATGACAGACTATGTGTTTTGAGAAGCTTTGATTTAAATAACTTTAAAAAGCATCTTCATTGACCAATAACATAATTGAAACATTTTATAAACAAAATAGAATGGCGTGAAATTACCAAAACTTTTTACTGTGTAACTTTTGTTTTTCATTTTATTTACAGTGTTTTAAAACGCAAAGAATGTTGTAATATGAAGATATTAAACGATTTTGCTGCTGAATCAGTCTTTGTATTTAATAGTTTATATGGGATAAATAACAGCATCCTTAGCTACTGCTTGACAGCCATAACATTCATTCATATGGCTTCCTAAAATATGTGTTATAAAATATAAATTAAAGTTTGTTACAAGTTAACCAAACATTTGAGACAGAGAGAGAGAGAGAGAGAGAGAGAGAGAGAGAGATGGAGCATGTATGATCACCTGTTGCCACTCCCAACCAAAGATACTGTAGTCTGTTAGTCAGCTTTCTGAAGATAATGTCATTTTGATCAAACTCATCCTATTTTCTAAGTGGAGAAATAGCCATTGAAGCAGGGGTATTCTATGGAGATAGAATAGTTGCATATTAACATGCAAATGGAAAGAGATTCACAAATAGAAAGTTGGCTCAGAAATAAATTTAATGAGATCCACAAATAAATGTAAGGAGTTTCACAAAAATAAAGTGAATTCACAAATAAATAAAATGAGATTTGGAAACAAAAAAAAAAAATTTACAAATATATTTTTTAACTCACAAACATATCTTTGTCCAGCATTAATTTATGAATCATGTGCTTTTATATGTGGATCGCTTACTGTGCATTTTCAGATCGCTAAACACATTTGTCGATTTTGAAACAAATTTAGCATCAAGATGTGCACACAAATCTACAAATAAGTGGACTCCACCCATCGTCTACTCAAGCCAATCGGACCAATCGTAGCAGATTCTATCTTCAACCAATCACACTTCGTTTTACTGTATCTAGATAGATACAACATGCTACGATTGACCAGAGTCACAGCGCTCTCATGAGCATGGAATCAATTACATATAGATAAGCTCCAAGGCCGCAAACTTTTAAACAAAAGGGTATTCATTTATGGTTTGTGCACCTAAGATCATGTAATATGATCCGTTTTATAAAGACACTATCTGTACCACTGATATTTTGTAGCATCTAGTAGTGTGTCTGTTTGGATCTGCCATGGAAGAGTAAAAGTTTTGATGACACATTTCAATCAAGCAACTTAAAATTAAAATAGTAGACTCATACAGTCAGCCAGCGCAACAAATGCGCAATTTTCAGCTGTCGACATTTAACAAGGCATTACAATACACATGTTTATAACAGAAAGAAAATTATACAAACCTTACAGTGATGGATTATGACTTGCAAAGGCCCTGGGGCCAATTATCTCCAAGGGTCCCCCTCCACCCAAATGTTGTGGAGTGGGTGGGTTGTTCGTTGTTCATGGTCAAAAATTGTTGAGCGGGGGTGGGGGTGTTCGATGTTCATGGTCAAAAGTTGTTGAGTGGGGGTGGGGGTGTTCGATGTTCATGCCCAAAAGGGTTTACAAGCAGGGGGGATCACCAAACTAGATTGCGCAGCCTTAAAGCCCAGGGCACCCCCCGAACAGTCAAGGGCCCCTGGTAGTCAAGGGCCCAGTCAGTAATCCATCCCTGGAACATAAAATCACAGTATTCCTCTGATGGCGTCCGAATCTTAAAAAGTTTGTGGTCTTGGAGCTTATCTGTATGTAATTGATTCCATGCTTATGAGAGCGCTGTGACTCTGGTCCCGCCCTGATAGTAAAACGAAGCGTGATTGGTCGAAGATAGAACATGCTACGATTGGTCCAAGTAATGTGGCCATTATCTGATTGGCTTGAGTAGACGATGGGTGGACTCCACCTATTTGTGAACTTGTGTGCTTTTCTTGACAGCGTGAAGCAAATAATCCACAAAGAAATGTGCACGAATCACAAATGAATGCTGGACAAAGTTATGTTTGTGAGTTTAAAATTATATTTGTAAATAACTGATTATTTGCAAATCTCATTTTATTTATTTGTGAATTCACTTTATTTTTGTGAAACTTTTAAGGGACCACCTTTGCCTTTAAAACAGCACCAATTCTCCTAGATACACCTGGACACAGTTTCTCTTTGTCGTTGGTAGATTGGATGTTCCAAGCTTCTTGGAGAATTCGTCACAGTTCTTCAATCATATTTAAGTTATACTGTACATTTATAGTTTCTATTAATAAAATGTGCCTTGTATATGCCTTTTTAGAATAATAGCCTAATAATAATAATTATTATTATTTTATTGTTTAAAAAAATATTATTTTATAATTTTTTTCTGTCCAGATGATGCTGAATTTGTAGGCTACATTATCTGTGGAATATGTTGTTAACTTTGGTTTCTCCTGGTATTTCTGATATTATTATCTGTATGAAACAGAATTTTCAGTTGTCTGTTCATGTTTAACAACATTATTCTGGAGGCTCATACATGTTGCAGTGAATAAGAAATACAAATTCAAACATTAAAATAAACTAAAATAAAATCAATATAGCAAACAGGTGAAAGTCTCGTGAGACTATCAGGAATTTTTACGATAGGACACCATTATTTAGTTAAATAAAAATAATAATAATGTTACATTTATGTAGTGCCTTACTAGAGCTCAAGATCACTTCACATTTAAAAATGTAACACAGATTAAAGAAGAAGAAAAAAAGACAGTTTCAGTTACTTTGTTTTACATAAGGACAAGGGCATAACCAGGAAATTACTTTTGGGTGGGCCTCAACAAAAATGGTTGAAAAACTATGTTTTAAATATAAATTTGAAGTCAAAGAATAATCTCTAATATTCTGGGTGTTCACCCTTAGCTACGCCACTGCATAAGGAGGAATATTCCTAATAGATTAATTCTCTATGGAGAATTTAAAACTTTATGGAGCATTTGAACTTTTTCAGAATAAAGTCTTAACCTGATAATTACCTTAATCGCTGATGTGAACATAAATGTGGTCAACTTTAAGAGTTGTAAATAAATACATGAGAATCTCATGTGAATCGTGTTATACATTAACATAGACAAGTGGAAAGTGTATATGATGTCATATCTTAATGTTACACTTGATAAGCTTCAGATGTGAACAATTAACAGAGTGGAGACCGTGCTCATCTGATCTGAAATCACAACGTGCACATTTTCATTCATAATGTTTACACATTAGAAATATTGTCTGCACAGATTCATAAATTATTTGTATGTTTATTTAAAATGTTGCTATATCCGTGTGCTTTTTGTATAATCAGTCATACAAATATATTTTCTAATATTATGATTAATCGGTTATTCGTTTTAATTATTACTCGTGCCTTTCCGAATAATGTATTCGGCTATGAGCACATCCCTAATATGTTTTCTCCGATGTGGAATCTCTAGTAAGAGATAAGCGCCTTGAGTTTGTGTAATTAATCAGTCTGTTGTGTCTCTCAGCTCTGATGAGCCTTAATGCTGAAGTTGTTAGTTTAAAGCCATTTAAAGCTATTTCCTAGCTTTAGTTGTGTAGTAGTAATCCGAGTGATCATGTAGTGCTGATGAATGAAAACACTGACTGATGCTAACTTCCTCACCAACTGGCTCATATTACACACACAAAAAAAATGGTCTTTTGCCACCACCTGCTCGCTAAAATCAGTAATGTCACAAAATTAAATGTTAAGTGACACATATAGCTCTTAGCACATCTGTACTGCTTTTACACGTTAGTTTAAAATGTTACACAAGCGGAGTGATGCAAAGAGTGAAATGTCAGATTGCTGATGGTGTCCAGTCAGTACTCACAGAACGTCTCTAGTTCAATCAGATTTGAGGACCGGAACTAACTGTTGTATATTTAAGCAATATCACACAAGTAAGAGTGCGATATGGCCCTACATCAGCACTGCTGTGAACCGGCCACAGGTAAACACAGCAGTGCTGATTTAGGGCCATATAGCATGATTGTGAGTGTGATATTGCTTACTGATAACAGTTCAATGAACAAGTAAATCAAATTAAAATAAAATTATGTTCTGAGACATCAGCACTCTTGGAATGTAGGACTGGAACTAACTGTTGTATATTAGAATATAGAAGATGCAGTCCCTGACATGTAAACTATATGAAAGGTTAATTGTTGGTCTCTATAGGCACTGCGCAGTGATATATTAACTTGGTGAATAGGCATTTTGTGTCATAAAAAAAAATGCATATTTTAGCACAATTGGCCGGTTTTATTGACCAGTCAGCATCCAGATCAAGAACTACCCAATTATTTTAAAGCTAAAAAGCATTACAACTTGTCAAATATAAGCTATTGTTGCTTGCCACTGTATTCATGCATTTTTGCAAGATAATCTTGGTTATTTCAAATTCTAAGGTAAACAAGTAGATGATTTATCAAGTTTTAACAAGACGACATTACAGGAAATTTTAGAATTGCAAGTGACATCTTTCAGAATAAACAAAACAGAACAACCAAAGTTGTTCATTGTGCTTTTATTAGAAATCAAATAATCCAAACTTAAAAATATGAACAGAGTAATATATGGTTGCAACAAAACACGAGATGTTTAAAAGTTTGGCCTGAGATACCTAAAAAGTTGAGATTCCAGCACTACAAAGAAAAAGAAACTACAACAGGTCAAGTTAAACAGGAAGTGGAATATCTTAAAGGCAAAGCAGTTTCAACTACAAATGTATAAAAAAGGAATCACGCTTCAGCATATACAGAGAACCTTTTATAAAATTTTACTTCTGTGTCTGACAATGAAAGAAAAGAAAAAAAACAAATAGAAAAAGACTTTCGTGCTGAAGTGTCACACCCGGAAATACGAATGAGGTGCTTTCAGCATGCCAATACAAACAATGCTGTAGCTTATTGCACACAGGCAAGGATCGCACACAGGACATAAAATACCACATCAATACCATGTCATCTTGAATTAGCAGGACAAATAAATTAGAACACTGAAAAAAAAAGTAAAGTCTAGTTACAAAAACGGCACTTAAACAAGTTTCAACTCCGATGAATACCTGACTATGTTAGGTTGCATGTTCTGTTGTGTCATTGAACAGCATTGTGAACAAGAACAGCATTATATACTACACAATGTTTGATAGATGTACTTAACAACCAAAATGTGCTGTTGTCATTGTTGGAATCTATCAATCTAATGATAAATACTGTTGAAACATACTGAACACATAAGATTTTTAGAATATTCCACAAAATTCATAGCATAAGATGAACTCATAAATTATGCATTTCACACCTACACAAAAAAAAAAAAAAACTATTCCAGAAGCTTACTGGTAATATGCATATTTCGATCATCATTTTTGTGTCACTTTTTATATCTGTGAATTTGAACTACAGCAATCAAAAGCACTGACACAGCAATGGTGAAATAATCTAAAAAAAATAAATAAAAAAAAACACCTTTTCAAATATTAGTAAATCTCATACTTGGGGGAAAATGCTAAAAAAAAAAAAAAAGTACATAAAATAACTATCTAGGGTGTTTGGCACTAATGTAAGAGATGTCTCTCACCTAATTTAAAGGGTAAATCTAAGTTAGAGAAGAAAGAAAAAGTGTGTTTTGTAAGAGTGTGTTTGATTGCAAGAGACCATATAAATGGCAAGTGACAATTTGTGCAGTAATATGTGTTTGTGGAATTCAAAAGGTGAGGAAGCTTAAGAGAGTTCAAGACTTGTGGGGTCAGAAGCCAGAGGGAGTGAGAATGTTCATATCTCGATGTCTCAGTCTGTGACAGGATGTTTTCTTGCCCTCTTCGCCACTCATCTCCATCTTGGTGGATTGGAAGTTGGCGGGATCTTCAACCATGGCATTAACTTGAGTCTTGATGGCATCCATGGTATTAGACTTCTGAACCCCAAAGTACGACTGCACCGTGAATCCCCCTGTGGTCATGGAAACAGCAAAAAGAAACAAAAACATTAAACTTGACCCTATTTACTTTCTAAAAAATGCATCCTTATAATTTGACCAAAGCATTCTGAAAAATCTGATAAATACTTAATATTTCAGTGCAGCGGCACTCAACAACTGATTACAGCACTAATAAATATGAGACTTGTCTAAAATTAGATTTCCCTTCAACATCCCATAATGCCACAGGACTTTCATCAGCTATACAGACTGAAAAATGTTATGGCAAAAATCTATCAAAAGTCAACTAGACTTCTTTCATAAAACTTTCACTCTATATAACAGCAATGATAATTAGCATTTTTTTTTTCCTTTTCATTTTTGATGAAAATTTACTTTTAAACTAGACAATATTTCATCAAGACTTTTTTTATCATTTTCTTCCATTTTACTCTGACTAAAATGGAATATCATTTTAATGGACAAAAATAACTTCAGTCGACGACAATGTACGAAATGACAAAAACATGTATCAGACTATAACCAAACTTTAACCATATAATGTAATATTTTGAAACATCTAAACTGCTCTACAATTTAAACATATTGATAAAAATGTTTTACTCCTTAAGAAATTAATTGTAATATTGAATCATATGTATAAAATCATGAGCACTCAGATGAGATGAGGACTCTAGTAACCTTATAAAAGCTGCTTTATTCTACATGGGGCAGGGGAGCCCTCATGGGGGCTGCCATTTTAGAATCACATGACCAGCTGAATACTACTCGCTTAATCTCAGTAACCGTCTTGTTATTGGACACTTTCACTCTTGGATTAAATGAATCATGTCTGATTGCGAATAGTGAATTTCTACAAACTTTTGTCCAAGATGACACGCGCAAAAATGTACTGAATGCACCTTTAAACAACATGAGAACACAGTCCTGAAATCCTGAGCTCCTTTCTTTTTAAATAAATACATAAATAAAACAGTGTTGTTGCATTGTTAATATATTGCAAAATGAACATTATTTGCCACTGCATCCACAGATGCAAGATAAGGCTTTACGATGCAAAGTAGAAGCCATACGTCAACACTGTCCGAAGCGCTGGTCATTTTGACAACAGTTCATTTTAATTAAAACCGTTTGATTATCATCGCAATGCATTTCTAAAAAAAAAAAACCCTTGGTCAACGAATATTTCCATCAGTAATTTTGTTGACAAGATGTTTGACTTTGATTCAAAATATACAACAGGTTCTTGCCAGGTGTGTTGGTCTCTGATCCCGGGTCAGTGGGGGATTTCTGCACAATGGAGCGCACCCCAAAGAGACTCCACCGCTCACCTCCCCGTCCACCTCCTTCATTACCACCCATTGAAACGCTTGTGATGACACTGCTGATCTTAGACTGGGAGTATCAGAGGTCAGGATCCTGGCTGAACCAACTCCTGTTTAAAAAGAGGGGTGAAAATGATCAGTACATTTATTCCTCAATGCTTCATATTTTAAATGTGACTCATTTTCACTGTTAAAAGTCAGTATATATGAATTTTAAGTCATAAGTTTACATACACCAAAGCCAAATACATTTAAACTCAGTTTTTCACAATTCCTGACATTTAATCGTAGAAAATATTCCCTGTCTTAGGTCAGTTATGATCACTACTTTATTTTAAGAATGTGAAATATCAGATTAATAGTAGAGAGAATGATTTATTTCAGCTTTTATTTCTCTCATCACATTCCCAGTGGTTCAGAAGTTTACAAACACTGTTCGTATTTGTTAGCATTGCCTTTAAATTGTTTAACTTGGGCCAAATATTTTGGGTAGCCTACCAAATTTGCTGGAATTTTGTCCCATTCCTCCAGACAGAACTGGTGTAACTGAGTCAGGTTTGTAGGCCTCCTTGCTCGCACATGCTTTTTCAGTTCTGCCCACAGATTTTCAATCAAATTGTGGTCAGGGCTTTGTGATGCCACTCAAATACCTTTACTTTGTTGTTCTTAAGGATGAACCAGACATGTGGAGGTCCTAAAAATTTTTTTTTCCTGAGGACTTATCTAATTTATTTTGATTGTCCCATGATGTCAAGCAAAGAGGCACTGCAGGTTGAAGGTAGGCCTTAAAATACATCCACAGGTACAACTCCAACTGACTCCAATTAGTCTATCAGGAGCTAATTGTCTAAAAGCTTGATGTAATTTTCTGGAACTTTCCAAGCTGCTTAAAGGCACAATTAACTAAGTGTATGTAAACTTCTGACGCAAAAGTAAAACAGTCGGTCTGTAAACAATAGTAGGAAAAATGACTTGTGTCATGCACAAAGTAGATGTCCTAAATGACTAACCAAAACTATAGTTTGCTAATATTAAATCTGCGGAGTGGTTAAAAAGTTAGTTTTAATGACTTCAACCTAAGTGCATGTAAACTTCTGACTTCAACTGTATAAATCGATTGTTTACACGTAACCCAAACTACACCAGAAAACATAAAACTGTCTATATACCAATATGCCCACGAAATGATGCTGTGAGACTACTTTCACCTGTGACTGATGTTAGGATATGAGGGGAGTGACAAAGTGTTGGACTGCGCTGCGGCTGAAAGCTTGTCCTCTCTGAAGTCCTCGCTCGGCATCTTCAACTACTACAAGTAGTAGTAGTTGTTGTTAAAACAAACAATAGTAATAAATAACCATGTGCGCCATAAAAGTGTAGTACTCTCCCAATAATATATAAAACAGTATTTAGACACACGGCCATAAATAACAGCAAAACAGTTTATCCAGAGCTCATAACTACAAACGCATGAAACAAGTTATGAGGGCCCTCAAAAAAAAAAAAAGATCGATCCGTGAAACTAAATTTCCACAATAAACATCAAGCAAACTCCAGGATAATCTTAACATTAACATACCCATAACAGTTGATAGTAGAACTCGAGACCATAAATGTTATATAACTAAGAACATCAACAGAAAATATAGCCGATGATCATAAAATGCCCGTCCTACTTAAATCATAATACAACTGCAGTGGATTTATGTTATCTAACGCCTCTCAAAACCAAGGCCAGTTAATGCGTCATTCCAAACAGCTGATAGTGACACAATAATTCAATTTAGTAACTTTAACCTTTAAGATTTTAAATCATACGTTGTATTAATTCCAAGTCCTCGTGGCTCAACGTTCGTAAACGGGTCCTTGTTTACAACACCAAACTCACCTTTTCCGCTCTATAGCTCGTTTGTTGTCCGATCCAGCGGGATCTTCCATTTGCTCCATGTTTTTAAATTAAATATTCGTCAGTGGTATTCCAGTGTACAGGGAAAACACCAAAAATTCGTCGTTAAACAGGATTTTTCACGCGAGCGGAGATATGCCAAAGGAGAACAAGAATAACGCGTTCAGCCAAAATGACTGACAGGAAGTTGCATGTTTCAAAATAAAAGTCCACTGCGGCAGGACTGACTGACTCAAAATACAACGATCTTTTGAATTTATCTTAAGTGCCTATTTGTTTTTAATGAGATCGGCCTAGTGAGAGGGTAACAGACAAATATTGTCACTCGAGATGCTAAATTTAGACTAATTTGAGAGACACCCCGATCAGTAATTCGAACACTAATACATTTTATAGCAAATGTATTAAAGGGATCAAGAGATGCAGAACACTAATAAAGATTTTTAGAAAAATATCTCAGCTCTTTAGGTCCATACAAATCAAGTTAATGGTGACTAAAACACAGAAGCTTTAAAAACATCTGGGATGTCATGCGGGTGAGTAAATTATGAGAGAATTTTCATTTTTGGGTAAACTATTTCTTTAAAGGTGCACTCAGTATTTATTTATTTATTTTCACATGATAAGTTTTACTCTTAAAGAAATTAATTGTAATTTTGAAGCATGTGTATAAAATCATGGGCACTCACAAGAGATGAAGACTCAAGTCATATCAGTAATCTTATAAAAGCTGTTTTATTCTACATGGAGAGGGTCCACACATGGAGGCTGCCATGTTAGAGTCACATGACCAGCCGAACACTACTCGCTTAATTTCAGTAACCGTCTTATTATTGGACACTTTCACTCATGAATTAAATTAATCATGACTGACTGTGATCATTGAATTTCTACAATGCAACTGTAACTGAAAACCTTTCCATTTGAGTGATGCTGTATTCATGCCTCTAGGTGTGAGTGTAAGTCTAAGACGACAAACAAGAAAAATGATGCCTATAGTGCACCTATAATCAAGTCATAAACATATAGGCTGTAAAACAAAAAATATAGAAAGTGGAAAACCCATTCCAACTTTCTGTGCAACTTGGAGTGATATAACTGACTAAATCATTTATTACATTTCTTCATCCTTAATCATTTTAGGTAAGACACTAAACTTGTTAAACATACCATAATTCAATTTACACTCCCAATTGTCATTTAACAATAATAATAGGCAGAGAATTTAAAGTTCCACAGACACACTACAGTACATTAACCCCTAACCCTAACATTTCCTTACAAAAATGAACCAAGGTTTTACTACAGTAACTACAGTATTACCATGGTATTTTGTAGTAAAGTCACGTAGTAATCACAAAATTAAACAATTAAACAATTTCCTCACGGATGTAAAAAACAAAAAAAAAACTTTCAGCAGAAGTCTTTGAGACATTTATTATTTCGAATGTTTGTAAATCTGTCAATCCAAACTTTGTTATTTTGTATTTATTATTATAAGTAGTATTACAGGAAATATTAAGAGTGGAGACAGGAAACAGGATGGGAAAATGGTAGAATCGACCCCAGGTCCGTCCGCACTAAAAAAGCACATCTTCATCTTTACACACTACACCACTGAAGCAACAATTGATAGTGAAGTTTGTCTTTAATTATTTGTGTTCCACCAGGATATTGGAGTGCAAATAGCCGAGCTGTGTGGCAGGAGCAATTTACAGTGCAAAAACTCACCAATAATAATAATAATAATAATAATAATAATAATAATAATAATAATAATGCACACCAATAAAATTACTGATGGGTATTTATTTCTGATGTGACATGGAAGGCACTGCATTACAGCTCATTTTGCGTAGGACAAAATTTGGATTCATAGAAGAGATTGAAATTAAGCTACAAATAAATAATAAAAAAAAAACCCTGCAGTGACGTTTCTATGTAGTCTGTAATATCAAGCAAACGTTACAGTACATCCACTATACAGCACTGTCTCAGTGATCCATAATAACATTCATGTAAAATGAATCAGTGTAATTATGGTAACATTGCATCTCAAGTCTTAAGATTATGAATAAATAACAGTTTAACTACATCATGAAAAGTAAGAAATCCAGTACATTGGTCATATTGTTCCCTAAACATAAAAAATGAGAAGAGATTATTATTATTCGTCTAGAGAAAACAAGAGTAGACATTTCAATTTCTTCCCAAAAGGCCATGAACTAAACTTAAGATACACATTTACATGTTAACAGGTTTAAACCTGAAATACATTCCCTGGTTTAATGTCCTTATTAAAAAGAACAATTAATGAGTGTTATCAATAAATAACAAGTGTTATCTAATAAATGGTGTGAGAACACTTATTTCTCTCATTAAAGAATTCATAAACAAAGCACCATAAGTGAACTCTTTCTTCCATTCCTTAATATCCAGCATCATTGCAAACACTCTTTAAGACAAGTTGTTTTTACCTGTTACTGTATAAACTAAAACAGCATTTACAACTACACACAATTAAACATGAAAAGAACCCAGCGCTGTACAGTTTATCTGAGTTTCTAAACTATTATTGCTATGCAAACTATCTCCTTACGTTTTTGACTTCTTGATTCTCTTTAGACTGGTTTCCTGAGCACAGATTTACCATAGCACTAAACTAGTTTCTGACTAGATAAATCTCTGATAATGAAACAGGTCTTAAATATCAGATTTTTCTAAATGACTCCCATTTTCCAGTTTACTCTGTTTATATAATATACTTACAATATGATACTACTGCATGCAATTTATTTTCTTGGAGCAAGATAAACCTTCAGATGACTCATGCTCTTATTGGATTATAATGCCATATTTTTTTTATGTATCTTTCCTTTGAGTTCTCTTTAATACAATACATAGATGTGAAAAAACAAATGAAACATATTTGGCACAGGAATAGTGGAACGGTACCCCCTGAAATAAATGAAGTTACATGGTATCCATAATTCTGTTTTCAAGTCAATAAGGCGGGCATCACTTTGCGTGAGACAGTTTGATTGGTCATTCTTAAGGACATTTTCAAGGTGCAGAGCTGCAGATCATTCTTATAAACTGAGAATCAGCTCTTTCCACAAACTTCCCTTTGGAACCTATATGACACAACCGTGGACATCAAAATGCCAGTTAATCATTAAATACAACAACAACGACAACTCATTATTATTACTACTTACTTTCCAAGTATTTATTTGAAGAAATGTGCCTATAAATAACTCATGAGTATTGATTTTCCTTTCATTGTAGTGTGTGGCTATATTCAGAATAGCATTCAACCATAATACTTTCACTTTTTCTGTAATATGCTGTATAAATGGTGTGCATTACACACATTTTCTGTATGATTGAACCACAATTGTCCTCATTATTTGGCTGTATTGCAGAAAGACGTTTACTCAAACTTGGACAATAATGGAAGATGACCATATTCATTTATTAGATTATAACTGGCTGCCACTTGCTGAATTATATGGTACAAAAAATGTCAAGTGACAACAGTATAGTAAAATATTGTTTGAAATGTTTATTGTTGATTTTGCATACTGTTTCACATACTTAAAAATAGTAGAGTGTACAGTACATACTCTGCAGTATTCAGTGTGCTAGTTGCCTATCATATTCCGAATTGAGTATTAGTTTAAAGGAATATTTCGGGTTCAATACACGTTAAGATCGACAGCATTTGTGGCACTAAGTTGATTAACGAAAAAATAAATTTCGACCCGTCCCTCCTTTTCTTTAAAAAAAAAGTCTGGATTACAGTGAGACACTTACGTTGGAAGTAAATGGAGCCAATTCATAAATGTTAAAATACTCACTGTTTCAAAAGTATAGCCAAAAGATGTAAACAATATGATTTTAGTGTGAAATTATTGCTTACGTAAAGTTTTGCAATTTTACAACTTCATTGCTATGATGACGTAAAACCACAAACCCTAAAATGACAGTAAGAATGATTATTTAAGCTTTACAACTCAAATAATACACACGTTTTCAAAGTACAATTAAAATGAAAGAATTAATGCTTTATAAAATGATAAAATTCACATTTCTGCCTTTAAACCCTCCAAAATTGTCCCCAATTGCTTCCATTGCAAGTGCCTCACTGTAACCAAAATTTTTGCTTGTTATAAAAGAAAAGGAGGGATAAGTTGAAATGATCTCTACTTACTAAAAACCGCACAGTAGTTTCAAACATAAGTATGCTCCTGTACATTGCAGTGTGCTCTGTTGTGCATTGCATATTTTGGCAAATGTGGTAGGTAGGCTGCATAATCTGCCTACTTTGCACACTACACATAGTATATACTGCTGCTATAGTAATAGTAGTGTGGTAGCATGCAGTTCCACACACACGCACAACCTCTCCCTTCTCTGTTTGGTTACCTGACATTCTGTAAGTGTCCAGTAGAGGGCATCAGATTAGATTTCCTTTTCTGCAAAATGGCTGGTGACACTGGCAAGACATTCTTAGGCACCATCTAGATGAGACACAGCAATTAATGTGTAGTCATAATCAGTAAACTGTTAATTATGCTAACAGAGTGCTCAAATTATATGAAAAATACTGGTGGATGATGACAGCATCTGTTCTGAAGCAAACTGCACTGTATTACTGATCTAGGATCAGTTCTGCCAGTTTCTTTATGCATTTGCTCAGGAGTCAGAAAAAAACAACAACATTAACCACAAGGGGAAAACACTCACTTTGGCAGTCTGGGAGGGTTTGGTCATAGGACATGGTGGAAGGGGTCTGTTGGGGGGAAGTGGTCTTGTTTTAGAGGAGATGGATGGAGATGGCTTGGAAGTCTCTGAATCCTTTAAACTCTTATTTTGTGCAGCATAGGCTGGGATTGGAGGCGGTTTTACAGTGGGTCGGACGATAGAATGTCTGGATCGCGGTGGACCTGTAGGACTCCTCCGAGGACTGGCCTGCTGTGGTGACAACAACATCATTCTACTTAAAATCAATCTGTTATTTAAATTATCTAAAAGTTAAATTCAAGCTGATCTTGATTTGGTTTCCTTTGTAACTAATTTCATTAGCAGAGAAAAAATAGACAAAATAACGTCTTGTTTATAGAACTTGTATAAAAGCAATATCACATTCGCATTCGGGCGTATAAATATCAGCACGGCTGTGATTACCTGCAGTCTTCAAAGTCCGAACACAGCAGTGCTTATATTTATATTGCTTAAGTATGCTTTGCTATAGAGGAAATAAATGTGCATTATTGAGGGTGAAAATGTGGGTAATTTTCAAAATGACAACGTTGCATAAAACGGTGCTTGTGGATGGACATACTGGGAGCACATGCTGACAACAAAACAACTTCACACCTGTTCATCAGCGTGAGGCTTCTTTGGAGGGAACACTGAGTTGGCGTGACTTGTGCTGTGACTTTTACACTCATGGGAATCTGGAACACTGACAAGAAAAGATATGATGCATTTTTAACATCAGAACCCCCAAGAAGAACACAAATTGGCACTGAGATGGCTTAATGCAGTGGATCTCAACTGGTGGCATCTTCCTCTAGCCTCTTAAACTATACAGGCCCGTGAAGCACGAGATAAGTTTACCCTTAAATTGTAAAAGCCCCTGGATACATAAGTGGCTCATATGTGGTACCATTTGAAAGCTTAGAATCTGAACCTTTCATTCACATATACTACAAAAAATAACAAATTGCATTTACTGTATGTTAGATCAAATAAAAAAAATAAAGCCTCCACATCACAAATGATTGCCACTTGAAGGTGATGATGTAGAACATTAAAGTATTTCACATAGCTCTTAAATAGACACGTCATTTATCAATGTTTTTAGGAATATGACCATACAGTTCATTTTGCTGTTCTAATTACACAGTTTGAATTATATTTTAAAAGAATCATGAAGTGAAATATAATCTCTGAATGAACAAATGTCTTATGTCTGCTCTATTTGTCATCTTAAAGCTGAGGATAACCATTTCCCAACGACACCTGAGCTTCTAAGCCATTCAGAGACGAGATAAAAAACAAAACATTGGGGAACATGCATGCGATCCAAAATATACTGGATGTCTATGGTGTACGCCACCTATATTTCAGGTCTGCATATTGTATCAATTATTTTTCCTAGTACTTGCTACCATCTAGCGGAATGAAATAAGGCTTTTTGCAGGGAGATAAAATTAACAGAACCAGAATTAATTGCTTATAAAGTTAGAAGAAAAAAAAACAGAAGAAAAAAAAAGTATATGTTTATATTAAGATTGTAAGCATATACAGTATATTTATTATTGAAATATTTATTTTTGTATTATTTGGAGGGGTTTTCTATAAAATGAGACAATGAGTCTACTGTATGTGTGTAAGGTGAGCTTTTAAATTCTGCAATGAAAAATTGCAGGTGGCAGCCAAAAAATGTTTAAGAGACTAGTTGGCGGGCTGAAAAGCAGAATCTTTCACTGAGGCACATTTAAATTTCAAGATGTTTTTGTCTTACTGGGGACATTTGTTTATGAAAAAGTGTGCTTGTTTGAATATTAATAAATATCAAAGACTGATACCTGAGATATACATAGACATCCACCCCTAAAATGTGATTGGTTAATCCAATCCATCGCTGCCAGCGATGAGAAAAGTAACATGTATCACACAACCACGTTCTCCCAAATGTTTGCTTCAGCAGTGGTTTGGATGACAATGGCTTAAATGCTTAATATATTTTAAAACAGAAAGTCTGTGTAGTTCATCATATAATAAAACATGACTTATGACGGCACAGAAAAGCGTCTTAGTAACTGACCAATGAAAAAAATCATCCAGACTGTTGCCACAGATCAAACAAATTGTAACTACAGTATATAATCTTGAATAGTTTGATGGTCAAATAAATATGCTTGATTTACAATTTTTTACTCTTATGCAATAAACAATTTAATTGCTGTGATGGTTTACCACTCGATATCAAATATAAAATCTGGGTCCTGAAGCAAAACTAGTTACCACTGAATGTATTTGCACTGAAAGCACTTTACTTGATGCATATTTTGGTAGCAGGAAGGGCAGAGCCTTTAAGAGGGCGAGGCTTATGTTTGCAGAAGCAACAGCAGACAGCCAGAACAGCCAATCCCAAGAGGAAAAACAGTATGAGGAGAACCAGGACAAGATACAGGCTGCCTGCAAACAATAAGAACAAACATCACCATGAGCGCAAATTTAAACGTATCACAGATTATGTGCTAATTATATATTGTGGTATTTGTGTGTGATCTGACTAACTGTGTGCAATCACAGGCCCGCTGTCCACACTGCCTCCTGGGCCTGTCTTGTCACAAAACGGTGGTGCCCAGCCTGAGTTACAATGGCAGTTGTGGTTGTTATTGCAAAGCTGCAGGTAAACAGATGACAAAAAACACAAACTTTAGTTCCATTGCTAACGTTTTCCTTTTTATGCCAAAAAATGTCAGTGATTAAGTTGAGTTCCTCACAGAGCTATCCTATGTCTTCTAAAGACTTGCAATATAGTGCACCAGTCCATATGTGCATCATATGGACTACTTTTATGATCCTTTTTTTTTTGTCCTTTTAGGAGCTTGACCGTTCCAGTTACTATCTACTTTTATTATGTGAAAAGTCTCCTTTTGTTCTCCTCAGAAGATAAATAGTCATAAAGGTATAGAAAGACATGAGGGTGAGAAAATTATGACAGAACTTTCACTTTTGGGTTAATGCACCATTAATTTCACCATTATGTTTAAAGCATTGAGAGAAATGCAACATAGTTTCCCACCTACCCCATGGCCATGACATTTGGAATTGCAGTCATCTGCTTGCAGGAAAGATGCATTGTGACATTCCCCTTCAAAACAGATCTGTTCAGACAGACAATGAAGGAAATAAGAGAGTGAAAGGAGAATTGCATAAAAACTGGACAAACTGGAAAATTTTTTCAAGGCTTCAAATCCAGAATCAACTTAAAATACCCTCAAAACTGTTAAAAAAATAACCATGTACTGCTGTATATTTTCTACTGAAGCAGGAAGTCGGGAAAGCACATATCAAATGGCTTGTTATTTTATAGCTAATAGCCTTTAGTTCACATCTGTGAACTATGATTTGCTACTAGTGATTACTAGTCAAAGGCAGGAAGT
The DNA here is from genome assembly GCA_032164185.1 of Moxostoma hubbsi. Lineage (NCBI taxonomy): Eukaryota > Metazoa > Chordata > Actinopteri > Cypriniformes > Catostomidae > Moxostoma > Moxostoma hubbsi. The sequence goes on along the minus strand of JAVLUX010000016.1, from coordinate 34,964,524 downwards.
ATTAGGGGAGAGGGGGACATTCTTATTCTATAGAGGATTTTATTGGACAATAATGTCTATATGCGCTTACCAACTAGATAATTCATGGGCATTTTCCTGGAAGAGAAAGACTGCACATTTTATATGTGTATAGCTACTAAAAGATATGGCCTCAAAGCTAACAGACATAGACTCAACGCCACAAAACCCCAATTTTTAAAAGGAATCAAAACTATGTACAGTATGTGTTCGTTACTTACCGCGTTCTCGCCACATTTGGTCCCGGTCAGAACCAGGCCAGGGTCTAGAGTGTCTCCCTGGCTCTCCTCACTGTGCCCAGATGGGTACACATGTGTCCCTCTGCACAGGATCTTCTGTTGACCATCCCTGATGTTGGTGTCAATGGAGACAGCGTTGAATTCTAAAGGCTTGCTGGCAGCACTAAGGCACTGAATCTTGCCACATTTAGCATTCCTAAACAGAAAACAGCATCAAGGGTCACTCCACAGCATGATGACAAAATGATGGCCACATTATGTCTACAATGTTGATTACCAGAAAATGTACACAAACATCCCTTTCAAATAAAATTCTGTTTACCACCTGTTTTCTGTACACAGAAATAGCACAACAATTATTGAATCATGCAAATAGCGCTGAGGTTTGTGAATCTGGGACAATGAGGCTCATTTGCAAAGAGAGGAGGCATGTTTTCCCCAAAAAATGATTCATTTAAAAACGCATGGTGCAGCGCTATAGCAGTCAGTGCAAATAGTGTCTGGTAAAGTTAGACTGCATATGTGATTTGTGAATAAGATGTAGGATTTTAGTGAACAGTTTAGTAATCTCACCCCTTAATGAATGATTTAAGTAAATGGATCACACCTGTCTGTGCACCTTCTGTATTTCCCCATCAGGTCTTTGCCACAGTTTCCAAAAGAATCACCTGCTTCATTTACTTTAGTAAAGCAAAGTTCAGGAGCAGGGCGGGCATCTGATAACAGAATAGAATAAACACATATGTGGCACCAATCCAGTCTTAAACATGTCTCTGCTTTATTATATTTCTGATGGGCACAAGAGCTTTCATTGGTTGCCACAGAGAGCAGCAGATGGTATCACATTCAGATACCAATATTACAGCCAGGCACAGTATCTCCACTGTGTAATGTACTACAATAAACAGTATACCGCTGGGTGGATTTCCTTAAGAAAATGTGATAGCGTGCAAAAAAATGAAACCATAATCAATTTTGAGGTCTCCTCTATATTCCTCATGATTACATAATTTAAGACAATTAAATAATAAGATAAAGGTAATATAAATAATTAAGATAATGGGCCCTATTTTAAGAGCGCTGTAATCCATATTATTCTATTTTATTCAAAATTGAGGATTTTGTTCGAGGATTTTAATTTTTTTTTAGGGTGATGACATCATAAAATATGACAACAGACCCTAGAAGCTTCGTTCTAAAACCTCAATAGAAGCTTCAAATGTAAATATAATATGACAAAAGCTACATTTGGTACAGTCTAGTATGAACGGTCAGAATGAGCACTATGGCCATTCTAGTAGTTATAGAATTCCAGTATTTCTAGTGTTAAGCCATAAATGCAAAGTCAAATGCTTTTTTCACGCAAGCATGTATTAAGTCTAGGTATAAGTGGGTTGTGCTCAATGCGCTAATAAACTGGGTCAAGTGCAATTCAATTCTGAGGTTCTTCTCCAGTTATTGCACGTCTGTGTCCTGTTATATAGTTCAGTCCCTCAAGCACCAGCAATATAAACAAACACACCACATTCATAAGAAGTTGGTAGTGTAAATGGACTGTATACAACAAATTACAAGAACAGAAATATTTTGATGACAGTAACACGCTCCTTTTATAAGCAAAATGTGATTCTCATCAGGATTTGGATGTACGCTCATTATATTATAGAGAATATTATTAATAATTTTCATCGGGAAAGGCAAAGCCCCCTCCCAGCAAAAATGAAATTGACATATCCTTACCTAGTTTTGTTCACATTTAAAATTAGGGTTAGTGAATATCACTTTTGTAAATAAACTGCACTTGCGATCATCACACTTCATTGTCATCGTCTCTACAGCTAACTTGTTTCCAGTCAACGTTACAGTCACTTTAAATTAAATATTTTATATTTGTGGATTTACTAACACAAAGTAGACATACTGTACAACATGGGGAAAAAATAGATAAATGTGATGTTATAGGGACTCATGTGACTTAATATTGAAATTTCTTATAACAAGTGACAATCCACAGACAAAAATGTATTTAAGAACAATTTTTGGGAAAAAGAGAGGCTTTGTTTCAATTATGAGACCATACCTTTGCCCCAGAGAGAGAGGCACTGTTGCTCCAGTGTCAGGCACATTCCCGTGTAACAGTAGGCTTTGCCTCCTGCACAGCTGCAGCCATCCACCAGGTAAAGGTTTGCAGGACACGACTCTGATTTACCATCACAGTATTCAGGCAGGTCGCAGGAGCCTGATGGTGGACGACACATCACTCCTGGACTCTTCAGCTTGTCAGAGATAAGCAGATTGAGAGAATATTTAAATTTAAAAGCAAAAAATCAAGGTAAGAGTGAGGCCCTTACAATTGTGGCTAATTTTTGGAGTGTTGAAGGGAGAAATATGAATCTTATAATTTTATAAAATCACTTACATAAATTCCTCTGTTAAAACATGTGTATTATTTGACCTGTAAAGTTGTTTACATTATTTAAATGGTTGTTTTAGGGTTTACAGCATTATGTCGTCATGGCAACGAAGTTACATAGAAAAAGTTAGTAAGCGATTTTATCACACTAAAATCATGTTAACATATACTGTACTGTATATTGTTTACAACTTGTTGTTATAGCTTTGAAACAGTGTATATTTTAACATTTACGGATTGGCCCCCATTAACTCCATTGTAAGTGTCTCACTATAATTACTTGATGCATCTCAATGCATTACTTGAAAGGGAATCACCTTGCACTCATGGCAGCAGACTCCATGTGAACACTCTGCTCCGATCTTCAGAGTGCAGTTGTTGGCATTACAGCAGGGACTTGAACACTCCTTTGTATGGAAACAGAATCAGGGATAATGAAAGGATGAAAGATCAATCTGAATAAAAGCATGGGAGAAAGTGAGAGAGAGAGAGGAAGTAATAAAAGTCTCTCCAGACCTCCGCTTCTCCACAGTCACACTCTTCTCCTTCCTCCAGGTATCCGTTTCCGCAGCGCTGGCCTCCGTACATGACCCTGGTGTTGGGAGGGCTGAACAGACACTTCCCCCCACCCGAGCTCAGGTAGCGCTTCAGCTCCTTCTGATTGCAGGTGTTAAAGACACGAGGGAATGGATCCCTGTGGAAAAGAGGAATAAAGCATATGAATGCTAATGAATGTGTATTTTTACAGTTTAACTGTACATAGGCTCATTCTTTCTCGACATAAAAGTCCTCGCTGCCAGCACTGCCCATTCAGTGCCTTCAACAACAATATAAAGCACTAATGTCTAAGTTCAGCATTAAACTCTGCATGGCACAAGCTTATAATGTAGGTTCTTTGAATTTGTTATTTGTAGATCAATCAGCTCACATGTGATATGTCAAGACTGGCACGCTGTAAGCTGATAGGTCTTTTGACATCTCTCTTTGCCTAACAATTAAATTTGCTCAGTTTGCAAGTAAGCTCGTTTCACAGCAGCGTACTGTGAGAGTTTTCTCTGAAAACCTCCTCCATCCCAGAATCACAGGTCTAGATCTGCTGTGGCATGTCCACATGCGTAGCTCAGTATGTCTGTGTGTGCATGTTCTAGCAGTTGCAAGTCTCCGTGCTTGCTCTGTAGCAGCAGCAACAGTGTAGCAGATCTTGTCTGCCAAGACCAATATACTATCAATCTGACTAAAATCAAGTTTCAGACCTCAAGATACACAAAGTAGGTATGGTTAAAATAAAAAAATTCCAGTTTAGTAATTCTTCATTGTCTCTAAATTAAAATACCTTTTACATTTCTGTGTACTATGTGTATATTTAAAACCAACATGAAACAGCATTCACTAAAGTTATAATTCCAGACAAAGATTGATTTGTGAAAATTTTGCATAAGATTACAGCACCCACTTTTGTGGAGGCTTTTTGATCAGAACATGAAGGAAAAAGGGCAAAATGCACCCTCGAAATCATCCTGACGTTTCCCAATGGTATATCAGACCGGCCATCCTGGTATCTGAGTCATCTTTCCTGCCTCTCGGATCACTATGAAATCTCGACTAGGAAGTTAATAAAATTATTTAAACTCAAATTAATGTTTTATGTGCAATTATTCATTTATTTCACAACTAGTCTTTTAATAAGCAGTATATTGAGCAGTCAGATAGTCATTAATAACAAAATAAACACCAACAGAACTCAAACTGAAGGTGGATTTCAGTGATTTATTTCTTTCACTTATTTACATAATTTTATTTTTTATTTTTCGCAAAACAAGATTTTATGTCCATGTACATTATCCCTTACTTAAATTACTATTAACTACTGACAAGATTTTAGAAAGGCTGCATTACCTACAACAGTAGCCCAAAACAATGAATAACAATATTTTTTCCACCCATGCTGCCTCAGTGACCTCAACCGAAACGGAAGCATGTTACATATTTCAATGAAAGATTATGAAGTCAAACATTTTATTTATTTATTGGAATAATGTACACTTCCGAATTGTGCACAGTAAACCAGAAATGTGTATTTATAAAATAAATCATGTCAATTTTGATTTCAGGTTGACTTTTAGGACAAGGGCTTTCAATACTTGTACTAAAAAGGATTACTTCCAAGTTCTAACTACTCTTGTTAGGTCAAATCCAAGCATCCTCTCTGTGGTTCTTACCCTGTGGCAGCAGCCATAATGCAGCCGCCATCCTCAGGTTGAGTGAGACAGCAGTCTCGACTGTCATGACTCATACCGAAGTTATGCCCCATCTCATGAGCAATAGTAGCAGCAACACCAACAGCACTCTCAGAGTGGTCCTATGGAGCAAGAGGGAGAAAATAAGGCAAAATAGAGATAATTAGTCTAATAAACAGATACACAGGCCAATAAAAACAATGGAATAATGCGGTAGGTAGTTTTACCGAATTTACTCCACCTGACTGGTATTCAGAACACATGGCTTTAAGGGGTGCCAGACCGATGATGGTGCCCTGAAACGACATGCCCCTGCAAACACAACACAGATTTCACTTAACTACCAATAAAAAATATCAAACCATACTGACTAGACACATTTTATTCTCTAAGGAATGGTTCACAAAGTGTAGGGCACAGGAGGTATTGAATGGGAGGCACGGAAGACTGAAATACAACTTTACAACTTTAAATATAGCATACACGTGACCTGTGTACAATGTTTATGAGGCTCTTATGTACTTTTGGAGTTTGATATGCACAATCACCATTCTCTCATCCTTCACCCTTGTGTTGAAAAAAGTCTTGGAATGACTTGATGGTAACTGATGTAAGAATTGGTTTGTTTTAAGGTGAAGTCCTTTAACATTGCTCCTGAAAAGCAGTATCACTTTTTGTATTTATTCCATTTTCAAGTAATTTAAAAAGTATTTCATTAAAAGAATAAATTTTTGTAACACAAAAAGTATACTGAAATAGTGGAACAATGTAATCCAGTGGCAAAAAAGTAATTTTAGATTCCTTTTAAAATCAAGAGTTTAGTTGCTGATTATTCAGCAAAAACCCTAGAATACATATCATTATGTCTACAGAATCACAGATATTTTATTACAACTAATTGTATTAGTTAGAATGTAATTAATTTAATTATTCATTTATTTAAAACCAGTTGATGCATGACTCTTATAGCTTTCTCAATGAATATTCATTTTTAATTAAATGTTAATGAGGAAGGAGGAGCTACAGTGAGACTGACGTTACAAGCTGAGCATTGTCATTAGGCAGCTGTGGCAGCTGTTTCCTCCTCCAGGCCAGAAACGCACCCAGGGTGCTGTAGGGGTTGTCGGTCACACTGATCTTATCGTGATTATTCCAGATCTCCAACCAGATCAGGGCAACACGGATGTTCAGTGTTTTGTAATACTGGGTACATCAGATCATACAATAAAGAATATTAGAGTTCACTTACATATCTACATAGACATGGAAAAATTACAATGGTAGTGTGTCTAAAGTTACAGCTATCTCACCTTATCCACAAAGTTGGCTGCTTCAAGCAGCTTCGTTTTGGTCCTTTCAAGGTCCCGACCATGTTTCACAAACTGCAAAAAAAGACAGGAAGTCTGTCATTGTTGGTATTTTACCTTAGATGTGTTGTAATTATTTTTGTCTCAAATACGACTCAAATCTCTAGTAGAGATGAGTTCTTCTGAGTCAAGACAAGCCATTATGAAGATAGATCTAGAGCTGTCATGTACTGCATCTAAGATTAATTCAAACAAAATTTTAATTGGCAGATGCTTTTATCCAAAAAAGTTGCTGTAATCTACTAAATAATGAGCACCGCCATGTTGAGATTGCCTGACCAGACGAATTTTACTTGCTTTTTCTCGATAATCCCCTGTAATTGTATGCATTTCTACAATGGCATCCATAACCAAACTTTAGCATTTGCTGTATCTACACCACTAGATGTCAACACAACATATACCAAAAATGACTGGGTGCACCTTTGAAGTTATTTTACCTCTGCATGATCGGCCACCAGCATCAGCTCCACATATTTCATGCTACTGCTGATGTCCCTTCTTTCCTGCAGAGAGTAGTAATAAAGCAGTGCTGAATCACTGCCTCTAAATCTGACTTTATGATTCATATGTCATGAGACACAACTAATTGAGACTGGTGGACATCCTGTGTCTTCGGTTAGGGACAGACAGTCTATTCATTTAAGATATCACAAAGAACGTGTCCTTGGTTTAGTATCACTTTGCTCAGCTTTTCTCTTTTATGTAAAAAACAATTTTTGTTAAACATTGTGACCAAAGTGATTGACACCTGTGTGAACTGAACTGACTTCATACATCCACTAAAAACCACCTTGATACAGCTTGATTAATGTAATTGCAAATTGCCATAAAAGTGAAAATTTAGCAAAGTATTTTTTAATGTATCTAATGCAATGACATGCATACATTTTTAAGAGTAGCTTAAGCATCCAAATACTTTATGGGGTCACTGTATATAGGGACTTTTTTTGAACTGCCCAGCAACTAAATGTTCGACAGTTAGCCCCTTCACAATAAAGCTACTCTGATCCAACAGGATGTCTCTTTTGGATTCAGGTCAGGGGTTGTGCAGCAATCAAATATTTGACATGCTTGATCTCACCCTAATGGTCCGTTGAGGCTGTACCATCACATCAATTAACTCTTGAAGGCTTTCTGTGTTATTCCCATCTTCATGGAGATGTCCACAGGTGCCCACTGGCAGTTTTAGGCTCTGAGCGTTGTACACAACATGTCCCTGAGAGTGTATTTGGTTAGCTATCGGTTCGATCATGTAGCTCAAGCTGTTGTTGACAGTTATCATGCCCCTGGAAAATGTAAAAGAAAATATGACAATCACAAGAATGTTTCATGATTGAAATTTAGTAATCAAGGGGTTATTTTTTCACATTTTTGCCCTTATTTTTCCCAGAGGAGGATTTGTAATGTTAGTAAAAAAAAAGTTAGTTTTTTTTTTTTTTTTTTTTTTTTCAAAACTATGTTTGTTTGTGTTCAGCAGAAGAAAGAAAGTGAAACATAATTATGTGCTATGTAATGTACAATTTACAAAAATGTCCTATTTTGCCCAAAACTAAAACTAAACTAAACCTGAAATGAATTTGAGATCATTTATATTTTTATTTTGGTCAGTTTTGGAGTTAAGTAAAAATATTTTAGTTTAGTTTTTCAAAAAATTTCATTTGATTTGATTTTAGTTGACGAAAATGGTTTTAATTTTTATTTTAGTTTTGTTAACAATAATAATACGGTGTCCAAGAACATTCAGTATACAAAGAACTACAGACAAAATCAGATGTGATCTAGGAGCTTTATACAGCTTAATACCATTCGTGCCATTGAAGAAACTGTAAGTCTATCACTCACAGCCTCCTTGTCATTCCCATTAATAATTAAAGATGGCGCTAGCGTGAATAAGGTCTATACAGCCTCCGAAATTAGCACTTTCCAATTTTCAGACACAGCCTCTGTTTGTTAGAGCATCCCAACTAGCCCGACACAACAACATTGGCCTCACCAATGGTATGATTTTAGGGCGGGAGTAACTGTTTGTCTGACCAATAGTAATAGGCGAGAGTGTTCTGGAAATCTAAAAAAAACAATCATTATTCAGCAATTTTGGTGTTGCTAGTGGTGCAGGAATACACACTTCAGCTTTAGGAGAATGTTTATTTTTTTTACTTGTAGTGCAATTGTACACTGCAGCTGTGAAAATCATCTGGAAAGATATGTGTGTGTGTGCATAAACTTTGTAAAATGCTCACGTTTTGGCTAGATTTCTTAAATTCCCCCCTCTCTAATCAAATCCCCACTCAGTCAAACTGTGCTGGCTTCAATATATTCATTGCTCTTTTTTGCAGACATCAAGAAATCTGTGATATCGGTCACTGTGTGCCTCTTCTTCTCCTGTTTGTTGCCTTACAGGACCTTAGACAGGAAACTGTGTGTCTGCAGGACACTTATCTCTAAACAGGACTCTATCTGCATTCAGCCCACTCAGAGGCCCGTTCATGCTGTTCCTTGGTGCTGTGGCAAGAACTACCTACTGACACGCAACATGGACATTTTCACATGAAGCAAATAATGATCATGTCACTAAAGCTGGAGTTTCTAAGAGTTACAGTTTAAGAAACTGGACCAAAAGATAACTTTGTCTAAGGGGTCAAGGTTTGGCTGGTTAGCGTGGCCCAGTTAGCACCTGCTCATAAATGTGGTAACTTTACCATTTCTGTACCAAAAAGCAGCTTTATACATTGACAGACATGTGGTATTGTTCATCAGCTTAACTGTAGGTTGTTTACCATTTTTTGGTTTGTAGCACATTGTAAATACATTTTACATATCAAACTTGAACATTGCAGTTTTGTTATAACTGCCAGATAAAAACAAAGCTTTCACAGGCTACAGGTGTAGATATGGAGGTGGTTACCTGAGTCCGGCACAGGTGCTGAGGACCACACTGGACCCCTGAATACCTCTGATTGTTCCATGATAATAACAGTGATCCTGCAACCAAGACAGCAGAATATCAGTATTACGTACATTACATTTTTTTAAACTCATCCTGATTAGCAACATTATACAAATATCCAGGTAGCAATAATGCAAAATGCATATCTTTGTTGAACTTCTATAACTAATCAAGAGTTATTCTCAGTACATTATAATCACACATACTAAATCATTTTATACACTGATAAAAGCAAAACATTTAAAATAAATGATGCTGTTGTTGTGTTGCAGTGAGCCTTTAGTTATCTTAGTTAACTTAAGTTAACTTACCAAAAGAATACTATTACAACATCAACTTTGCACTTGTTATCATGAAAAACTCTGGAATACAAACTTTAGTGAACAGTTCTGGAATGGCTCCCCCACTCACCCGATTAGAAGGTCTGGAAAACTGGCGAATGCCATTTGGATCGTACCATATCTCTTGATATTCAGGGGAGAACAGCTCCCTTGGAAAAGAACACAAAGAAAACACTTAAAATTCAGCCACATCTTATAAGAATAATAGCACAGCTGGACAACTTCCATCACATTCATAAAGGAACTACATAAACACACCCAATATGTTTCCATTCTTTCACTGGAGCCACACGTGAATCAAGTTTTAATCCATATTAGGGAGTAGGTTGTTTCGAGACCAGAAATCAACAGGCCTCTCTGGTTATCTTATATTTCAGAAGATATCTAAGCAGAAAATGTCTAAGATTGTGAAGAGGTCAATTTCCTATAATGGCCTTGAGCTCATAAAACATTAATTAAACGCTTTGAGAATCAGAACGATGTTTAGCAAGTGTGCTTTCAGTACAAGAAGAGTGCACTGGTTATTTATTCATTGTGTTTGTAACTGTTCCTCTATCTCCACAAAGGATGACATTAGTTACTGTCTATTTAACCACTACTAAATATGCAGTTTCCTCAAGCAAAGACTAGTTAAGTTTTTCATTACACAACTTTTCTCTTCCATATAATATGAAATATATCACAAATATTGCTTTGTTATCAATAAAGATCATTGACGTTCTTTCTCAAAGATTTTTGTATCAGACTGATCTCACAGTGAATTCAGAAACAGCAGGAAGAAAGTTTTGCTGCTTAAATTGGTCTGTGCTCACTGAAATACGAACCACTGCCCCCAGTGGCCGAAGCAGGAAGTGTTGATGTGAAATGTCCACAGAGTGGCACCAAAAGTGAGTTGTGTTTTTAGTTTTAAATTTTACACAAACCCCAACCCTAAATCTAACCACAAAATGTATTTTAAGAACGAAAATGCAACCTCTGTGTCATGTTCAGCAGTGATCACTTGTGATCAGCAGTGGACTAGAAAGAGTCCATCCATCGACAACCGCTTATCCCTGGACAGGTCGCCAGTCCATCGCAGGGCCACACATATACAGACACACACTCACATACACACCTAGGGCAATTTTTTTGGAGACATCAATTAACCTAGCCTGCATGTCTTTGGATGGTGGGAGGAAGCCGGAGCACCCGGAGCAAACCCACACAGACACGGGGAGAACATGCAAACTCCACACAGAAAGGCCAGGGCAACCGGGGTTTGAACCCACGACCTTCTTGCTGTGAGGTGACAGTGCTAACCGCTGCACCACCGTGCCGCCTCACTAGAAAGAGTTTCTTGTTTAATTTTTTTTCCACTATAAACTATTTGATGACTTAATGTTTGTTTTGCCTATTTTTAAAGAAACCATAAACAACAAAAATAAAAATGTTCTTTCTTCTGTGAAACACAGAGGGGAAACATTCTGGGAGCTCTTATACAGTACATATAATTAAAGTTAATGGTGAATCAAGCTGTTAAGTTCCAAAATGACTAAAAAGCACTATAAAAGTAAATGTCGACAATCCAGTTTGTGCTCCATATTTCAAGTCTTCTGAAGTAATATGATTGTTTGAGGAAAAGGCCAAAATTAATGTTGTCATTTACTAAAAAGCTCTCCCTTCGCTGCAGATCTCAAATCAAATATGGCACCATTATACACATCAGGTCATTATTTCCCAAATGTCTCATGTCCAAACATCATCATTATAATCATGTCTAATGGCTATACATTTTTGGTGAACTATTTCTTTGGTTTTTTGGTTTGTAATTGACCGTGTTGTTTATACAGCTCTGGAAAAATAGAGAGACCACTGCAAAATGATCAGTTTCTCTGGAATTAGTATTGTGTTTGAGTAAAATGTATATTCTATAAAGTACTGACAACATTAATCCCAAATTCCAAATAAAAATATTGTCATTTAGAGTACTTATTAAAGACTGGTAGAGAGCATGCCAAGACACATGAGAGCTGTGATTGAAAATCAGGGTTATTCCACCAAATATTGATTTCTCAACACTTCCTAAGTTAAAACATTAGTATTGTGTTGTTTAAAAATTAATATGAACTTTCTTTTCATTATTCAAGGTCTGAAAACACTGCATTTTTTTTTGTTATTTTGACCAGTTGTCATTTTCTGCAAATAAATGCTTTAAATGGCAATATTTTTATTTGGAATTTGGGAGAAATGTTGTCAGAAGTTTACAGAATATACATTTTACTCAAACACATACCTATAAATAGTAAATCCAGAGAAACTGATAATATTGCAGTGGTCTCTTAATTTATTCCAGAGCTGTATATGTATATATATTTTTAAAGACATCATACTTTATAATTTTAACAGTAATAAAAAGGCAACAGAAAGAGCCCCCAACCACTACAAATCCATAATTGGAAATCGTCTCGGGTTACTTAACTGTAACCCCTGTTCCCTGAAAAAGCGGAACGAGATGCTGTGCTGATATGGCGCTTTGGGAACGTCTTTTAGGAGTGACCAGCTGTGAATATGTGTGCAACACGTCAATGAAATTGACTAGAATTTATAGCCTCTGCCGATGACATCATCAGGGGCTATAAATAGATGTGCCACAGGTGCATCGTCAGGTATTTTGTCTGAAGAGAAGTCCTGGGGCATCCTCAGTGCGTTAATGAAGCGCAGCATCTCGTTCCGCTTTTTCAGGGAACAGGGGTTACAGGTAAGTTCCCTATCAAAAGCTACACTTTGATGCTGCGCTGATTTAGCACTTTGGGAAAGAGAATAACCACGCTGCCGCACTGTGGATGTCTGGACCCCTTATGGTTAAGTAGTTGTGCTCACAAGAGCATGAGAGGTCTCAGATATGAGCTTGTGATGTTGACTCAAGGACGTAAGCATCCGGAGTGGCATGAACATCCAAACTATAAAATCTTATGAATGTATGCGGAGAGGACCAGCCTGCCACATTAGAAAAATGCTGCAGAGGGACACCTCTAGCCAAAGCTTTAGAGGAAGTGACCCCACTGGTAGAATGAGCCCTGATACCTACTGGCGAAGCTTGACCGTGCACCTCATAGGCCAGGGCAATAGCATCCCTCACCCAATGTGACATTGTTTGTTTGGTGGTGGCCGCCCGCCATTACGGCCCCCATGACAAATGGATAGTTGCCCTGACTTATGCCACTGGCTAGTGCGGTGGACGTAAGCCAGAAGGGCAGGGACTGGATACAGTCCATGAAGTTTCTCCTGATCCGGCGTTGTAAACCGCGGGGAACAGAAGGCTTCAAGAGTGACCTGATGCACGACCGAGAAAGGGACCTTAGGCAGGAAGTCAGGATGAGGGTGCAAAATTGCTTTAGCCATTCCTAGGGCAAAATATAAGCAGGATGGCAAGAGAGAAAGAGCCTGCAAATCCCCAATTCTTTTTAAAGAAGTAATCGCCATAAGAAAAACCATCTTGAGAGTCAGAAGTTTATCAGACGCTGATTCTAGAGGTTCAAAGGGGGTCTCAACCAGACCCTCAAGGACTATTGCTAAGTCCCATGAAGGGATCCTGGTCCTAACAGGAGGTCTCAATCGCATGTCTCCACGAACGAAGCAAACGAGCAGAGGATGTTTCCCCAATGGCATCCCGTCAATCAAGGCGTGGCAAGCTGATAGGGTGGCCACATAAAGCCTGAGAGTGCCAGGGCATGTGTCTGCTTATATTTTTTCCTGCAGAAAGTCAGAAATGAAGCAAACTGGCAGTTAACTGGATCTGCATTATGTGCAGCCGCTAGTAGAGGGAGCCCTAGCGCTCAGAATGGTCTCGATGACTTCAGGTGAAAGCCCAGTGTCCCTCAGTTGATACCCTTCAGGGGCCAGACATATAGGTTCCACAGCTCGGGCCGGGGATGAAGTATCGTTCCCTGCGCCTGAGACAGAAGGTCCCTCCTGTCTGGAATCGCACAAGGCGAGCCGTTGAGGAGAGACATTATCTCTGAGAACCATACCCTGTTCGGCAAACGTGGCACTATCAGTAAGAGGCAGGACCCTTGCTGGCGAACTCTGGCCAGGACTCCCGGGAGCAGAGAAACTGGAGGAAACACATACAGGCGTATTCTGGGCCATGTATGCGCCATCGCATCCAGACCCAGAGCGGCTGGGTGACTCAGAGAGAAGTAGAGGGGACATTGCGCTGTCTGTTGGGAGGAGAAGAGGTCCTCTTCTGCTCTGTAAAATCTCAACCAGATTTGTTTCACTACCTTGGGGTGGAGTTTCCACTCTCCCGTCGGTATTTTCTGTCTGGACAGTAAATCCGCTCCCACATTCAGGCATCCAGGGATATAAACTGCTCTGATTGACAGGAGCTTTCCCTGGGCCCAAAGGAGAATCTGCCATGCCAGTCTGTTCAGCTGGTGTGACTGTAGACCTCCTTGATGGTTTATGTAAGAGACTACCGCTATTTTGTCCACCCGCACCAGGACATGGCAGCATCACAGATACTGGAGGAAGCATTTCAGGGCCATAAATATGGCCTAGAAAGACATCAACTCGTGACAGTTGATGTGCCAATCGAGCTGATGACCCTCCCATTCCCTTGAGCTGGACGACCATTTAAGACCGATCCCCAGCCCGTCAGGGAGGCGTCTGTTGTTAGCAACTTGCGATGGCAAGACGCACCTAGAGTGGGAACCAAGGTGAGGACCCGGGGTCTGAACCAAAAAGAAAGGGTACGTAGCATGCGGCGCATAACCCTTATCTGCCTTAGGGACTGGCCCTTGGATGAAATCCCCTGGCTTTGAGCCACAACTGAAACGGTCTCATGTGCAAAAGGCCCAAAGTAATCACAGAGGATGCAGATGCCATGAGATCTAGTATTCGTTGGTACTGACGAATGGTGCAAATTTGCTCAGGGTATTCTGAATGGTCTCGATTTGAGTGGGAGACAATTGTGCCTGCATCATGATCGAATCCCATACGATCCCCAGATACGTAGTTCTCTGAGTGGGAGAGAGAATGCTTTTCTTGTTGTTGAGTCTCAAACCAGATGAGCTAAGACAATATCCCTGTGCTGTAATGCCAGTTCTTGTGACTGTGCTAGTATCAGCCAGTAGTCTATATAATTCAGAATGCAGATGCCCCGGAGTCGTAAATGAGCCAGTGCTGCAACCATAAACTTCGTGAATGTGCGGGGTGATAAGGCTAAGCCGAATGGAAGAACCCGATATTGGAAAGCTTCGCTCCCGAAATGTTGTGGCAGAATTTCTATATGAAAGTATGCATCCATGAGATCGATCGTGACCAACCAATCATGATGTTGGATTTGAGACATGACCGTCTTGACGGTTAGCATCTTGAACTTGAGTGCCATGACTGAGCAATTCAAGCCTCAAGGTCTAAAATCGGACGCAATCCCCCATCCTTCTTGGGAACCAGGAAGTGTCTGCTGTAGTAACCTGACTCTCTCTCTCTGGAAGGGAAACATGTTCTATGGCCCCTTTGAACAAACGATTTTGCAGTTCTTTCCACAGTAGACATGCTTGTTCCGGTTTCATGGTAGTGGGAACAACGGCGTTGAAACGCGGAGGACGGCGAACAAATTTAATTCTGTAGCCTTTTTCTACTGTTCTTAGGACCCACATACAAACACCCGGCAGTAGCTTCCACGCTGCCAGGTTCTCTGAGATGGCTATCAATTTTGACACTTCCTGATGAGGGGATGTCGAGTGTTCCGTGTCCTGGACTACGGCAGGAGCGACGGAACACCCAACATTTCACTGGAAACAGCAAACTCCCGAAACACCAGAGGTGGCGGGAATAGAGAGGTTTCGTGGGGGTATCAGGAAGGTACAAGTGGATGTTTCTCACACCCCATCCCGAGGGGGGGGGGCTACCCCCACAAAGCTGGGTGCAAGACCATCAGGGCTTTCTCTTTCTGGAGATAATGGTCCTGAGGTCTTGCTTTGGAGGCTGCTGAGGGCGATGAGCCGGTCCCCAGTCTTTACGAGGGGGAGCGCAAATCGCCACACTTTGTTTCTGAGCCTCCCTTCTAGAAAGACCGGGGCGGACCCTCCCCCTGAGTGCGGCAAGGAAAGAATTGCCCGAAGGCCTCCTCACGACTCTTCGCCTCCTGAAAACTGGTGATGACTGTGTTTATCGAGTCACCAAACAAGCCAGAAGGTGAAACCGGGGCATCAAGAAGGAATACTTTGTCCTTATCTCTGATGTTCAACCATAGGTGTCTCTCCATGCTGACCAAAGCAGCCATCGACCGGCCAATGGCGCGAGCCATCTGTTTGGTCACCCGGAGAGACAGATCCGTGGCTCGACGAAGCTCTGAAAAAGCCTCTTCGTCGACCGTACTGCCCGCACTCAGGTCCTTCAACAGGTCAGCCTGGTACGCCTGTAACACTGCCATAGTGTGTAGGGCAGCACCAGCCTGACCTGCTGCCTGATAAGCTTTCCCCATGAGCGTAGAGGTGGTCCTGCACAGCTTTGTGGGGAGAGTAGGTCTCTTTAGTGATGATGCCGAGCCAGGCGAGAGATAACCTGCAAGTGTCTCTTCTACCTGTGGCATCATGGAATATCCCCATGCCACAGCACCCACGATGGTCGAATATGTTGACATCGTGGGCACAAAGACACATAAAGCATAAGGTTTCCACCATGAAGAGAAAGCTTGTCATGGAGGTCTTCAAAGAAAGGAAGGGACGTTCCCTTTCCCTGGCCACCAGACAGAAATCTTAACAGAGGAAAGTAGAATGTTTTGACAGGGTTAAGAAGCACAACACACAGAATGGTCTGAAGACAAAAGACCTGACAATGCACCTGTGGCACATCTATTTATAGCCCCTGGTACCGGCACATCCTGATGTCATCGGCAGAGGCTATAAATTCTAGTCAATTTCATTGACGTGTTGGACACATATTCACAGCTGGTCACTCCTAAAATACATTCCCAAAGCGCTAAATCAGGGCAGCATCAAAGTGTAGCTTTTGATAGGGAACTGACATGTTAATTTTACATCAAGATGACAGGCATGAAATCTTTGACTCAGTCATCACTGTGGTCTCATTCTGAACATCTCTCTCCCTCAAACACACACACACACACACACACACACACACACACACACATATATAGAACTCCCATGTGTCTGTCCGTCTATGTTTATATTAACGGGACCAATAATGCTTGCTCTGGACAATGTCCAGACCTACTGAGCTGTGACTCCCATCACACTCACACAAGAACACCCACCAGGCTGCACAAGCCTGCACTCGCCCTGCAGCACCATAGATATCTGCCAGAAGTGTCATGGACACTAGCACAAGAATCTCCATCAGAGAAAACTGTACTGGTTCATATATCAGATACTGTACATGCAGGGCCTATAAGAGCTAATTTTAGGAGAAACGCTGGCACACTGGGTGTTTTAACGTCATAATAGTGCAGAAGTACTTTTACAAGCATTATTGTAACAAATAGCATTTTAAAATTTTTAGTGCTCTTAAAAGCACACTGATATAAAGAAAATCAATTGATATGCAAGTGATCAGTTGTACTAATTGAAGCATTATATTATATTACATAAAAATAAAATACACACAAATATACAGTCATCTCACCTAGTTGTCCCAACCATGCAGCCCATCCATATATACATCATCAAAGGTTGTTTTTTCAGCTTCAGACACTTTAGCACTGTGGACTTCTAAAAGGAAAGTCTTGTTATTTTTTTTTTTAACCTTTTACTATTTATTTTCCCACTAACAATGTCTAACAGTGTATGTACATGCATTAAAGGAGTTTTATGTCATTTTCGTCATTTCTTTCTGAAAGTCATGAAAATTCCCACCACAGCATCATTTCCAGCATAAATCTCAAATTCTCTAATGTGCTTAATAGATGTATGTGCCAGACATTTTAACATTTTTAAATACGATTTCATAGCTACATTTTACAGTATGTATCAGAAATACATTGTTAGAACCTCTCTCCCTCGACATCATGTCTTCCTTAAAGCTACACTATGTAAGATTGTTTTGTTAAAAAATTTCAAAATGTAATTAATTTGCAAGTGCACAAACTATCCATCTTTCAAACCATGTATTTGCCTTACCCCGATTTACTACGGTAAGCCTATAATAGTGATTTCTATTTTAGAGCTGTCGGGATGGATTTGGCGGGAAATTGCATACTCCCATCAGTCATCCATGTGTGTTTACGTCACGTTCATAAATAAAGAAAAGAAGGTCCAGCTAGCTACTACAGTATATATGCGGTGCTGGGCATGGTGGTAGTTTGAAGCTGACAGCTTGTAGCCACAACAAATGAGCGACACTGATCATGGATCATTCAAAAAAGCAGCACTCTAGGGAATCACCCATTTTCAAAATAAAGAAACCTCATGTAGAGTTGGGGACTACATTACCCATGAAGCATGTATAAGGGGGGTTTCTGGAGGGAACAAAAAAGTAAGGACAGTGCGACGGATGGCAACACTGAGCTGTGACTGGAGCGGAGATGGCAGGAAGTGATGGTTCAGGAAGTGAAATGGAAGATGATGGAGAGGTAATTTTCAATGTTATAGGATGAAATATAGTTAATAGGAAAGGAAAAAGAAAGAAATCCCATGGACACCGGTACTAAAGCGGTACTAAAAAGGAGGGAGGAACATAAGTTAATCATTAAATTTGAATTGCCAGGCTCTTGCAATCTTTTGAAATGTACTGACACGTTGAAGGCTATAGATCATACAAAACTATTACGTGATAGAAGTCTGCTAGTTTTTTGTAGAGATAGTAAACAGTGTGACATGGCATTATGGATTAAATTGCTGGCAGGGAAATCAGTGAAATATGTCATATGGGAGGAAAGGAAATGGATGAAAGGTTTTATATACGGAACATCAATAGAAATGTCGAAAGAGGAGATTAAGAATAACATTTCAGGGGCTACGGTGATAAGGGTAAGTGACAGTATGTTAAAGATTAAGTTAAAAGTGACAGTTTATCTGTACTATTGCACTTCCAAGAGGAAATCCTACCATCTAGAATGATGGTGGGATTTATGAGTTATATAGTAAGAGAATATGCACCACCACAACTAAGGTTTTAAGTGTCAAAGGTATGGGCATGTAGCAAATTTTGCACAGGCAAACAACAATGTGGAAGATGTGGAGAGGAACATCAGTATGGAGCATTCTGAGAGGGGTTTACGGAGGATGTGCTGCTAGAAAAAGAGCAGTAAAAGTACAGAATATTAAAATAGCAGAAGGAATATAATATGCAGAGGCCCACAAAAAAGTTAAGGGTACTCCAATGTCAGGCTTTGACATAACATCATCAGTTGACCATCCAGAGAAAGAAGTAAATCAATGTAGATTTACCAGATTCCATTGTGATGAGTAAAATTGAATTTTTGACCTTCATGGCAGAAGTGGTTAGGTGGTTAAGCCCAAACCAGCAGCAGAAATGAAAGGATTAAGATTACCATTAGAGGAGCAGAAAAATACCTGAAAGTTGAGGATGTTACTGTAGAATCAATTAATGAAGCAATCAAAGGCGGACTAGCTGGAACACAAGGAACATATGGGGACAGTATATGAAAGGACTGGTTGTACAGTGGAATGCACAAAGTCTTATTGAGAATGGCCAAGGGTTTAAACAAATTATTGAGGATCTGCAGCAGAAACCAGATATTATATATATACAGGAGACATGGCTCAAGTCACACCTTGATTTTGTTTGGTATGGATATGTGGATATACACAAGGATAGGAAATCAGGAAATGGAGGAGTAGCTTCCTTCATTAAAAAAGGAAATAAATAATAATGAATTAGATGTGGTATCAGTGGAAATAAATACCAGTGGCCTGGTAGTAGGAGTATTACAGTAATCAATTTGTATAACCCATATTATAAACTATAAAATAAACACTGAATATGTTGGAAATCCTAATGGTAATATACTTGTGGTGATTTTAATGCCCATTATACCCTATGGGGAGTGCATTCACTGATTTTAATAGTAATTGAGGAAGGCAATTGTAATTGTAATTTTAAATGAGGAAGTGATGGATAAACTAGGATTGGTATGTCTAAATGGTGGCAGTGATACTAGACTGAATGTAGCACAAGGAAAATAATCTGTGTTTGACCTTATTTTATCATCTGAGGATTTGGTAAGAAAGAGTACATGGAGTGTCATGAGTACATGGAGTCCACCTTAGGTTGCGACCATTGCCCCTTTTACTACACAACTGATTTAGATGTCCAGCTGATTAAAGAAGAGTATATACTTAGGTGGAAGTTGAGAAATGCAGATTGGGATGTATTTAATAAAATGTGCAGTGATAGATTAATTAAATGATCTGGATTAGATAGTGAAGTAGAGGAATTTAACTCATAAGCATAAGCAGAATAATACATAATACAGCAGTGGAGGTTATTGGGAAGGTGACAAACAGAGAAAGCAGTTCCATGGTGGAATGATGAGTTTGGAGAAGCTATTAGAATTAGGAACAGTACATTTAGGAAGGTTAAAGCATCTCATTCATTTCCAGGGGCCAGTTGCATAAACGTAGCCATTAACTTAAGACTTCATCTAACAATTAGTCTGACTAGCTAAAGATGCCATTGAAAGCCTGTTGCATAAAACAAGCTCACAGTTGTCTTTAGTAAGACAGTCTAATTTGCATTGCACTGTGGGAAAATTAAGTCAAATTAAGACGCACAACCTAAGTCTTTCTAGCAAGTCAGTCAACTGTTGGCCATCTTTGGAATGCTCTCAGGAGGCTATTTCCAGTCATGCCATTGCAGCTCCTATTTACTTGAATGGAGAAAGACCTAAATCTATAAAACGGTTGGTCAAGATTATGATCAAAGAACATGTTTCAAATTAGCAGTAAAATCTGACAACACTGGAATCATTAACTGTGGTTCTCATTATATTATGCTAAAAACTTTCATCATATCATATTATGCTTCAAGTTTATTCTAATGAACACATTTTGTGATTTTAACCCAAAAACACAAGAAATTTTGTTACCATCGTAGATGTCAAATCTCAAGTCTCAAGTCAAGCACCATTTAACCCTCAACTAAAGCCCCCACTAGCTCAGCTGAGTTATTTTCCATGTCAACATGGAATGTAAACAAAATATATCATAGGGGTCTGCTGTCTTACATTTTGCTATTTAATTAGACCGATCTAAGTTTTCAAATGAATTAAAAAGTTAAGACCAACTAGTAAGACTAGTCTAAAAACTTTTTATGCAACTGGACCCAGATTCCTTATTAACACTTTTTACTGATTCACACAACTGACACAGAATATTTTCACAGAATCAACATTTAGCCCCTTTATTCCCTTTCCCTTTCCCCCTCCCAATCTCCAACCCCAGCCTGACCTTTAACAAATATCCCTGTGGTCACACTTGAGTATACACACACAAAAAAAGGAAAGAAAATATTATATATATATATATATATATATATATATATATATATATACATATATATATATATAAAATAATCATACACATTTAAAACTACATTTCTCTATCCACTGGCCCTCCCCGAGAGCCCTGCAAAACAGCCAAATAGCTGCCCCATTTTTTAATTAAATAAATCTAAGTTGCCTAGCCTTCTACATGACATTTCCACAAATGCCGCTACCCTCCCCATCTCTGTGCACCACTCTTGAAATAAGAGCGCTCCAGCCGACTTCCATTCTCTAAGAATAATCTTAATAAATCAATAAATCATAACACTGGCTAGGACCCAATTTTTTATATATTTATCCCTGTAACATTGTTCAAGGGCAAGGAGGAGGCGAGAACCGGCTTGACAAAGTAAATAATATTTTAATGATAAATTTAAAAGACAATCACACACATGAAGGCCATGTCCGTAAATGATCTCTCTCTCGTCGCACCACCGTCTGCCATCGGCCTTTATCCCTCTCGGAGGCTTGATTAGCCTGATACGGGACCGGGTGTGTATCGTCACGATCAGGTCCCGCATCCGCCCTGCCACAATCCCCTATATTAATGACTGCCCCATCACCAAAAATAAAGAGTCTGGGGCAAAATTAAATCTGAGAGCCCAATACGTCACACATAAAACTCTGAACCCTCAATCAAAATTCTTGGATCTTATCACACCACCAAAAAACATGGGTTGTATCCCCGTCTTCTGATACCTCCTCCTCCAATACCAAGTTTAAATCTTTCACCCATAATCTCTTGAGAGAAGTTGAAGCTCCGTCCCCCAGACTCTGAATTAACAGGGAGTAATACACTGATGCCTCATGACCTTTTCCAGAAGCAGTAATCACCTCTCCCAGAGTATCTGCCACTTTAGGGGGGTGTATGCTACTCCCAAAAATAGGACAGAGCAAGTGGCACAGCTGTAAAAAATAGAGTCCCTGGAATCCCAAAATATTGAACCATATTTTCAAAGGATCTCAACACTCTCTAGGTCACAGAGCATATTAACCTCCCTCACAATCCACTCTGACCAGCAGAAAGGGGACTTATTAATACATAACATTGGATTCAGCCATGTGCTCGAAGAAACATTTAAATAAATGCCTGAATTAAACACTCTGAACACTTTTGTCCATACCGCGCGCAAATGCGTGATAATGGGGTGTAACTTAACTTCTCCGGTTAGTTTAATGGAAAGGCTTTGCAGTGATGAAGTAGAGGAAATAACTTCCCGTTCAATACAAAACCAGTGAGGGGCTCTCTCTGGTGGAAGTGGCCAATGAAGCAAATGTCTGAGACGAATGCATAATAATAAAACAAAATCTTGGGTAGGCCAAGCCCTTTTTTTTACTGAAATGTAATATGGGATGTTTACCATTCCAAATGAAGGACTTCCCTATGCTATCAAATTGCTTGAAATAAGAGAGGGGGACATTTGTACAGAGAGATTGTAGCAGGTAGTTGAATTTTTAAATACAATTAATTTTAATAACATTAACCTTCCCAATCATAGATAAATGTAATGAAGCACACCTGCCCACATCGCTTGAAAATCTTTTTATTAAAGGGTCAAAATTAACTCTTTTTTAATTTTTAACTCAACAAATTTGCTGGGAATAAAATACCCAAAAACGTAATGCCCTGTTTGGGCCACTGGAGGCACTCTGCTGGAAAGCCATTACTGGGCAGTACACTCTCAGATCCGTGACAGCTTTAGACCAATTAACTCTGTATCCTGAGAATTTATAAAAGGAATTCATAATTTTGTGGAGGCAATGCATAGAATTAGTGAGGTCAGAGACAAATAGTAAAATACAATCTGCAAAAAGCAAAAGTTTATGCGCCACACCTCCTGAGATCACCCCTTGAAAATCATCCGCCTTTCTTATCGCAGCCGCTAATGGTTCCAGGGCAAGACAGAACAATAATGGGTGCCCCCTATCCAGAGTAAAATAATCTGACATTAATCCATCCAATAAAAGTACTCCTGAACCCATACATTTCCAAAATCTTAAAAAGATAATCCCATTCTACCATATCAAATGCCTTATCAGCATCAAGTGAGGTGGCAGCAACTGGAGTCTGATCATTCGCCACTGACCACATGATATCGATGAAACGCCTGATGTTATCAGAAGAGCTATGGCGCCCGAATAAACCCCACCTAATCTATATGTCTAAGAGATGTCATAACTACATAATCGGTTAGCCATTGTTTTTGACAATATTGTAACGTCTATCTGGATCAGGGAAATTGGACGGTAACTCTTACAATCGCTTGGATCTTTGTCCTTTTTAAGAATTAGACTAATCTGGGCTTGTGTCATGGTTGGAGGAAGCTTTCCATTCTTTAATGATTTGTGTAAATCAAAAGTGGAGCCAGTTCAGTAGGATCTAAATAAATTCAGCGGCAAAGCCGTTTGGCCCAGAAGCCTTGTCTGTAGACATGGCCTTAATTACCTTGCCATGTTCCTCCAAGGTCATCTCAGAATCAAGATAATTTTTTGGTTCAGCCGATAGTTTAGTGGTTCCACAAAGTTTCTAATATCCTCTTTAGTAAATGAAGATGTGTAACTATAAAAATCAAGATTCTTTCAAAGCATTATTAATATCAGCAGTTTTAACTGAGGGAATGGTAGAAAAAGACTCTCTCTTTTTACATATCTAGCCAGAAGCTTCCCTACCTTGTCCCCAAACTCAAAGTATGACTGCCTGAATAGAAAAAACTGCACCTTCTGCAACAAAATAGTGTTATATCTGTATTTCAATCTGGTCAATTCTCTGAGGCCATTAGATGACATTCGGCACTTCAGCTCTGCCTCTGCAAATTCCCTTCCAATTCCATGAGTTCTTGTGCTTTGGATATTTTAGTGAATGCGGCATACTGTATGATCCAGCCCCTAAGAACCGCCTTAAGTGCCTCCCAAGCCATGACCACAGAGGATACTGAGGACCAGTTGGTCTCCATATAGACACTGATTTCAGCCTTAAACATTTGTTGGAATTCAGGATTTTGCAAAAGGGATACATTAAAGCACCAACTATATGATTTCCTTTTGTTAATATGTGGCAACACCTCTAAACACAACAGGGCATGATCTGAGACTAACAATTGAGCAATCAATTCAATTGAATTCAATTCAATTTTTCAATTGAGCAATCAATGACAGATGAAATGAGGGACTTAGATATATAAAAAAAAAATATATGGACTGATGAAAAAAATGCATAGTCTTCAAAAGTCTCCAAATATCTGTAAAACCAAGATTTTTCACATCCAGTGAAGCATCAGTGTTGCTCTAGGGTCCATCAAAAGATTAAAGTCTCCTCCCAATATTTTATCTCATGGAGTGCAAGCAGCTGGCAACACCCCTTCATTTGACATTTTAACACATCAGAAAAAGTAGATTGTGTGTCAAAAACAAGATCAGAAAGACCACATTCCAACATAAGTGTGACAGTCAAAACCAAAACTCCCCCCAGAACAAAACAAACAGAGAAAAGAAAAAGGTACGCATTAATCCCGTGCACAAAAGCGCAAACTGGTGTCCACCCCTCCAAACTCAAACAGTCCATGTACGCCTACGAGAACCCCCACGACAACTTTGCCATCAGATTGCTCTTACACAGCAAAAGATAATCTATAAGCAAACTCCAGTCAATAGACGGAATAAGCAAAAAGAGCATGTAGCTTCATCCATAAAACTGTCCTGAAGGTGTGACACTCTACAAAAATAAACTCCAGCCACTAGGCAGAACCAGCACAAAAAGAACATTCAGATTCCTCAAACAGTCAAGCAAACGTTCTGTGAGCCGGTCCACTCAGCTGCAACATGAGTACAACAAGATGACCCACTCATTCCATTGACTATGCAAAAAAAACTCCACAAAACAAACTCCAGCCAATAGGAAGAACAAGCACAAAGAGTGTGTAGGTTCATCCATAAAACTGTCCTGAAGGTGTTATACTCTACAAAATAAACTCCAGCCGCCAAGCAGAACCATTTGGCTGCAACGTGAGTACAACGAGATGACTTGCTCACTCCATTGACTTTATGAAGGACATCGCTTGATGTGGGCATGTACATGTTTTACGGCCACCCATAGAATCTATTCTCAATTTGGCTGGGAATATCAGTGCAAAAGCAACCTTCCGTTGGTTTAAATGTTTCTTGCATTCCTTGAAATGATCACACTTCTCTCTTGTCTAATTCACAAAGTCTGGGAACAATAAAATGCTGTGGTTCTTCCAAGAAAGCCTTTCTTTACTCCTCGCCTCACGTAACACAAGATCTTTATCGGATGATCTCAGCAATTTAGCCAGAGTTCATTGGGGCCTATCTCCCTCTACGGATTAATGAGGAGGAACCCTGTGAGCTCACTCAATTTCCAGTTTATGGCCTGCTTATGTCAAGCAGATTCAGAAAGAGCCCATCCAGGAATTTCACCCTATCCTGTCCCTCTGCTCCCTCAGGTATTCCAACGATACGGACATTATTCCGCCGGCTACGATTCTCCATGTCTTCCAACTTCTCCTAGACATGCTCCAAATCCACCTTGGTTGCTAGCGGATTAGCAGATAATTCCCTCTCTGATGACTCCAGATAATCTATCAGTTTCTCGACATCCACCACTCTTTTAACCACTTCAGTGATAAATAGATGTATAACAGCAAGATCCTAAAAGTCAGCAACGACCTTCGTCAACATTGCCGACATCTTCAGCATCTCTCTCCCGCATTTCCTGCCCTTCTCCATCTAAATCATTTCCCAGGCTCGCTGCCTGCTCAGGGGCATCAGCTTGAGCACGTAAGTGTCTTTTAATGTCTCCAGAGCCTGAGGATTTTGAATTCTTTGACATACTGTCCTCCTAGAACAGTTATGTAACAGAGTGTATAGAATCTCACCGGTTTATGTCAATAAAAGTGTTAAACTAGCAAAGTGCGCAGAGCTCGCCATTCACACAGCTGTTCCTCTCATGGCATTATGTGACTCCAAGTTATAATTAATTATAAGAGAGCACAAGCTACAGTTAGGAAAACAGTAAGAATTGCAAAGCGAAATTACAGGAGAGAATTTTGCAAAAATATTGGGTGGAAAACTAAGATTTCAGATATATGGGGTATGATAAAGGTGATGGGAGGAATTAGAATTATAAGGGAGAGGAGGTGGCAATTTCAAACAAAAAACAGCAGAAATGTTGGCTAAAGTCATTGTTAAGGTGCATAGCAATAGCAAACTAATAGAAGAAGCTAGGAAACGTAGAGAATCTATCAGAAGTGAAAATCCTAGTGTTTTGGAGAAATTCAACACAAGTAAAAGCACCTTAGATATTACTTTTTCTATATTTGAGCTTAAATTGCTATTGCTCCAGCAAAGAAGATGTCACCTGGGGAAGATGAGATATTGCACAGCAGGGGTGTCCACACTTTTTTGCATGATGATCTACTTTTAAATGACCAACTCGATAAGATCTACTCAACTAAAAAAAAAAAAAACACATAGTTTAATGTTAAAAAATGCTTGTTGGGACTACTGCATGTATCCCTATATGGAATTCATCTTCTAATTAATAAAAAATATATAATAATGTTCAATGTTGATATCATTCAGTTTTAACACTAAACACACCTACAGCACAATAGATCACAATAGCCAGGGCATTTATCTTATTCTGATGACTTCACTGAATGGAATCAGACAGTTTTGCATAATCCGGGCATTAGCTGCTGGTGGCTAGCCTCAAACACAGCTAGCTTCACAATTTCGCACTCTGTTCTCAGAAGCCTTTGGAAGGCACAAACCTAGTTGTCATGGCAACTGAATAAACAAAAATCTCGACTGATACTCGTCGAGTGCAAGTCAGACAGAAACTAAAAGAAGGAAAGACATTATCATTTTTTTAAATAAAAATTTTACGAAAGCATGTTTAAATTTTGTGCGATCTACCAGCATTGCCTTTGCGATCGACTGGTCACCGCTGTTCTACAGTATGATTGAACATTTGTTTGATGAGGCAATTACAGTTATATTAGAATTACTTAACAAGGTGTGGATAACAGACACACTACCCACCTCATGTAAACACTCAACAATTATTTAATTAAAGAAGTCTGGTAAAGATCATTCTGAAGCAACTAGTTATAGACCAATACTTAACTTAAAATATGTGTAAACTCATAGAAAGAATGATAGTAAATATATTCATGGATTATTTTGATACACTAATTGTGGTCTTTTCTCTCCACACCAAAGTGGTTTTCCTAGAGTCTGATATAAGAAAGGTAATTAAGTTGTCATAGTTGTGTTTTTCAATATTGAGAAAGCATATGCATATGCTGTGGAAACAGGGTCTAATAATATGTATTAATATGTTGGGTATTGGAGGTAGAGCTAATAATTGTGTACCAGATTTTTTTATTTATTCGAACCGTTCAAATTAGGGTAGGAACATCTTACTCCAATATACTGTATATAAAATTGATAATGGAACACCACAAGTAAGTGTTTGAAATCCTCTCTTATTTAATGTCATGATTAATTCTATATTTAATCAGGTCAAACCAAATATAAGACGATCACTGTACGCAGATGATGGAGCATTATGGAAGAGAGGGCGAAATACTGCTAATAAAGTCCAGACAGCAATAAACCAAGTAGAGGAGTGGGCTTGGCAATGGGGATTCTGGCTATCAACTGCAAAGACCCAAGTAATATGTTTTTCAAAAAAGAGTAAATCTAACATTTTATGAACATCCACTTGAGCAGGTGTCTGTGATTTGAGTTCTTGGGAGTGTTGCTGAATGAAAAATTGACATTTGTTATTCATATAGGGAAATTGCTGACTAAATGTAAGAAAGTCCTGAATGCAATAATGTAGAGCTTACCATTTACATGAGTAAATCAGAAGCCAAGACTTGTATTCGTAAAACTGCAAATAGTATCTGGCAGAAGCTTTGGAAGAGAGAAGTGAAGGGGAGGCATCTATGCAAGATACAGAAAGGAGGCAGATTTATAGAATTATTGAGAAAAAGGGAAGAGTCAATAATAACTAGACATCATACAGGTCATACTGGGCTGAATGCAAACTCACAAAAAATGTATAAGCATCCTACAGGGCTATGTAGTAATTGTAATTAATTAAGACAAAATGCACATGGTAAAAATGCATTCTCTGAAAAACCTAAATATCTTATGCAGTGTTGTTTCTAAAACAAGATAAATCTAATTAATTTTTAGATATTTTTATATGATATTTTTATGAGGAAAACAATACAAAAATTATTATCAAGAATATGATTTTTGCCCTAATATTAAAGGTCTTACTAGAAAAAAAGAAATTATGATCAAACATGAATTTTCTTGATAATAAAATACGATCATGTCTGGTAACATGTGCATGTAAAATGCCTAGAAATAGCATTTTAGCTTAGCGTAAAGCTGACAGTTTACACAAGGTTTATTTATATTTCTTCTGCTCCAGACTTAATTCAAACTTACTTCTCTGTCTGCTCATATGAATGTAACATCATAAGAAAGTGTTTCACCGCTGTTCAAATGCACTTTGGATCACATCATTTATATGTATAAATGTTTTCCAAGGACTAAATATTAAATGAAAAAAATTACAAATAAATGCAAGTAATCTCTTAGTAATCAAAATAATTTTTGAATGTAACTTTATTGTAATTACAAATTATTTAAACTGTAACTGTAGTGGAATACATTTATTTTATTTTGTATTTTAAATAGGTTACATGTATTCCCTTACTCCCCAACCCTACGGTAATACACCAAAAGATGGTTTGCCAACCACCAAGAAACTTAAAAGAAAAAGAAGAAGAAGGGAAAAGTTAAGAGTTTGTTATGAACTGATCCACTTGTCTCCTGATCCTCAAAACATACTTAATATTATACCTCAAAACAAACAAGGTGTAACAAGCAAAAAGGGAAAGCAACAGAGCCTGCAATAAAACATGAAACAAAATGCTTGGCTTTTTTATAGGTGGCGACAACTCCAAGAAAGCCGACCCAGAGATGGAGTTCCCCTTCTGTCACTCACTCGACATTGTGTCGATTGAAGCGATACTATGGGTCTTTCTAGAAGGCCTTGGTTACCTTTGAAACTGAGAAAAGGCCAATTAGAAATTGGCAGAAAGAATTTGCATGTCCCTCCCCCAGATATACGGATATAAAAGGAGGGAATTGTGCGTATGTCCATTAAGATTTTTCTTCAGAGCCGAGCGGTTGTGTGATCAGCGAGCTGTGATCACTTCTGTTCCACTCACCTCTGCAGAGCATTTGCTGTTGGACCTACGGCGCGTATCAGCAGCTTTCTCCTTCTCTGCACACCAGTGCAGCCTTTGCCCTTGGGCGCTTCGACACTGCTTCTGAAAGAGTAAATTTTCTCACAAAAGAGTATAATTTCTCTAAAATAGCACACACAGCAGGCGTTGAACATCTTTTTCAGGACATGTCTTTTTAAAGATGCCCTCCTGCCTCTGTGTAGTTCCTGGATACGGTCGATATCTCTCCCCTACTGACGCTGCCTCGTGTGTCTGGGCCGCGATCACAAATGGTAGCATTTGTGGATGGTTCATGTTCTCACTGCGAGAACTTAACCATGGCAATGTTGCGGTCATGGCTGTCCTGAAAAGGAACGCCACTCCAGCTGCCCCCCGCTGACGCCCAGATGGCCGTCATGCTTGGCCCTAAGCGTGAAGTTGGACTGGAACCCTCCGTCCTCCCAGCAGCCCTCACGGCTAGACAATTGCCCCCAAGGTTCCTTTCTTCCCAGATGTCCACGATGAGCTGACGAGGTCGTGGAGGGCACCTTTCACTGTCCGTAACCGATCTCCTTGCTCGTCCTTTCTCACTAACCTTGAAGGTTTGGCGGCCCACGGGTACTCAGAGGTCACCCAGGTGGATAGAACGGTTACGATCCATCTGTGCCCAGAAACTTCTGCCACCTGGCGGGATTGCCCGGTACTTCTCTCCAAGGCCTGTAGGATGACTTTGTCACTGACCGCCAAATCCTACAGTGCCACCGGACTGGCTGCCTCCACCCTGCATGCCATGGCCCTCCTGCAAGTCCACCAGGCCAAGGCACTTAAAGCTCTGCTCTTGGGTAGTCCTGAACCCGACGTGCTGCAGGAACTGCACTCTGCGACTGACCTCACCCTCCGGGCCATGAAGGTCACAGCGCAGGCACTCGGGCAGGCGATGGCCACCCTCGTGGTCCAGGAACGTCACCTGTGGCTGAACCTGGTCGAGATGCGGGAGGTCAAAAAAGCCCACTTCCTCAACGCCTCCGTCTCCCAGCTCGACCTATTTGGCGACACCGTCAATGACTTCGGACAGCAGTTTTCAGCAGTGACCTGTGACACATGACCTCCTCCTCAGTCACTAACCGGCCCCCTGCCAGGTGTGTGGAGGGAGGTGAGTGCTTCGAGTCCTTTCTCAGCACCAAAGCCTCGGGACACACTTTGCCCTCTTGACGCAACACTACCTGCTCTGCCCCGCTGCTCCGTCCCGCCAGGTACATCGAAAACGATCATCCCACTAGTGCCCCTCGTGCTGAGCTTGGACACGTGGCATTCACTTCCCAACCCGTCGTGTTTGTTGTCCAGGACCATCCAACTCTGCTACGCAATTCATTTCGCCAGGCCCCTGCCTCCTTTCGGCAGTATCCGCTTCACCTCGGTGGATGCTGAAAATGCCAGCACCCTACGTGCAGGGATTGCAACCCTTTTACTCAAAGATGTGATAGAGCCTGTCCCACCAGCCAAGATGAAGTAGGGTTTCTACAGCCCTTACTTCATTGTACCCAAAAAAGGTGGTGGCTTGCGACCTATCCTGGACCTGCGAGTTCTCAACCGGGCCTTGCACAAACTCCTGTTCAAGATGCTCATGCAGAAACACATTCTAACATGCATCCGGCATCAGGATTGGTTCACAGCAGTAGACCTGAAGGATGCATACTTCCACGTCTCTATCTTGCCTCGACATTTTTAGTGATGTGGGCAGTGTCCCCAGTGATGTGGGCAGTGTCCGAATGTTCGCAAACAGTATATCCTTGCTCAGATTTTTCGGCCTTCTTTCTAGCTCTGAGTGAAGAATGAAGAAATACTTCACTGTGAGTGTATGAGAGTATCCCTTTCTTTCTTTCTTTCTTTCTTTCTTTCTTTCTTTCTTTCTTTATTTCATCTGCTCTATATAAGGAAAGGCAACATCATATATTCCAAAGATGCAATATAGATGGGAATAATTTTGTGTCTGGGGAGAACTAAGAGGTTGGCACGATGCCAGACAGATTTAGTGATTAAGAGATGTGTGTTTGAGACACGGCCATCTGGCAGCAGCACAAAGAGCTCATATCAGTACAGATGAGCAACACCTTGAGGTTCAGTGGGCCACATTTTCTCCTCTTATCAAATGACATCACTCTAAAAGGGCAAAGGAAGGATAAGAGAAATAGAGTGAGAGAATTGAGAAACACAGATGAGGAAAGAGGGTTAAGGAGGACAGAGGGTGCAAGAGAGAAAGATGAAATGAGCATGCCACAATGATACAGTTAGGTGAAAGATTGGTGAGGACAAAAAGTAGAGAGGAGATGGGCTGGAGAGAGGATGATGTAATTGGGGTCATTGCCTCAGCTAGAGATGTGATGGAGGGGCTTGTATAGAGTGCAAAAGTGCCTGTATAGTGCTTAAGAGCGTGTCCGAGTGGTCTGCCCTTTATCTGACAGTCAGCCAGCCTTTGAAAGGGGCATTTGAAAGTCAAACAAACCAATTATTCATTGCATAGAGTAAACTAAACAACAGCAACAGTAAGGAGAAAGCACACATTAAAGGGGTTACATCGTACATTTTAAGGGGCCAAGCACAGAAGGTGCATAACCTCTTGTAGCTTTTGTTAGTTTTCTTATTATTATTCTGCTTCTTATGTATGGGTTATCAATGGCAGGTCACAGAACCAGAAAGAAAATTTTAAATTCTCAACATTACTTGTGAAAAATTTGTAGTCTTTATGTCAATCCCTCTAGGGCCAGCAACAGCTCAAAGTTGCACTTATGTTTATGCTAATAACTTAGCATAAACATAACTGTAAAGCCTACTAGAATTTTCTGAAAAAGACCAAAATAGACAAACGGCGAGCATGCCAAAGTGGTCGTCAAACTATATCTTGGCAGCGCTTTGGTATATTGAAAGGAAACTTGGTATATGTCATAGCCATCATAGCCCTGAAGGTACCTGAGCAATATTTGACATTTCAAGAAATATGAAAAAAAAGGCTTTTTCTTATAACTTGATTTACTGTAGTCTCTTCAGATTCCTTGGGACATACAGAGTCAAATGATACCCTGTGTTCCTAGGTCTGCCTTAATGTGCATTGGCCATTTTGAATTTCATTATAAATTGTTGTATTTTACAAAGGCATTGGTAAATCATTACAAAATTTGGCATGTATCATTGACGCCATGTCCTGAAGGTACATGTGATGTTTGTGGGCAGCGCCACCTAGTGGTAAAAAACCCCAAAACTTTTAAATGCTTATAGAATTTTTTTTTTTTTTTTTTTGCCTTTTGTCACAATACAATCACATTGTATTGACTGTTTTTTTTTATTCCTTGAAAAACAACTTTTCCGATCTCCTACAACGTTCATTGAATCTTTACCAGATTTGTCTCAGATCATCTTCAGACTATGCTGACCCAAATTTAGCGAAAGCTTTTTGATATACCTTTGCGTTCTAAGCTAATTGGATGGCAAGTCTCCTAAAACTTATGCTGTATCTTGGCAATGTTTTGGCGAATTGATATTAAACATTATATGTGCCATTGTATCCATGCATGGATACATATTATGGTTACAATTCATCTAGTGTTAGGAATAATAGTATCTATTCTCCTTTCACCCTTTTTCTGAACACTCAATATGCGTCTTTAGCGTGTAAACGTGGAAGGTCATGTGTTTATGCATTCATCCATGTGACATCATAAAGTTGCAGAACTTCAGAATGAGTCATTTTTAAAGCTTAGTTTCAATAAATGTTCTTTTTGGACTGAGGACTTATTGGACTTTCGAGCTCTGAAGAGTTCACTACTACAGACCTTCTGCTAATGTATCATTATAATGACAGTGAGGACAACAATCTGACTGAAACCATTAGGGAGTATGAGGTGTCTGTACAGAAACTAATGCTTCCTCTGAGATCTGTTGGCCCTTTGGAGACAAAGAGAGCAGACAGAAATAAGTACAAAAATAAAAATAAAATAAAATAAACTTCACCAGGCGGTCAGCACACATGGTCTGTAATGAATTATCCTATAACATACTGGTGCAAAAGAGAACAAGCAGTCAAAAGCAGTCAAAATTGAAGTGTGTTGGGTTCCCTCCTTGCCAAGAAACGCACTATATAATAGCTCCCCAGACAGCTATCCAAAGCTACCCCTGACCTTCCCGTCCTGCTTCCCCTATCTCTACACCCTCACAAGATCTGATTCAGCAATGCCCTGCCTGCATCTAAACCCAGTCACCTCCTCCATGAGTGCAAACATTCATTAGGATAAAAGCTGGGAGTCTTTGCCAACACACATAAGTTCACACACACAAACATGCACAAAGGCACTTTCTCCTTCAGACTGATCTATCCTGGATGATGGTCATTGACTTCAGATGCCTTGAGATTCACAGCAGCATTTCAGCATTTCTTTTAAATGAAAGAACGTAGAAGTACACTTAAACATAAAGGCAGAAAGCACAGAGATGGCTTCATATCTGTGTTTCAGAAAATCTTTGTCACTGTAATTAACATCAATGTCAGCCAACTCTTCCCCTGAATACCAACCTTACTAGAAGAGTATGCATGTAGCTAGGCAGCTACTTACATCCTTAATAAGCAAAGGAACCACATAAATGATTCTAAGATCGGTCATGAATCTCTACATGGTGCACCTGATAGGTCTTTTGACATGTAAACTGTTACCCAATCAACTTGTATACTCTCTCTTTGTCTAGCATTTAAATTGCCTCAGTTGTTTGCAGGTAAATCTCACATTTTAAATGTGCAATCTAATATATTCCCCAAAAGGCTATATGTCTGCAGATCCTTAAGGAATGTTCATGGTTTTTATAGGGATATTATTTGTCTCAGATTTAGACAAACAGAATCACCACGCATCTGTATTTGTGATGCTGCCGAGTGTGATAAGATCAGACTGACTGTCAGTTCTTCAGTAAAAGAAGAAGCTCTTTGGCCACTTGACGATATCACACGACCCAGCCTCAGTGACAGAACGTTTTTTTTCAAGCAAGCTGGATGTATATTTTCTGTTCTTTTTCTTTTTTTTAAGCCATTAATTCAGCAGGGAGTCCCGATGGTTAAGTGATTAGCGACCCCCCACTGAGAGACACTAATGCATGCTTTTTCTCCCTCCGCCTGGTCGGTGATTATGTTTATGAAGCTTACACCTGAAAATCACTGAAAAAATAGTTTGGCTTAAGCCAGTTTCACTGCACTGCACTGCAAGTGTTTTCTTTCTAAAATGCTCCTCCTCCCCAGCACCACCTGTCTAGACCTTCTTCACAGGGATTGTATGTCTAATTGTGTCAACAAAGGTATTAGATAATAATAAAAATGCCATTGCATTTTGATATATGCAATGGAACTGAATAATACCTCACATACTATGTTATTAGCATGGTCCTCCAAGTTATTTTGAAGCATACCAAGGATTAATAGTAGGAGTTCTGTGGCAATTCAACATGACAGCAGCTGAAATTTTTGGCACATTCACAGTCATCTGCCAAGAAATCTAATTAGTATTGACTCTTTTCTTGAGATCCATAGAGGAAGGTTACAAGGGTAAAGGGAGACGTGTGGTCACTTTCAAAGAACCAAATGTGAATGAATTAGACACTATGATGAAAAGAAAGAGACACTGGCATTCAGATGTTGGGATGACTCATAAACACACCAAAGATGGCAAAGAATGTTTCTAATTGATGACTAAACTTCAATTAGGTTAACTCAAGCCTTTGATGTGAGATGATAATCTTGTCACACAAATGTTGAAATTATCAAAAGAAGAAGGTTAGTTCTAGTGGGGTTGCCAGTTTGTGTTAAAAGTCTTTTCAGTTCAGGCATAAATGCAAGCATGAGTTAGGTACAGTAACTGACAACTCTTCATTAATAATGCAAAAGAATTAATCAATGAAAAATCCACATGAAAAATCATACTAGTGCTCACAGCCACAAGACACCACAAGATAATTATTTTGTATATATAAAATAATTTTCAATGAAAATGATGAATTCCCAGTTAATTATACACAGTAGCCAAAAACGTATTTGGCATGTTAACCACACTTAAAATGAATTAATTTAGTAAAACGCATAAATCATTGCAGAATGGATGTATTAGGTAAGTTCACACAGGCGTCCTAGCAAAACAACCACAGAAGAAGTTCAGAACATTAACTATGAGCATGCTTAAATAACTTTTGACAACCTGAATGTACACATTTTCCAACATTTAAAAAAATGATATCTATTGCTTTATCGTGTAAATCCTAACAAAGTCCTTAAGGTAAAACTTTTTGCTTGAAAAGTGTGTTTGTGCAATCTTTCTTTAAAATAAATGCTACGTGGTTTGATATTTTGTAATGCACTGACATTAATACATTACAGACAGAGAGAGAAAGCGGTAAGGGCACTTGAACCTGAGCTAAATTATGTCTTAATACCTGTCTCTAATTCCAGTGAGCATGGGGAGAACAGCATATAAATGGCCATGCCACCGCCAGACGGGGAGATAGAACGACACAAGTGACCAGTGACTGGCGTGTTTTATTGAGAGTTTTATGTTAAAATAAAATATGGTTTTACGTTGTGAAGCTGAAGACTCAGAGAAGTTTATGTTGACAAAGTTTGTGTTACACTGGTGCTGAAACCTGGGAGATTTGAAGTACGCCCCATGGAGAGTCCTCCCAGATGGCCGAGATCCTCCAGTCCCTCATCGGCCTACAGAACCACCAACAATCCCTGCTTGAGCTGCGCCAAGACCAAGCAGAGGACCGGCATGTGATCCGGAGCCTCCTCGGCCAGGAGAGAGCCCCGGCCCTGACCCTGGACAACCGCAGCCCCCTTCCCCCACCCACAGTCTTCAAAATAGGGGCGAAAGATGACGCCGAGGCCTTCCTCGATCTGTTTGAGCAGACTGCCGATCTGGGGCTGGCCGTGTGACCAGTGGGTGGCCAGGCTCCTTCCGTTGTTGTCCAGGGAAGCCCAGCTTGCTGCCCAACAACTGCTGGCAGCTAACCTCCTGGCCTTTGATGTCCTGAAGAAGGCCATCCTGCAGTGGGTGGGTCGTATTCCAGTCCAGTACCGCCAGTTCTTCTGGTCCTTGATGCTGGGAAAGTCCGACCGCCCGTTTGCCTTCTCCCAACGGCTCCGAGACGCATGCCAGAAATGGCTCTGGCGGAGAAACGTGACGATGTGGGAGTGCTCGACTAGGTGGTACTGGAGCAGCTAATCCTTCGTCTGCCAAAAGGAATGGCAGAATGGGTCCAGTGCTACCGCCCAGCATCACTGGAGGAAGCTGTCCAACTCATGGAGGATAAACTTTGTCAACATAAACTTGATATATCAAGTTTTCAGCTTCACAATAACATAAAACCCTCAATGAGTTACTGGGGGGGGGGGGGGGGGGTGCGCGGATGCGGATGTTTGCCCTGTGAGCGTTTTCATCTGGTTGACGCGACATATTTCCCGCCGCGCGCTCTCTGTCCGCTAGTGCTATACCCTATTTCCCGAAAAATTCTGGCACTATAAAGAACATCAAATCAAATTTACTTGACCTTCAAGGGGGGCGGGGGGAGCCGTTAGGGGGGGGCGGGTGCCCCCTTATATAATGGTAGGGGAAACACTGCAGAATATTATGTTCAACACAATAGAACTGATAAATATGTCTTTGTATGGATTTCATGACTACTAACGCTACTTTTCAATGATTGAGCACTATGTTGTTGGTAAAGAGCATGAAATGACAAGTGTGGCATTACAGCAGATTGGAGTCCAATACCATTGTGTCCCTCTGTATTAAGATATTGCTTAATCTTAAGTGTAATAAAAATCTCTAAATTCTTGCAAATTATAAACAATATCCTTCCTAAAAACAAACTGACACAATATTGTGTTAATTAAACTATGCTATGTCATCATTCCATGAATTGTAACTTTAAACAGACTGCAGAAGGCTGTCGCACATGTCCACAGCAGGGTGCTGTCCCCTGGGGTTATCTCAGTCAGACACAGCGGTTTTAGATGGATCCATCTTTAACATCTGCTCTGATTTCCAGATCGGACCTTCACTAATGTACTACTACTTTGATCAGCACTTTAGGAAAGAAAAATCCTAAATGAAAAATCCTAAATAAGAACTATCTATAATGAGGTTCATTACAAATGCATTATATCATTTTATGCTGATGACTTTCATGCAATACTTATATATAAAAACGTAATGCCGTAATTAATAATTTATGTCACAATGCAGCTATCAGTATTCGACTAATAGACTCCGTCATATTGCTACAGTCTGCTTTGTGCTAATATTCATTCCTGTAATGTCTTGACTCACTTGTGTTGTCACTTTCCTTGTCACATTGACATCAAAAGATCTGTCCCAATTTAACTAGTCCTAGTTACCTAAAGTCTTCTGCAAAAACCCTTTTCAGCTCTTCATGCACATTCACACCATATATCATAAAAAAGCCTGATGACCATTAAACCATACTGAACTTTATGTATATAGGTTTCTCATGTTGGCAACTCTTCATGTGTTCTCTTTAAATTCCAGAACATTTTCATAGGTTACTCATGTTGAATAAGTTACATTAAGCATTTATAACGTGAGGAAAAATGGCTCACTATTTAGTAAATATTGCATGACAGTATTTATGTATTTATTAATGTTGTTATAACTGCATATCAGTGATTTATAATGTATTTGTAACTTATTAGTCATTAACAAACCCTGTAATAAACCCTTAACAAAGGGATTATTAATGTGAAGTGTTGAGATTACATGGAGAGCAAATGGAGACTTTGATTAAAATGTCTAATATTCTTTTTTTCCTGAGAAAAAATGCCCCAGTAATTTCGCACGTGTCTTCTCCAGAGTTTCAGAAGAGTTCTCAACATTGTCTCTGAGATTTGCCAAGATACCAAAGACTGCAATAAAGAGTCTACATTTTCAATATGAATGGATTTCTAATCAAAATTTCCTAAATGACTAAATGATCTGAGTTATGCTATCTATATATATGTTCATTTTATTACCGTATGTCCACAATTGACTCAAATGACTCACACATGTCTCATCTGTATCTAGTTTGAATTCTCCTGAGAATTAGGAGAATCTAAGACAAAGTTGAAAAAACATAAATGAGAACTCCTGAGTTATGAAAGATCAACCTTTGAGCAATAACATGTATATAACACATGCACATCTGCTTGTGCCAAAATGAACCACATAGACGTGTATTTTTGGTGAAATTAAATTAATGGTATTTCATTGCAAGTGTATCTAAACAAATTTACAGTAGTATATCATGACACCTCAGTTGGTAAGTGATATGTGACTGTAGTGGAGTAGAGCTGGACAGCGGTGGATGAGACTGATGGATGTGGTTATTTATAGACTACATGAATAAACTCACTGATTTCTCTGA
The DNA here is from genome assembly GCA_032164185.1 of Moxostoma hubbsi. NCBI lineage: Eukaryota > Metazoa > Chordata > Actinopteri > Cypriniformes > Catostomidae > Moxostoma > Moxostoma hubbsi. The sequence goes on along the minus strand of JAVLUX010000016.1, from coordinate 34,925,730 downwards.
AGTTGTAGGATCAGGTCTTCTCCTCCTGCGGTTATCTTGACCTCTGCCTCAGACGGATGCTGAGAAGGTAAAGCAATCAGGTTATCTGGAATTACCCAATACACTCCATTATGCAAAACAGTTCATTGCTGATCAATGCATTGCAACTGTAAAAAAAAAAAAAAAAAAAAAAGGAAATTTATGAATTATCTAAATATTATGCATATTATTAATAAGTGGGATTAAAAATACATTAGATGCAAAAAAGTAGTAACCTGCTCTATTTGTAGACATGTTAACTACAATATTACAGTATTTATAAATCATGGTGCGATAACATGAATCATCAGGTTTTCTACAAATACAATTTTCACTTAAGTTGTTATTATGCATATTATATAAAATTATTATTATACATATTATTATAAAATCTGTCATAAAAAAATATTACTTAAAAAAAAGTAAAATAGAAGTATTTTCGCATCAAAAAGCATTCTCAAAATTGGTCTGACTGTTTTGTAAGGATTTGTATGTACCTTGATATCAAATAAAGTCCACAAATGTGACGTTTGGGATATGACAATGTAACTAAAGCTAAATGCAGCTACAAGCACAAGATTTGAATTCTCAAACATCTAGCCCTTGCAGTAGGCATTACCTCAGTGCCCACATGGGATCGTTTGTTTCGGGAAGGGCTGTGCCAGTGTGGATAAGTGATAAAATGCTCTAGGCTGTGAGAGATGCGAGATGAGTCGCCATGCCAACGTCCATCTAATAGTAGAATAAATGAATCAATCACGTGACAAACAAATAATCAATTTGACAATTTCCACAGAGTCCAAGCGTGGAGCATCTTCTTGGAGTCCTAGAGCTGCTTACAATTCAGACAACACAATAACGTTCCATATTTACTTGATTCAGTGCAAAGACACTCACCCGTATGTATTTCCTCGACATCTGCAGAGCATCGTATGAAGAATTGTAAACAACAGAATAATAAAAACAAACGAAACTGCTCATCGCCTGCGAGCGTGCAGCGGTTCAAACGCGCGTCCCGAAGCATCATAAATTAGACAGTAAAAAATCCTAAATTGCACGAAAAAAATCGAGTCGTGCAAAATGAACAATTCTTATCGATTGTGAACAGCATTCATTCTGAACAGTAGCGCCGGTGTGTGTGTGTGTGTGTGTGTGTGTGTGTGTGTGTGTGTTAGTGTGTGCTGTCGCTGTAGAGTCCGACAGAGGCAGTGAGGGAGTGCATATTTACAGCCCTGTATTACCATGAGAGAAACACCTCCCCTTCAGTCTGCCCTCACCATTACAAAGATCTATCTATCTATCTATCTATCTATCTATCTATCTATCTATCTATCTATCTATCTATCTATCTATCTATCTGTCTATCTGTCTGTCTGTCTGTCTGTCTGTCTGTCTGTCTGTCTGTTTGTCTGTCATTTTCATTTTTGCGTGAACTGTCCCTTTAAAGAGAGAGATTTCAGATTTCATGATCATTGACATGCATGCTGAGAGAGCAATAAGCACAGAAAGGACAAACACACACAAGATCCTGTGGAATTTTGTCACTTTCAAAAATTTGTAGCAGATTATTTTATTATTTTCAAGTATGTATTTTATTCTCACTTCATTAAACATGCCAATGCTGATTCTACTGTTTTGAACTGAAATTTGACTGGAGAGAAAACAGACTTTTAAAATTGTCTTAATACAGAGAGGACACAGTGTGGGATAGGGTTAAAAATAGAAAACGATCTAAAAATTGCACCAAGACAGATTGAGTAATGTGATAAAAATAAAAATGTGTTTTATATAGTAACATCTACAATAACTGGTTTGATTCAAGTCAAAAAAAACATGTGAGTTTACATAAAATTGTATGCTGGTTAAACATGTTACTGGTCAAAAGTCTTACATAATATGACTGAATCAATCTAACTTCATAGGTTACACCAACAAAAACAATGTTTAAGGGTTAGATCAAGCAGAAATGGATCCTTAAGATAACAACTTTTTTACACTTTCTTACAGTGACTACAGAGGTGAAAAAATTTAAGTTCATGTACTAATGGATCAATCTTTCAATAAATCTATTAAATATGTTGACATTTCAATGCAACCCCTTCCTCTTGCATTTTCTCACAAAATATGTTAGCTAACTAAATGTTCCAATTTAATGCGTGACAAAAAAAACAAAAAAAACAAATGTCATCTAACCAGTTAGCTGTGTTTCTCTTCTTCTTTTTTCTGCTCTTGACTTGTATGCTTCATGATGACAAAAAACCCTTTGAGTGTGGGCATGCCTGTCACATCTAGCCACAAATTTCTCCTTGCAGTTACATTCTCCCTTCCCTCTCAGGCCACAAGGGGGCGCCTATAACTGTCCAATTGAGCCACAACAGCTGCCTGAGTCATGCTTGCAGCTTTTAGAATATTTAAAAATGTAATTCTAAAATACAAATAAAAAAATGACTGCTTTGCAGGGCCAGTTGGGCCATGAAAAAAGTAAATTTGTTTTCAATTTTTCCAAACTAATGGCAGGGAAAATTGTGGGACATGTTTTTATTTATTTAGGATAGCCAGACAGACAGAAAAACTGACAAAGACTTAAGATGTTTTACAAAAGTATTTGTCTTAAGACGGTTATTTATATCTTCAGATTTAGTGTGTCAATAGGAAATATAAATGTTAAGACTCCCAAACATTACTTTTGCATATAGAATAGATTAGAATAGAAGAACAGGAAGCCCTGCAACAGATGGCATTGACCCCACAGAATACTGAGTGAGTCTAGGATTAGATATAGAGAGACAGAAGCAATTGAGACAGCCTAAATAAACTGAAGAACTGTGATGAATTCTCCAAGAAGTTTGGAACATTCTATCTGCCAACAACCATGAGAAACTGTGTCCAGGTGTATCTAGGAGAATTGGTGCTGTTTTAAAGGCAAAGGTGGTCACACCAAATATTGATTTAGCTTTTTTTTGTTGTTTTCTGGACTTTGTATGACATTAAGTGATAAATGAAAACTATTTATTTCATTATTTTTGAAGATATCCTCACTATGCAACATCTTTCACTAGTGCCTAAAACCTTTGCACAGTACTGTAGATAGATAGACATACAGACAGACGAATGGATAGACAGACTTAAAATTAAATACTTTAATTTTATTAAATATCAACATGAAAAGTATATGCATTTTTGGCATGGTCCAGTCTTTATAACCAAGTGTTTAACACTAATCACTTTCCAGAATATCTGGATGTTCTTCCCAGAACTGATCTCCAATGATATCGCAGGAATGTGTGGCAACTGTCTTCCTGGTCCGTGTCACAGTGACTTCTGTCTCTTCTTCATTGGGTCGCTTGATCTGTCTAGTTGTGGTTTCATTCACCTGGAAAAAAAAAGATTGAGGAAGAGCATGGTTTGGAAATCTCATAAAATGTCATAATGGCTAGTTTTTAAAACATTTAGTAACTACTACAGACCTTTTCCCATATCAAAGTGGTGCCTTTTCTGTGCATTGGAGGCTCATTATTGTAATTGATATTGAACTCAGAAAACAAGATTTCGTTCTTATCTGCAGCTTGTGTTCCCTGGAAAAGTACAAATATGATATAATTTTAAAGGTACCTTGTGCATATCATATTACAACTCTATAAACAATGTAAGTAAACTTAAACTTCCTAAAATTAGGTTTTAGTACAAACATGCTATTTTGAGTGAACTGAGAATTTCTGTGAAAATCATTTTCCAAACTTACACTAGTGGCCAAATGTTTGGAATAATGTACAAATTTTGCTCTTATGGAAAGAAATTGTTACTTTTATTCACCAAAGTGGCATTCAACTGATTACAATGTATAATCAGGACATCAATAATGTCAAAATTTACTATTACAATTTGAAATTGTAATACTACTTCAAAGAGTTCTCATCCAAAAAATCCTCCACGTGCATCAATGACAGCTTTGCAGATTCTTGTTATTCTAGCTGTCAGTTTGTCCAGATACTCAGGTGACATTTCACCCCACACTTCCTGTAGCACTTGCCATAGATGTGTCTGTCTTGTTGGGCACTTCTCACACACCTTACAGTCTAGCTGATCCCACAAAAGCTCAATGGAGTTAAGATCCATAACACTCTTTTCCAAATATCTGTTGTCCAATGTCTGTGTTTCTTTGACCACTCCAAACTTTTCTTTTTGATTTTCTGTTTCAAAAGTGGCTTTTTCTTTGCAATTCTTCCCATAAGTCCTGCACCCCTGAGTCTTCTCTTTACTGTTGTACATGAAACTGGTGTTGAGCGTGTAGAATTCAATGAAGCTGTCAGCTGAGGACATGTGAGGTGTCTATTTCTCAACTAGAGACTCTGATGTACTTATCCTCTTGTTTAGTTGTACATCTGGTCTTCCACATCTCTTTCTGTCCTTGTTAGAGTCAGTTGTCCTTTGACTTTGAAGACTTTAGTGTTCACCTTTGTATGAAATCTTCAGTTTTTTTGGCAGTTTCAAGCATTGTATAGCCTTCATTCCTCAAAACAACGATTGACTGACCAATTTCCTTCCAATGCATCAAAATCTGTACATTATTGCAAACTTTTGGCCTCCGGTGTATATGATAACTAGCTTATTATTTTTTTTTATTATTATAACAACAACAAAAACACAGAAATACCCATTAACCAAATTGTTAACAGAGCTTAAGTTAGCAGTTTAGGAAATCCTAGTAATGATCGTACATTGAGTCTGTCCTCAGCTTGAGTAGTGGTCAGTCCACCTTTCTGCACCAGTGTCCAAAATGTAGTGTTGTACAAATTGTTAATGTGACCTAAAAAGTGATAATAAATGTCAAGATGATTTTGAAATTCTACAACCATAACAAGCCCAAATCCTCCATAAAGGGATGTTTAAATATATATTTTATATACACTCACCTAGCACTTTAAAAGGTACACCTGCACGTTATCTAATCAGCCAATCGTGTGGCAGCAGTGCATAAAATCTTTTAATGTCAGAATGGGGGGAAAAAAATGTGATCTCAGTGATTTGGACCGTGGCATGATTGTTGGTGCCAGGCAGGCCGGTTTGAGTATTTCTGTAACTGCTGATCTCCTGGGATTTTCACACACAACAGTCTCTAGAATTTACTCAGAATGCTGCCAAAAACAAAAATCATGCAGTTCTGTTGACTTTTTTTTTTATGGGGGCAAGTAAGTGCAATTTTTAAAACTCCCCTCACTTTCAGGTTGAATATCTCTGGTGGGGTACCAGATAGGAACCTGAAATTTTCACAGAAGTCCTGTATAGTAGCATTCTTCTGTAAAATTTTTAGTTGAGATTTGGCAATTAGAAATCTGGGAAATTCATGCATTTTGAGAAATGAACAGATGTGTTAAAAAAAAAAAAAAAAAAAAAAAAAAAAAACATTAATTGTTTCCAATGGGCAGGCGAGAAACATTCAATGGCGCATGCAACAGCATTCAGCCGTCATCAGTTGTGCAGATTGGAGCATGTGTTTAAGCTTTTCTGGCAATAGTTTAGTTACACTGCTTTGTTGAAAATGGATCACACAGTGTAGGTGAGCATTTGATAGCGTTTCAATCAAATGTATTTATATAAAATTGCTTAGTGGTGTGGAGTGCGGTCAAATCTACAAAAGTCAAAAAATGATCACCGCAGTTATGACAGAAATGTGTCAGCACATTAAGCAACAAAATCAATCGATATTAAAATCTGAACGTTCAAAGAAATTGCACTGAAAATTAGCTTTTTTTCACTATTCTAGAAGTGTCAAACGATCGTGTCTCATCTGTTCAGGGTCTGTAGGGCTCGTAAAAAAGTGATAATGTGAAACTGAACCTGCAAATATCCTGATTCTATTTGGTTCTACACAGCTGTGTATCGGAAACGGCTTGTTAATGAGAGGTCAACAGAGAATGGCAGACTGGTTTGAGCTGACAGAAAGGCTATGGTTACTCAGATAACCACTCTGTACAATTTTAGAGAGCAGAATACCATCTCAGAATGCACATCGAACCTTGAGACGGATGTGCTACAACAGCAGAAGACCACGTTGGGCACTTAATTCGAACCATAGTGTTCCTAGTAAAGTACTCGTTGAGTGTCAAATGTAACTGAGGTAACAAAAATTTAGGTGTGACCATGTCAGTAAATGGCCGAAAGCACAAAAAAAGTCTCAGATTCCCTTAATTAACCAAATTATACAATAACATACATTTTAGTGCTTAAAAAAAATAAAATAAAAAAATAAAAATCACAAAAGGGTCAGTGCATCTCAAGTCGTCCAATACAGGTTGCTTGAACATTTAAAATTTTCCTTTTTTTTTTTTCTTCTTTTTTTTTTTTTAAGTGATTACCTCCATGTATTGGTATAGCAAACCACCAATTTTATATTTTTATTTTACTTGGTTAAACCACGACTGCCTTTTTTTCTCATGGATGGCACACGACTAATTTTGGTTATACAGCCGTTTACGTAAACCTTGATATATCGGCTCAGGATGGTCCTAGCTCCTTTGAACAAAAACTGATCTCTAGAATCAGAGATCTCTGATCTCTAGTGCCTTAGATTTCTACTAGCCCTAGCTCTGTAACTAGTGGAAACTCAAACTGTATTTTCACAGCAGAATGCCACTATAGAGTACTTGTATCTGTGAAAATTTCAGGTTCCTAGCTGAGAGAGGGGATATATATAAATATAATATAAATTATTGTCAATATAAATTGACACTAAATTGGCACTTTGATCGATCTTGAGGATTTCATTAGGACAATGTTACCCAAACTGTGATAGGCATACCTCTGGGGGTACTTGAGATAACAATGGGGGTAGGCAAATACAATTCTGAGATTTACTGTTCTTTCAATTTCATCACAGTCTAACATAACATTCAAACCCTGTTCATGCTTTCTCACTGGCAAAAATTATTTTGTGTGCCCTCTAGTGTAGAAACACCAAAATGTTTGTGTCATAAAAGTCAGAAAAATATGCAATGAAATTACCTTATCTTTTGCGGTTAAAAAATGCATGTACACATGCGTTGTGCATCACACAATAATCTTTTTTTGTCAGCCCAGACCAGTACTAGATGACGTAGCTAAGTGATAGCACGTAAAATACTAAACTGTTTAACCAGACTCATACATGTCAGTCGTCCACGATTTTAGTTTAGTTTTTTTTTAGCAGTTTAAAAAGTAATTAGTATTAATGGTTAGATGCATAGGCAGTTTTGATTCTGATAGGATAATTTCAAAAGCTTTGATGACAGGACATTCAGTAGCACCAAATAATTTTCCACATTCACACGCAGTAATTTTCACTCACATTTGCTTGCACGCTAGAGACCTGTTTTTACATTGTTGCATGATATTTTTTAAGCAAATAAGCTCAACCCTGCTAACAGTGTCAAATGTGACAAAAAAAAGCACCTTGAGCTGACCACGCAATTGCACAGATACTTACACTCGATGTTCGAATTTGGCCGGCAATGCTGTACTTGCAATGATGCACAATTCCAGGCACAGAACCGAACACTATTCTTGCATACCACGACACGATGAGGGGGGAGTTTTCAAGTTATGCTGTTATATCTAGCATTCCAATCTCAATCAGTAAGACATTTATTAAAATAAAAAAATTAATATATATGATTAATATAACATTACAAAACATGTAAATATATAACATGTTTAATATAAGGGAGTTGCTTTACAAAGATAATTGTGTTAAAATTACCTTGTGTGAATTGTATCTATGCGTTAAAGAGGGGGTACACGAAAGGAAGTTGAATGTTTGAAGAGGTACACCACTGTAATAAGTTTGGGAACCACTGCATTAAGTCTAAGGAACAAGAATGTGCAAAATGTTTATATATATATATATATATATATATATATATATATATATATATATATATATATATATATCCATGTACCTTGTAATGTTCTCTAGAGAACAGCTTTTGTTCCAAGGAGCTAGGACCATCCTGATCCGAGATACTGAGGTTTCCGAAAACAGCTGTACAACCAAAATTTGTTGTGTGCCATGACACAAAAATGGCCATCGTGGTTAAACCAAGTAAAATAATCAAAAAATGTGTTGGGTAAATTTAAAATTATCAAGCAACCAACTTTACAATTATTGAGCCACTTGTGATGGACTGACTCAAAACATATTTACTTACAATCTGCCTGTCTCCAGCTAAGATAGTCTCTAAGGTTACGGTTGCTAGGATACAGCACCACCCTGCCATCAAAGCTGGGTGGGTACAGCAGTGGCTGCTCCCCAAAATACTCCTTCCAGTAAAAAACAAAGCTAGAGGAAAACTGGGAAGTCACATGGGTCATCAATTTACTATAGGGAGAAAGAGAAAATTAGCATTTAAATGTGATGTTAGAAACATGACAGCCACTTGACACCATCCAGTTATGATGGTTTAATAAAGGATGAGTGACATGGTTTTTAAATAACTTGTATATACATGTGAGCATTTAACTAGTATACCTGGCCCTTCTTTTGAACCAGTTGGTTGACCTCTTGAACACAAAGCTGAACTCATCACTCTGTCCATATGCTACAGTGATGTCATCTAGTTCGTCCATGACTGAACAGGCACTGCGGCTCATCAGACCCAGAGCTCTGTTGTCATTGGGTTTAATGAACTGATGCTGATCTGAAAACCTGCAAAGAGGATCATGTTGGAAACCACTGTATTCATGTTCTATGGTCTTCCTTACACAAAGTTTGACCCTTGTAAATCATAATCCTTAATTCATAATTTGGAACCAATCCTATTGGGATAAAGCAACAGTCCCTAAGAATTAACTTTGACTGGACAAACTGAATAATAATAATAATAATAATAATAATTGACATTTAGAGTCGTTTACAAATTATGATAGAAATTCCATTAGCATTCCTTTAGGAATTTTGTCAAGAGATATACTGTAATTGTCTGTGTTATAACACTACACTGCACATGTGCCTATTACGAGCTTTATAAATTACAGGACTTACTTATGGAAGTTACGTCCATCCAGTCGAACCACAATGTAGCAATTTCTCAAACACGTGTCGTCAAGCTCAAAGTTTCTCACGTATTCAAACTTACTTTTGGCCATGCCAGATGATGTGCTGAATTTATAACGTATTGTCTTGTGCCCAGTGAGACCTCCAACGTTCACCGCTAACAGTCTCAGCATAGGGATTATAGGGTGCAAACGAGGTGTTTACTTACTTTAACCTTGAAATACATTTACTATTTCTAAATATTAGTGAGGGACTGGCATCCAGTGAACGCATCGTTAAAATAAATGTAAATATGCACGTTTCATGAAGACATTCAGAGAGTTATCACTATATCTTAAAAATGCGATATAGAATTAAATATTTAGTGTTATAACGCTAAAAGAAAGTCTTTGTGTCAAACCCACATGTGAGTTTACCACTGATCTATGGAGTGAACGGTTCATTGTATTGTTCCGTCACTTAATACAGTCCTTCAAAACAGAGTTCAGAAAATTGAGTTCCGCCAGAGAGTCCTTTTTGTTCTTGTATTGTTTATTGGTAGTTGGCAAACCAAATGTTTGGTGCATTACCGCCACCAACTGGACTGTAGTATGGGGAAATCAACGAGAAGAAAACATAAAATAAACGATTGTTTCCATAAGGAAGCTCAATGAGGCCTTGCGTTATTATTATTTTTCTGTCTAGTTTTCTCGTGATCATGACTTAATTTTTTTCGTGATCTCTGCCAGTACAGTAAAACAAAATACACATGTTATAAAAACATTCTCTGAAAAAACTAAATATCTTAAGCAGTGATCTTGTTTTAAAGAGTTTTAGATATTTTTTTTTACAGGAAAACGATACAAAAATTATTATCAAGAATATGATTTTTGCTCTAATATCAAAGATCTTACTAGAAAAAAAGAAATTATGATCTAACATGAATTTTCTTGATAAAAAAAAAATAAAAAATACTATTGTATCTGGTAACGTGCATGTAAAATGACTTGAAATAGCATTTTAGCTTAGCGTAATACTGACAATTTACACAAGGTTTATTTCTATTTCTTCTGCTCCAAACTTACTTCAAACTTAATTCTCTGTCTGCTCGTATGAATGTAACACATCATAAGAAAGTGTTTCACCGCTGTTCAAATGCACTTTGGATCACATCATTTATATGTGTAAATGTTTTCCATCTGAAAGAACTAAATATTAAATGAAACAAATGACAATAAAATGCAAAGTAATCTCTTCAGAAATCAAAATCAATCAATCAATACTTTATTGCCAAACAACATAATAGTCTGTAATTTTTCCCGGTGAGCTCACAACAATAGTAACGTACAATAAAGGGAAAAAAGAGAAAAAAAAGCGGAGAATATAATCATAAGTACAATAGCAAATCAACATCACACACCACTGGGTACAACATAAGAAAACAGCTTTAAAAAAACATTTTTTTGAATGTAACTGTATTCTAATTACCAATTATTTAAATTGTAACTCTAGTGGAATGTTTTGTATTTTAAATATGTAATCCAGTTACATGTATTCCATACTCCCCAACCATGAATACAAAGTATAATGTTATAAATTTACACTAAACCATTTTGAAATGGCATTTATAAAAAAGGTTACATGTGTTATTTACACTTCTAAATAAGGTGGAAACGCATTGTCACAGTCTGTGAAAAGGGTCCGTTAAAGGTGCACTCAGTAACTTTTTGTTTGCGTCATCTTGGATTTACAATAACCAATAACAAGACGGTTACTGAGATTAAGCGAGTAGTATTCAGATGGTCATGTGATTATAAAATGTTAGCCCCCATAAGGGTGTCCCTGCCCCATGTAGAGTAAAACAGCTTTTATTCAGTTACTGATATGACTAGAGTCCTCATCTCATCTGAATGTTCATGATTTTATACATGTTTCAAAATAACAGTTCATTTCTTTAGGAGTGATAATGTGGAAAAAAAATTACAGTGTGCACCTTAACTTGTAAAAAATGAACACACCGTAGAAATATGTGAAACATAAATGAAGCTCAGTAGGTTCAATCTATTAGCAAAATCTAAGAATAAACTATCTTTTTGCCAAATACAACGTTACCATATTTAGACAAAATTAGCTGCATTTCAAAAACCTCACTTTTTCTAGTTTCTAAAGTAAAAAATATGAATAACTTGAAAATATACTCCAACAAGACACTGCAGTATCAATGCAATACAAACTGATTGAATGAAAAATAAACTGAAGAGAACAATCAGTAAATGTAATAACTATATAATGAGGCCCCTCAAATGTTATAAAACTGACACATATCATTATTCAATTTAGTACTTAAAACATGCACACATCTATATACTGTAGGTATACTGATAACATCCTAAGTGCAAAATAGGTTTAGATAACACTCTTAAACGAACATAGAAAAGAAAAGCAGATGTGATGATGCCATAAGGGATTTCTCCATTTCAGCAGTGTCCTTCTTTCACAATCAAGATGTCAGCATTAGTGTGCCTAAAAAAACAAACACCCTTTTAGTGATTCATCCCAGCATACGCAACATTGTTAGAGCAATTGTTTATTAACAGTCCATAACAGTGTGAGGAACTAAAGGCAAAATAATTGTCTTTGTAAGACTTCAATGCATTGTTTTGTTACTGGTATGGTCAGAAAATCAATTAATCGATAATCCATAGATTGCCCATGGAAATGTAATAATATATAGACATAAGACATTACTAGATACTGAAGCAAATAAATGCACTCACATTCTCTGCACACACAGGGCACATTCATTTACGTATGAGATGCCATCGTTTCCACACACAGGAGAGTAATTAAGAGGACATGCTTGATTGACACTCAAACCTCCACATGAAGGCTATCAGATAAACACACACAATCCACAGTGAATAACTGCAAATCACAGTTCATCTTCTGCTGGGTGTTTAGGGTTCAGTTAGTGTAGGGTCTGGTGTTGTCTTACCCTTCGGTAGAGTCTTGATTTGTCCTCTGCACCTGGAAGAAGAGGAGATAGCTTCTGTTAGTGGTATCCCATTCCAATATTACCTTTCTGGATTGCACGATTTAGGACTTACAGTGAAGGGAGCCTCTTGACTTACCAGCATAGAGGATGAGGAAAACGCTCATCAGTACCACTGCTGTTCCATTCATGATGCTCAAAGGTCTGTCAAAACACAAGTCTGGATGTGCAGATTCAGGAAGCGACTGCCAAAAAAAAGCCCTTTCCTTCACAGTGTTTGAAGAACCTGAGAAACTCGTTCCCTCAAATGACCAACTTGTTTGTGACTGCTGTAATTTTTGAAGAGGTGGAGGAGAGGTGCTGATATTTTGACGGCCATTCGCCCCACCTACCCACCCACTGTCCCCTGTCAACAACAGTGTGAACAGAGCCTCTCTATTGTCTCTCTCTTTATTATGGGATAAACATTCCAGTCTGTCCAAAAATTGCTGAGCACAATCCAAAATGCACTGGCCTGTATAATTTTGCCAAAAACAGCTCTGGCTTGGGGGTGTGTCACTGTTTATTGGCCCCAAAGTAAAATGAATGGAATTCCACTAAGCCTTGTATGCTGATATCAATAGAGTAATAATAATGTAATGATAATAAGTTAGTAAATTATTACGCATGAAGAATAGAACTGGGATATTTTTGTTAATATTTCACAAAAAAGACACACAGCTTACCTGTATCAGGTTAGTTGATGTGACATTTCAAGCAATGACACCAGTTTACTGACGTGTGACATGTGTTGACCATTCAAAAGTTTGGAAACACTCTGACATTTTTATGTTTGTGAAAGAAAATGAGACTCTCATTTACTGGAAATGCTTTAAATTTATTTCATCATAGTAAAGACCTAATGTGAAATGTGAAAATTGTCTATTTCTTCAAGCTTTCTTCACCTCACGCATGCACCTTAGACATTCTAACAGATATGTAAAGTTTCATCCCATGCTTTCTGCAGCTTTTACCAAAGATGCTATGGCTTTTAGGGCACATCTCACAAATCTTCCATACCAAGCTTTTAGCAACCGCTCTGCAAGCGGATTTAGCTTTTAATGCTCCCCGTGTTACTTGCTACTAAATTCTACATTTGTGCAAGTGATATTTCAATTAGAGATCTCTAGAATATATTTTCTATTAGTAAGAAGTCAATTTAAAGGTCTCTATAATTATGTTTTTAATTGTTACATTTCTGTATTTGTATTTTTACTAGTAAGAAAGTAAATGCAACTTTCTGTAGTTCAATTACTGAGGTCTTCTAATAAGCATATCTTTAATGCAATATTTTACTAGTTACAATTCAGTTAGAGAGCTCTCCAATTGGAATTTTTTACTAATAAAACTTAAATTTAAAACTCATATTATTAATCTAAATTCAATTGTAGAGCTCTCTTATTACAATTCTTAGTAGTAAAGATTCTGTAGAGCTCTGTAATTGAAAATGAATGGGAGTCAATGGAAACATTTGGCAAGTAAAGATTCAATTTGTAGACCTCCAAACAAACGCTCCACTTTGACACTTTCGGGTTCTTTTTGCAGTGGAGAAATAAACTGCTGACTATGGCACTTTGCCAAATTTTGAGCTGAAAAATGCTTTAAAAGTGTTGTTTGTGGGGTTGAAAGATTATTGGAGATTTGGGCTTCTTCAAATTTCCAACAAGATCCGTGGATCAGGAGAAACTCAGGATTTGACTTAATCAATGATATTATGTCTTTGCATTTGTTTTGAATAGAGTAAGTGACAACTGTTCAGTCTTTATTGGCTTAAATTAAGTTTAAACATGGAATTTGATTATATTTATGACTAACATTATTATTGACTATATGTGGTTTAATAATTTAAGCAGTAAAGATGTATATTGTTTGTTTGGTAGTTTTCATTTTAATATGATCCACTTTTCAGGCTTTAGTGTGTTAAAGGGATAGTTCACCCAAAAATGAAAATTCTTTATTATTTACACCCTCATGATATCCCAGGTTTTTATGACTTTTTTTCTTCACCAGAACACATTAGCTCAGTAGGCCCTTAAAATGCAAGAAGATGGTGATCTGAAGCAATCGTGTCCCTTTAGAAGACATTAATTTAACAGCTGGAATCGTATGGATGACATTTATACTGACTTTTTGTGATTTTTGGAGCTTCAAAAAAGAAATCTCCATTTACTTGCATTTTAAAGACCGACTGAGCTAAGATACATTTTCTTTAAATGTGTTCTAGTGAAGAAAGAAAGTCGTACACACCTGGCATATCATGAGGGTGAGCAAATAATGAGAGAATTTTCATTTTTGGGTGAACTATACCTTTAAGTATGTGATGGTGTGTATTCATCAACCTGTAACATGTCCAACATAATCATACAGACATAATGAATTAAGTTAAAACTACAACCCCGCCCCCGCCCCCGCCCCCCCCACTCCATAACCAAAATAACTTTTTGCAACAAACATTATTACATTATCTAATGCTTAAAGGATTATTCAAATTATGTCAGTGTAATTTCATCTATTGAAATTTATACTTGCAAACTAGAGCTCTCTAATTAAAATGATTACTAAAAACATTTCATCACAGAGCTCTGTAATTGAAATTCTCACTACTAAAGTTAATTTAGAGAGCATTCTAATTAAAATGATTGGTATTAAAAATCAATTTAAAGAGCTTTCTTGATGAAATTCTTTCTGGTAAAAATGCCATTAAGACGAGTAACATTGGGAACATTAAAAAGGTTATGTCCCGAGGGACGTATATTATATTATTGTGATGGTGATGTGTAAATGTGGTTTGTGTGTGTTGTGTCTCCCTGTGCTTTCCTGGTCACTTTCGCTGTCCATTAAGCAGGATAATAAGAGCCATGCTGATCATCAGTCCAGGAATGGAGAGTACAAGAGGACCACAACTCTCTTTACCTTGGAGAGAGAGAGAGAGAGAGAGAGAGAGAGAGAGAGAGAGAGAGAGAGAGAGAGAGAGAGAGAGAGAGAGAGAGAGAGAGTATTTTCTCCTGCAAGAGTTATTCTATCTCTTGGTTCTTAGCTTTTGAGCAGATTGTGCTAGTTGTTGTGCTAAAAGTAATAAAACAATCTTGTCATATTGTGGTTGTGTACTGCTCATACTTGTGTAGTAATACTTAACAGTTGTATGTGTATTTTCTACACTAGTTTTATTACACCAACTTTATTTGTGTAACCCATTTAAGTTGTTTATGTTGTGGGATACTGTAATAAACCACAAAAGTGTGTGTGTGTGTGTGTGTGTGTCTTTGAAAGGGCATAACTCAAGCCCTGTATGCTCTTTGTTTATATATATATATATGGCAAGTTTGTTTGATTTCAGGAAACACTGCCATTTTTATCATTCACCATTTAAAGGGTATTACTATAAAACCAAAGGGAGGCAAAGTGGCCGTTTAGACATTTAGTGTCTCCAAGGTCCCGGGTTATACATAAACAAGCTATTACAAAGAATATTACACCAAAAATCCTACTTTTACTATACGTATACATGACAACAGCACTTACAATGATTCCCAAACAGGTTTTCTTATCTTTTCAAAGACACACAAAATATTATTAATAGGATAGACGATAATCAGACCTGAAAATATTGAAAATGTTTTTATTTATAATATCATAACAAATGTATAAATTAATATAAAATGTAAAAACATAATACTGTAACAATAATACAAAAAGCAAAACTGCAAACGTATCTTTAGAACAAGCAATTATTGAATGAAAAGACAGTAAACAGCCATATACATTTTAAACACAAACTTTAAGTGTTTGCAATTTATATATTATATAATAATCCATTTGCTCTAAAACGGATTCAAAAATCTATTTTGCTTCATGTTTTGCTCTTTTGGAGCCATATTGAGAAAAATAATCAACTATAAAAAATAAAGTGTGCAAGTGCAGTAAGAGCGTCTCTCGTGATCGCAGGTTCTGCGCGGTGTTTACAAATATAAAAGAGCTTCTTTACGATTAATTCTGCGATCATTTGATCTATTGTTTTATTCCAAAAATACAATAATAAACTAAATATACATAATCTGGAGAATGAGAGCTTTTGTTTGATATATGGCTTGTATAAAATCTGAGCGATATGAAAAAAT
Organism: Moxostoma hubbsi; assembly: GCA_032164185.1. NCBI lineage: Eukaryota > Metazoa > Chordata > Actinopteri > Cypriniformes > Catostomidae > Moxostoma > Moxostoma hubbsi. Next base: position 34,909,556 of record JAVLUX010000016.1, on the reverse strand, counting down.
ATTCAAATTCATAATAATACTTGATGTTTATCTGTATATTGGTTGCGGAAGTGGGAATTTAAACATTGAAATGCTGCGTGATATAAAATAAAATAAAACATAATGGGTTTGTGTGAAAACTAGAGGGTCCAAGCTTTTTTAATGATAGGCTACCACATATATGACTGATAATATTCCATCAGGACATATAAATATTGAAGTATGATCGTGATTATATAATTTTCGACCCGGGACGGGTTTAAAAATTGAACAGATTATATGCCAACACCTCAGTGCAGATGAAACTGGTGGGTGGCATTTAGGACCTGTAAGGAATCTGTTTCTCAAATTTTAGATTCTGATAGACTTGACTTGTGCATCTGGGCAGTACACTTCCCTAAACTAGTTCAATCCAGTTTCATTTCTTCTTTCAAGACAGTAATGCGTGGAAATCTTTTTAGAGAGATTTTACTTATACGGGTACATGACTTGCAAGTAATGAAAGTGTTCTGATTACTCAGTATTCAACACCGAACGAGACACTGTATTGTGATGTTCATAGGCTACTTAATTAAGTAGCACAAGCATTTTCAACTGTTTATCTATCTGTCTGTCTGCCTGTTTTCCTGTCTGTTTTTCTATCTCTCTGTCCGTCGTCAGGCTGTTGGGCATGTACAACCTTCAAACATCAAGCTTTTAAAACGATTTAAAACTTAGGTCCTAGTCTTGTTCAAGCCAACTTTACAGTTAGTCTTGACACAATTTACCGATCTAGTTTCTATCTACACAACGCCATTAAATAATATACGTTTAATGTGTGTTTGTTGAATGCTTTAATCCATCTGTCTGATATTTTGCAAATGAGTTCAAGCCGAAGCTTCAAAGTTCATACGCAAGTATGCGTTGCATTGGACGAGAATACTTCTCGGTTTCCGTACTCCGTGGACTTCGTTCAGAGCTGCACGCTCGACTTGGCTTGTCAATCACGCTACAGTAGTTGTATTATGACACTCACTATGAACAAATTAATTCGTTTACGAAGCGTCTTGCGGAAACCGTTATTTCACACGGAGCACTTTCTCTCTTTGAAACCCCGACTTCCGGTGAGTTTATCTTCTTTAACACTTTAATCGTCGTTACTATGACTCTACCGACATTATTTAATCAGTTTTCTGCACGTCTCCAAATGTAAAAGTAATTCCATTGATAAAAGATATATTTTCAGACAAACGCCAGGGGTGTGTTGTGATTGGAGTTGGCAGTGAACGCCCCCTTTTGTCAAACACGTTCATGTAACTCTGTTTTTTTATTTGTACTCGTCAATGTCAGGAATTACAAAAGCATGTGAGCATTGCAAAAGATCTGCTGAGTTTAGTAATCAAAGTAGAAACTATTCAATTGTGTTACAGGCTTACAGAATATTCCTTAAAATAATCCTAATAACGATGATCTATTCAAGTACATATGTTATGAATATGCCCTTGCATAGGGTTTATGATACTCAATTAAGCATGGAGTTGCCTTCTTCTAAATAAATGATGGATATAGGCATGTTGCACAGAGGATTTGGGACCTAACTGATGTAGATTTCAGAAGTATAGAGTTTGATCTTTGTATTTCAGTTGGGATAGCCTGTCTCATCTTGCAGAATGTGAACATTTGTGTTAATCTTTAACATTTGACAGCCGTTTAAAGGGTTTTAATGTGCTTTCCAGTTCGTTACAGAGGCTCTGGCTGAAACACATGACTTTTGTTTTTCTTTTCTTTTTTAAAGAAGCTTTTAAAACTAGTTTCCCTTGTGAAACCTGCCATATCTAACATCTGTGGATTCTAATGATTGTGGATCGTTTACATCATATATCATATACAGAATAGTTGCAGTTCTGTTGCAGAAATGACCGCTTTGTGCCATTAACAGCTTTTTTTCTATTTCCTGAGCAGCCCAGTGCATCAATCTCCACTGGCCCACAGCAGCAGCACAGGACCTTCTACGAGTTCCGCACTTATTCAATCCAGCCCCATCTCAACACCGCCTTCCTCAAACTGACCAATGAGAAGATCCACCTGCGGACTGCCCACTCTGAGCTCATTGGCTACTGGGCTGTGGAATATGGCGGTCTCAATCAAGTTTTCCACATCTGGAAGTATGGTGAGAACGTCAGCGTGGCTACTGAATTATTCCGTGTCAAATCTATGCTTTTTTAGGGTTCTAATGCAAGCAAACACTTAAAAGGATAGTTCACCCAAACATGAAAATTCTCATCATTTACTCACCCTCATGCCATCCCAGATGTGTCTGACTTACTTTCTTCTGCTGATCACAAATGAAGATTTGAAGAATAATGTCTCAGCTCTGTTGGTCCATACAGTGTGAAAGTGAATGGTGACTAGATGTTTGAAGCACCATAAAGTACATAAAGGTAGCATAAATAGGTTTACTTTTATGCTACCTTTATGTACTTTATGGTGCTTCAACACCAGAAAACAGGCCAAAATATAACTCCTTTTTCACTGTACAAATGTTGCCATTGCAGTCTTTAGGCATGATCATAATTTCAAGCTTGATTAGGCTTCCTTGTGCTTGACACATGCTCAGAGCACTAGATGGCGCTATAGGAAGTTTAATCGAGCTTGAAATCTTCATCACTAAGGATACTGATGATGTAAAGATTTATAGTGAAAAAGGAGATACATTTTGGTCTGTTCTCATCCAAAACTGATTGAATAGCTTCTGAAGATATTTGTTAAACCACTGGAGTCATATGGTTTACTTTTATACAGCTTTTATGTGTTTTTTGAAACTTTACATGTTTTTGAGTCAGTTGATAAAGTTGGAAAAAAATCCTATGATATCTTGTAACAAAGACTTTACATTTCACAAATATCCTCACTTTTACTTAATTTCTCATAGTTGTGAACGCAAAAGTATACCTGAAAAGTTTTACTTTCTTACAGTGGCAGATAAAGTAATAATATTGTAAATACTATAAATAATGCAGTAATTTAATTGCAACATGTAACATCCAAATAATAAATTCTGTCATTGCTGTGATGTTGTTTAGACAGTTACGCTCAGCGGGCATCTGTGCGGGCATCTCTGTCTCAGGACCCCGGCTGGATTGAGCAGTACATCTCTAAAGCAATGCCAATGCTGAGCTCTCAGGATAATGAAGTCACATACCTCGTACCCTGGAGCACAATTCAGAAGCCACCCAAAGAGGGAGGTGGGAACTACATGCAGTTCATCATCATAAGCACTACCAGTCAAATGTTTGGACATACTCCATTAATGAAAGTTTCTCATGATCTTAAAGTGATAGTTCACCCAAAAATGAAAATTCTCTCATTATTTACTCACCCTCATGCCATCCCAGATGTGTTTGACTTTCTTTATTCTGCTGAATGCAAACAAAGATTTTTAGAAGAATATTTTTTAAATAAAAAATAAATTTCAGCTCTGTTGGTCCATACAATGCAAGTGAATGGTGACCAGAACTTTGAAGCTCCAAAAAGCACATTAAGGAAACATAAAAGTAATCCATAAGACTCTAGTGGTTGAATCCATGTCTTCTGAAGTGATATTATAGGTATGGGGGAGAAACAGATCAATATTTAAGTCCTTTATTTGTGTGATAAATCTCCAACTTTGACCAGCCCCAACCAGTAAGTGGCGAGATGCGCGAAGAATGTGAATCGCCAAAAAACAAGAAGAATGCAGAAGTTAAAGTGGGAATTTATAGTAAAAAAGAACTTATCTATTGATCTGTTTCACACCCACACCTATCATATTGCTTCTGAAGATATGGATTAAACCACTGGAATCTTATGGGTTACTTTTATGCTGACTTTATGTGCTTTTTGGAGCTTCAAAGTTCTGGGCACCATTTACTTGCAGCGTATGGACCTGCAGAGATGAGATATTCTTCTAAAAATCTTTATTTGTATTCAGCAGAAGACAGAAAGTCATCCATAACTGAGATGGCATGAGGGTGAAAAAAATAATGAGAACATTTTCATTTTTGGGTGAACTATCCCATTCAAATCTTTTGGTCTAAAGACAGAGGACGTTAAAGTTAAATAATTATGACTGAAATTGTATTACTATGTAGTGTAACTATATTAATAATAATATTATAATTATATAGAGTGCAGCAGTTAACAATTAAACGTCTTCTTAATAGTCTACACATTCATGTAATTCTTTCCTATCTACTATACATAATGAAATGTGTAGTTATAGAAAAAGTAGTTTCGGTGCATCCCTTGTAATAATATTTATAATTTGTTCAATCATTCCAAACCAAGTCTCATTTAACACCACAGTTGTTTTTTTCACAGTGTGTCCAGATGTTTCGATTTAGTTTTTGACCAAAAATGTTCATTTCGGTGCATTACCAAATGAAAGTTTAATTATTTATAGGAGTGTATGAGCTGGCCACCTTCCAGATGAAGCCGGGCGGCCCGGCGGTTTGGGGCGCGGCATTTCAGGCTGCAGTGGGGACCCACACTGGATCAGGGTACAGTCACTCAGTGGGGGTTTTTCACTCTGAATTTGGACAGCTCAATCAAAGTGAGTTTAGACAAGCAGCAGATATGTGTGTCTGATTAATTTTACAGTTGCAACCTATACAATAATTTATATACAGTAAATAAATAATATTAAGAAAGTCTAGTGTGCCGAAAATACTAACAAACAGTATGTAAATATTACAAACTTATTCTAAACATTATTCTGAGATGTAATGTGTTTTGTGTTTAATGCGCAGTGCATGTTTTATGGTGGCATGAGAGTGCAGACCAGCGAGCAGAGACTCGGCATAAATCTCATGAAGACGCCAGAGTTGTAGCAGCAGGTACATTAAATGGGGCTTATTACACCAGATGGTATCATACTGTCATTATGAGAGCATTCTGGGCAATTTTGCCTTGCCTTTGGAGTCTTGACATGAGTATGATGTCATTTGATGAAACATAATTTTATCTCAATGTATTTATCTTCTGTTCTTTGATACTGATTTGAACAAAAGCACAAATTTAGATTTGTATTTTTTTGGAAGTGGTTTGTGAAACCATCCTTTTTTTTCTTTTTTTACAAACAATTTACAGAAATGTCTGCTCGTTTTTATGAATGAGGTTTTATGTGTACAAATAATGATTTAAACACTGCATGAGAAGTACCTTCACTTTTTACATATATATATATATATATATATTTTCTTTATTTCACTCATTTATGTTTTTTTGTTTTTTTCCTGCAGTAAGGGAGAGTGCTGCATACCTGGTGTCACAGAAGAATAAACTCATGTTCCCCTGTGCTTTTTCACCCATCAAATAGCTTCCTAGTGGACAGTCCAAAACAGAAATGCACTGAATTTTCATTTATGCAGTAAAAGAGATCAACTACTGAACTTTTTCTGAACAGATAGACAGATTAAAAGAAATGACTGTTCTTTTGCTGCTTTTGGGAGATGAATGTGTCAGTAACTGAACAAAATATTCAGTTTATAGTCAGTTAAGCGGTGACACTTTGCTTCCTGTGAACTTGGAGTCCTTTTAAGTATCGCTTAGTCATTTATTCATGATATTTTGTAGATTTTATTCACTTAAGTGTTGAGGATAATTCGCTCGCCTGAAGGTGAATTAATAAATGATCAAATCAAGTCTTCTTTTCCTTGAAGGGACTTCCAGACATTCCAGAAACTATTCCATCAATGTTATGTGTAACATGTCATCCCTTTTCTACAAAACAATTCTTACATGCCAATAAAATCAACTTGAATTTCAGGTACATTACGCAATGATATAATTGAATGCATTTTTTGATGCTATATATGGTGCGATATATAGAACAGAAAAGCAGGTTGACACTGCAAATAATTCACAGCTCAATAAACAGGTCAAACCAATATTACAATGTAGAATTGTCATGTTTTATTGTGTAAATACAGTAAGTGTACAAAGCAAGTAACAGACATCCCACAGCTGTAGATTTGAAATGTAAACAGTTATCAAACGAGAAATATCACTTTTATAGCGGTTTTTTGATCTATCATTTCAGTTGAAAGACCAATCCAAAACTTATCACTAAATAAAAATGGTGAATACATTGTCTGTGGAAAATCCAGTGCAAAGAGATGAACACAATTTGTCATTAAATTAAGTTCCAATTAACAGCAAGTAAAGTGCTTGGACAAAAGCAGACTTCACTGTCGCCTTTCCCAATGAGATCCAAAAATACTGATTTTACAATCCACACCAAATGTATGGCCAGATCACATTTACTACACTGAACGGCCTCTTGTACCAGAGAGTTGAGGTATAGAAGCCACATAATGGCTTTGCTTTAATTCCATTCCTTACAAAAAAAAAACATTGTTCTTCCGACTCTTAAGAGTGTCTGCAAGGATTGCTGTTTCAGTCAAGGTATTTATTACATACTGTGGCAAAATATACCTTTTTTTTCTTCTTTGAAAAAAACTCATTTTGTTTTGTTCTACACTGTTCATACTCGAAGAGTGTTTACTCCTCTGATTGGCATGTATAAAGTTAATGTGAGGCACCGTTGATAGAACAGCCCATAAAATAATGCCCCATTGGACTTACAAAAACATCTAAACAATTGTTCACTTATAAATAAAGACACATTACAAACAAAATCAATTGAACATAGAACAAATTGTTTTGCATTTTAGCCCTTGGCTAAACACACGATTGTGATTCTTCAGCATGTAGTTTCTAGTCTTCTAGTATTATGAAAATACAATACAAAGACACTGACCCTGAAATACTGATCATTGGCATTCACCCATTGGCCCAAATTATGTCACGTGATTATATCAATGACACCTCCAAACAACTGTGCAAAATACACCAGAAATGATGGCAGATATTCAAGTTAAAACTCTCATACATTGTAACCAACATTACATGGATTGAGCCATGCTAGAAACAAGATAGAAGTCTTTTTAGTTTATTTGCATTGAGGATTTAGGCTGCATTATCTGCCTCTCAGCTGAGTAATGAAGGCATTTATCTTCGGGCAGAGTCCAGAACTGCAGCACAAAGGCCACAAAAACATTGTGAAATATGTGGAATCCGTTGGCTCCAGTTAGCTTGAAGTGTAAAGAGAGACCTCAGCTCAAACACAGCTTTCTATTGGCTTCTCCATGTTGTCTTTGACAGACAGAGGGCTGAGTAAAGCCATGTTCACCTCTGTCTCTTTACGACGTACGGAGCTGTCTGAATGGTCATCACTTTGGTCCTTGGCAAAGTTAACAAATACCTGTTGATTAATAAGAACAGAATTCAGTCAAAAGTGCATGTTCAACCCTTTTGTGTCAATATAGTAGTTTGTAGCATTTAACCCTTATGTTGCGTTCTCGAAATGGATTCGACAACAAAATACAGAAATATGAAGTCTTCAGGAGCATCCCAATCCTTTACATGAGCACATATGTGGATGTGTGTTTGCATACACAAAGTCTTTGGACATGCGCGCGCGCGCACACACACACACACACACACACACACACACACACACACACACAGTGTGTGTTGAGCACCCATTTGTGCATCGTCTTTCCATTCTAATATTCCAAGATCTACTGATCATATTATGTTGTGTTTGAGCTCATTTGAATCGAGATTGTGTCTGCTGTGTTGCGATATGTCATTGTCTATTTTATATGTGTTTCAGGAAGTAATAAGGAAAAATGTGACAAAAAAAAAACAATTCCTGTTTACTGTATTTATGTGTGTCAATGGGAATTTTATTCACTAATACTCATAATAGTTCAACAGATTTGATCATTGCATTCTACTAATTGAGACCTTTCCAACAATATATAACATATGGATATCATATCTTCTTTTATGGTTTTACCAACTCTAAATATTATTGTTGCGATACATTTAGCAAATGATGAGAATGAAACAGTTTTAATTTGTAAGGAAATAAGAAAAACAGATAAAAAAAATAATAAAAAAGCTGTTTGCAGTCAGCCATGATTCATTTTTAGGGAGGAAAAGCATCTATTCAGAGGAGGTGGTTTAGATAAAGTGTGTAATATTTGTCTGGTAATATGATGTCAACATGGCGGCACTCATAAATGTGCACCCAGCAACTGCAACATATATAGACTATCAAAATTTGATGTTGACTTGCTAAGGCCTGGCCTGAAAGTTTAAACCAAGTTTTAAAAGCTTGAGGTTTTAAAAAGTGCAGTGTAGTTAGCAAGACAGCAATTAGCCAAAAAAAAAAGAAGAAAAAGAAATGAGTGCACCTTTATAGGGGTAAGCCCTGTTAGTAATGGCATTTTTTCCACTGAATATTCAGATTGTTGCAAATGCCCTTTCATGTTGTCTAATGAACGTTGTGCCATAAACGTGACTTTGTAGTGTAATGACACCCAATAGGGGTCACTACACTCATGTTAAACCTGATGAGTTGTGCCTGTGATATTTTCAAAGATGAAAATGCCCCCTCACCTGGTCCAGAGTGGTCTGGGACACGGAGTAGTCCTCTATCCTAAGAAACTCTTTGTTCTTGGCAAGGATGCTGAAGATATGAGCGAGGGATGTGAGAGAGGAGGGAAGCTGGTATTGCAGCATGTTTCTGTGTTTCTCTTTCAGAGTGCTGCCCGGCAGCTCACTCTCAATGAAATTCATCACAGGCTGTAAGTCCGGGTCTGGCCCCGCTACCCTCAGAATGATGGTGTATCCATCCCCAAACCTGAAGGAAGAGGAAGCAGTGAGATGAGGAAAGAGCTAAATTGTAGCGTCGCAGATATTCATCCTCAAATATTCTCTTAAAACTCTACTACAAATCTCTAAAAACTGCATGTCTATGGAAAGCCATGATTCACTTTATGGCAACTTTTCTAAGAAGTAAAAATATCTGCCGAACCTTCTTACAATGACCTGACAATGGAAGACTGAGGGGGTATTTTGTACAAATTACACACTGCAACTTTATTTGTCTTTATTAGTTGGCATTCATTATTTATTTATTAATTATTATTTGTGATCTTACCTGTTTTTCAGGTGCTGGACGCTCCCCAGACAGCGGAACCTGCCGTTCACCATGATGGCCATTCTAGTGCACAGTGCTTCACATTCCTCCATACTGAAGGGGAACAGAGAAGAGGTTAGTATGGGAAAAAATAACGCAACAAAATTAGCAAAGCAATTCAAGATGAATACACAATGACATTAAGACACAATCCCACAACACGACCAACAATCCACAACACAATGCATTTTTTTGCCGTAATTTAGTTGAATTGTGGCTTAATATTTTTGTGATGTGGATTTTCTGTTGTGATGTGCCTTAGTTCACCCAAAAATGAAGATTCTCTCATCATTTACTCTACCCTCATGCCATTCCAGATTAGAGGTCTGCATGGGCCTTAAAATGAAACCCGAACCAGGCCCGTACCCAAGACCGTGTGGACTCTACCAGGCCCGTAATATACTGTCAGATTATAAGCCCGAACCTGAAATCGCTCACTATATTTATAATTTCTTCTCATAGCAAGTACTGTTGCAATAGGCTATATTTTATGTAAGCATATAGGCAGTTTTAACAAAGTATGGCATCTCCTGCGTGAGATGCTGAAAAAACAGCGAGACACGGCATGATGAAGACATTTGTCCGGCATGTGTTTACATATAAAAACAATGGGAAAACAGAACAGAAGCACGCAAAAACAAGTTTGGTGTGAATGGCCCCCAGCTCGTCCGTTCGCGCGTGTCTGATTGAGAGTGCGTGCACAAAACAAGTTTGCCTGGTTTTTTTTTCCATTAACTGCAAACCCAACATGAAGTCCTACTTGAAAAACTGACCCGAACCCGGCCCGAAACCCGTCAGGTTCTTCTGGTCCGAGTCGAGTTGCAGTCCTCTATCCTAGATGTGTATAACTTTCTTTCTTCTGCAGAAAGATTTTTAGAAAAAAATATCTCAGCTCTGTTGGTCCATACAATGCATGTGAATGGTGACCAGACCTTTCTAGCTCCAAAAATCACATAAAGGAAGCATAAAAGTAATCCATATGACTCCAAAGGTTAAATCCATATCTCAAGAAGCGATATAATAGGTGTGGGTGAGAAAAAGAATAATATTTAAGTCCTGTTTTACTCTAAATCTCCACTTTTACTTTTACAACTGAAAGTCACATGTGGTGCCTGTTTAGTTTCACTTTCACAACTGAAAGTGAATATAAAAGTGGAGATTTAGAGTAAAAAAGACACCTATTATATCGCTTCTGAAGATATGGATTTAACCTTTGTAGTCATATTGATTAGTTTCATGTTGCCGTTATGTGATTATTGGAGCTACAAAGGTATGATCATCAATCACTTGCATTGTATGGACCTACAGAGATGTATATAATATTCCGCTAAAAATCTTCATTTGTGTTCTGCAGAAGAAATCATACACATCCGAGATGGCATGAGGGTGAATAAATGGTCAGAATATTCATTTTGGGTGAACTATCCCTTTAATGTTGTTGTGTTGCAGTTTAATTTTGTTGTGGCTTAATTTCATGTGCTGTGGTGTATCTCTATTCCCAATGCACTCTAAGTCTTCATGGTGGTGTAGTGATTCGCCAATGTAGTTGCTTAGGAGACCTGGCTGGAGTCACTCAGCACACCCTGGATTCGAACTTTCGACAGGGGTGTTAGTCAGCATCTTTACTCGCTGAGATACCCAGGCCCCGATTATTACAGTGTTTTTAAATCTTTTATTTGCTTTGCTAATTTTTGCGCTGTACACTCCTGAGCCACCGTACTGCCCCCTAGTGACAGATGCCATTAAACCTTTGTGGACTTGAAGAATAACACTTGTTTGGAATAGAGGACTCGGCTAAATGGATAAAGAACACATTATAATTTCACAGCTTTAATGAATGACATACAAATAGTACTTTGGACATGTCTCTTAAGTATTATGTAAATAAAGGCTTAGATGTACAAGAGATTTCAGTCAGAATAACAAGTTTTTAGTGCAGAGTTTATTGCCAACATGAAATGGTTTCTGCAACCCATTTTACTTTCATATTTGAGTAAATCTGGACATTCAACAAAGAAAATGTACTGTAGTATGGGACTTTTTGACTGGATTACCAAAATGGACTTTATAAAGTGGTTGGAGGGGAGGAGTTGAAAAGAAAGGTTGTGTCAGAGATAGAAGTTACTGGATTTTGATGAAAGATATGTTTTATATTTGGTACATCATGCACAGATAAATCATAAGTACATAATTGAAAGTAAATGGGGTCAATTTTGATATGTTAACATTGATGTTCCTTATTCAAAGTAGCACCATCTTTGACCATCTTTGGCATGCATGGTATAAAGCTGCATAACGTTCCCAGATCCCAACTGATTTTCTACATCTCAAGTTCTTTTCGTATACTGAATGTAGTTAGAAAGATATTTTTTTCAAGTGTTCTGTCTGTGTGATGAACCAAAAGCACTTTAAACTGCAGTAAAGCCCATTGAAGAAACTGTACTTCAATCCCTCACAGCGTCTTTGTCACTTCAAAGGCGGCACTGCTGTGAATAAGGTCTATTATGCTTAGGAAAAGGAAATACCTGTTGAGATTTACCTGTGTGAGGTAAGCACGACAGAGCGCCCCTCCTTGATGATGCTGTGAATGCAGTTCCACAATGCCCGCCGTGCCTTGGGGTCCATGCCAGTAGTGGGCTCGTCCTGCAACCAACAGCACAGCCAGAGTGAGATTCGTTCACAGGTTCAGCAGGAAACACACACTGAACAGCAACACAAACGGGAAGAAAGCCATGTCTTTCCCTCATACGTGTGCCGCACACTCAAATGAACCACAACACACTCGCTGACTCAACACGGGGGAATAAGCACTCTTATGTGTCCTTTGTGTAGTCAACCCACTATGAGGCCTCATACAAAGGAGAAGGGGAAGGAGTTCAGTGTAATTCAGCTCTGGGGGAGTTATAATCCTTATCTCCATATACAATCAGAACAGGAAACCCAGCTGGGAGAGAAATCAAACAGTGGTTATATGATCCAAACTCATGTTGTTTTTGTTGATTAGTTTGCAGACATTCACCCAGGCAGGCACAAGATTTTGAGCCAGTTGTGTACGTGAGTGTGTGTGTACGTGAGTGTGTGTGTGCGTCCGTGCGTGCGTGTGTGTGTGTGTGAGCGTGTATTTATCACTTTGTGAATTTTTTGACATTGTGGGGACAATTTGACGGTTCCTATGAGGAAAACAGCTTATAAATCATACTAAATGATGTTTTTTGAAAATGTAAAAATGCAGAAAGTTTTCTGTGAGGGTTGGGTTTAGGGGTAGGGGTAGGGGATAGAATATATAGTTTGTACAGTATAAAAACCAATATGTCTATGGAAAGCCCTCATAATGATAGGTAGACCAACGTGTGTGTGTGTGTGTGTGTGTGTGTGTGTGTGTGTGTTTGGTGAAGTACACATACCAGGAAGACCACCGGTGGGGCTCCTATAAGAGAAATGGCAGTGGAGAGTTTGCGCATGTTGCCGCCACTGTAGCTTCCTGCTTTTTTGTCCACATACTTCACAAGGCCCAGTTTATGGATTCCCCACTCTGCCACCTGTTTAAGATGCAAGACGTCAGAAAAACCAATTACACTATAACAGTAAAAAAAATTTTTTTTTTAAAAATGCTTCAATACAGGATGAATCAGGTCATATTTCACCCCAACATTAAAGCGAATAAGAAGCAATTATATTTTTATGTAAAGAAAAAAAAAGCCTAGTTTAAGACCATTGTGATTTTTTTTTGCATTGTGATATTATTTGCTTGACATTAAGAATATTAATTCTCAATACCCAAATATTTCTACCATAATGCATCTGCATGTTTTACATTGTGATTTTCACTATTAAGCCCTATGTATACTTTCAAATGGACTTGAACGTTCAGCATCTGCGTACAGTCGAACACAAGCCTGTCAAACTAAACTCCATATAACTGTGCGCTCATACACAGGCAAAAGCTATGAGACACCAGACCAGTCGTGTCTCTACATTAGGGTCAAGCAGGGCTAAGCCCCACCAGAGGTGGCGCTGTTGTGCAAATTGAATGGCATCATCATTCATTTATTTTAAGTAATGAAATATTTTATTATACAAGAAAAGTATATATTATTTTGATAAATTATATTATTATTAAGGTATGTTGCATAAAAGCCATTTAATCATTCTCATTTGCTATGAAGGGCTAGCACTTCATCCCCAATGTTAATCAATGTAGATCCGTCATGCACATGTGCAATGAGCGTTCAACGATGGGCCGAGGGGCTAATTTGCCTTTGCCCTTAAGCCAATCAAAAGCTTTGATCATATTTAGGTCAAGCTGTTGGCATGACAATCGGAAGTTACCGAGTGCAGAGTAGACCTATGTAGTGAACTTCATTGGTGAGTTTTCTAATGTGCTGCAGGTTGGGTTAGTTTAAGTGCACCGTTCATCATTTCAATGAATTGTATGCCATTGCATTGAGGTGTTGTGTTGTTGGTGCATTGGTTTGAATTAGATTACAATGACTAATACATATTGGAAGTCTGTCCTCGTTTTGATTGGTTTTTGTTATGCTGTTCATTCAAATTAGTGAGATAATATGCACACCCTTTGACAGTTTGCCTGTTTGTGGTTTTCTTTCATGGTCACATGAGTTTTTTGATGTGGATGTGCATGTCTTAGTAGTGTTTTGTGTTGAGATTAAATCATTAGGGATGTTTGTGTGGCATCGTGTTCAGAGATTGCACTACAAAAAAATTATTTATTAACTTTACAGAGGAGAGGTAGTTAGGTGCATATTTTGCCATGGAGCGAACACAGAGCGGGGTTTCTCTAATCCAGGAGTATGGCGCGAGTGAGGAGTGGGAAATGGGCAAACCGGAGTGGAGCTTGAGTGGAGTGATTAAAGAACGTTTTGAGCGCGGAGGGAAAATTGTTGCCGCTTCACTCCACTCACATACTCTGGTCCATGAACATTACACACTCTGTGTCGAAGGCTGAAATGGTGCATCATCCGGGCACTTAAAGTACATTTCTTTATTGCTGCATTTTCAGTGTTAACATACTACTCGCACTTCTACAATAATTGAGCATTTCGAAAACGCTTTCCATTGCCACATACTTTGGAAAACTATGACGTTAGGAAACTGAAAACGTTTTGTTTTTTTCCAAACGAAAATGGATTAGTGTGGATGTGGCATTCTTTCTATGTTCTGCTCACCTCACAAACTTCCTTCTCAGGTACACCGCGCAGGATGGCATAGAACTCCAGGTGTTCCCGTCCTGTTAGCAGGTCATTGATGGCATCAAACTGAGGGCAGTAGCCCATGTTCTGATGTACTTCATCTATCTCCCTGAGTATACTAGACATCAAAAAGAGTTGGGTCACAAAAATGATACAACCAAAAATGTGTCAACCACAAATGGACAAATATATGAAACATACAGTACCTCTTCCCTGCTAGGAATGCTTCTCCATTGGTGACCACAGAGTCACCGGTTAGCATTTTAAAGGTACTTGTCTTTCCAGCTCCGTTAACACCGAGCAAACCAAAACACTGAAATAAGAATGAAATAGCCATCAGTTTGTGGTCTTACAGCAGTCGACAAGAAGATTGATTCATTCGGATGTCTGATCACGAGGCAGCTGTCATTACTTACCTCTCCTGGAGGAATGCCCACACACAGACGATCAACAGCAGGCTTCTGTTTCCTCTTGTACACCTGTTAGACAAAAGAATAAAATATTTTTTAATTCTTTTTTTGGGCTTCGTATCAGGAGATGACAGGGAATGATATTGAGAACAGGGGAGGAATGGGATCAGGACAGGATGCAGTTCAGGTTCAAACCTACATCACCCATGTGAGCACCACAGCTAGACCACGACTCTGATGAGATGATATCATGCATTTGTACCTAATTTAATAATTTATTGTGTCTTTACTAGCTTAAACTCATTCAGATGACCCGATATACTTGGGTGAAGATTTCTTCTCACCTTTGTGAGTTGTCGGAGTTCCAGAATGCATCCTTGGCCAGCTCCAGTCATGATCCTTTGCCTCTCTCTGGCAACATCCTCATCTTCTTCTCCAATCGGACTCAACTTAGCACTTAAAGACCTGCGAGAATAATTCAACCATTTATTTTAGCTCTACTAGATCCTCAAGAGCAATTATGATATCTGCAAATTAATTCCTTTGCAATTTATATGAACAAAATTGGTTTGTTTCAGGGAATAATGGGTTTTGACAGTGTATATTTCAATGATGCTTACTTGGGCTTGAAGAAAAATCGGTACTGGATAAGGACCGTGATGATGAAGAAGACCACTCCTTCCACTGCCATGGCGAAAAGATTCTTGCCCACCATGTCCCACTCGAGTGGAGAACGGAAACGGTTTTCACCTGACAAAGGACAACGAAGTTCAATATCCTACATACAGTTTATAACAATTACCATGACAAGACTTTGCAGTAGCTACAGCTAAACCATAGTACTTAGGTCAAGTAACTCAGGTCAGACTTTGAACTTCATTGCTATAATCCTCAAAAGAACTGAATTTGCATCCAAGTATCTAGAAACTAGGATTTAGAGTGTAGCTAATCTTACCAAATCTCTCCAGGGCGTCAGCCATGGCCTGATTCTTGACCATGTCGATGAGACCTCGACCCAGACAGAAGTGGGGGAAGATCAGCAACACGTTCTTCAGGATGTCGTTGATGCCACCAATCTCCTGAAGACAAGAGATGTGCACAAATGAGAACTTGCTGGTGATATCACAATTACCAAATAAAACAGTGGGAATGCATTAGGAACAGACCAATAAATTAATTTCTTACATTATTTCCAAACAGTTCCATTACAAAAGTGGACACACTTCCATTGATCCCAATGAGGATGTTGACGCTAGTGAGAACCACATAAGCAGTGCTGGGGATTTTGAATAAGAATGAAGCCGGGTACATGAGGGGAGTAATGGACCATCTGAGAAGAGGATAAGAATTTATCATCAAGAAATCAGTTATGTGCTGCAAAATGGCATGGAACTACATAGTCAAACTGTCATGGAGACATGGGGGGTGAGCTGCATATGAATGCCTTGATCTCTCTAACTTACCCATAGAGGAGCAGCAATAGGGCAAGAACTGGTAGGTTGGTGGAAGAGACGTAAGCTTTTTGTTGGAAGCACACAAAGATCAGGATGACAAGAGTTGCAGGAACAACATAATTGCACTGTAAACAAACACAAGTATGAATTAGATGGAGACTTGTGTTAGTAGCTGAGTAGGTGAACTCTGGGGAGAGGTGCATTATCTGATATGAAAGAGGAGCAGACCCTCACCATGTCCCAGAGAAAGTTGGCCAGCCAGTAGAGGAATGGCTGAACTCCACTGATAAACTGCATATGCTTAGCCTTATTCACACGCTCCTGAATGAGGAAGACAACGAAGCTAGCTGGTACGAAGGACATGGCGAAGATGACGCAGATGGAAACCAACACATCCACTGAGGTAGTCATCCTGAAAAGACATGATGTAGAATTTAAGTTTCAGCAAACAGAAAATACATTTGCATTATTTATTTATAGTTGTGTCAATTCTTACAGTGCCACTTGAGAAAGCTGCTCCTTGGTCAGATTGAGCGGATGGTTGAAGGCAGTCATGCCAAATGTGTGGGGGTCTTTGCCAGGTGGTAAGTTGGCACGCAAGATACCATTATTCATGACATTGAGGAAGGCTCCAATGCTGTGCCAGCCCTTGTTATTAAACCATATCTGAAAATAATGACAAAGCAATGAGGATCACTTCGACTCAAGGGCGAAATTACTTTTGGGTGGTTCTCAATAAAATGAATGGTAGTTTTCTCCAAAAATTATTTTTACCAAATTTTCCATAACAACATATTTTATAAATATATTTGAAGTCAAAGAATAATCTCTAATATTCTGGGTGGGCCTGGGTCTAATTTGGATGGGCCCAGGCCCACCTATCCCATCCTTGGCTACGCCACTGCTTAGACTCACTGTTAGAATTCCAAATACATGCGATATGCTGTAAATCAATTTTAAGTCAACATGAAACCCATTTTACTTTTTACAGGATATTCAACAAATAAATAATGTAAGGCACGACTTGACGATTTGATCAGGTATTGATTGAAGTGTGGAAAGTGGCAGGAGATTGAAAAATAAGAGGGCTTGATGATGCCAAATGAAAAGAAAAGTTGTTTTATAAAATTTTAATGAAACATTACGAAGATAAACATTTGTTTCCTTTTGGAATAACATGCACTAGGCTTGGGATCGATGCCTTTTTCAATTATTAATATATATATATATATATATATATATATATATATATATATATATATATATATGTATTTTTTCAGATATAAATAGGGCTAATCGTTGCACAATGGTTTTTGTTTCCTCATACATGTTTCTCAACACAACTTTGGTACAGTAAGAGCGGCAAGGTAAATTAAAGGGGGATGAAGACATAGACGTGTCTAGCAGATGACATGGGGCGTTATAAAATAAAACAACTATTTTCTATGAAGGTATGCTCAGCTATGACTCTGGAGGTCACTCCAAATGATATGCTATATCACCCCCTTGTTGTCTCCCAGCGGTATTACACCAGACTACATTAAACGGAAGGCCAACTCACAGTGAATTGGAAAGCACAGAAATTAGGCTTCTAATTTAAATGTCGTCTAAATTTAATATATCACTAAAATAATTATCAAGAAACTAATGGTCTGATCAATAATCGAAACATCGATATTTAATGGCATTCCTAACATGCACTGATGAATTGTTCACAAGAAGACCAGGAACGTGTATTAAGAAAGTAAACACTGTTGGGTCAATTTTGATTTCATGTTGACTTTAAAAAGTGTTCAAATACAGCTGGACACTCACCTTGACATTATTCTTAGTGTCCAGCCCATTGATGAAAGTGGACAGACTGTTCAGAAAACGGTCCGCTGCTGAGCCTGAGTTCTGAAGGTATATGAGAAGTAATACATTATGCACATTATTCCGGAGAGCTGTATGATTCATATTGAATGAGTCAATGTTTTGGCTTACCTTCCCCAGCTGGAAGATCTCCCTGACTCGAGAGATGGCATCATCAATCTCCTCAGCAGGAGGAAGTACCTGAGTGCTTCTGGCACCCAATGAAAATCCACCATACCTGAATTCATTCACCCAGATCTTGTTTTTCAAGCTATACATAAAAACAAAACAAAAAAAATTGTTTTATTAATTTAATGTATATAATTAAAAACCAAATCTCCCTGCTGAACGTTTGCTTTATATGGGCCACTATCAAGTTACCTTTTGCCAATGATCTGGGCGTAGGTCTTCACAAGATAGTCCGAGATGTTTCGTCCTGTCAGATTTTGGAGTGTTTCGGTTTCGCTGATCTTCATCTGGGGAGGTGGCAGTCCACCGGCACCAGCAGGGCATTCTGGGAGCATCTTCTTCTTACCATTACAGCTGCATTCACAAGCAGGTGACGGGTTGTCCATGGTCCAGTTTGCCATTCTGAAAATGTCACTTACACTCTCTGTAACCTCTGGTATAAACCAGTCCTCATCAGCCATTGTACAAGGAGCATCACTAGAAACCAATGCAGAAAACAAGATTCATTTTCCAGAATTGAAAACTTTTTTATAGAATTGAAAACTATCAGCAGAAGTTCAATAAAATCAGGGTTCCCACACATTTTCACCATTTATTTTCCATGACCTATCTAGTTGCTGGATGAGCATTTATTTAGAAAATAATAATAATAATAATAATAATAATAATAATAATATATTGCTAGACTGATTTCCATTTCAATGACATGCACAAATCTTTTGAATTATTTGATTTCAATGATTATACTTAGTGTATGATTTTCTTACAGTTTACTCTACACAAGCACTAACAAAACGATTTTAGAGCATAACATAACTTGAAAAATGTATATTCACAATAAAAATGTGTAACTTTTTCAAGACTTTATATTTGACTAATTTCCATGACGTTTCCAGGCCTGGAATCATCAGTTATATTATTTCCTGTTATTTCCAAGTTTTCCTTGATCATAGGACTCATGTAAATTTCAAAATGTTTTGAGTATTTTATATGAGTTACTCACGGAATCGGTTCTCCTTCCATGCATCGTGTTCCAAAGCCAGGGTCATCTAATAAAGCACTGAGTAATTTTTGTGTACTTATATCATGTGGAGCATCATTACTGTAATGAAGAGAGACAGTGAATTAGTCTGCAAACATGCACTTATTTGAACTTCATGTAGAGAAACAGTGTTGCGATGTACCTGATGAATGTGAACTGTTCTTCATACATCCATGGATTGAGAGCCAGACTGGGATATTTTCCAAAGGGTGGAACAATTAGACTGAATACCAGAGCGATGCACACAAACACAGCGGGAAGTACGATCTACGAAAAGAATCAATACGTTTATCAAAACATAACTGCGCTGACTGAATTTGTACCTATTTTTGGTAATGCTGTGCAATATATTTACCTGTGCAAAGAAGCCTTTCCTTGACCGGCGAGCATACAGAAATCTTTTCCACAATAAAGCCACAAACTGTTGCCTCTTCAAACTCCAGCCTTTCACCTGGTACGATCCTTTACCATCAGTAACACTCAAATAGTCTGCCTCTTTGGATTCTGTGATCAAGCATATCAGTAGGACATTTACAACAATTACTGTGTACTGTGCAAAGCAGCGTGTAAAGTGTAGAAATATCAGGTAGAAGATTTACCTGGATCAGCATCAGAGTCATTGGAGTCAAAGTCATCATCTTTGGTCAGGGGTTTGAGGCAGCTCTGGCGGTCGGCACCAAATGCATGTTGTCTGTGTCTGCGCACGGGCAGAGTTCCATCTAACAAAAACATTCATATAAAACAAGATCTTAAATAGATGCGTTTCTAATGTTAATTTAGTACTAGTAAGATAAAAATAAATGGGGAGTTGACGCATCCTGCAGTGGGACATGTTATCCTCAATGTTGGTTGTAATCTGATTGAAAAGTTAAAACTGAAGAGTGTAATTTCTGCACCACCAAACAGAGTTACAAAAATAAACATTTATTTTCAAACAGCCTTTTGAACACTCCCCCCATCTGCAATTGATTGAACAAACAGACAATCCTGCCCCCAACTTACATCATTGGTTGAGTCAATGTTGTTGTGTCGGGCTGAATGGGCCGCTCAAACAAACAGGAACATTTATAGCACCACAGAAAACAGTTACGTTTTTAAATTTTAACCTAAATTATAGGTTAAATAATAACCAATTATATTTTGATGGAAGGTTATTCATAAATACCCAAATACAAATTTACCTGAGAGGATTTCTGTGTCAACTCCACTGTCCTCTGCCACTTTAAGGAAAATCTACAAAAGCAAGAACGAGAGTTAAACAGATTTCGTATTCAGAAGTATTTATTTAAACACCTAGTAGTGGCTTTATGGCAGGTAAGAAAGTGGCTGTATAAGTGCACCTCTTCAAGGCTGGTATCTGAAACACCATAGCTTGAAATGCCCAGGTCAGTGAGCCGGTCATTCAGGTCATGGAAGAGTTCAACAAAAGCACCATCTTTAGCAGATTCATACGGCAATACATATGTGATCTCATGACCAAGGTCTTCCACCATGCGGGCAGCAGGAACATGTTTCAGGATTAGACTGGAGATGAGGGGCATGTAAATGGGGACAACAGGAGATTCAGGCAAACTAGTTCCTGCAAATACAGAATGTAGTGAAAACGTTATGGATTAGTGCGCTTCAACGCATTGTATGAAAATGACAGATTATTTTAAGGTTTGAGGTCAGGTGGTGTCTTACCTATCGCAGTGGTGGCTTCACTCTCTTGGTCACTGCCCAAACCTGCATCTGAACTGCTCTCTGATGCATCATCATCCTACAAAACCAATGAAACAACGATTTGGTTTAATGCTTTGCTTGGCAACAAGTCTTTAAAATGTTTTTAAATACAAAAAATTACTTTCATGTCGTTCCAAACCAGTATGGTACTGTCAATAATGCTGAACACCATTGGTTCTTGCATTTCATGTAACCAATAGTGACATGGCAAATTTTGGGGCTTTTCCACTGCACGGTACAACTCGACTCAACTCGATTCTGCTCGCTTTTTTGGGGTTTTCCACTGTGGATAGTACCTGGTACCTGCTACTTTTTTAGTACCACCTCGGTCGAGGTTCCAAGCGAGCCGAGCAGATACTAAATGTGTCGTTACTACAAGCGTCACAATCGTCACTACCAGCGTCACTGGATTTTCAACACGTGACATCAACCTGTTAGTTTCAAAGTTAGCAACAGCGATAACAGTATAATTTGTTCAAGTGACTTTCGAATTGTAAAAAGAAATGGCTGTGTGCAAAACCACGTCATGGTCAATAAACGAGGTGCAGACGGTCCACTCGTTAGCAATGAGCGAAACAAAAAAGTCTCTCAGGAAGTGTCTCAGCTGTTGGCCGCACACGGCTACCACCGGACCTACCAACAGTGTAGGGAAAAGTTAAAAACAATTAAAAGTGACTACAGAACCATCAAGGATAAGTGGAAGTGGTTCGACCAAATGGACGCTATCTAAACTGACGAGCAATGGGAGGGAGAGTGCCCTGGACTCAGCCACGATGGAGGATGGTACGTTTTGTTATGTTAACTCTACTCAATTTATTTAGTTGACCAGCTACTGGAAGATTGCTTCTAAAACAACCAGGCCAATTTAACTGTTACACTTGTGTAAAATCACCATGCAACAACTGCTTTATGCAGCACAATGAGCTTTTCATATAGGCTGTGAAACTTGAGAATAAAGTGCACTTACTTTCTTAATGTAGGACACAGTGCTGCTCGAATTCCTGCAAGAACTAAGAGAAGGTTCTGTGTTTTTCTTCACCAAGGTAAGATAGTATCCTGTTCCCAGATGAGTCTTCAGGAAGAGAGAGGAGCCAACACAGCAAAGCTTTCCATGGGAAATAATGGCAATGCGATCGCCGAGGATGTCAGCTTCATCCATATGATGGGTGGAAAGAATGATTGTCCGACCTAAAAGAAGAACAGAGACCTCCAAATTGGTTTCTAGATTCATATTTTATGTATAAATCTAAAATATTAATAAATATGGACTCATGTTCAAACACTAATTTTACCTGCACGATACTTCAGAAGAAGGTCCCAGATGCCCCGACGAGCGTAAGGGTCCACACCAGCAGTCGGCTCGTCCAAAATGACGACTTTTGACCCTCCAACAAACGCAAGGGCCACAGAGAGCTTCCTCTGCATACCACCTATGAAACATCATACAACAAATCATACAACAAACAAATTTATAAACCTCAATCGAACTGAAAGTCAAAAGACCACACACCTGACAACTGGCTTGTCCTGGATTTGCATTTGTGCAGAAGACCAGTGTCAGCCAAGATCTGCTCCATCTCTGTCTTCACTTTCTCTTCAGACAGGCCCTTCAGACGAGCGTAGAACCAGATGTGCTCCTCCACTGTCAACCTGAAACATCGCAAGCCAAGTCAAATTATAACTGTCAAGCCATAATAATACAACCTTAAAATCAATATGTACCATATTTACTGTCGTAAAGCTGACATATGTATCTATTTCTGTAAAATACTTTATCCTATCCCATCTATATATGCAGAGACAACTATAAACAAGACATTCATAGGTTAATTTTCTCAAAAACTGTAAGCACTGTATCTCTGTGGCCCTATACAAATCCTGTTTGTTTTGAGAGACCAGTCTGTACAAACATAACAACATTGACTCAACCAATGGTGTGAGTTAGGGGCGAGACTATCTCTTTGTTTGACCAACACCAGACGGGGGGCGCATTCAGAAAGCTGTTTTGAAAACAACAAGTATTTTTGCATTTCCGTTTGGTGGTGCTAGTGGCACAAAAATGACATATTTAATACAGTTAAAGTTAAGCTCAATCGACAGCATTTGTGGCATATTGTTGTTATACCCGCAAAATATAATCTTGACTCATCCCTCCTTTTCTTTAAAAAAAAAAAAAAAAAGTTGATAATTTTGTACAAGTACATAAATTCTTATGTTAAAACTTAGCTCTAACGTTGATTAAATCATCATTTTTACAGTTTTAGGGTTTTAATTTTACAGTGTTATATTGTCATGGGAATGAACTTAAAAAATTGGATATAATTTTAAACAGAAAAAGTTATTAAGCAATTTTATCACACTTAAATCATGCATATTGTTTATGTCTTGTGGCTATACTTTTGAAACAGTGTGTAAGGAAGTGGGCAGATGAGGGAGTAAGGATCCAGGCACAGCTTTATTGGAATTGCACAAAGTAAGGGAAACATAAACACAGGAACAAATGAAACATCCACGAGGGGAAAATAAAGACATAAACACAAGAAATTAACACGAGGAGTCTTCCAAGGGGGGCACAGGCAGGAACACAGACTAAGGCAAGATACGGGAACAACATGGACTGAACATAAAACAATGACCAACAAAGGACAAGGTGAACATGAGGGCCTAAATACAAAACCAAAGGGAAACTAAAGCCAATGGGCAAACAGAACTCTAAACAAGATAATGAGGCAATTAACTAAAACCAATAACAAAACTAGAACTGATAATAAAGTGATCAAACAATGAACCAATGAAAGGCAGACATATGAACACGGAGGGAAACAGGACATGACCAGTCAGGGAAACAGGAACAATGAGTGATTTCAAAATAAGAGTGCATGAACACAAGACAGTATGGAATGTAAAAGGTGCCAGAACTTAAAAATAAGAGTGCATAAACAAAGAACAATATGGAACATAAAGGTACACAAACCAAAGACGGTGTGGATCGTTACACAGTGAGTATTTTGTCAAAATTAATATTTGTGGTTATCACAATTATGCCACAAATGCTGTCGATTGAACTTAACTTGTATTGATCCCGGAACATTCCTTTAATGCACAATTAATCAGTGCACGTTATTCAAAAGAAATAGAAGGTAATAAAAGGCCATTTAATTATTTTGATCGACACATGCTTGTAGGCCATAGATATTTCTCATTGAATGTCCTGTTTCATTTATACAATTATATTAATTAATTAATTATTAATCAGTACTAAATTAAATTACATAATGGAAGTAAAATAGGTTGTGATTCAAATCAATAAATGGCTTGTGTTTCCATAGTTTTATGTTGCTTTACAGCATGTGATTTTAATGAAGGCACTTACATGCTGAAGAGAACGTTGTGCTGTGGACACACTCCCAGACTCTGTCTGATGGAGCTCAGCTCTGAGCGGATGTCTCTGCCCATGATATAAGCAGTGCCAGAGGTCGGAGGGAAAAGGCCAGTGAGGATAGACCTGAAAACATTGAATGTAGATTAGAGGATAAGAATTAAAGGGGAAGGACTGTAAAATAAACATTCATCTTAATACAGTAATTAAAAATAACAATAAAAATGAGAACGTACATGGTGGTAGTTTTTCCAGCACCATTGTGACCTAGAAAAGAGGTGATCTGTCCCTCATAGAAGCCCAGTGTCAACCCATCGACCGCCAGCTTTTTGCCATGACGATACACCTTCACCAGATTCTCAATGTAAACTCCCAGCTCAAGGTGAGTAGGTTCCTCTTCAGTGCAGATGTCTTTAAAAATAACACAAAACATATTTCATTTTGGCTTTTTCTAATTTAAATAGTTAAAAGTTAAATAAATGTGATTTTCAGAAAATACTATAGTAAATGAGGTCTTCTTACCTCCTGCATTGCCCTTCTTTCTATGTATTGTGGAATTATTTGTGTTGCTCTCTCCAAACCAATAAGATTTAGTGAGTGGGAAGTACCAGGGCCTGGGAATACCATACTGCCCTGGAAACACAGCCTCTATATACCAGGTCATGACGCCATACAGGCAGGCATCAAAGTACATGAGGATGAGGCAGGTGGTGAGGTTGTAGTTGTCCTCTTCCACGGGGCTGGAGAAGAGATTATTCCACTGAATGCCCACACCCTGCTCCTCAAACAGGGCAAAATACTCACAGCCAAACCCAAACGCCACAGGAGATAGTAAACTCTGTGGAGACCATACAATCAGAGTGAGATGTGAAAAATAAAGAGGATAATTGTATGATTTAATGCATGATATAAAATGGCATGTTCTACTCTTTTGTAGGATGTTATTTTTTCTGTGATGTCCACTAATAATGTTGGTTAAGCCAAATGTAGTTTAATACACCCATGTTAAAAGGTGCAATACCAGTGAAACTCAATCAACAGCATATGTGGCATAATGTTGACTACCTCAAAGAAACATTTCGATTTGTCCCTCTATGTGTGTATATATATATATATATATATATATATATATATATATATATATATATATATATATAAGGTTACAGTGAGGCACTTACAATGGAAGTGAATGGGGCCGGTCCAATAAAATACTCACTGTTTAAAAAATATAGCTACAAGACCTAAACATTATACCATTATTATGCTCCAACAGGTTCATGCAATTACTGTACTGTAAGTCACTTTGGAAAGTAACCAGGTAACCACGCAAGACAAAAATGCCCTGAAACACATGGGGTTAGGGGCCTTGTTCAACGTAATCTCATACTGTCAAAAATAAATGCAATACGATAAAATAAATTAAATGTATTACTAAAAACAAAACTCAGTTTCCTCTGCTGAGACAGTTGAACCGAGCATTTTATCACGTGGCTTGTTGAGCACGTTACCGCAAAGATTTAGCGCATGAGAAGGCTTCACGCTATTCCCCGTGGCATCCACACACAACTCATCATGTGTCCCACCGAGAGCGAGAACCCCACATTATAGCGACCACGAGGAGGTTACCCCATGTGACCCTACCCTCCCTAGCAACCGGACCAATTTGGTTGCTTAGGAGACCTCAGCACGCCCTGGATTCAAACTCGTGACTCCAGAGGTGGTAGTCAGCGTAAATACTCGCTGAGATACCCAGGCCCCTTTAATTGACTACAATAACAGTGAACAATATTTTATAGGATTTATTAATCTTGGTTAATGTTCATTTCTACATATACTAATACATTTTTCACATAAAAAAGTCACTAACATGAACAATGAATTATAGTGGTTTGATCAATTAAAATGAACCAAAATAATGACCATTGTTAGATCATGATACCTAACGCTTTAACTAATGTCAATGAATACAACCTTATTGTGAAGAGTTACTGATTTTTTGTGCAGTAACTCTCCAGAACTGGCTCTCCCCGATTGAGATTAAATCTGAGATTATTAGTATCATTATAACTCTTGTGTCAATGGCCCAGATCTTTAATCTAAACCCTACTGAAAGGGGGACACCCTATTAAAAAGTCCTTAAAACCTGGGCTTAAAAATTGTCAGACAGGTACCAAAGCCTATATAGCTCATATCTAAGTTTCACTTTACAGTAAAGACATATTTATAGCACCGGTAAATCTTTTAATGTAAAGGGAGTGGCATAAATTAGTTTGCTTATGCAATATAACATAACCTAATCCACTTGGCTCAGAACAGAAACAAATGATGACACTGCCCAGATGCATATGTGCACTTTGTAATTGTAAAGATTTGATAGATTGAGCTGGTGGTTGTAAACTCACAGCGATGACTTTGGCAGAGAAGCCCACATAGTCTTGCCAGGCCACGCACAGCACATAGGGCAGGTAGAGAGTGAAGTAGATGATACCTCCACAGGCGGCTGCCAGATTGGCACGTGCAAACACCGTACTGATCAAGAAGCATTGCATGATGGTTACCACTGCGAACGAGCCGAGGAAGAGGAAGACTACACCAGGGTCACTATTGGGCAGGAGATTACCCATCTGTACAGAGGAATCGGAAAAATGAAAGAAAGCATTGTTATTATCTCTGGACTGAGTAATATGAACATTACTGTTAGGGGCCATTCACATCGAACACGTTTTTAAGGGGTATTGCAACCATTATAATTAGGCTCACTTACAGCAATTTCTAAATTCGTCCCCCCATCTTTTTTTTTAGAAATTATACATTATATTATAGGTGTTTAGGCCAGTGTGTGAAGAAACTGCAGCTGGCAATGTAAATGAATGTCAGGTTTATTGTCATTGTTACAAATTAAATGATGAGGTTCCACCTAATTAATATTCACGAGTAAGTTGTATGTAACACATGTGCAAGATAAATGCCTTTGACCGTTGCACCATGTCTCGTTGTTTTTAACATCTAGCAAGCAAGCGCTTCATTTTTAAGATGCAGTGTCAATGTAAAACAACTTTATAAAAACTATTCTTGAGACACCTGCATTCTGTTCCATTCATTGCCCTGCATCTAGGTTTTTTGTTTTTTTAGGTGGAACACAAAAATGTGTTCAGTCTGAACGGCCCCTTAGTTTTCACTTCATTGTTGTAAATTTCCTCAATCAACAAAAAATGTACATAATTACTCAAAGAAAAGGAGAAATAATGTGAACCTATTCATATCACAGCTAAAATGTCAATTTAAAATGTGAAAACAAATTTTTATGTTAAAATACTTTCTCCAATCGTAACAATGTGAATATGACGAAAAATATAAGTAAACTATTAGCAGGGTTAATTTCCTCAAAAAGTGTAAACACTGTGGCGCTATCTCAAAAAGTTCAGGAAATTTGCCGTCTTCTGCCTGTTTCCATTCAAATGGACTTTTATTGATTAAAATGGTGTGCGTGATGACATCATGCCTAAAAAAACACTTATAAAATAAATCTGCCCTTAAGCCATTTCCGTACAGAAATGTGTTTATCGTTAATATCGTATCATATCATTAACACAAAAAGAATGATGGGATAATAATGGCCAGAGAGTAAAATGTTCATAGTTTTTTTTTGGTGTGACTAGCACTTTCTCCAACAGAGATGATGAGGTCCATTTTGTACCTTGAGTAGAAGAACCAGCAGGCCTGCACTGATCAGTAGAGGAATGAGGCTGCTGATGAACCAGCTGAACCACAGTATCCCATTGTCCAAGCCCATGATCCTCATGGTCTCCTTGAGCCGGGCCTCCTTCTCATAGACAACACCTTTGATAATGATGGCCACTGAGTACATCCAGGCCAGAGTCATGAAGAGGGGCATGGAACGACTCATAATACGAAGGAAACTATGGCAAAAGAGAATGGGTTCAAAAATCTACAAAGGTTGTTTGCTCTTTCAAAAACCCTGCTGGGAAGACCAGCATGGTTTGTCACTGGTATATGTTGTGTATTAGCTGCTGGTGATGGCCACAAGAGGCTTTTAATCTTAACCAGCCAAACTGCCTAGGTCATCCTACTTCTCAAGAAAGACCATGCAGATTGATCAGCTTCAGTTTAGAGGTAAACAACATGGTAATGTTAGTTTACAAGCTTAACCAGAATCAAACAGACACAAAGCAACCTTTACCTGCACTAACCAGTATAGGTTAATAGATTTTTTGTGTAATTCTGGAGCACCTCTGAAATATGTGATGCATGGAATACTTACATGTCATCAACATAACATGGGTAAGGCATCTGTTGAATGTAGACACCAGTCTTCTCTTTGGTCCCAGTAATTGCTCTGATAATACTGTGTTCAATAACATCCTGAAGGTAAGAAAATCCTCCCCAAATGTACCGCAGATCCTCAAAAGGGTCTGCCCTGGGACCGGGGTCCCAATACCTGTCACAATCAAAAATACCATAAGTATCTGACTCCATTGCTATCACACTCTTTCTACCAGTAGTCTCTTAAAAATTTAATTTTCTATGGAAAAAAATGTAATCATTGACTTGCCCATCTTTGATCTTGTTGGTGCGTTCCACGTTGTCGATGTCCATGCGGATCTTGTAATTGACGTGTGGTGGAAGTTCTGAACTGTTGGACTGTATATCCAGGAACACAATTCCAGCCCAGAACTTTCTATTATCCAACAGACTCATGGACTCATTCACTAGTTTCTCCTCTGTGCTCACAGGCTCCAGTTTATCCAGGTTCACACACTATAAGAGAGAAAAGACATCTTTCAGTCCCAATTTCTTATGTAAATTCAGTGCACAACTTATTTATTGACTTGGCTGTCTTTTAAATTTATTCTGGATACAGCATTACACATGGTCCATTCAGCCATTGTAAACAAAATAATTAAGAGCGTTGCTACAATAATGAAATTAATGACTTTTTTTGAACCACCCAGAACACCCAAGCAAGAAGCTGTAGCCTTTAGCCTCCTCATTAGTACGTCCACCTCCCATGCCGGCTGACGCCATTTGAATCCCGCTCGGAGTGGGTCGGGCAGGACCAGTTACATTAGTAACTGCATAATTAAGCTCTAAAAACACTCTGAAAAGACCCTAACCTTGAGGTAGCGAGCTTGGCACGGACAAACAGCACTCAAAGTTTCTTTAAATTGACTTTTGACCCATTAAAGTGTCTGCCTATGGTTTGTCTTCTCCAGTCTAAAGCTATTTTAAATACATAGAGGCTTGAGAACCTTTCCTTTCACCTAAAAAAAGGCTAATTTTCACTTCCTATTCTTCTTTTCTAACATTATGTCACATCACACTCATTTACCATCTGCAAATATATCACTTGTGAAAATCAGTCATAAGTTTGGAACATTATGGAAATGACTGGTGTATAGATGTATATAGAAAGCATGTAGAATGTATAGAAAGCACAAAAACCACAAAATACATGGAAAGGGAGATCAAAACTTCTTACAAAATTGCCGCTCTTCAGAGAAACATGTGAAATACAGCTAGTTGTAACATGAGTTTATGCAACTGAAGACTGATTGGGATATGGGTGGATTATGAGATAAAAAGTGTGTAGGAGGAGAAAAGAAAGGGAGAAGTAGGATGAATGGGAGGTTTTCTGACCTCCATGAAACGTGATATGCTCATAATGGCTTGATCTGTCTCATTGAACACATCCCGCCATGTAAATGCCGTTCCATGGGGACGTGTGTCTTCAGAGTGCTTAGACAGGAAGCTGGTAATATCCTCCACATGCAACTGAGTCCCAGCCAACTGGGTGCTAAAGAACTTAGCAGTGGCATGGTTTTGAAGAAGCGTCTGTGATGGGAAGAACAAAGAGAGTTAAATTTAACTTGTGTTATGATGACTCGGATACACTATTTATTCAGTGATACACTGCAACTCCTAGCCACATGGGAGAATTAGTGAATATAAAGCATTACATACCCGAAGTAGATCCATTTCGTCGCTGTTCTCCATGAAGTTCCAAATTTTCGGTCTGGTTTCTTCCCACATTCCACCTAAATCCCTAAGAATACCAAGCTCTTGAAATGTCTTGTTGACCTGGGAAAGAAAAAAATTAGGAGGTTAAGAGTTGGGTCAATGTCAAAACAACAATACATTGTTTTTAGGTTTTTAGGTTTAATAGAGCGAATGCTTCATATAATCATTGCATGCATCATACAATCATGCTGATATTGATGCTCTGTTTGATGTGGTCACCTCATGGATGATCTTCTGTGTTGCAGGTGTATGTGGAGTGTAGAGGATCTTCCCCATCAGAAGAGGTTTTAAAGCTCTCCAAATCATACGAGAGATGGGATTGGTCTCCATGTTTTTCATCAAGTTGTTACAATATGGAGCTAGTATTAAAACACAAGAGGAATATAGGGAGTTTTGTAAGCACCAGACAGTGATATCATTTCTAATGTACAGTACATTACTGGATTTTTACATTTTCCAAACAAAACGTGAGTGGCAACAAGTCGGCATTACAATGCGACAGTGTTGTGGGTTATTGCCAGGGTGTTACTTTGTAGTTGTTAAGGTGTTCTAGGCGGATTTCAGTGCATTGTTATGCAGTTGCTAGTCTTTTCTTGGCTGTTGCTAGAGCATTTCCAGATGGTTGCCAGGGTGCTATGGGCAGTTGCTCACACCAAAGTCTCAATTATATTCTGGTCCACAAATATGGCTCCATACATTACCCGAGTATGTGTACCCAGATTCGAGTGCTTGGCGTTCTTGCGCTACTATGGCGGTGACATACCTCACTACTCAAGGTGGCGATAGAGTTACAAAAGTATGTGCCATTAAACTGGATGTATTATTATTCACTTTGCTGTAATCATATGGCTTTACCTGACTTCTCTTCAAAGTGTTGCTCCACCATGACAGTAGTTCGCTTGAAATAGAAAGCTCACCGCAGAAGTGGACAGATCACATTATTATGCGCTAAAGCACCCGTTGAGGCAACATTGAGAATGCAGCACATATTCGCATTGCTTTATAAATATTTTGTAACGCAACAGCGCACAACATCGAGCTTGCGTAGCTAAGCGCCTGTATTCATGTACTTGCGTAAAGTATGTCCCGGCCTTTATTCTAAGTGATTTTTTTCGTCCACCAGGCAAAAAGTACGAAAATAGTGAAAATCTCATCTTAGCAAGCACCACTAATAAACCGTATAAAGCATTTAACAATTGGAGTCCATCCAAGAATTCAGCAGGTTGTAGGTCACGTGACAACAGTTTAGCATCCCGACATTTGTTGCATACGCTGTACTGTATTGTGTACAAATATTATGCAGTATGATAGTATGTACATTTGAATCAATGCACATTTGTTCAAGGATGTAGGTTTGGCTTACTGGAGGTGTTGTCATAGACTGAAACTGGTTCTTCATCACTGCTGTTTTGGCTGCCAAACAGTGCCTGAAAGTTGCTGTCTTCATACCAGTTGAGGGATTTAATTTTGAGGCCACCACCTTCCGGGTGTCCACACACGATACGGGACACAGCCTGGTACATCAGACTGGGTGAGCCACTGGCGTTTAGTGTCAGGAACAGGATCTCATTTCGCAGGTCACTCCAGCTCCTCATACTGGACAGCTGAAAGAATAACAGAGCTTACAACTTTAATAAGAGACAAGTATGAATGAATGATATGCATTGGCGTAACAAATATACTTAATGTGTAACTTATGTATATATATATATATATATATATATATATATATATATATATATATATATATACAGTGTGTATATATATATATATATATATATATATATATATATATAAAACTTTTCAGAGATGGAAAAACTTATTGTGACAGAATGTAAAATTCTTATGTCAATTTAAGCCAATTTATCTTGTGTCAAGACTGTTTAGACATGTCACTGGTAAATGATATAGTTAATTCTACTATACTAAAATACAATAGACTAATACAATAATTTTTTCCAGTGTAAACTCAAAGAGTTTAGCCAAAAGTCCACATTCAACTTGTCACATTGGCATGTGGTACATTGGTACACAGTGTAAGGTTACTGGAATTCACCTTTCAAATTATACTTTGACATTCAGCCAGAAAACCAGAGCAAGGGGTTGAGGTTAATATTTTATTCAGTACAACTCATAGCAAGGTTGCGCAGAAAAAAATAGAGGCTTTTTGTGTGGACAAACAGGTCATGGATTCCCATCTAACTGTGTAAACCAGATGTCTTTATTGCAGTCTTTAGATCCGGACTGCTAAGTGGATCGTGCGACTCGATTTCTTTCTTTCTTTCTTTCTTACTTTCTTTCTTTCTTTCTTTCTCTCTCTCTCTCTCTGTCTCTCTCTCTCACATGCTCTCTCTCTCTCTCTCTCTCTCTGGATGCTTGTTCAGCTGTGCCTGGTTGTATATCTCTCCAGCTGGGAGTTAAAACAACTTTCTCTTACCCCCCACTGTGTAACATTACAGCTGTGGCACTACCAAACCCAACGACACATATAGACTCAATGGGACACATTTGCTGCCACGTCACAAACCCAGCAGTTGCCTTTGCCGTTAAATGTCATTTTCTCTCATATGGGATCATTTGTTATTTGTCAGTGCACAAAAAACAGTGACCGCATCTGTCAAACACCAAAAAGGGAAAAAAAACAAAACACTAAAAGCACCATAAAAATAGTTATTCTTTTAAAGCGATACGATATACTGTAGCTTTTTTGAGAAACTGACTGAAATTTAAGTTGTTAATCCTCTAAAATCTTCTCTTCTACTGTGATAGACGTGGTCATTGTATTACAAAAAAAGCTATGTAAATATTCTTCAAAACATCTTATTTATTTGTATAGAAATGTAACAGGATTGGAACAACAAGAGGGTGAGTAAATTACAGAATTAAAATTTTTGGGTAAAGTATAGTTTTAAATATTAATTTATGTTCTGTTCAAATTATAATTGACAATGCCCGCATGTAGCATTTTACAGTACACAGTAGTTTTCTGCAGTGCTTTTTGGCATTGTTTTATCTTTTTGTTTTTTTTATATATAAATGTAGTAAATACCTCTGCAGCCAGTGATCCCAGGCTCTCCAGAAGGTTGTCCGTAGCTTTGGAAACTTGTCGGACATCAGTGGCATTAGTCCTTACATCTGACTGTAAAAAAAACAGAGAAAGTAAAAAAAAACAAAATTTTTTGCAATAATTTTTGCATGAGCTTTTACTGTAACAATCCTAGTGTGCACTAGTTACATTATAATTACATTAAATAGCTGTCTGTTTACATAGAACTTCCATTTGGAAACCATATTACAAAAATATACATAATCCTTAAGAAAAAGGTAGAAGATCACAAATTAAGGGTCTTCTTAAAGGCACTGTTTATAATTTTTTGCAATGTTAAAATATTTTTCCCAATCCCATCTTATATAGAGACATCTGTAAGCCATTCGTAGGTTGATTTCTCTAAAAAGTGCAAACACTGTAGCACTATCAAAACATTGCTCTGTTTGTTTGAGCATCCCGTTTGACACAGCAACATTGGCCCAACCAATGGCATCTGTTTGGGGTGGGACTAACTATTTGCCGACCAATGACAGATCGGGAGATTGTTCAGTAAACCTGTTTGAAAACAGTTATTATTTTTGCAATACCGTTTGGTTAGTATGTAATGTATGCGTCACTAGCAGAACCAAACAATTTCACAATTGATTATTCCCAGACAGGTTTCCGAAACATCACCCATCTTCCATCTTTTGGACATACATGTAGTCCGGTCCCAAACTCACACCACTGGATGAGCCAATGTTGCTGTGTCAGCTACTTTACCAAACAACTCAAGCAA
Organism: Moxostoma hubbsi; assembly: GCA_032164185.1. Taxonomy (NCBI): domain Eukaryota; kingdom Metazoa; phylum Chordata; class Actinopteri; order Cypriniformes; family Catostomidae; genus Moxostoma; species Moxostoma hubbsi. The sequence goes on along the minus strand of JAVLUX010000016.1, from coordinate 34,875,384 downwards.
TGTTGTGATAGCAACATATGAATGCTGTACTAATACTGTAGTTGTCTCTAAACATAAATGATTGGAGCAAGGGATTTGTTCTAAAACTTTAAAGGGATAGTTCACCCAAAAATTAAAAGTGTCTTATCATTTACTTACCCTCATGCCATTCCAGATGTGTATGACTTTCTATCTTTTAGCAGAATATTTCAGCTCTGTAGATCCATACAATGCAAGATGACCAAAACTTTGACGTTCCAAAAGCACATAAAATCATCATAAAAGTAATACTTACAACTCCAGTGATTTAATCAATGTCTTCTAAAGCGATCTAAGTGGTGTTGGGTGAGCACAGAACAAAATGTTACTCCTTTTTCAGTTCCTTGTTGATCCTGATTTCAAGCTCAATTACATATCCTATAGCCCCATCTAGCGTGCTGCGCGTGCGTCAAGCGCGAGGATGTGTAATCGAGCTCGAAATCATGATCGTGCGTAGAGACTGCAATGGCAAGATGTACAAACAAAAGAGTTTTTTTTTGTCTGTTCACCCAAAACTGATTAGGTTGCTTTAGAAGACATGGATTAAACCACTGGAGTCATATGGATTGCTTTTATGATGCTTTTATGTGCTTTTTGGAGCTTCACAGATTGCATTGTATGGACAAATAGATCTGAGATATTCTTCTAAAAATCTTAATTTGTGTTCTGCTGAAGAAAGAAAGTCAAACACATCTGGGATGGCATGAGGGTGAGTAAATGATTGAGAATTTTCATTTTTGGATTAACTATCAAATAAATTGCGCATGAATACATTTTGGATTGCACTGAACTAGGAGCATTTACAGTATTGTATGTTATGCAACACCATGTTCATTCAAAGCATTCTAGGTGCCATCACACATTACAGCAACCTAAGATAACCCATTTATCCACGATACAACTCTACTATATCTCCCAATGTTGTCACAATAAGCTCTCGCTGACCAACGTGATTTATGTTTGCATTTCTTAAAATGTGAGAAAAAGTAGAACATAAGAATGGAAGCTGTTGTTACGTGTTGTAGCTGTGCCTTCAGGCTATATATTAAGTTAGGTGTGTACGGTGACAGGTAAAAACACGAATCCTTCCATGCTGTTCCTCACCTGTTCCCTCTCCCTTTCTTTCTCCACTATATTTCAGCTGGTTGTTGAATTGTGCTTGTGATTTACTACAATGCACGCCAATGATAAGTCACCTGGTGGTGTTTTTCAGAACTCAAAAACAGCAATTGATGAGGGGTGGGTGGCATTGAGCTGCTTTGTGAGATAAGATGATGACCTCCATCACCCTCTAACACCCAATGGAGTGGACTTTCAGGCAACAGTTTCATTTACTCCCTTTTCCGACAAAAAAAGCCACATCGTCTTTACACATCCAGTTCTCTAGCTTGGTCAGTACAGAAGGTTATCTTGAAGGAACCATATGGTTCTTAATTGTTGGGATTGCAAGTAAAAAACATTAGATCAAATGCCCTCTTGGCCATAAAACAAATACAAATAGAACAGAACAAAAATAGACGTCCCAGATTACCCTAATTTACTCAATTATAATGGTACTGTAATGGAAATACCATCTTTGGTAATTGGTAATGCTATGGTACTTTTTTTTATTGAGCTGAATCCATATATCAGAGCAGTAGTTTTGATTTATTTGACCATGTTCTTACCCTAATAGGTTTGAGGAAATCCAGGTTGGATTTGAAGTGTGTCTCAGCCTGGTCCAGCCAGGTATTAGAAGACTTGCATATGATGTCCTGACTGAATCTAGCCACCTGCTTGTCTGAGATAGTCACAAAGTCCTCAAGTGTGGTGGAGCTGCACATGTCTCTCAGATGGACTCCAAAACCTTTGATCAGCACCTTAAAACATGAGGAGGACCGGTGATAAGGAGCCAGGGCCAGATAAGTAGAGGGGTATTGAGAGGGACACCTGAGATTCTTATCTGGGGAGGGACAATGTCCTGAAGATGTCATGAATAAACATTTTGAGGGTCCATTAAGGTAAAACTTGGCCCTGGTAATTTCTGATGTCTGTAAATTCTGTGAATAGAGGTCTATGCCTCAAGGGTATGTCATATGGCTAACAGCTGTTGATTTACAAACAAAAAGTTGAGGTGCATGCTGGTTTTCTCTCTTTTACTGTTTGATTGGGACTATTTAAACATGCCGATTTGGCTAAGAGGTAAACTATCAAATCTGACCTAGACAAAAATAAAAAAAATTAATTCCTACATACTGTACTGTATGCACTGTAATTAGAAAGTGTGAGGCTTGGGTCATTGCCATTGGTTATTCACTGAAAACCTTGTCTGACACCTTAAATCTCATTCACTTATATGCTAATCAAATTATGATTTCATTGTATAGAAAACAGATGCTCAAAGATCTTGTTTTGCATTTCACAGGAGAAAGAAAGTTGGGTTTGGACCATGAGGGTAAGTGAATAATGACAGAATTTTAATTTTTGAGTGAAATGTTCCTTCACAATCATGGCGTCCTTTTCTAAATTGGACCAAAAACGTCAACAGTGTAGCTCTGAGAAGATAATGTAGCTGTTCCTTGCTCACCTTTTCTAGATTCACATCAGCTTCCAGAATATTGTTTACAGAATGCTTGGAAAATGAGGTGTTTTGCTGGAGAAATCTGGATAAGGTCTCGTTTTCACGGAGGAAGTCCTTCAGCTTGAAACCTGAGGACAAGTATACCACTTTAGTGTGTGCGTGTTAAGGAATACCTTTCAAAATCTACATACAATGGCTGTACTTAACCGTTTTGAGCAATTGGACCAAACTTTTAATTTCACAAGAACGCACATTTTAGGATTCATTTTGGGAAATGCACCACCTTTACCATCAATTTGCTGTAAAGATGCATTCATCCCGAGACTTCAAACTTTTGTTTGTGTGTACATGCACTCACTTGTTGAATTTTAGTGGTGTTCAGTGAGGCGTAGAGCCATTGAGAGTGTTAAACTTTACACAATCTCCTGCTCTCCTTAAATTTCATTCCTCTTTGAAAGTTCAAGTGTGTGTCTGAGCAGGCCAGGTAGTGTGTTTCAGCTGGCCGTGGAAACAAACTTCAGCTGATTCATCTGGTAATTCCACACACAATTCTCTGGGAGACTTGTTGCTTAAACGTTCTGGTATATACTGGAAAGTGGTTCAAGAGCTCTCCACAAATGGAACAAGACGTGTATAAGTCTCATTTATTGACCTACATGTTTGGTGTTACCTCTTTGGTTGTGTACTTTTTAAGAAAGAAACTTACATGGAAAGATTTTTACATCTTAGGTATGGCATATAAGGCTCAAGAGTCCACTTCAATGTAAGCATATGGGATTTTTTGGGCAAACTTTATGATTTCAGGTAACAATTGTAACTTTGAGGTCTGCAGCACAAACTTTCTGTAGCATGTTTAGAAAAAATGCATTAGTAATCGTGATGCTTGCCTTAGCAGGTACCACTAATTAAAAAGGAGAGTAAACAGTCCATGGAAATATACAATATTTGATGGAATTTACTTCCAGGCTATATAAGAGTTGAAACAAAACTGTGTATTTGGAGAAGATGAACATGTCCCATGTAGCTTGACACACCCTTCTCCATACTTAATCACAGTATATGCAGACACCTAAAAACGAATTCCTCTGGATGTGTAGCTTGTTTAAAGTGTGGCCATTCACACTTGCCTAACAACAACCAGTGATAACCCTCACCCAGAGCAGCCCAACTGTCTCCATGCCTTCCTTCTGTGCAGTTCAGAGAAACAAAGGCTGGAAGTGTGTCCACACTCATCTTTGCTCGAAACCCCTGGAGAGGGGTGAAACCCCCCAAGAGGTGGCAGATTCCTGAACTATTCAACCCCGCCCCCGTTATTTGTTCATTTGAAGAGGGGAACAGGGGGTAAAGGGGGTAGGAGGAGTCAAATGAAAGGTCTTCTAGGGAGGGCTGGTACATGCAAGTTCAAAATGAGAAGGTTTACAGACTGTAAATGAGCCGTGATGAAGTCACATCATAAATGTTTGGAGTTCTTCTAATAAGTGGACAGATGGGATACACCACACAATGATTTACGCAGAAGTGTTACATAACGCAAGGGTTTCCAATGCCCATCCCACAGATCCTTTATCCAATTTACATTCACATATGTGGATGAAAGACATTATAACCTATGCCTTTTAATTCAAGTTTATGGCCTTGGCAGAAAGTGCGCAAATCGCCTTAGTGGCAACTATTAGAACGGGTAGCTAAGAATATATTTATACATTTTGCGTTTTGATCCAAAAGGAGTTTACTTTTTTGCGAGCCGTTACGCCTCTCAGACGGTCGAGTGCTCTAGTTTTTCGAACTGTAGTATTTTGTGAGGTCAACCAATAGTGGATTTGACCAATACGATAACTAAGGTGGTGGGAAAGGCCGATAACCGATTAATTGGCCATTAGTTTTTAAAATCTATTTATTGATGTAGTGATGTAGTGGCACGCGGAAAATTTAAGTATTCTTTATCCTTAAAAGAGCGTTTAAGGTAAACATTTATCAGTACATATATGTGTTCTATGCTTTTCCAATTGAGCTACAGTAATTCTATGGGAATACAAGTCACAGGCTATGCCAAAACTAAAACAACACAACCTGTTCAAGAATAACATTTCATGGGGGCCTGGGTAACTCAGCGAGTATTGAAACTGACTACCACCACTGGGGTCACGAGTTCGAATCCAGGACATGCTGAGTGACTCCAGCCAGGTCTCCTAAGCAACAAAATTGGCCTCGTTGCTAGGGAGGGTGGAGTCACATGGGGTAACCTCATTGTGGTCGCTATAATGTGTGGTTCGCTCTCGGTGGGGCACGTGGTGAGTTGTTTGTGGATGCTGGAGAATAGCGTGAAGCCTCCTCACGCACTATGTCTCCGCAGTTACGCGCTCAACAAGCCACATGATAAGATGCGTGGATTGACAGTCTCAGATGTGGAGGCAACTGAGATTCATCCTCCGAGTCACTATGCCACCTCAAGGACTTAGGACGCATTGGGAATTGGGCATTCCAAATTGGGAAGATAATGGGAGAAATAAGAAAAACGTAATGTTTTCAAATAAATCCATTACTCCAATAGAGTTGTTCAGGCATGATGTAGGGTCGTGAAGATTGGTGTATGAGTGTTTGTGTGAATGGGTGATTGGGACACAGTGTAAAGCACTTTGGTAACCTCTAAGGTTAAAAAAGCGCTATATAAGTGCAGACCATTTACCATATACATTTTTTTTGTCTGTTTACTGAGCACGCCGATAGGCAAGTTCAGATAATATGTTGTAACAGGTGGAGATTGATCAGGTAAGGAGCATTATGGGATTGTAGTGTGTTGCATTGCCTTTTGGGAGTGTATTACGGTTACCTGATAATTTTAGCTCAAGTTTAGATATCTGTCTGTCTGTTTCACCTCTTCTTTTTTCACACTCTCAGCCTCCAAAAATAACAAAGACATTTTATCTAACCATTTCACTCAAAATCACTGAGCCAAAAATGTCATCTTTGATCTGTAAGAAGTGTATTTCAGTCTTCTGTTCAATACATGGTAGAAATTGTTCGTCCAGGCACGCTGTGCAACATCTCCTCCATTAGACAGTGTAATATGATTAAAGCTCACTTAGCATGCGAAGAAAAGTCTGGAAACGGGAAGAGCTGTTTTTTAATGCTTACCCAGCATATGCTACGAGAGAAGGGCAGGTAATGCCAGAAGACTGCATTCTGGGATGTGCGTGTTTGACTTATTTGCACCCACACAAGCCCTGACATTGACTTGCCACAGCTTGTATGAAAGGTTTGATCTTTTGAGCCACCCACCTCCTGTCCTGGTGGAAAATGTCACTATCATAACAAATCCTCAAAGACAGATTGGCTTTAACATTTAACTTACATATTTACAAGAATTTACTGAGAATCTGAAAGAGTCATATTATGGTATCAAACAACACATTTGCATTAAGACGCAGACAGGAAGGTAATGTTTGCTACAGGACGAGAGTGGTATAATTGTTGAGGACATTTTTTGCAAGAGACATGACATTAAATAAATAGTTCACCAAACATGAAAATTCTGCCATTTAGTCACACCCATGTCATTTCAAACATACATGACTTTTCTTCTGTCAAGGAACACAAAAGCAGATGTTTTGAGAATGTTCACGGTGCTCTTTCCCAATGAAAGTATATAGTGACCAGGTGCTGTCAAGATTCAAACTGGACAAAGATACACACTAAAAGTAGTCCTGTAGTGATATGTCAAGTATGAATATGCAGAGGCACAAATAAGATTTGAGAATTCAGAAAGGGAAAGATTATTGGTTAATTAAGTTGATTAATGGCTTCAAAAGACTTGGAATATAGAACATAAACATTCAGTCTCCCGGCACACTGCTGTGGGAGGCGTTTAGAGGAGCATTTAAATATGAGGACGCTCAAGACTACATGTAAAACATCAACTAATGACATAAAAATGTGTTATCAGTGACTTCATGCCTAATTTTATGAGTAGAATGATGATTTCAAGTAATATAAATGCAGTAGATAATGTGTCATTTGAAATGTTTACCTTTAGCATTCATGGCGCTAATGCACTTACACGCTATACACGACCATATTACGAGGCAATTACACTGTTATTGTTATTTATGATGAAATTACAACCATCATAACTGATATTGATCATGTTGACTAATCTTGACTTGACCGAACCACATGAAGAGAATTAGCTGCCTGCCAAATAGTAGGCTGAGTTTCACCTTGGTAGGTAACACCTACCGATGGCATGGACTAATGGCAGTAAGGTGTTTAGCAGCCAGTAAAACGTTTTCTTGAAAGTTTGCACTGGTATGCTGTTACGAACCACCGAAACAAAATAAAAAACACCTTTGTACCTTTCCTGATTTTGTTCTAAATGACGTCACACCCATTCGTTCTTCAAATTCTTATGAAGTATTCAGGGACCATTTGTCAAATGGACTGCTTTTTTGGTCCTTTATTGTCTTTAATGGTGTGTTTTTGGAGCTTGACTGTAGTCAGTGGTCACTATATGCCTTTACTGTATGGGAACGAGTGGCTTAGGCATTCTCGGCTCCTTTTGTGTTCCATGGAAAAAAGTAAGTCACACATGTTTGGAACTAAATATTCAATTTTTTTCTCAATTTTCATTTTTGGCTGAATTACTCTAAGAAAATGTCATTTGTTTTTCATGCTGGGCCAGTCTACTGTACTCACCAACTGTGTTGTTTTGCATGACTTTTACGGCACTGATGAGTTCCTTGAATCCATCTAAACTCTTGTCATTTTGACTGTACAGTAAGATCTTCTTGGCATCAGAAAACAGGCGCGAGATTCTGAAAAAGAATCCAAATTACTACCTGCAGTTTAATTCCCAAATTGCACTTATAGCTATATAATTACATATAATTGACCATATTAGGGCTGACTTTCAAAATCTTCAGCTGTAGGCATCAACTTACATGGAATCGTTGAAGTTCCCGACAACTCCCGGAGATTCCCCATGGGTGGGGTGTCGGAAGCACGGATTGTTGGCATTACACACAATGCCCTGAATCCAGGAAAGGGTGCCCGCTGAGGGCATGGCTTTGTTGGGAAAGTGACCTGTAACAAATAAAGAGAAAAAAACAAAAAAAAAACAAGACAAATTTTTAAAAGGGAGAACAAGTTCAAGGTATTTTGACACAAATTCATCTGTCACTTGGTAAAAGCCAGACAAATTATTCAGATGTCAACATGGGCAGGTTGCTTCACATGCCCACTTCCTTGAAAACCTTCACCAATACTACACAAGGTAAAAGAAAATACAACCCAGAATACATTAAATAGAGGTTCACTTGTGTTCACAGTCTGATTGGTTACACTACTATTCATAGACCCAAACTTATTCCCACCAGATAACATACTCTATGTTTTTCTTTGACTTCAAAAGTGCACTTACTACATGATGTACTTCAGACGGATCAAGATAACAGTGGGTTCTATTGCAGATACGCTATCAGATTAACATCCAATAACTCAGCCCTGGACATGCTGTGCCGGATGAGATGTTCATTATTTCTACATGTCACGCAGCAGCCCATACCCATGGGCAGCCCAGATAATGAACATGTACCCTTAGATTGCTTTATCTTGCCCTTGGGTCTCAAGAAACTTCTGCAAACATGTGACTCTTCATCCCTGGAGAAAGCATACTCCTCCAGGGGACCTTATCGAGTGATTACCTAAGCGGTATATCTGACCTATGTCCTCCAGGATCGCAGCTATTTCAATAATGAGTCAAATATGTTGGTCTGCTATCAGTCAACCTTAAGACTGCCAGCTGCTCCAATGCTGAGCACAGATAACACTTAAGACATGAAATAATCAATTCATATGGGGATTTGTTTAGAATCTATTCAGAATTAGGTCTGCAACTAACAATTATATTGACAATCGAGTAATCTAACAATTATTAGAACGATTAATCGACTATTCGCCGATTACTGCAAAGATTAATCATTCGCTCTTAACTGACTATTCAACTTGTACCTTGACTTAAAAAGTTGTAATTTACATGCATACTAATATAGAGGACAAAAATCATCTTTTCACCTCTAACTTACATTCATTGAATTTAAGGGGGAAAAGATACGTTTAATTAAGTTTAATTCAGTAAAACAAAATCCCTGCAAAAAATCCTATTGTAATCAAGTGTTTTGTCTTGTTTTCCATTTAAAACATTTCTAAAACTCCTTAAAACAAGATACATTTACCTGATAAACAACATATAAGATATTTAGACTTGCTTTCAGAGAATGTATCTTGAAGTGTATTTTGTATATAGGTGTATATTTTCACTTGTTTATTCTTCTGCCAGTGCGGTAAAGTCAAAATAGAATTATATTCCAGATATATTCTCAGAAAGCCTAAATATCTTCTATGCTGCTTCAGGTAAATGTTTCTTGCTTTAAAGATGTTTAGATATTCATATTTGAAAATGAGCCAAAACAAATAAAAAAAGTATTTTGTTGCAGTGTATATAATGGTTAAGTCTACCCTTTCACTTTTTTGTTCACTTCGATCCATCTTTATCTCTCAAAAAATAAACTCTCTTTTCTTAATAGAGCTGCATATCACTGATTTTCTTCACGATAAGATACACACCGCAACATATATGCATTTTGAATCACTTCATGGCAAGCCATCATGTTATAATCTAACTGCAGCAAGTGTGAGCAAGGGATGAGCATGAGAGATGAGTGTGCAGTTTCAATCTCTCCCCCTTAAGATTGGGTCACTTAATGCGACTCATAGAAGAAGCACTGACAGCACACAGAAATGCCAGTTCTGGAGTTTGTACTTATTTACATGACCTGCTTCCTTATTATTTGAACTTTAATACAGGATGCATTAAAGATATAATGCCGGGGTGTTTCCTTTAAAGACGTTCTAACATGCAAGTTTTGTTTTGCTCTGGCTCCACTGTATTTAAAATTGGTAGTAAAATGAGTAAATATTGTCAATTTGGGAATCTTAAAATTGATAATTTTTGACACCTGAACATTGTGCAAAGGGCTTTGTGTCCATCTAATCACATGAACGAGAGAGGGTGCAAAATTCCCACACTCAAATACAACTGTTTCCTTCATGTTCTACAAGGACTCATATTTTGAAGTTTTCCTCCAGACTACATCTCCCATAAGTCACTGCCCTCATCATTATCATCCTCACCTGTCTTCCATTGCCTCATTTAGCTCCTTTTGTATAAATATCCTTTAGTTTTGCCCATTCCTTTGTCAGTCCTTGTAGTGTTACGTTCTGTTGAAGTGTTATGTTTAATGGTTTGTATTGTTGCAATGTTGTGTTGTTTTGTGGTATCGATTTCTTGTTTGATATCTTCCACTCCTGTGTCAATTATTAAATATCTCAAGTTACTCCTGCGATTCCTCTCCCTGTTACACAATGTTACAGAAGAACTGACCGCACAAGATGGATGTGCCTGCTGGTGTCCGGCTCCTCCTCCTCGAACAAGGGGACTGTCCAGTTGAGGATTACGTCCGTGAGTTTTTACAACTGGCGAATTAAGTGCACTTTAATGATCACTCTCTGGTGATTTTCTTCAGGACTGGTCTTAATAGAGTACTAAAGGAGCTCATGCATCTGGTGGATCCTCACTGGATGCTACTCGAGTTTGTGGAGGTGGTGCAACAACTTTGCGGCTCACCATTTACCGTGGGTTTGGAGGATGAGGACTTTGAATCTCCTCCCACAGTGGACATCCAGCCGGTGCCTGTAGCCTTGACTGCACCTGAGGAAGCTCTCACCTAGTTAATTGACCTGGACTTGCTCCCCGCCCAGGTTCCCACCCTGACTACCCTTCTTCCTCCGCTTGTTCCAGCCACCATAATGGACACCCAGGTTCCGTCCAGTGCCCTGGCCCTTCCTCCTCCTCTAGCTCCACTCAAGACATTTCCTCCTCCTCCTGGTCAGCCGGCTCCTCCCATGTCACCGGCTCAACCTTCGACCCCAGTGATTTCACAGACTCCGCACTGGCCCTCTGAGCCCTGGACTCCGCCTCAGCCCTCCAATCCCACATCAACACCTCGACTCTACGTCACCTGTCTCCACCGTGGGCCATCAGCCTATCGGCATCACCGGGGTCCCTCATCCCACCAGCTCTACCTTAGACTGTAGGTCACATGACTCCGCCTTTGGCTCCACCAGGGACCTCTTTCCCTCCAGCTCCGCCTTGGTCCTCTGTCCCACCGGCTCCGCCTCTGTCCTCCAATCCCCCAGCTCCGCCTTGAGCCTTTGGCACTACCTCGGTCCACCGAACCTTCGGCTCCACCCTGGCCCTTCAAGCCGTCGGCTACTCTCCGGGCACCAAGTTCCCTGGCACGCCTCTCCTGGAGCCAACTCTCACGGCTCCGCCCTTTGAGCCTTCCATGGCTCCCGTGCCTTCGTTGAGCCTCTCCAAGCCCTCAGACTCTTTCATGGCTCCTCCAGCGGTTCTGCCTTCTGACCCAGTCACTGCCCTGTGGCCACCTCCCAGGCCTCCTTACCCAGTTCCTGCCCTGTGTCCTCCACCCAGGTCTCCGGAAACATTCCCAGCCCCGAAGCCGCCCCCCAGGCCTCCTGATCGTCCTCCTTGGATCCTTCTGCATCACCCTACCCTCCTAATCTGTTTTGGGTACCAGGAGTCGCACTTTAAGGGGGGGGGGGGGGGGGAGGGGTAGGTAATGTAAATTCCTCTCCCTGTTACCCAACGTTACAACATGTTTCATAGCAAAGCAATTCAGTCATCAGCACACAAATCCCAATTTCCGAGTCCTTCCTGTTTCCTGTCAAAACCAGAGTGGTAGCACGCAAACAAAAGTGAATATTTGGACATCATCATGATCTCATGATCAGGGCTCACTATTCCACAAAGAAGAACAGAAAGTCCACAACTTCACGAAACTCATATCCATTAAGTTTACATATATATACACCATAGCCAACAATGTAATGTAGTAAATGTTCCTTGTGTTTTTCCTCATTTGGATAAAATCATCTGCAAGAATATCTTCTGTAAATGTAACATAATCTTTGGGGAGATGCGACTAGTTAGGGATTCTTAAGCAATGATGGAAAACTTGTGTGTCACTGCCATGAATGGTGCAACACAGGGCATGACGATGTCTTAATATAAAACTTTGCCAATGAGATTAGAAAGGCAATTCGGAACTATCAAAGTATTAAATAATAGTGCGGAACAACAAGATAAATACGGTCATCAGTGTCACTGTACTATATACATATACTGTATGTACATAAATGTATGCACACATTGATACACATATTATTTACATATAAACTATCAGTATTTTTGTGCTTGTTTCCAAACAATGTATGTGATAACAGTCAAGTTTTATTAAATACAAAACCTGTATTTGTGCCCTAAACTGTGGCAATGATGGTCTTTGTCTATAGGGCACATTTTAAATCCCAGCATGCCCTCTGATAGCATTTCCCTATCTTTCTGCTCATCATCTCTGCCCGACAGAACACTGATTACTACATTATCAGTGAGGACTCATAAAACACCCTGCAAGCTTGACACATCTGATAATGACAAACCATAAATAGAGTTTAATGATGGCACAAATCGTAGAATCAGAGTGCGAGCGCAGGGGTTACTGTTGGTCACGAGTATGTGTTTTACGGTGTGAACACATGACAGCCCAAAAAACACTTAACAACAAACATATGCAGACAAATCGTGTATTTTCATCCTTCCATGCTGAATGGATTTATGCTATGTAGTCCCACAGGACCAAGAGTAATAGTACTGCTATTCTTGACTAAATCTCAATTTGCTTACAATACGTGGGAGTCATTTAGTTTTCCAATGCCAAGCCAGGAATTTGAGGGTAAAAAAAAAAGGTAATAGTTGCCTTCTCCAGATAAAATCCCGCATTGTATTGGCACAACACAAGCATCACTTCTAAAATAGTTTTTCATTGTGTTTGTTCACTGTAAAAAATTTAAACCTACTTAAATTTAAAACTTAAGTTAAATAGCCTTCATATTTATGTCAAGTCAAAGGGGTGTAAAAATATACAACCTGCAATAATATGTTTATTGCACTTTCTAACCACTTTGAATTACGTATTGATGAAGAAAGCAAGTTAAAAGTCTGAAAACGCATTAAATTGAGTAGAAATTTAAAAGTGTACATTAAAATGCACAGAAAAATTAGGAGTATGTACTTACATTCATGTTGTTCATATGGTGGGTAATTCAACCTCACAGCGATCAAGATGAAGAAAATAAATAGAGGCCACACAATCTCCGTCAACAGCTGGAGCTGCACAAGTCAAACACATGAAGTCAAAAACAAATGTGCAAAAGTGCAAACGATGGTGTACATCACGGCTCGCTCACTAACAGATCTTTCAATGAAAAGCTTTCAGACTCTAATGTGCCTTCGTGTCTAAAATAAGGGCTTCTGGTGTGCACTGACATCAAGGGCGAGTTTTTATTAACAACATTATTAATACATGACAGAGGATCGATCAGACTCTCCAGATATAGGATGAGAGTAGAGAGTATCCACTGGGAGCAACTGGTCACCAAGGCATGTCTAAGTAGAGCTAATGGATAATGGAAGGGTCTTGACCACTATGTCTCCAGTCAGTTAGCACATTTGGGAGGGATGCTTATTTATTTTTACCAATAAAACAATAAATGTATCAGTGATTTACCGTTTCAAATAACAAAAACTATAGAAAAGTCTATCATGCAGGGTCTTTTCACACAGTAAAATGTTTGTTCAATTAACATAGGAAATGTGCTTTATGTGGTGACATCAGTAGCAAAGTAATATACAATATTTGACTACATGGGATTACTCCAAATAAAATACATTTGAAGGGCCAAATCAGTTAGAAATAGTGCCTTAACCCTTAAACGCCAAATACTATAACATACCGTGGGTCTACAAAATGCCCAGATAGTGTTACATTTTCAAAGCATTTTGACGACAATTTGAAACCAATAGAATAGAAAATATTCTGATATATTTTGATGTTTTAATTTACATTTCAAAGAGATGGTGCAACAAATATAAAACAGGATTCATTACTTCCAAACTGAAATTTCATGAGACGCCACTGGCTGTAAAACACATATTGAGCTTCACATAACACGTAAACTACACATAAGCTACACATGTTTTATTTACAGGCACTTCAGGTCTAAATAGATGCAGAACGTACATCATTTCAGTAGTACACCCAAATTTCAATATCCATATCAAACTGTTCACATGTTACACTTGCTATAGTTTACTTCCACGTTGCTCCTTTGTCAAATAGTAATGTCAAATGTAAATGAAGTCAATCACTGAAACAACAGCGCCACCTTGACTAAGAAATAGCATGAATAATACAGTATGTATTGTGCATGGATTATTGATTATTCACCATTGTCACAGAAAATCATTGTGATATATTGGTCATTTGTATGAATATAGTATTAATTATTATTGAAATAGACAAAGAAATATAATCTATATCCTGTGATATTAAACTTATATACTGTAGACTTATATACTTTTTATTCTCTATTCTCGAGGAATACTAAAGAGATGTGGGCATAACTAAAAAAATGGATGAGGTACAGGGGGTGAAATGAGGTCCCGTTCACTAAAGACCCGAGGTAGCATTTAATAGTTACAGTTTTTACAGCAATATACAGATTTTCTAAGACTGGAGTGCACTATTTTGCTATCCTACATGCAATCTTTAGATTTAGAGTTGGCAGATAGATTGCTGTTTGGAGAGCAATAAATGTCATTACTTTAAGCAGATCTCTGAGGACCATGATAGAGAAGCATAATGTTTACCTACGGCAATGAAATTATGCTATAATGACCTAACTGGGCAGTTCCTTTCACATGTAAACAGCTCAACATTACGAGACTGTATTTTCAGAGCCAAACATGATTAAAAATTATTTAATCAGCAGTGACATAATATTAACATAAGAATAAATAAAGCCAATAAAGATCTGCCATATACATTCGAATTAATCTCAACTACACTATAAAAAGTATCAACCTGCAACTTGCCCTTAGGAGCTATTTCTACTTGATCTAACCCTACACATGTGTGTTGTTGGTGTAACATCATGTATTCAGTTTGATTAAGTGATGTTAAATTATATTTTTCGACTTGAATAAAGCCAGTTAATTTAGATGTTACCATCTGAAACACATTATAAGGTTGACATTTTATTTTCAGTGTATGTTACAAAAACTACTACTTTAGTTAAATGTATTAGTAAAACATAATGTGCAACATCTTATGCAAATGTCTGTATAACAATAATTACTGTATCAGAAGCAATTGTTCTCATTTCTGAGAATAAAAGTGCCATAATTTACTATCTCTAAAAGCTCTAAAATACACAGAAAACCAGAAAGATATATGATGTTCTTACCGTTTGTCTCCTTCTGTAGGTAAAGTTCTTCCACAGCAGCAGACCCAGCTGAGTGGAGACAGACATCTTCACTCGGGTCCCTCTTCACTCTCAGCTCTCAATTGCAATGACGCACCGAGGACACACAGATTGTAAATGGCATTCAGCAGCGACCAACAGAGCAGCTCAAAAGTCCAGGACAATGTGCAGCCTCCTATCTGACTCTCTGCTGTTCTCTTACTCACGTCTCCTGACCCACTTTAGGGAAGGCTAACCTGTGCTTTCCCAGAATTCCTGGAAGTAGCAGACCTTGCAGTGTTAGTGAATCATCAAGCAAGGAATTTCTCAGGCCACTAGGGTCTCTGGGGTTAGCAGATTTGCTCTAATGGCTCTGTTTGATCAAAGAGATGCGTTTACAGTAAAATGCACAGATTTGCTGGAAGACAGTCCTTGCCCTATGCTAACGACACTATTCAAATGCAAAAAGGGTTCACACATCCATGTTCTCTGTGTTTATATCCTAAAGATTATGCAGCGATTTAATCAGCTGGTCAGGAATAGAAATGATCAGGTTTGAGTCTCTTGCAGACAAATCATAAGAGATCTCTGCCATATCTCAATTATTTCTCCTAAACAGCAGATTACACAAAGATCTGATGGATACACTTCCTCACATCTCCTGCTTCTAAGATGTTTATTCTGAGAAAAAGACCCCAGTAATCTCACACGTCTCAAACTTTGCTCAGATTTGCCAAGATACTAAAGTCTGCAATTGAAAGTAATGATCTCAAAATTAACTACTAAGAGACCTTAGGAGAAACATCTAACACAAATATGAAAATAAATTAAACAAAGCTAAGGACTCTATTAAGTCTCTCGAGTTTTGAAAGGCAAACCACTGAGCAATGAAAAGTGTCCTCTAGCCAATCTTTGAGGAGAAATATGTAACTGAAGTTGATATCAAGTGGGTTAGAAGTGCAAATATTTGATGTAAAATGCAAACGTCCAATGAAACGTAATGATATAGCCTGAAACTAGTGGAAGTGCTAATTGAGAACAGCCTTCTCCACAAGCTTCTTAGAACTGTCTGTACCTTTGACAAACAAACTGCTATGTATTTTAAATACAAGCCTATTAATGATTCCTTTTGTGTTATTACACATAGTACAACATGGTTTCCCATTAAATTTAGCTCATATCCCTTTGAACAGCTTGAGGCTATTTGTTACTGAGACATTGTCATTCAGTGTGTTCACTTGACTCTATCAATTGCCAAATGCTTTTTTAAAATGTAATTTAAAATGTGCATTTACATTTTATTTTAATATACTTTAGTAAATTATAGTTTTAATGCTACATTTAATTAAAATTTTAAAGTTGACTTATAAACATGATTTATTAATGCACAATTTTATTGTTAAATATAATTACATTTTTAAGCATGTATTAAATAAACAAATTGAAATGTGTCCATTTGTTTGTCCATTTATGAATTTTGGCGTTTGTTCTCTACTTGTTAGAAAATAAAAGTTTTTAAATAAACGAAGCATAAATGTACTTTACCCAAACAAACTTTTTAATCCCTTTAAAACAGTCTGTGACGCACACGCTCTCACAGTCGCTGAAGTAGCATCTGAAGGGTCTGGAGTTGTTTTATGGCGCATGCGCTGTGAGCGAGCGCAGGGGTTACTGTCGGTCACGAGGATGTGTTTTACGGTGTGAACACGTGACAGCCCAAAAAACACTTAACAGCAAACATATGCAGACAACTGAATGCCATGAAACAACTGTCTGATAAAGCATGTCTTAAAAAAAATCATCATCATCAACAACATCTATATTAAATAATTATATAATTTTTTAATATATATGCTCACAAAACTAGGATTTGCAGTCAATATTGTTTTTTTAAAAGCACTATTATTTATAATTCAGAGCATGCAGATGATGACAAGGTACTTATACTCACATTCAACCTGGGGAGTCTTAAAGGGATAGTTCACACAAAAATGTTTATTCTCTCATCATTTACTCACCCTCATGCCATCCCAGACGTGTATAGCTTTCTTTATTATGCTGAACACAAATGAAGGTTTTTGGAAGAATATTTCAGCTCTGCTGGTCCTCACAATACAAGTGAATGGTGACCAGATATGTGAAGCTCCAAAAAGCACATAAAAGCAACATACTAGTAATCCATAACACTCCAGTGGTTTAATCCATGTCTTCAGAAGCGATATGGGTTAAAAACAGATCAATATCTAAGTCTTTTTACTATAAATTCTCCTCCCTGCCCATCAAATGATTATTTGCACAAATAATGCAAATCGCCAAAAAAAAAAAGAAGGAGAATGTGAAACTGAAAGTAGACATTACAGTAAAAAGTGATTTAAATGTTGATCTGTTTCTCACCCACGCCTATCATAGCTTTTGAGGACATGGATTAAACCACTGGCTTTGTATGGCTTACTTTTCTTCTGCCTTTATGTGCTTCTTAGAGCTTCAAAGTTTTGGTAACCATTGACTTGCATTGAAATATTCACCTAAAAATCTCTAGATTTTAAAAATTTGTCTTCAGAAGAAGAAAGAAAGTCGTACACATCTGAGATATCATGAGGGGTGAGTAAATGATGAGAGGATTTTAATTTTGGGGTAAACTATCCCTTTAAAAGCCAGCAATCCATCAAATGTAGCAAATCGGAACACTTGACACATTCCCATTATCTTTTACACTTCAGTTGCATCTATTTCTTTGAATAGTATTGTTTGAATGAGTTTCCAAAAGACCATCCCAGGCAATGTAAAGAAAAGGATAAAAACTAAAAAGAAATTTAAAAAATACAAAACACCAAAATTGAGACATATTCAC
Source organism: Moxostoma hubbsi (assembly GCA_032164185.1). Lineage (NCBI taxonomy): Eukaryota > Metazoa > Chordata > Actinopteri > Cypriniformes > Catostomidae > Moxostoma > Moxostoma hubbsi. The sequence continues at coordinate 34,857,517 of JAVLUX010000016.1, read as the reverse complement.
AGAGTATACAAAAACATATTAAAAGGTCAACAAGGACAGCTGGTGCAATTTCATAAAAAAGACAAAAGGAGGATATATTAGGTTGTTATAGTTTTGCTTTAGCTATACTTCAACAATCTGTGCTGATGGGAAATGGTGCACGAATGCAAACAGGAGTATTAAGAGTTGGACCAGTAATGGGAACAGAAGCAAAAGTAGGAGAGCATATTGAATATTCCACTAAAATGTGAGGGATAAAGTTGGGTTGTGAACCACAGTGATGACCCTTGTGTTTATAGTGCCAAGTACCAAGGGAGAGATAATAAATTTGATAATAAATAAAATTGTGACATTGCCTAAGATACAAAATAATAGAATAACAGAATAAAGAATGCAGGATTTTTCTTCAGGATGAAGCTGGGGAACTGTGCAATCCGTGAATAATGTGCTCAAAGAGAAAAGGCTTCTGAACATTACTAATGTAATTTAAATATAATTATTACTTTAATAATATCCAGGGTCTGAAGTTAAAATAGTGTAATAATTCAGTAAAATATATAAATAAAAGTCTCATTAAAAGCTAAAAATGAATAAGCAATAAATGAGCGAATGAATGAATGAATATAGGCAGTGAAAAATAAAAATAAGTGAAAGTTATTGTAACCATGAACATTTGAAAAAACATTTGTCCACATAGACTTCAAAGGGAGCTTGAGCACCTGCCCTTTTTCTTCCTGGAGAGAAAGTGCTCTTTTTTCTGGGGTGCTTTTTTAAAATAAATGACCACACAGTCTAATGTACTGTACTCAATGGAGACGCTACAGGTGATTACAGTAAAAATTGTGTCTAATAAAATCATCACAATCGACACATTGATATGCAAATAAACTAATTAGTAATAAACTAATAAAGTAAACTAATTCAAATGCCCTGATTTGCATACATTTGATAAACATAATTTTTTTAAAATAAATAATTATGAGAAGTGCCCTTTTTTCCAACTTGAGCCCCTGTCCCCCAAAATGTCTGTGCAAGTCTCTGGTGTAACACACATGCAGGTCCCCATTGTGTTGTTATTTGACCAAATAATAATAATAATAATAAGAATAGTAATAATAAATAACTATATTAAATTAAACAGAGGACATCCTGGTCCATGCAACACTTTGCAGTTGATTTTTCAGACCACCAATCCAAATACAAAAATATAGAAAAATGGTTTGAAACTTTCATTATTCATTTTTTTTCCTTTAGGCTACTTTATGAATAAGTCCTCTCCTTGGTCCGTGTACTTTTGTGTCAATTATTTTTTCTATTTTATCCCAAAAATGAAAAATGCGATTTCTTCGCTGGTTTTAACGCTGATGAATTATAGCAGACACAAAATTATTTCAGTTGGCCATTTAATTTTCTTTTTAACAATGAATAAAGACGGAAGGGGAAAGCGGCTCGATTTGTATTTTATGTTCATTGTTTAAAAAATTAGTTTACGACAAAATTTGATATGCACATGTGGGCGGCACTGAAACGCCCCTTTCATCTGATTGGTCAATCCGCCCCTCCTTCTGTACTGCCTTAATCCTACCAGCCGGAATTTGATTTGGGATCGCTCTGCATTTGTCAAAATTTTCATTAAATGTTGTCTAACATTGAAAATGTCAGCAGAAAATCAGTTTGTATCTGCAAATTCTATTCATCAGTGTTAAAATCAATAAAGAAAAAAACGTATTTTTCATTTTTGGGTTTAAAAAGATAATGGAATGGAGGCAAAAGTAAACGGACCCCCATTTTCTCACATTTTACTTTTTCTTATATATATATGCGCGTGTGTGTACAGTGCAAAAGTTTTAGACACTTGTGAAAAATGTCGATAACCACTGATAACGCCCATTCAATCGAGTGATAACATTCGAAGCGGGTGAAAATGTTGTATAGTGAGGGTGTCTTCAAAAATAATTACATAGTCTTCATTGATAAATGAATGTCATACAAAGTTCAGTAAACATATATATATATATATATATATATATATATATATATATATATATATATATATATATATATATATATATATATATATATATATATGCAATGTTGATGAAAAACTAAATTATTACATTTTTTAATTAATTATTTAGTGCATATTGACATGTATTCATGGTGCAAGGAAAGCATTTTAATACCTTTTATTTGATGGTTACACAACTTGACATTTTTTTAAATCATGAATAAACTGCAACAAATGTTTTAGCAAAAATGTATGAAACCAACCTGGACACAAAGAGAATTTCTTCGAATTTGACAAAAACTAGATTTTTAAAAGATTTATCTTTTTTCCACACATCGAACAACCTTGTTTAAAAACGCAAATGCCACAAATATGCTTACAGTTTATTATTGCCCAAGAAAAAGTGCAGAGTAAACAACGTAATGCTTTCTTAATTTGAATAAAATTTATTTGTTTAAATCAAAATCATACATATTTATTTATTTCCAAGTTTGATTGAAAATGAAATTCCCAGATAGTGTAGGCTTCATAATCCTTGATATATTGACACTGATCGAGACGTAAAATGATGTATTATTATGTTTGCTAGTATTACAGACATCAATGAACTGAAAGGTCTGTTTACAGCATCTGTTGTGTGTGAGCACTCTCTAGTGGACAAATGCACCAAAGCGCAGTCAATTCGCACAATAAAATAGTTTATGTTGTTTACTGTAATCTGGAGGATTATCTCTCTCTCAATCTCTCTCACTCTCTTTCTATCTTTTTTCCTCTCTGTCCTGTGGCACACGAAAACACACAATAACTCAGTGTGTTCACTCTCTCTCCTTGGTACTTCAGAGAACAATAGAACAATGCATCTGTTCAGTGCTGCAGGCTGGCATCACTGAGCTGTTGCTCGACCCTTCACTGGGCGCTGGCATGCTGCACACCGCGGAAAATGAGCGAGGCAAGACGGTCAACATCAAGCTTCAATCGGCCGAGGTCCACCTGGATGAAGGTGCGAATATGCTATTTATGAGCTTTAAATGAATGATGAGTTTAGCTCAGCCAAAGTAGGCTAAGAAAGATTAAAAGTGAGACTTTTAAGAATAAATAGAGCCTATGGAAAGAACATAAAGACTTTCCTGGTAAAGTTGTATTTTTTCTAGAGAGATCTCGGACAGCTAGCGTTCGACTATATAGATATATATAGAGAGAGGATATAGTTTGAGCTGTTTTCAGTTCTTAAACTTGTTTCTTCGTCTTTTTCTCAAATCTCCAGGTAAAATGTATAAAGTGTTTGGGTGGAGATACAGCGCATGTATAACTACGTTTTGCAATAAAGTATGCAGAGTGTAAAGTGACGTCATCGCACTGTTGCACGGTGACGATGATAATTATGACCTCATGGTATCCCTGTTAAAGAAGCTGTTAATTATGTGGGTGTTGTTGTCTAGAAAAGTGAGCAAGATAGAGTTTCTCTGAATTTCAATCCTGCTTTTGAAAAGATTAAAAGCAAATTTAATCTCTGGTTATTAAGGGACTTGTTGGCTTGGAAACTGATCTACAAGCACAACTTCTCTCCGCAGCGTTGTTTTATCTGGAATAACCGTTGTATTTTGTATAAACACAAAAGTATTTTTATTAAAATGCTGGTTTGAAAAGGGTATTGTTTTAGTTTGTCATTTGTTTAACTCTCAAGGATACCTTATGACATATGATGAGTTTCTTTTGCACTTTAATTTTCCTGTGACTCCAGAGGAATTTGCTCTTGTATTTTCTGCAATCAATTCTGGAATAATTTCCTTATGTAGAGGTGTGTTGGCATTAGTTGATGTGCCCATAATTAACCCAACTGACACAGTATGTGGTAAAATGTGTTTTTTACAGTCCAAAAGCAACAACAAATCTATTCGTTCTTTATTTTTGAAGGAGGTTGTCACCAAATCTTGCTCTATTACTTATTGGTCTAAATTTGTTAATGACCTTGATTGAGAAAGTGTTTGGTTGTTACCTCATAAGTTTTTTGTTACAAACAAGGTCAAAGAAATCTCTTTCAGGATATTGCACAAATTCTACCCTGTCAAACATTTCCTTAGTAAGTTTAGGAAAGACATTGATGTGAGTTGCTCTTTCTGCTCTTTGCAGTTGGAAACAGTACCCCATATTTTCTGGCATTGTAGTCATGTGAAAAGATTATGGTATGAGGTGTCTATGTTTATTAAGGATAGGGTACTCTTTCGTTTTGTTTTGCATTTTGAAAATGTGATTTTTGGATATTTAAAGTATGATAACAGTGTGATTAAGGAGGCTTTTGTAATTAATTTGTAAATTTTATTAGTCAAATTTCACATCCATAAGTGTAAGTTTTCTAACAAAAAGCCCCTTTTCTCTGTATTCCTTAAAGAATTCGAAAATTACTTTTCTACTATTCAATCTAGTACTAATGCAAAAGCTAATAAGACTTCATTTGTGTACTGTCTTCAAAATCTTTGATTGATACAAAGGTCTTGTATTTTTGTGAATTCTTTTTTTTTTGTGTGATTTATTTATTTATTTATTTTTAATGGTCTCTGCTCCCCTGGCTCTAAACTGTATCTTGTATTGTTTTGTTGTTTAAGCAATAAAAAAAAATAATAATAATAATTATGACCTCACGATGGACTGACGTTTGCGCTCTTGTGCTCATAGTGGTCTAAATAGTGATCTTTTACTACCCTTATTTATATACTTGAGATGTAATGAAATGCCAAATGTGATTAAAAGGAATTTAACTGGAAGTTATGCACCCTTTTCTGAAGTGGTTGTTTTGAAAAAGCATTGATGTTACTCAAAAAAGCGTCATACTACCTCAAAAGTATTTGCACAAATGTTGCCATATAACCCCTTTATCTACTCTATATCATTATAACACCATAGGGGGTCGTCACCACCTTTTCATTTTTTAAAATGTAATTAAAAAAAATCCTTGTGTTATTATTTATAGCTGTTAGCAAGTGGCTCGCACAGACCCTACTACAGATTACAGAATACATGTTGTAAATTGTCATTTGTAATGTATTCCGTTAGATTACTCAAGGTCAGTAATGTAATCTAAATACTTTAGATTACTTCTTCAGCACTGGAAGATTTTTTCACATGCTTTGACTACAAAAACTCTGCCAGTACAGTAAGACAAAATACATGTTAAAAATAAACTATGAAAAAACTAAATATCTTATGCAGTGTTGTTTCTAAAACAAGATCAATCAAACTGATCTTATATTAAAGAATTTTAGATATTTTTACAGGAAAACAATAACAAAAATTATTATCAAGAACATGAGTTTTGCCCTAATATCAAAGGTCTTACTAGAAAAATTAATGATGATCTAACGTGAATTTTCTTGATAATAAATATGATCATCTGGTAACATGTTCATGTAAAATGGCTAGAAATAGCATTTTAGCTTAGTGTAAAGCTGACAATTTACACAAGGTTTATTTCTATTTCTTCTGCTCCAAACTTACTTCAAACGTACTTCTCTGTCTGCTCGTATGAATGTAACATCATAAGAAAGTGTTTCACCGCTGTTCAAATGCACTTTGGATCACATCATTTATATGTATAAATCTGAAAGAACTAAATATTAAATGAAACAAATGACAATAAAATGCAAAGTAATCTCTTCAGTAATCAAAATACTTTTTGAATGTAACTGTATTCTAATTACCAATGATTGCCGACTACACACCAACATAGAGGTAAAAAAGGAGCTGATATTAAAAATAGCTATACATATTTAACACAGACCTAGTAATCTGCTTAAATTGGCAAAAACAACCGATCAAACAATTACCTCACAAACATAATATAAAAAGCATGTCTTAATGAAGACTCGTGCACTGTTATAAACTCCACTTACAATGTGTGCTTAAAAGAAGGATTTACAGAATTACATTTTCAAAGAGTGCGGGTGACGCACTTGCTTTAGCCACATTGTACCCTTGTATTTTCACCTGTGGTCTCACACTTTTGACCCCATTGAAGCCTATATGCATTTATGTTGGTGCCATATTCAGATTGTTTTTCTATTGTGTCAACCGAAAAGTTTATTAATAGAAAGTGCTGAAATTACAAATGACTTAACCAGTTTCCCAAAGTAAGCAATTCATGTCAGATACAGCAGTTATTTTTAGTTATTATTAACCACTAGATATTAGACACAATCAATCAATCAATCAATCAATCAACATAATAAAATAAATATTCTGAAAGCTCACACTGTTTAATTGAGATTATCCCATAACACAGGTGCACTTGGTAATATTTGTTTACAATGTGCTGACACCTATAGCGGTGTAAATGCAGCATCACCCAAAAACAGAAGTTTGCAGTTGTAAAATTACAATCAGCTACAGTATGATTCATTTCTTTATAAATTTGACAAATATTATATTCTACTATTGCTATTTCTTTCCCCGCATAGCAGAATTGTGATGTTTGTTTAGGCTTACAGCAATTAAAGGAATATTCCGTGTTCAATACAGGTCAAGCTCAATCAACAGCATTTGTGGCATAATGTTGATTTCCACAAAAATTTATTTAGACTCGTCCCTCCTTTTCTTTAAAAAGAAAGGTTTTACTTCTGAAACAGTGAGTATTTTAACATTTATGTATTGGCCCCATTCACTTCCATCATAAGTGCCCCAGATTTTTTGCTTTTATTTGAAAGAAAAGGAGAGAAGGAGGGAAGTCAAAATAGATTTTTGTGATTGAGTCAATATTATGCTACACATGCTGCTGACTGAGCTAAACTTGTTTTGAACATGGAATATTCCTTTAAGCAATACCATATTTGTATATATATATATATATATATATTTAGAAATGTTAAAAACTAATATATATATATATATATATATATATATATATATATATATATATATATATATATATATATATATATATATATATATATAGAAATGTTAAAAACTATATGTTACAGTAGCTGTATTAAAACAACAGTTGTTGTGGGGGGAAAATTGCAGATTTAATGTCACACAATGTTCAATATCAAAACAAGATATGCCTACATTTTTGTTATTATTTACAATCAATAGCTTCCTAAAACATGAGGAAGTAAAAAGAAGTAAAAATAAAAATCAATCTCTATTTTAGTGTCTCTCAGGTTTAACATTAGGCAAATTGCAATAAATAAATATATTAATCATTTAATTATTTTTTATTTTATAGAAGTAGGCCTAATACCGTTAATTGTGTAAGCGTTTTAATGTATCAACACTGCTTATTTCTGGGGCTTCAAATATAGTCTTGGACACGGTGGATTATAACATTTTAACTTCAGCCTTTCCTATAAGGACGAATAGTGGTAAACAGACGAATAGTGGTCAGCGGCTTCAGTCAGCAGCACAAGGCTTTAAACTTCCCGCGTTCCTCCGGTGTCCCAACATTCCCTGTTGTATCCTCCCCATCCAACTCGCTCAGTGAGTGGACGGCTGCGGTTATTTTCCGGCTACACTTGCTCAAACCACCAGGAAGTGCAGGGCTATAAATCCTAAAGTAATAATCCCTTTACCTGGAGCGAGAGGACAAAACAAACATTATTATGCAGTGTATCGGGGAAAGCCCACCGTTTAGCTTCATGTGATCGATGCGTTGTCTCAGTGTGTGACACTCGATTAATGCGGGGTCAAAAATTCACCGTCAACTCCCTGCAAGTTGGGGTTATTGTTTTCTTGCGGTGAAGCGTTTAGTTTAGTTTAGTTTTTTTTTTTTTTTTTTTTTTTCTTTTTCTTTTTTTTCTTTTTCTTTCTTTTTTTTCTTTTCTCCTTCCTCCGGCAATGGGATGCTGTGGAAACACAGAGGTAAGCGAGGATGTGCTTCGGTGTATCGAAGTTACATGCTTCGATACATTGTTTGGGATGTTTGTTACATTGTTTGCGCTCGCTGTGATATATTGTTGGACGAGTGATTGCCTTTGATGGGCCAGTGTCACATGCAGTACATGTAATCCTATTATTATGTTCTATGCGCTCTCTCATGATGCATGCATTTTACCCGAGCGATTACATGATGCTTTTGTCCTTGCAAATAACTGCAAAACCAGATCTCTGATTTTTGTATTTCAGAGGACAAAACGAGAATGGAAACCGCTGGAGGACCGGAGCTGCACAGATATTGCATGGTTACTGTTATTCACATTGTTCTGTGTAGGAATGGTAAGTCAACAATCGCCATTATTCCTAATCTATAGCCATTACTTCATTCCTAAATGCATGTTCTGAATGTACGCCTGGTCACACTGTACATTATAGTGTCAGTCTGTGTATTTACTTATGCAAGGGCTGATTTATTCTGATATATTACATGCACTTAAATAGTGCATTGTGGAACTGCTTGCAACCGCACATTACATTAACATATAATATGTAGGGGAGACTGGGGCTAGTTGTCACATTTATGCACTCCATTTATTATTTAACGTAGAAAGTTTCTTTTTGAAAGTCAATTTCTTCGTAGCCATATACATTTGTCAATGGGCTACAAAAAGCTTTTTAAAAATGTTCAGATATTTCCCAGTAAAAAAGCTGCAGTTCATTGAACACTGTGACACTGTGACAAACTAGCCCTGGTCTCCCCTTTAACATGGACTCTAAAATATAACATGCTGCCTTACTAATTCATTCAGCACTGATTTCAGGATAATGCGAACTACAAATCATATATTTGCAGTTGAAGTCAGAAGTTTACATACACTTAGTCATTCAAATTCATTTTTTAACCACTCCACAGATTTAATATTAACAAACTATAGTTGTGGCAAGTCGTTTAGGACACCTACTTTGTAAATGACAGGAGTCATTTTTCTAACAATTGTTTACAGGCAGATTGTTTCACTTTTAATCGACTATATCACAATTCCAGCGGGTCAGAAGTTTACATACACCAAGTTAAACTGTGCCTTTAAGCAGTTTGGAAAGCCTTTAGACGATTAACCATTTTTCTCTTGATAGGAGTTCTACTGAATTGGAGGTGTACCTCTGGATGTATTTGAAGGTCTACCTTCAAAACCTTTGCTTAACATCAATGGAAAACAAAAGAATTCAGAAAAAAAATTGTGGACCTCCACAAGTCTGGTTCAAACTTGGGAGCAATTTCCAAACACCTGAAGGTACCATGTTCATCTGTACAAACAATAGTATGCAAGAATAAACACCATAAGACCACACAACCATCATACCACTCAGGAAGGAGACACATTTTGTCTCCTAGTGATGAATGTAGTTCGGTGCGAAAATGCATCCAAAACCACCATAAAAAAAGCCAGACTACATTTTGCAAGTGCACATTGGGACAAATATCTTATTTTTTGGAGAAATGTCCTCTGGTCTGATGTAACAAAAATTGGCAGTTTTGGAGCTATGGCTTCCTTCCAGCAGCCTTTCAGTTTATGTCAATATAGGACTCATTTTACTGTCATTTTACTTGTCTACCCGTTTCCTCCAGCATCTTCACAAGGTCCTTTGCTGTTGTTCTGGGATTGATTTGCACTTTCTGCACCAAACTACATTCATCTCTAGTAGACAGAACGCATCCCGTCCTGAGTGGTATGATGCCTGTGTGGTCCCATGGTGTTTATACTTGCATACTATTGTTTGAACAGATGAACATGGTACATTCAGGTGTCAGAAATTGCTCCCAAGGATGAACCAGACTTGTGGAGGTCCACATTTTTTGTCTTTGCTGATTTCTTTAGATTTTCCCATGATGCCAAGCAAAGAGGCACTGAGTTTGAAGGTAGGCCTTAAAATACAGCTACAGGTACACCTCCAATTCTGTACACCTCCTATCAGAAGCTAATTGTCTAAAGGCTTGACATAATTTGTTTCTTAAAGGCACAGTTAACTTGGTGTATGTAAACTTTTGACCCACTTGAATTGTGATATAGATGTAGGTCTGGGTGATATGATGATATATATCGTAGCTACGATATAAAGTGTCAATCGATAGAGATTTTGCTATATTGCGATATGAAAATATCCATGTGCGCAGCGTGACCGTATCTGTCACTTCACGTGAAACTGAAACCAGACTTGAGCGGACAAAGAGTTCATTGGTTATTTGCGCGCACTGATTTAATGCCAGATTCACTAAAGAAATTGTGCAGATCAGGCAATGTTGCAAATGCGCCCACAGACTCAAAGCTGATTCTTTGCTATTCTGATTTTGCGGGCCTGGTCTGAGCGCTCTATAGCAGTGGATGCAGAAGTCCACCGTGATCTGACTGACACATGCTGCCGGGACAGCTACACAGTGAGACACATGGATCATCTCTTTAACATGCAGAGGTGCTCTTGATTACATCATATCTGTACGTCTCCATTATTTGATAAAGCTTTGCTGATGTGATCAAAAGAAAAGTTAAGAAAATGAAGAGGAGCTTGTTATTAATACATGTGCGACATCTGGTTCACAAAAGCTGACACTGATTAGAAAAATGTAATCTGCAAACTGTTGCGTGACTATAATCACTTGTAGTAATATGAACAATCTGTTTTAATTCTTTAAAATAATGCATGCTAAAGAATATTATCAAGGCCAAAAGATGCGCTCCGCATTAATTCCGTTGTTTTAATTTAATCATTTTTTGCAAGAAGTGCTTATAAATGCATTTAAAATTAATTTTCTGCAAAACGTGGTGTTTTCGTTCTCATATCTTTTTTTACAAAAAATATGTAATATTTTGTTACATTGCTTTGAAAGGAAAGTCAACAGCATATCAGAATGAAATGTGGCATAATGTGAAATTGATTATTATGGTAAGGTTGATTTAAAGTTTTTATATAATTTTTTACTTTTGTTTGTCAAGTTCTAAATAAAGAGACAATTATATAAGAGGAAGTAGTTTTCATTTAAAAAGTATTTATTTCACTGACTAGATTTTCCAAAACTAGGCATTAGAATATGGTTATTTATTATGTTAACTGATTTTCATTGATTGAAATACTATATCGCGATGTAAGATTTTGGTCATATCATCCACCCCTATATAGTTGATTAAAAGTGAAACAATTAGTCTGTAAACAATTGTTGGAAAATTACATGTCATGCACAAAGTAGATGTCGTAAACGAATTTAGTTTGCTAATATGAAATCTGTGGAGTGATTAAAAAATTAGTTTTAATGACTTCAACCTCAGCGTATGTAAACTTCTGACTTCAACTGTAAATATATATTATTTATTTTTAGGGCTGTTGATTTAACGTGTTAATTCAGTGCGATTAATTTGACAAGAAATAACACGTTAAAATAATTAACGCAATTAATCGCATGTCCCCGGACCATAATAAGGAAGATTCCTGAGAAATGCAAGCTTGTAGTACCACCTGTTTACTCCAGAGGGCAGTAAGTGAAATTTCAGCTGTATGAGCAACATGCAGTTTATACAGTGAACAAAACAACATTCAGCAAACACACAACACAAACATGCGTTACTTTCTTGCGTTCAAAACACTTGAAGGAGCGCAATTGCGATCTAAGGGATCTCAAGATGAGTTTAAAGATTGAGTATTAAACTATATTTAACACAGTGACCTAAACTTTTTATGTTTATGATGCAACACACCCGAGACATCTGACGTAGGTGTAAATTGACGGGTCCTTAAACAATCCCTCATAATAAATCTCCAACTGATTGACAAATTCACTTGTGCAATGGATTGCTGTGAACTGTGTGCCAATGATTGACTTATGATCAATAATATGGTTGTAAACAATACATTATATTCTAAAGCTGCTTTTTGTATTGTCTTTATATATATATATATATATATATATATATATATATATATATGAGTTATTGTTATATAAGGGGCTTTCTCAACAAATATTTGGGACACCATGTAATTCGTTCGATTAATAATTTGAATTGATTGACAGCCCTAATTATTTTTACTTTAAGGAATCACCATTCTGGTAAATAAGGTTATTGTCACCTTGTTCTGTTAAATTGCTTTATGCAAATAAAAGGAATTGATTTGTAGATATTGTAAATGAATGATGAATGGTCATTAAATGGACATTAAAATCCACAGGTGCCTCTTGATTTAACAGTAAAGCCTTGTAAAACTACTGTAGGTTTTGATGTATCCTGCTTATTATGAAACCTTTTCTGAAGATTTGTACTTTTACTTTGCTTGTAGTTTTCTTTAGCAGACTCCCTCCATGATTCATGCTGATTCACTCTTTCAGTGCGGAATCTGTGGGTTTACCATCGTGACTGGAGGGGCGGCGCGGCTGGTGTTTGGATATGACAGCTACGGTAACACATGTGGTCAGCGCAATGAGGCCATCGAAGGTGTCCGGCTGAGCGGTCTCGATCACACCGACAGAAAGTGAGTTGCATTTCACCTTTTGTCTCCCCCTTTTTTTGTGCCTGGCCTGTGTGCAGAAACCCCTACCCTAATTTGTATTCTGCCTTTTTTCTTTAATGGTCTGCAGTCAAATGAGAGTGCTCCAGCTCTTGCCCTTCAATTATCACATCAATGCAAATGTCAAACTCTTCGAGAAGGCTGAGCTACACACACTGAGCCTTGAATAATTTACAGATGGCCTGAGGATGGACATGGTCACAGTGCGTGGCCCTTAATGGGTGCTAGCCTGCAGGAAAGATGGGTATTTCAGGCCATTTCATTTTCATGGCTGTCAGATTACTTTTGTCGCTCTCCAGTGTGGTTGAACTGAATTAAATATGGAGCTTTTTAGAGATGGTCCTGAGATCTGACTCATCATTATGACGCAGGACTATTGATTTGGTGCAGCATTCAACAGCTTGTCAGAGCAGAAGTGAACTTAATAATAGCTTAAAAATGTCTTTCAGGAGCTGTCAGAGAGATGCCTGTACTGGCGGTTTGCCTCAATATTTAGTGATATTTAAAGCTTGATATTGAGCTTTTGGTGTGGAACTGAATCCATTTGAAGTCAGTTCTGATGGTTTGGTTATTGTGAAAGTTGTATTATTTTCAAATTGTATAAAATAATTACAAAATTCCAGTTATTTTTTTGTTATTTCCATCAATGAATTGTTAGTTTCCATGTAGTTTTTATTTCAATACTATTTTTATATATTTTATCAGTTTTTGTAATTATTATAATTTGGCAATGTATCATCAATTGGGAATCCCAATTGAAATTATATTAATGTTGCTGATGAAATCACTAATTAAAAATTAACTCGTTTTTTTGGGCCCTAGAAAATCGAGATTAAAATCGAGAATTTTTTTTTTTTAATAAAGGTACATTTCTTAACTGATCAATTTACATATGTATCCACGTTTGATAGCCTCAGAGCCAAATATCTCTTGGATTTAACCATATAGGGCCTTAAAAATTATACCAAAAAGAAAGCTTGTTCTGAATCAGAATATAAATGGATATTAAGATATCTTTAATACTTTAATGTTTGCACACAAACTTTAGAAAAACAACACAAAAAAATGGTTTGTTCCCCATTTTTGGACTTGCACCATTGGTGTATAATGCAAAAAGCGGTGCTGCTGAAGTCAACAGATAATTGATCCATGTCATTTAATATTTTGGCTTTCATCATTTGTTTATCTTTCTTTAGAAAATGTTTCAGCTGGGGAAGTTTCTGAAATATGGTTGATTAGATATGGAATAACCCAAAGGTACAAATTAGTCTTTACCAGCAGTGGTAAACGGCTGCTTCTAGTTCTCACTGTGGTACTTGCATTGTTGCGTACTATGGTTTGGGCTCAAATAATGTAATGGCAAAAGAGACTTTCAGTGGGAGGAGGATGGGATCAAGCGCTGGTTTGGACCGAGCATTAGAAGCAAGTGTGATAACATTCATATTGATATCACAATATTCATATCTGAACATTTTGTTAATTTATAAAGAGAAATGCACATTAGGGTTGTGCCAATAGAGTGATCACCAATAGCTGATGCCTTTGACGATTACAAAGCAATATTTGGCTCGTTTCCCATTAATCTATTAAATTATTATTAGACTAGTATTACTGTCAAGTTAATATTACAAATAATTTGCCCGTAGACACACAGACACACGCTTGAAGAAACACTATTATATTATTAGGAACAGATGACAGAAAATCCGTCAGTGTGCATATATGTGACACGCTGATACAGAGCCGTGCAGTTTTGTGGAACACGTGCGTTTAAGGATCTCGCTGTTTGTTTCTTTTCAAATGACCCCAGACATCCTTGTTCAGGAGGTGCTTTGAGTTCAGTTCACTTTATTTCCACAGAGCAGTTTATTGTGAACTTAACTCTGCAGCCTATAAAATAATACAAAATATACAAAATAATACAAAAACGCTTTCACCTCGAAACATGATTTATATTTCAGTGATTTATTATCGTCATTTAATTCTTCTGTTTACATTTATAATTGTTTTTGTCTTTTTTTTATCACTTAATTATTTATTTGCTTTTTTGTTTCATTTGGAGTGCAATTTGAATTTAGAAATGTGTTTTACTTTTTAGTTTTTTTAAATAAATGATTTAATTTTCAATGCAAAATCACTAAAGCTAGAATATTCACTAATTCCTCAGCCCCAAGGTTTCTGATTTAATTATATATATATATATATATATATATATATATATATATATATCTCGTGAAGGAGGGAACAAAACAAATTCCTGAATAACAAAATACCCAACGGGTAGAGAACGCACGGATGAAGCTTCTTTGCCAGAGAGATGTTCACAACTGTTGTAAAGACATCTTTCAAATCAATTAATGTTTCGTTGACTATCAGGGGGCAGGTTACAAGTATGATTGCTGTGTTCAAATATAATGTGCCTATACAAACTGAACCAAGGGAGAAAACGGACCAGGTTCCGAAACGAGCCAGGTGTGAAAACACCCTTTTTAAGCAATTCATAGTGAAACTTTACCTTGTGAAAGTGCGTGATTGTCTATCTTTATTTTTATCCCCTTTTCTCCCAATTTGGAATGCCCAATTCCCACTACTTAGTAGGTCCTCATGGTGGCACAGTTACTCCCCTCAATCCAGGAGGCGGAGGACAAGATTAATTTGCCTCCAGTTCTGAGACAGTCAATCCGCACATCTTCTCACGTGGCTTTCTGTGCATGACACCGCAGAGACTCCCAGCATGTGGAGGCTCATGCTACTCTCCGTGATCCATGTACAACTTGCCACATGCCCCATTAAGAGCAAGAACCACTAATCGCGACCATGAGGAGGTTACCTCATGTGACTCTACCATCCCTTGCAACTGGGCCAATGTGTTTGCTTAGGAGACCTGGCTGGAATCACTCAGCACACCCTGGATTCGAACTTGCGACTCCAGGGGTGGTAGTCAGCGTCAATACTCGCTGAGCTACCCAGGTCCACAGATTGTGTATTTATCCCCTCAAGGCTTGCCGTAGTATGTTTATGTCCATATACGGATTTCAGTGTGTAAGAAGTGTGTTGTGTGTCTGCTTATTGATGCAATTTTAGTGAAGGAAAACGCTTGGTGACAGAATCACTTTGGATTTTAATCAGAGTTTGTGATGATATGCAGCTGAATGGGATAAAAACTTTCAGAGCAGCTTGATGTCTTCTTCGTTCTTCAGTAAAAGACGCTCCTTGATCGCTTGATGAGAATAAAAGACCGTTCCTCGGTGACAACCTTCTTTTTTTTTTCAAGTCTGATTGTTTTTTTTTTTCTCAGTTTTTGAAGCCATTAACTCAGCATGGAGTCCCAACAGTCAAGTGATTTGTGACCTCCCTCTGAGAGACGCTAATGCATGCTTTGTCTCCATCTGCCTGTCCGTCAATTATGTTATTGAAGCTCACACCTGAAAATCACTGTAAAAATGAGGTTTCATGTGGATGCTCTTGCTATTGTGTGATTTACTGTAGGTGTTTATTTTATTTGATTACAACCATATTGCTCTTGAGTAATTACTTCATTCACCCATGTTCTAAAAGCTTGAGAGATGTATGTGTTAAATATCACCCACAGTGAGCTTTTCCTGCCAAAAAGCAGGATTATTTGGTTCTTGTCTCTTTGTTCAGCTTTAACTCAAAATACAGAGCCACTGGAGACGTGCAATCACCCTTGAGCACACACACACACACACACTGCTAAGTGCAGCCTGAACTATGCACCTGCGGACTCATTTCCTATTGAAAGTGCTTTCATAATGAGAGCGTTTGAAAAGAGAAAAATGTTCAAATTAGGGCTGCAACTTGAAAGTTAATGCATTTTGGAAGTTTTTGTTAATACTTTATTTGTTCTTGTACCTGAAATGTTCAAAATCATCCCTTTACTGTTATTAGATTGATCACTATTACTGAAGTTAACATGATATCAAAATCAAATTTGCAGCAAGTTTCCCACTCGTTATTTTCACATGCAAATGAGCTTGTGATTCGCAGCTTTTTGCCGGTATTTGTGAACCTCAGTCAAACCTTTGCAACAATGGACAATTTGCTGCAAGTTTGCCACAATGCTCATTTGCATATGAAAATGATCAGTGGTGAATTTGCAGCAAATTTCCCATGAACTCTCGATTTTCATAAGGGTATTTAGTTTGACCTCCGGTGAACAATTTAAGGTTAAGCACCTCCTTTCATTGACCATTTGCTGAAAAAGAAAAAAATGGTTTTGAAACCAAACTGTTGTAGTGGCAAAAGTGCATGCTGAGTGTGCAACTGTGTGTCAGGAAACATACAGAGTTAGCAAGCTAATGTTGTTAGCAGAGCAAAGTTCATCTTCTTAATGCAATTAGCATAGTTTTACTCTCTCAGCTGTTAATACCAGCAGGCAGCCCAGTCCCACTGCCCCTCCCTTTATCCTGAGCTCTGTTTAATAGGGTTATGGCACATCTTTGCCCCTCATGTGCATTCAGTGTACAGCCCCAATTCATTTGTACATTTTATTCACCCTGTGCTATATTGGAAGCACTACAATGATTAATTACTTTAATATATATATATATATATATATATATATATACTGTATATATATATATATATATATATATATATATATATATATATATATATATATATATACTGTATATATATATATATATATATATATATATATATTTCAAATCAAATAAAAAAAGATGATTGCAACACACTCCCAAAAAGTTGAGACGGTCGAGTCTTTGCCAATGTGTTATATCTTAATTTCTTCTAATAACACTTAAGTATTTGGTCACGGAAGGCACAAGTTTATTAAAGGAATAGTTCACCCAAAAATCCAAGATATGACGCGCTTCCTGACTCCTCCACGTGACGTGTGACCTTACCAACAAGCTTGCTTCATCCCTCTCATGAGCGTACGTAACCGAGATGTACAGAAGCGAACATTTGTAGCTAAAAAGTATATGGATGGCCTTAGGATGAGTAAATTATCAGCAAATTTTCACTTTTGGGTGAACTATTTTTTAAAGTTTAGCATGTAATATTTTTCCCCCATTCATCCATTATGCAGGTCTTCAACTAGGCCTTCATTGCCATATTGTGCAATTCATAATGCTCCACACGTTCTCAATTGGAGACAGGTCAGACCACAGGCAGGCCAATCTTACACTCAGACTCTCTGCTTATGCAGCTATGCTTTTGCAATCAGTGTAGTATGAAGTTGTCCTGCTGGTGAATGCTGGGACATCTCTGAAAAACACAGCATCTGGATGGCAGCATATGTTGTTCAAATTTGTACATTATCTTTCTGCATTATTGTGCCCTCACAGATATGCAAGTTACCCATGCCACTGGCACTGACACACCCCCATACTATGACAGACATTGGCTTTTTGATCTGATGCTGATAACAGCTTGTATACTGCGTTCACGCTCACTGGCCTGGAGAACACAATGGCTGTTTTTACCAAAAACTATTTGAAATGTGGACTCGTTGCACCACAAATCTCTATTCCACTGTTCTTCTTTCCAACTAAGATGAGACAGAGCCCAGAGAAATTGGCAGCACTTTGGGACAGTGTTGATGTATGTCTTCTGCTTTTCATAGTAAAGCCTTAACTTGCATCTGCGGATGCAGGGTTGAATGACGTTGACTGACAAAGTTTTACCGAAGTAATCCCAAGCCCATGTCATGACATCCATTACATACTTATGATGTTTTTTATTTATATACAGTGGGGCCAAAAAGTATTTAGTCAGCCACTGATTGTGCAAGTTTTCCTACTTCGAATGATGAGAGAGGTCTGTAATTTTCATCATAGGTACACTTCAACTACGAGAGACAAAATGAGAAAAAAAATCCAGGAAATCACATTGTAGGATTTTTTTGAAGAATTTATTTGTAACTTATGGTGGAAAATAAGTATTTGGTCAATAACAAAAGTTCAACTCAATACTTTGTAACAACCTTTGTTGGCAATGACAGAGGTCAAACGTTTCCTGTAAGTCTTCACCAGGTTTGCACACACTGTAGCTGGTATTTTGGCCCATTCCTCCATGCAGATCTCCTCTAGAGCAGTGATGTTTTGGGGCTGTCGCTGGGCAACACAGTCTTTCTACTCCCTCCAAAAATTTTCTATGGGGTTGAGGTCTGGAGACTGGCTAGGCCACTCCAGGACCTTGAAATGCTTTTTATGGAGCCACTCCTTCGTTGCCAGAGCAGTGTGTTTGGGATCATTGTCATGCTGGAAGACCCAGCCACGTTCCATCTTCAAGGCTCTCACTGATGGAAGGAGGTTTTGGTTCATTCTTCCCTTAACACGGATCAGTTTTCCTGTCCCCTTTGCAGAAAAACAGCCCCAAAGCATGATGTTTCCTCCCCCATGCTTCACAGTAGGTATGGTGTTCTTGGGATGCAACTCTGCATTCTTCTTCCTCCAAACACGACGAGTTGAGTTTATACCAAAAAGTTCTATTTTGGTTTCATCTGACCACATGATATTCTCCCAATCCTCTTCTGGATCATCCATATGCTCTCTGGCAAACTTCAGACGGGCCTGGACAACTGGCTTAAGCAGGGGGACAAGCCTGGCACTGCAGGATTTGAGTCCCTCTCGGCGTAGTGTGTTACTGATGGTAGCCTTTGTTACTTTGGTCCCAGCTCTCTGCAGGTCATTCATCAGGTCCCTCTGTGTAGTTCTGGGATTTTTGCTCACCGTTCTCATGATCATTTTGACCCCACGGGATGAGACTTGCGTGGAGCCCCAGATCGAGGGAGATTATCAATGGTCTTGTATGTCTTCCATTTTCTTACAATTGCTCCCACAGTTGATTTATTCACACCAACCTGCTTGCCTATTGTAGATTCACTCTTCCCAGCCTGGTGCAGGTCTACAATTTTCTTCCTGGTGTCCTTCGACAGCTCTTTGGTCTTGGCCATGGTTGAGTTTGGAGTCTGACTGTTTGAGGCTGTGGACAGGTGTCTTTTATACAGATAACGAGTTCAAACAGGTGCCATTAATACAGGTAACAGGTGGAGGACAGAAGGGCTTCTTAAAGAAGTTACAGGTCTGTGAGAGCCAGAAATATTGCTTGATTGTGGGTGACCAAATGCTTATTTTCCACCATAATTTACAAATAAATTCTTTAAAAATCCTACAATGTGATTTCCTGGATTTTTTTTTCTCATTTTGTCTTTCATGGTTGAAGTGTACCTATGATGACAACTATTAAATTCAAAAGGTGAAACATAAAATAATGTGTTGTAGTGCTTCTAATATAGAACAGGGTTAATAGTTTATTAATAATTCCTCTGTTTTTTTTAATTAGCGTTTTCTGTACTGTCTTTCCAGCCAACCCTGCTGTTGAACACAACATCACTGTGCAGCTGGGTTCAACTACAGTAACACCTTCCAAAATCTTAGGGGTAACATCAATAACAAACAAAATTTCACAGACCACATCTCAAAGACCACAAGATCACTTGGCGAGATAAGACCCTTCCTATCTGAACATGCCACACAACTTCTGGTCATCAATATTTTTATTACTTCCCCCAAAATAGAAATGTCTAAGTGCTAAAATGGTTCTTTTTATTTTTTGAAGTAAACTTCAATTGCCATGCTGTTTTGACAGGCTGTATGCGAAGGCTGAAGGGCTCTTTCCTCAAGTGTGTGCGTCCCCTGTTACAGACAATCTGTTTTTGTGCTGAGCACACAAGACAATGGCTCCCTCGTCACTGCGTGGGCGCAGTGCCCACTTCACACTGCTTGAAATGCTGAAGTAAACCATGGCCACAGCGGAGGATTGACTCGTAAACAAGCTCTCAGATCCCCAAAACACTGGGCTGAACAGTCTTGTGACAAAAAATATCTGCATTTCAAAGTCAATATTTATCATACAATGCCGTGTTTTAATTCCAACAGGGATATCAGATTAGACTTCATGAAATTTGTATTTCATTCTTCAAAAGATTTATTGTGAATTGGGTCTGTCTACAAAATGGGTGCCATACATTTGCTAAAATGACTATTGCACCTCTGTTTTACCTTTGGGCAACCAACCCATTCATTTTCTTGACTCCGCAAGGACATGGTGCATATAAGATGGCAATAAACTGGTTAATAATGTAAGGATAACTTTGAATTAATTTTTTTGCAAATTACTTCTTGGTGGTCATTATCGTATTTTTCTGGCATGGAGCACAGTATTCTGACATCCACAAAATGTGTAGCCACTCATTTTCACTCCAGATATTTAAATTAAATGTCTTTTTGATTCATTTATTTTCATTTTCTTAAAGTAACACATGACAATAATTCAATATGTATCACTATATAATTGTTTTCAATTACGGTGATATGATTTTTAAACACTTTCTATATTTCGATAGGTAACATTACATTACAATACATTTGTCACTGACTAACGTTCAGGGTGCAGCCGTCAGTTCATTGCGAGCAAAAATAGCAGAACACAATTGGCTACTTGCGTGACATGGCAATTTTTGAAAGGGACCCAAATAATAGAGACAAAATTGTACGTCTACAGGATGTGTGTACACAGAAGACTTTTTTCACCTCGCGGTCATATTATAATTATAAAATTCTTATGTCCTCCATAATATTTTAGGTTTCGTCTGGGACAGAGGGGTCTCTTAGATATTCAACTGCAGCCATCCCACTGATCTGCCACGTAACATATTGTGTTATGTTTGTCAGTAGGGGATTATCTCAAAATGTCAGAATCAGAATGAGCTTTATTGCGAAGTATGCTTATACACAAGGCATTTAATGTCATGGTGACAGAAGCTTCCAGTGCAAGAGAATGCAACGTGTGTGTGTGTGTATATATATATATATATATATATATATATATATATATATATGTATATGTATGTGTGTGTGTACATGTATATGTATATGTTAGTATATACGAACATATACATTTAAACATATATATATATATATATATATATATATATATATATATATATATATATATATATATATATATATATATATATATATATATATATATATATATATATATATACATATACAGTTATGTGTAGGTGATGTATTGAGGAAAAGGTAGGATATTTTAAAAGAATATTAATGAAACACGAATGGATGGATTGAATATTGCACATGGTTTTATCGACCAAAGGAAAGTATTTGGGGTCAGTTTTATCTGTTCATGAGATGGATAGCCTGAGGGAAAAAACTGTTCCTGTGCCTGGCTGTTCTGGTTCTCAGTGCTCTGTAGCGTCGGCCAGAGTCCGGCAACAGTCCGAAGAGGAATTGTGGTGGGTGAATGGGGTCAAGAGTGATTTTACTTGCTTGATTTTCATCACTCTGGATGTGTGTAGTTCTAGCAGGGTGGGTAGGGGAGTGCCAATAATCCTCTCAGCAGTCCGAACTATCCTTTGATGTCATCTGATGTCTGACTTGGTAGCTGAACCAAACCAGACAGTTACTGAAGTCCAGAGGACAGACTCAATGACTGCTGAATAGAACTGAATCAGCAGTGCCTGTAGCAGGTTGAACTTCCTCAACTGGCGAAGGTAGTACAACCTCTGATGGGCCTTTTCCACAATAGAGTCAATGTGGGTCTCCCTCTTCAGGTCCTGTGAAATGATAGTGCCCAGGGACATGAATGACTCCACTGCTGTTCAGAATGGTGAGGGGGGTCAGTGTTGGGGTGTTCCTTCTAAAGTCCACTATCATCTCCACTGGTTTGAACGTGTTCAGCTCCAGGTTGTTTTGACTGCACCAGAAGGCCAGCTGTTCAACGTCCCCTCTGTATGCAGACTCATCGTCATTTTGGATGAGGTAGATGACTGTAGTGTCGTCTACAAACTTCAGGAGCTTGACAGAGGGGTCCTTGGCAATGTAGTCATTGGTGTAGAGAGAGAAGAGTAGTGGGAAGAGCACACATCCCTGGGGGCACAAGTGCTGATGCTTTCCCCATTCTCACTAGCTGCTGCCTGTCCGTTAGAAAGCTTGTGATCCACTGACAGATACAGGCAGAGAGCTGGGTTAATTTAGTCTATAGGAGAGAAGGGTTGATGGTGTTAAAAGCCAAACTGAAGTCAACAAATAGTATCCTTGCATAAATGTCAACCCTGTTACCATGATTTTTTAAAGAAGACAATTGTTAAATGAAAATGTGCTTTTGTAGAAATATCAGCATTAAATTATCTTTCTAAAAATCATCTTGTAGTTTCACAGCCTTGAGCACAAGACTTGTAATGTCAAAATAAATTGTAAAGCTGTCTACTCTGTTACCATCAAACCTTTTACCTTTCAGAGGGTGAAGTTATATACTAAATATTTTCTATATCAGTATTTATGATTTTAGATGTCACAATGCAATTTACAATGTTTAAAAAAAAAAAAAAAAAAAAAAATATATATATATATATATATATATATATATATATATATATATATATATATTTGTCTAATAGGATGTTTAGCTGGAAAAGTCATTTACTTTATAGAATAACCCAAATACTCTTAGTGCCTTGAAACAAAAGCAAAAATGACTGAATTTGTGGTTGTTTAACTTACAGATATGTCTTTTTCCTGGATCCATGCAACATAGACATCATCCAGAGGAAGATTAAGTCCATAGCGCTGTGCGTGTCACAATGTCCCACAGAGAAACTGTCGACTTACTACGACCTCAAGAGGTTTGCCATGATGAATGGTGAGTCAGTCGCCCAATCATCTATTGTGAGCATGTACAATTTCATCACAGATATAATGGCAGGACATCACTGACTGTACCTCAGCTCATTAGACAAAGGCTTTAGTCATATACACTATGTGGTCATCATAACCCCATGTCTTGTATCCTGTGATATTTAAGAACTCACACACACACACGCACATAGATATACACACACTATTAAGATCTGTTCATGATTGAGCTAACAAATCAAAGGTTTTACAGTCCAGTTTTGCTGTCAGCAGTGTTTGACACTTCCCATCTGAATCCAGTGGACCGTATAAATGACATGATTGTGTCCCTGGAGTTTCACGGGGGTTTTCTGTGCACCTGTTTATAATGACAGTTCATTATCACTGTGGAGTTCACATTCATATTAAATGGCTAGTGAGTCCTGTTAAAAAATAAATAAATGAAACATTTTAGTCGATAGCAAACTGAGAAATTATGCAAGGCTTGGGGCAGAAATGCCACATTAAGTGACAAAAAAGACACAGATATTAAAAATGTTAAGGCAGAAATGTCCCTGTAGTAAATTCCTCTCTTTTTCTTTTTCGTCAGGTATCTAACATTTGATACATTTCAGTATATTCTATTTTAGACAGTATCTAGTTATGGGTTTAGAACCTGCTACTTTTCTATTTAAGGTTTATATGATTTAATGGGTAACAGTCCGATTATTCATATTTGCACTCTGCATGCTGTGTTTTTATACATTTGAAAAAAACAAAATAGCCCCTAAAAATTATTTATTAAATTGCCCCTTTTTCAGAATCAGAATGAGCTTTATTGCCAAGTGTGCTCACATACACAAGGAATTTATTTTGGGGATAGGAGAAACAAGTGCACACAGAACATTACAGTGGAACACAGAATATAAAACAAGGTAAGAGTATAAATAGACATACAGAAAAGAAATAGGTCATATAACATAGAAAGTCAAAAAAACTGTTCTTATGCCTGGATGTCCTGGCGCTCAGTGCTCAGAAGCACCAGTCAGAGGGCAACAGCACAAAAAGGGACTGGGCTGGGTGTGTGGGGTCCAGGGTGATTCTACCTGCATGTTTCCTCACTCTGGAGATGTACAGGTCTTGGTCTTGCACAGTTTGTTTCCTAATATCAAACATCTAGTGGTCTAAAGCACATTACTGGTAATCTGGTAATCAGAAGGTCGTTGGTTCAATCTCCACGGCCACCACCATTGTGTCCTTGAGTAAGGCACTTACTCTGGGGGGATTACTGAAGAAATGACACTTTGCTACAATGTAAAGTAGTGAGTGTACAGCTTGTATAACTGTGTAAATTTAAAGTTCTCAAAAAATTCCAGTGGCAACCTGTGAAGCTCTGGTGAACTCCATGCCCAAGAGGGTTAAAGCAGTGCTGGAAAATAATGGTGGCCTTGCAAAATATTGACACTTTGGGCCCAATTTGGACATTTTCACTTAGGGGTGTACTCACTTTTGTTGCCAGCGGTTTAGACATTAATGGCTGTGTGTTGAGTTATTTTGAGGGGACAGCAAATTTACACTGTTATACAAACTGTACACTCACTACTTTACATTGTAGCAAAGTGTCATTTTTCAGTGTTGTCACATGAAAAGATATAATCAAATATTTACAAAAATGTGAGGGTGTACTCACTTTTGTGAGATACTGTACATGTATAACAGTTGTAATGAAAAAACCTATTAAATTTGACTGTGATATATGTTAGATGTTATACAAGGCATGTAAAATCTGTTTCCATCAAAAACTGATTTTAGCTGCATTCTTCATCAAATATGCAAAATGAGATATTAAAGTAACCAATATTACTGTCAACCAGTGTCAGAAATGTATGTTTATTGAGTCTGTCCTGTGCACATCTATAACTGTCTGGTTTGGTTCAGCCACGAAATCAGACAGAAGGAAACCACAACGGACAGTAAGGGCTGCTGAGAGGATTATTGGTGCCTTCCTGCCCACCCTACAAGACCTGTACGTCTCCAGAGTGAAGAAACATACAGGTAGAATCTCTCGGGATACCACACACCCTGCCCACTCCCTTTCTGAGCTGTTGCCGGCGCTACAGAGCACAGAGTGCAAGGACATCCAGGCACAAGAGCCGTTTTTACCCCCAAGCCATTTTCCACATGAACAATTATAACTGCCTCAGGACTCCCCCATAGTGCAATAATGTAAATAAATATGTACATATGTAAATTCACATATGCAATAACTGTACATACCCTACCTTGCACATACATTACAACTTGCACATGTAACATACGTCATTCTGTTATATGTCCTATTATTTGTGTCTATTTATGCTCTTACCTTGTTTTATATTCTGTGTTCCACTGTAATGTTCTGTGTGCACTTGTTTCTCCTATCACCAAAAAATGTCTTGGGTGTACGTGAGAACACTTGGCAATAAAGCTCATTCTGATTTTGATTCTAGTGCTGTTGAAATCTCAGATGATCTCCTTATTTGACCTCAAACTGCTGAGGGCAGTAAACGATTGATTAGATCCATTTGGGTTTGATTGGATCATGACAATATTGATGTTGATATTTTTGGTTAAAGGAATAGTTCACCCAAAAATGAAAATTCTTTCATTTACTCACCAGCATGTCATCCCATATGTGTGTGACTTTCTTATGTAGAACAAAATAAGATTTTTCAGACTAATATTTCAGTTCAGTAGGTTCATACAATGCAAGTGAAGAGCGACCAGAACTTTTAAGCTCCAGCAAGCACAAAGTCAGCATAAAAGTAATCCATTCGACTCTGATCAATATTCCTATTCAAAGTCCTATATTACAATAAAACTCCACCTTTTATCAATCTCTGACATATAGGTGGTGAGATATACACAAAGTGAATCGCCAAAAACCAAAAGAATAATGTAGAAGTGGACATTCATGTTAAAAAGTACTTAAATATTGATCTGTTTCTCACCCACACCTATCATATCACTTCTGAAGACATGGATGTAACCACTGAGAGTCGTATGGATTACTTTTATGCTTCTTTTATCATGTAACATCATACTGTGATTTCCATACAGTGTGTTACAGTTTTAATGCGTTTAGATGGTTCCCCTCATTATGTTACCGCATGTAATGCAATGAGCAACAATGCAACTTTCCAGCTCCAGAGTGAATCTGCACTGCTTTAGAAATGATTGTACAATCCCAATCCCGAAAAAGTTGGGACCGTATGAAAAATGCCAATAAAACAAAAATTAGTGGTTGTAAATTATATTCAACCTTTGCTATAGTGAAAACACTACAACTACACATTATTTTTTTCTTGTGAATTTCATTGTTTTTTGAAAATGCCCTTCATAATGCGCTACACATTCTCAATTGGATATGGTCAGGACTGCAGGCAGGTCATCTAGCTCCCACACTCTGCATATTCGGTTAGTATGTGGTTTGAAGTTTTCCTGCTGAAAATTCAGGATGTCCCTGGAAAAGAATATAGGTATTGGCTACTCAAATTTGTACATATCTGTCTGCATTAATGGTGCCCTCACAGATGTGCGAGTTACCAATGCCATGGGCACTGTCACACCCCTGGCTTATAGACACTGGCTTTTGGACCTGACACTGGATTCATCGGACAGAAAAACAGTTCCACCGTTCTACTTTCCATCTCAGATGAGACAGAAGTTGGCTTTGCTTCCGGACAGTGTTGATGCTTTTGCTTTACATAGTAAATTATTAACTTGCATCTGTGGATGCAGCGGTGAGTGATGTTGACTAACAATGCTTTACTAAAGTAATCCCAAGCCCATGTTCATGATATCATTATAGATGAATGATGTTTTTTAAGACAGTGATGTCTGAGGGATCCGAGATCACGCACTTTCAGAAATGGTTTTCACCTTGCTCTTTTACACACCGAGTTTTGACCAGATTCCTTGAATCTTTTAACTATATTGTGCACTGTAGAGGGTGAAATGCACAAAATCCTTCCAATATGTCTTTGGGGAACATTGTTCTCAAAGTGCTGGATTATTTGCTGAAGCATCTGTTGGCAAATTGACAAATCTCGAATGATCATTGCTCTTGAAGGACTAGGCTGTTTTTGGAGGCTCTCTATATAATATGACAAGATTGCTTCACCTGTTTAACATCTGTTTCATATGAGTTGAAATAACAAGGCGATTAAAATTGTCATTATGTCTTAAATTGCCCCTGCCTCAACTTTCTTGGAGCGTGTTGCAATCATCTGATTTGAAATGACTGTACATTTAAAAAAAAAAAAGAAAATTCACAAGGTAAAACATCATATAATGTTTAGTTGTAGTGCTTTCAATATAGCAAAGGGTGAATATAATTTATAAATCACTCCTTTTTGTTTTATTTGAATTTTTCATAATGTCCCAACTTTTTCAGAATTGTGGTTGTAATATATGAAACTGTATATAATGCTGATTATAATATAGAATAATGCAAAGGCTCCTGATATTTGATAGTCCTGATCATGCCAAATGTACTGCCCGATTTCACCAGTAAATTTATACTATGGCAATTATTATTTTACTGGATAAACATGTACAACCTTTTTTAATGTGTATTTTTAAAATAAAATGGTTTAAAAATGAATATTATTAACTTAAAATACTTAATTTATGTGATCAGTAACTGTGTACAAGCATACTGTATGCATCTAACATAATTATGTATTTTTAGCTGAGCAGAATTATTAATATCTCTATTCCGGTGTCACCATTGCTCTCTGGTGGGCTGATCTGTCTCAATCAATCCCCAATGGATCTTTTTACATTTTAGTGAACAGTACTTTTTGTTAAGTTTTACAAGCAAAGGAAAGGAACTGTTTTGCATGTCTTAAGAGTAATTGTCCAAAAAACACCACCAAAAAATAAATAAAAAAAAACAAATTTTTCACAACACACTAAAGCTGAAGATATAAATAACCATCCTAATTCAGATGTTTTTGTGAAAAATCTTAAGTGCCTAAAACTTTTGCACAGTACTGGGGTGTGTGTGTGTGTGTGTGTGTGTGTATATATATATATATATATGTATGTGTGTGTATGTATGTATGTGTGTGTGTGTGTGTGTATGTTCTGTTGAAATCTCAGATGATCTCCTTATTGGACAGTAAATGCAATAAGTGACATATTTCCAGATATTTCTTTTCCAAAAATATGAATTGCTATTCGAGCCATAATTATTACAGAGTCAGAATCTGAATGTTTAAATTCTTAACAAATCCCACCCCCCAGTAAAAAGTAAAATACAGAAGAAAAAAATAATCGAGGCAAGTTTTTGACTTACTGGATAGAAGGAAGAATTAATTTATTACATTTTCATTTTACGCACCAAAATAAATATAAATAAACAGAAATATTTAATCCTTTTCAAGCATGTAGCATGCCACACTTGAACTACTATCAGTATTTTAAGCGATGATGTAAATGAGGGGTTGAATCAGAGTTTTGAACTGATTCACTGAAATCTATTAATTTCTATCAGCATTGAACTCTACTGAAATTAAAATCAGACGCATCTCTCCATCTTAACACTTTGAATATATCGTAAATATTCAGTATATTGTTCAGCCATACAAGCAGCTGGTGGGGCATAGCTTGACCTAAAAAAACCATCAAGGCAAATCTTGGAAGGACTGGTAGACCACCGTTGTTAAGCTGGTCGGGTGACCTTATTGAGCTGGTTAATCATGTTTAAAAGCAGAGCTTGAACTGCTCAGCTCGACCATTTTAAAGCAGGTATAGGTGTGATATTGTATGTAATGTTACTGTTTTCTTTTTTAGGGTCTGAGCTTTGTTCATACGAGTTACCTGCTCATAAGTACCCACATCTTCCAGAGCGTTTCGACAAGTGTCCCAAACTTCCAGTACCAGAGAGGTATTAAACCAATCCTTGACAAACAAACTCATATAAGTCACAGCTTCTTTTTCCTCCTTAATCTCCTCTATCCCTCTGGCCTTTTCTATCTCTGCAGCAAAGCTCTTCCAGTATTTAACCGCTGCACGCCGGTGGATATCTCCTGCTATGCTAAGTTTGCTGAAGCAGTTGTTACGTTTGTCAGTGATAACAGCATGTTAAACCGACTGATCGCTGGGGTGGCGGCCAGCAAAGAGATCATTGTCGGACTTTGTCTGCTGGCGCTAGGTAACTGTCTACTCTCTGCGGCTGCCATGGAAACTGAAATTATTTCATTTTCTGATAATGAGTGTTTATCTGTGAAATTACTCCTCACTGAAATGGATAATTGTGGTCCCTTGATATTTATATCAAATCACGACTAATTAAGTTCAGCACGGTTGAGCATTAACAAACAGATATCTAAATGTAAGGCCTGTTGTTGTAATTATTGTGATATTTCGAGCCATTGACGGATGAAATCTAGTATAGCATCATCCCTTGAAGGCATCATGAAATGGAATTTGCAACACCTGTAACTCGTGTAATGTGATGTTAATTTAAAGCAAAACAGAATATTCAGAGAGAAATAATGTAGGACTGGACTTGATTGGATCCATTTGGGTTTGATTGGATGATGATGATGATGATATTATATTGATGTTGATATTATTGGTTAAAGGAATAGATCACCCAAAAATTAAAAATTCTTTCATCATTTACTCACCCTGATGAGTTTCAGTTGTGTGTGACTTTCTTCTGCAGAACAAAAAAAGAAGATTTTCAGAAGAATATTTCAGTTCAGTAGGTTCATAAAATGCAAGTGAATGGTGACCAGAATTTTGAGGCTTCAGAAACCACATAAACTCAGCATAAAAGTAATCCATGCAACTCTAATGGTTTAATCCAAATCTTCAGAAGTGATATGTAGGTGTGGGGGAGAAACAGATCTGTATGGACCTACAGAGCTGAAATATTCTTCTAAAAATCTTTGTTTGTGTTCTGCAGAAGAAAGTCAATCACCTGGTATGGCATGAGTGTGAGTAAATGGTGAGAATTGTAATATTTGGGTGAACTATCCCTTTAATATATCATGTTCCCCACCCACACAGTCTTTGTGATGTCAGCTGATAAGAAAAGTAATTTCAAAAGTGGATGAAAGATTATAAAATCTTGTGTTTAGAATAATATACTGTGATGAATGCTGAATTGTGCTTAATAAGATTAAGATTAGGATACAAAAAGTAAATAGGGTCAAGTTTGTTTTCATGTTGTGTTTGAAGGTGCACTCAGTATTATTTTCCCTCATTAAAAAAAGAAATGAACAGTAGTAATATTGAAACATATCAAATCATGATGACCCATGCAAGATGAAGTGTTCAGTCATATCAGTAACCTTATAAAAGCTGTTTTATTCTAAATGGGGCAGGGGCGCCTCATGGGGGCTGCCATTTTAGAATCACATGACCAGCAGAATACTACTCACTTAAATCTCAGTAAAACGTCTTGTTATGGGACACTTTCACTCTTGGATTAAATTGGCTTACTGTGAATAGTGAATTTCTACAAGGACATCTATAATTGAAAACTACTGTTTGAATGGTGCAGCATCCAGGCCGCTAGGTGTCACTGTAAGCCAATGTAAGTTACTTCGATATACTTCAAACAATTACGAGTGCATCTTTAAACACACATTTTTTCCAAGTTCTCACTCTGTCTGAGGTGTATTCTTCTAACTGCTCAACCTGTTTGTGCATACTGCAGTTCTGTCCATGATCCTCATGGTGGTAATCCGTTACATCTCTGCTGTCCTGGTTTGGATACTCACTGCACTCATTGTTCTGGGTTCTCTGGGCAAGTTTTCTCTGCACTACTTTTCTCCTCTTCTCCCCTGTGAATGACAGCATTTCTTTTTGCATTTGCACATTTTATGTACTACTCTTAAACCAGCATTTGATAAGTCAAATCTGATTGGTTGAAAAGGATTTCTAAGCTTGTCCTCAAAGACACCATTTATACCTGGTGTTAAGATGCATTTGTGATGTTCAGATCATGCGGTCAGCGATAAATACAGGTCTAAACACAGTCTAAAACGTTTTTTTTGATCGGATCTCAAAAACACATACATATGTGGTCAAAAACGCATTTGACCGCATCACATTTGAGGTGTGTAGCAAGTTCAAAGGAGTGCAACATGCAACACTGCAACATTTTTCACAAGTGCTTAAAGCTTTTGCACTCTACTGTATGTCGTCATGAAACCAAGTTCCTCCCATCCAAATCTGATCACAGGTGGTCACAGGAGACCCAAGATGCATCTTAATAACAGGTGGAAACAGGGTCAAAGTTATTGTCATTAGCCACTTTCACACACAAATCCCAATAAATTGCTCATTGCTGTAAAATTGCTGGATTAAAGAGATGTGTGTGTGTGTGTGTATATATATATATATATATATATATATATATATATATATATATGAATGAATCACTTACCCTCATTGTTACAAGTCCGTATGACTTTCTTTCCTCTATGGAACACAAAAGGAGTTTTAAGACAGAACATTAACCTTCCTTTAACCTTATTTACTTTTATTGTATGGAAAGACTTATGTTAATGTTCTGTTTTATGACTTCTTTTCCTAGGGCTCTGTGATTTCCACAATTCGGAAAATGCAAGTGGAGTTGTGGAATCTAGTCATAATAATAGAATCAAGAGTGAAACTTAGTGTAATTGTATAATAATAATAATAATGATGACTATTATTATTACTGTTATTAATAATATATTTAAGCAATATCACACAAGCAAGAGTTTACTGAATAAAAGTGTGCTGTGAAGTTGTCACAGACTTGTGCCATGGATAATCCCAGATTTTTTCACTAAAGGAATATTCCAGGTCCAATTCAAATTAAGCTCAGTCAACAGCATTTGTGGGATAATGTTGAGCACCACAAATATTTATTTTGACTCATCCCTTCTATTCTTTAAAAAAGCAAAAATCAAGGTTTCATTGAAGCACTTACAATAGAAGTGAATGGGGACAGTTTTAGAGGGTTTAAAGCCAGAAATGTGAAGCTTCTAATTTTATAAAAGCACTTACATTAACTCTTCTGTCAATACTCATGTATTATTTGAGCTGTAAAGTTGTTTAAATTGTCATTTTTACAGTTGTTTTAGGGTTTGTTGACATGATATCATCATGGCAATTAAGTTATAACTGGATATAATTTTACACAGAAAAAGTAACCGATTTTATCATGCTAATATCATGTTTACATGCATATTGTTAATGTTTTGTGGATATACCTTTGAAACAGAGTATTATAACATTTACAGATTGGCCCCATTCACCTCCATTGTTAGTGCCTCATTGTCACCTCGATTTTTGCTTTTTAAATAAAAGGAGGGAGGAGTCTAAATTAAGATGGAAAATGCGTAATTTGGGATAAAATGGAATTTTGGAAAAATAAAACAAATTTCACATGGCCCTATATTCCACAGAAGAAACTTACAGGTTTGGAACAACATGGATGTGAGTAAATGAGAACAGAATTATTGGGTGAAATATTTGTTTCAATTTTACATTACTCATCTGTTAGTCATATATGCAAGGGCTATAAGAACTGTCAGTCAATTTTTTAAAATTTTTTTTTGTTAATAAAACTTGTGTTTGGAATTGTTTGATATATATTTGAGGATAGATTTTTGTGAATATTTTGAATGAAATACCAAAAGGATAAACAATAAGGATCTATTTTTCATAGCCTTCTTTTCTCATATTTATCAAGGGTGCCAAGATTTTATATTTTATAATAGAATTCTAATATTTCCATATTATTGAACATAAGCCTATCATTGGCCTGCAAATTTGTCTGAAGTACATTTATTATAATGCCTTTTCTCAGTATGCATCAGTGAAACTATGCGTCAGACGGATGCTTTTGCTTGAATCTCATCATAAACAGAGTTTTTAGGTCGCTGTGACAAGTTAATAGTAGTTTGAAACCTAGTAAAACATGTCTTGAGACCTCTGCATTCAGAATTGCACTCTGTCCAGCTGTTTGAATGCGAAAACACATTCTCATCTTGTGCTGTTGCTAGTGTCAAGCAAGCCTGAGTGTGGTTTGTTGTATGTGTGTGCTGTGTATTGCCTATACTGCTGGAGTTTTGCTTACTGCCACCTGCTGAAAACAGGTGGTACTTCAAGCTTGAATTGCACCCATGGCAGAAATATTCTTTGTTATGGTCTGGGCACATGATTAATTTAATTTAATGCTTATATTTTTATATAGTTAATCACACTCATTGCGTTATATCTACAGTGTATTTATCTGTATATCTATATTTTCCCTACTTTTTTATTTTTTAAATATATCGCTACCATTCACACAAAACCACAAAATCAGAACTTTGTGAGTGGTTCAAACTCTTTGTGAGCAGACTAGTCACAGCGTCCTTGTACATGTTTGAACAGCTAATGTTAAGAAGAATATTGTTTCCAGCAGTGTTACAACTCAATAAGACATACGCTGTTACGTTTACGACAGGTGCTGTATTTGTGTATAATCTGACACTAGACATAAGCACCTGTATTTACAGTGCTGAAATGTGATTTTGGGTTGTGTACTGTTTCTCAGGATGCACCAGCGTTCTGTGGTGGATATATATCGACTACAAAATGAAAATGAATGAAACTATGTCTAAGGATTTGAAGCAAGCAGAAGAGGCCAGTGGTGACATTAAGATCACGAAAGGCCATGCTCAAAGCCTGCTTATCTACGCCGTTTCAGCGACTGTGTTCACGGTAAGCCCTCTTCTCACTCTGGGCATTTTTTAGAGAGATGTCAGCTGGTATTTCTTCACTATGCCATATTGCTAATTTCACCCTTTCTGCACGGGCAGGGAATTTTGTTGCTTCTGATGTTGTTCATGAGGAAGAGAATAGCCCTGACCATTGCCCTGTTCCACGTGGCAGGAAAAGTGTTTATTCATCTACCGCTGCTGGCACTGCAGCCCTTCTGTACCTTCCTTGCTCTTTCTTTATTCTGGGTCTACTGGATCCTGGTCCTACTCTTCCTCGGCACGACTGGTGAGATGGGAATGGGTGTTAAAGGAACAGTTCACACGAAATAACAATTCTGTCATCTTGTCGTCCCAAACCCATTTGAGTTATTTCCTCCGTGGAACACAAAAGGAAATGTCTGGTAGAATGTTTTGGACGTCATGGGGACAACATTTTCACTTTTAGATGATCTATTCCTTTTATGAATCTCCCCAATGTCTAATTAAAACATACAAAATGAAATGTCAATGATATTACATTATTTTAGGAATTAATAAAAAGCTGTTTTTACAGTTTTTTTTTTTTAGTTTTTTTTTTCCCCAATTTGGAATTCCCAGTTCCCACTACTTAGTAGGTCCTTTTGGTGGCGTGGTTACTCCCCTCAATCCGGGTGGCGGAGGACAAGTCTTAGTTGCCTCTGCTTCTGAGACTGTCAAGCTGCACATGTTATCACGTGACTCGTTGTGCATGACACCGCAGAGACTCCCAGCACCCAACTCATGCCCCATTAAGAGCAAGAACCACTAATCGCTACCACGAGGAGGTTACCCCATATGAATCTACCCTCCCTAGCTACTGGGACAATTTGGTTGCTTAGGAGACCTGGCTGGAGTCACTCAGCACACCCTGGATTCGAACTTGCGACTCCAGGGGTGGTAATCAATCAATCAATACTCGCTGAGCTACCCAGACCCCCAGGAATTGCTGTTTTTAATGGCTTGATGTTTACTGGACTTGCAGTAAGCCCAAGTTGTTTGTACAGACAATGTTAAAAAAATAAGCTTCTTACCAAAGCAGAAATTCTTTTGCACAGAATTATCTCATTCTCATTTTAAAATGTGTATTACCATTGTCGAAGGCCCTTATATCTTATACAAGGCACATACTGTATCTCAGACTTGCACGTTTTGGTCCGCAGGGAACCCGGAGAAGAATGAGGACACGGGTTTGGTTGAGTTCAGACTCTCAAGCGCATTGCAGTACATGACCTGGTACCACGCAGTGGGTCTGATCTGGATCAGTGAGTTCATCCTGGCCTGTCAGCAGATGACTATAGCCGGCGCTGTGGTAACCTACTATTTCACAAGGTCTGGACTGCTCTCTTCTATTGTTGTTTTTAGTGACAAAAAGCTCTCAATGCCACAATTTTCTCATGTTAAAGGGATAGTTCACCCAAAAATGAAAATTCTTTCATCATTTACTCACCCTCATGCCATCCCAGATGTGACGTACTTTCTTCAGCTGAAATGAAATGAAGTTTTTTCACAAATTAAGATTTTTAGAAGAATATCTCAGCTCTGTAGGTCCATACAATGCAAGTGAATGGTGACCAAAATTATGAAGCTCCAAAAAGCACATAAAAGCAGCATAAAAGTAATCCATACAACTCCAGTGGTTAAATTGATGTCTTGTGACGTGATCTAAATGATTTTGGATGAGAACAGATATTTCTCCTTTTTCATTATACTTTGTCCTATCTAGCCCATACGTCAAGCACTAGGAAATGTAATTGAGCATGAAATCGTGATCATGCCTAGACACAGCAATGGCAAAGTGAAAAAGTTACATTGTGGTCTACTTTCACCAAAAACCAAATAGATTGCTTCATAAGATTGGATCTGTATGGATTACTTTTATGCTACCTTTATGTACTTTTTGGAGCTTCAAAGTTCTGGCCACCATTTACTTGCATTGTATGGACATTCAGATCTTGAGATATTCTTCTAAAAATCTTCATTTGTGTTCTGCTGAAGAAAGAAATTGATACATGAGGGCATGAGTGTGAGCAAATGATGAGAGAATTTTCATTTTTGGGTGAACTATTCCTTCAAGACTTGGATAATTCAGGAAGTTAGAGCCTATCATTTTATTTTTCTTTAATATTGTGTTCATTGAGTAGATTACAGTTATAACCTTGAAAGGTGAAGTTGATAGATGTTTTAGAATAACTTATCTCATAATTCTCCAGGGACAAAACCAAACTCCCAGTGACGCCCATCCTGTCATCAGTGCTGCGGCTGGTGCGCTATCACCTGGGTACTGTGGCCAAGGGCTCCTTCATCATCACCCTGGTCAAGATCCCACGCCTCATCCTCATGTACATCCACAACCAACTCAAAGGAAAGGTAGAAATGCAGATCTGTTTACTTTCTTGGGTTATTCCACCTGCATTTATAAGGTTTCACACTGTATTCTATAGTAACTAAAGTAAAAATACTAAAATATAAATGTTTATGCTTTTAGCACTGTCAATTTCTAAAAAGCAAAGTATCATAAAACATTTTTAAACAGCATTTTTCCTGAAAGTCAGTATTAGGGGTGTGCAGTGAAGACATCATCTATATTTGGATAGAACTGGATGTCTATGGGGCTTAAACCAGAAGAGCATCAACTAAACTTACTCTATTATACTTTTATATGAATAAAATATGCCTGTGTAATATTATGAATACCTATTCATAATATTAGCATAATCACAATAATAATAATAATAATGTTATTATTTTTTTAGAATTATTTTATTCATTTTTTTCTTACCATATGAATCTGAATATGTTGGCTACATTAATCCTGTAAAGCCTGATATATGAAAGAATTGTCAGAAAATTCTAATTTTTATATTAAACTGTTTTTAGACATAAGACACTATAAAAAGAAATCTTAAAAAAAAATTAAATTGCACTTTTTATTTTTTACTACTTTTTTTAATAAAAAAAAAAAAAAAAAAAAAAGGTTATGTATCATAGTTGATACATTGGGCTTTAATGGTCATTCTGCTCCTGAGGCCCAGCAATTGATTTCTGTGTAGGACATTTGTTGTTCAAGTTTCTCTTGGCCCATAAAGGCTGCAGTATTAATTCTTGGGGTATTATCAGAGGACTCCCTGAGCTTTACAGAGATACCAAAAGTTTGAGAGTTTGGCCATGACAACCTCCTCTCCTTTGTCTATAAATATGGATTGAAATGCATTACAGTTTAATTCAGTACATCAAATACAATATTAATAAATATAATTTTTCAATAAACTGTTTTTATCACATGTATTTTATGCACCAAACTCTATATTGACATTTAAAAAAGGGAAATTGTAAAACTTTTTAAGCTTGGTCTGATGAACTTATAGTAAGATGACGTCATTATAGCTTGTAATGAAAATAATGAGATCTTTATTATGACAGAGCAGGCTGCATATATGAAAATACACAGAATTATTGGTTAACACTTTAAATATATCTTATAAATGTATATGTCCTATGATGGGTATGAATGTAATGTAATGTATACCTCAAAAGCCTGATGTATCATATTTGATGCATGTAATTTCAAAATGCCTGTTCAATAACATAATATACAAAATTTTAAACAAGCACAAGTTGCTTCTATTCATCAAATACTTGTTATGAAATATCAGTAGCAATATAATCATTACTGTCACTTTTACTTTATTAAAATAAGCTGTAATTTATCCCAACATAAGAGTCACTTTTCGCACAAGTCCGCTGCCATTTTAAACAGATCAATATAAACGTGAACCCCTTTTTTTCACAAATAACCATTATATGGTACCATAAACATGTGAAACTTACATACCATAGGTTGTTTGGCTTTTGAACAGAGAGTGAAACAGGAGCCGTCAAACTTTGTGTATCATATTTGATACATTGTTAACTACAGTTTCTCCTCGTATTTCTGACATTAATATCTGCTGAACAGAATTTTCATATTTGTCTGCATGTATAACAAATTATTCTGGAAACATGAGTTGTCAAGCAAATGTTAAATGTCAAGCACAGATTTTGCAGTGAATATTAAATACAAACATTAAAAGAAATGAAAATAAAAGAATATAGCCAACAAACAGATGCCAGACTATCTGGAATTTTTACAATAGGAAACCAATATTTACTTTAATAATAATGGTAAATTTATATATCAAGGGTACTTAACATTCTCAAATTTAGCACAGTTTAAAGGGGAGAAAAATGGGTGAGCATGTTTCAGTTTCTTCATGTGCCATGATCTGGAACATTCTGAATGCTCTATTTAGCATTTAAACTAGTGTTTCTCAACCTTTTTTGGATGAACGCCACCCTACTTCATTACCTGACCTCAAGCCGCCCTCTTCCACACCCATAACAAATTATGTGACATAATCTGAAAACTGAGACTGTGATTTTTTTTTAAATTTATTTATTTATTTACACATTTAATTTCTTTGCTATTTACTTAATTTGCAACTTAGTTCATAATTGTACAGTTTTTTCAATAAATTCAGCAGGCTTTCACACTAATAATGTGAAACCATGTGCGTTTCCTGAATTCAAGCAAATGAGGGCTATATCTGGACCTATAAAATTAAAATGCGAAGACAGAAAATAATAATAAAAGTGCTATTATATTTCAAAAGTGAAATGACCAATATCATTCTACGGTACAGTATTGATTTATGTTGCCTATTACAAATTGAGTAGAGCTGAAGTAGTGATATGATCATATTTATTATGAATCCATTTCTGCCTAAATTAGAGTTAGTGTTACTATAGTAAATTCAAGGGTTGTGATGTGAATTCTTTGCCGAATTAATTTCTGTATCTCATTGCATACTTCACGCAGCGCGATTTAAGAGCTCTAAACGGTCTGCGAGTACAAACACTAGGCAATGCACTATGGGTAATGTTTGCTTGTGTTTTGATTCTGATCGGCCCATGTACACACCCCACAGGAAAATGCTTGTGCACGCTGCATGCTGAAGGCCTGTATCTGCTGTCTGTGGTGTCTGGAGAAGTGCCTCAATTATTTGAATCAGGTGAGTCAGTTAATGGATTTCACTCACACTGTGCATTTTGAGGATGGTTGCACATTCAGATTGTTCTTTTAGTGCACACTGTTAGGTGACGCATAAGATGAATGCATGTGTTAATGCGGTGACATAAACAACCACTGTTTCAGATCTTTCTGTTTGCAGAATGCATATGCGGCAACGGCCATTAACAGCACCAGTTTCTGCACGTCGGCCCGTGATGCCTTCATGATACTGGTGGAAAACGCTCTTAGGGTGGCGACCATCAACACCATAGGAGATTTTGTACTGTTCCTGGGCAAGGTGAAGGGGAGATTAAATGG
Source organism: Moxostoma hubbsi (assembly GCA_032164185.1). NCBI lineage: Eukaryota > Metazoa > Chordata > Actinopteri > Cypriniformes > Catostomidae > Moxostoma > Moxostoma hubbsi. The sequence continues at coordinate 34,818,286 of JAVLUX010000016.1, read as the reverse complement.
GTTCTGTGGGAAGTGGATTATGATATTGCTCGAAGCTAATTGGTTGTTGGTTTAGTCCCAAGGTTGCTGCGGGGTGGCAACTTGCCATGATTTGAAAATGTTTAAAGGGGACATATCACACTTTATGTTTTCAGGTCATTATGCCAAAAACCAGTCAATTTAGATTTGCTTATTAAAAACTAAATCTCTCTTCACTGTTTCTCTGACCCTTAGAAATCAATGTTTCTTTTTTCTGCTGCTGTGCCTTTAAGACTTTAAGAACCGATTTTTATTAAGAACTAGTTTTTTTTTTTAAAAAATACCTGAACCAAATATTTTCAATAAATGTTGGTTCTGTTGACAGTTCTCAAACATGAAGTCTTTTGCTGATGCAACACAGTGTTAAAATACTCTAACAGTGGGACAAGTGTAGTAGGATTTCCGAACTATTGACTCTCATGAGTTTTGAATCAAGAGCGTGAGATATCACACCTTAGCTAAATACATTTAAACTCAGTTTTTCACAATTGCTGACATTTCATCACATTCCCAGTGGGTCAGAAGTTTACATACACTGTTAGTATTTGGTAGCATTGCCTTTAAATTGTGTAACTTGGGTCAAATGTTTTGGATAACCTTCCACAAGCTTCTCACAATAAGTTGCTGGAATTTTGGCTCATTCCTCCAGACAGAACTGGTGAAACTGAGTCAGGTTTGTAGGCCTCCTTGCTCGCACACAAACTTTTTCAGTTCTGCCCACAAAGTTTCAATTTGATTGATGTCAGGGCTTTGTGATGCCACTCCAATACCTTGACTTTGTTGTCCTTAAGCCATTTTGCCACAACTTTGGAGGTATGCTTGGGGTCATTGTCCGTTTGGAAGACCCATTTGCAACAAAGCTTTAACTTTCTGGCTCATGTCTTGAGATGTTGCTTCAATATATCCACATAATTTTCCTTCCTCATGATGCCAACATGCTGCTGCCACCCCCATGCTTCACGGTTGTGATGGTGTTCTTCAGCTTGCAAGCCTCACCCTTTTTCCTCCAAACATAACAATGGTCATTATTGCCAAACAGTTACATTTTTGTTTCGTCAGACCAGAGGACATTTCTACAGAAAGTAAGATCTTTGTCCCCATGTGCACTTGCAAACTGTAGTCTGGCTTTTTTATTGTGGTCAGCCTTTCAGGTTATGTTGATTTATACTAATTTTACTGTGGATATAGATACTTTTCTACCCGTACCCTCCAGGATCTTCACAAGGTCCTTTACTGTTGTTCTGAGATTGATTTGCACTTTTCACTCCAAACTACATTCATCTCTAGGAGACAGAATGAGTCGCCTTCCTGAGTGGTGTGATGGCTGCGTGGTCCCATGGTGTTTATCTTGCATACTATTGTTTGTACAGATGAACGTGGTACCTTCAGGCATTTGGAAATTGCTCCCAAGGATGAACCAGACTTGTGGAGGTCCACAATTTATTTTCCTAGGTCTTTGCTGATTTCTTTTGATTTTCCCATGATGTCAAGCAAAGAGGCACTGAGTTTGAAGGTAGGCCTAAAAATGCATCCACAGGTACACCTCCAGTGCAGTACACCTTCTATCAGGAGCTAATTGTCTAAAGGCTTGAAATCAATTTCTGGAATTTTCCAAGCTGCTTAAAGGCATGGTTAACTAAGTGTATGTGAACTTCTGACCCACTGGAATTGTGTTATAGTCAATTAAAAGTTAAACAATCTGTCTGTAAAGGATTGTTGGAAAAAAGACTTTCACAAAGAAGTGCTAAACGACTTGCCAAAACTATAGTTTGCTAATATGAAATCTGTGGAATGGTTAAAATAAGAGTTTTAATGACTTCAACCTAAGTGAATGTAAACATCTGACTTCAACTTTACAACACAACCAGTGTAGTCCATTTCCCGTATGAATGACTATTTTGGGTCGCTGCTTTTGAATCTTGAGTGCAAAACAGTGGTACCAGTGTTGTGCGAGTCCCAAACGAATGACTCTGGGGCATTTTTTGTGAATCTTGAGCGCGAAACACACGGTGTGACTAGGGTAGTCTGATTCCTGAATTAATGACTCTTATGAGCTGCTCCTTTTGACCCTTGAGTACGGAAAACACAGCGTAACCAATGTAGTCCAATTCCCGAATGAATGACTCTTATCTGTCACTTCTTTCAAAACACAAGCATGGCCAGTGTGGTCCGATTCCCAAACGAATGAATCTTATGAGCTGATTCATTTGAATCTACTGCGTGAAACATACAGTGCATCCAGTGTAGTCAGATTATCAAATGAATGACTCTCATGAGTCAGTTCTTTTGAATCCACAATGTGAAATATAATGCATGACCAGTGAAATCTGATTCCCAAATGAATGACTCTTGTGAATCGGTCCTTTTGGATCTACACTGCAAAACATGCAGTGCTTCCTTTAGAACTAATGACTCTCATCAGCCAGTTCTTTTTAATGAAATTATTTATGTAGCTGGTCAAAGTTTCTGGATGCTTGTTACTATGAACAACACCTGAGAACTGAATATTTACAGTATGTATTCTGCCCATGCAGATCCTGATTGTGATGTCTACAGCGTTTGTAGGGGTGTTGGCTCTGAATTATCAGAAAGAATACACAGAGTGGGTGCTGCCACTCATCATCGTGTGTTTGTTTGCGTTCCTGGTGGCACACTGCTTCCTGTCCATCTTCGAGATCGTGGTGGACGTGCTCTTCCTCTGCTTTGCCATCGACACCAAATACAACAACGGCACACGTGGGAGAGAGTTCTACATGGACAAGGCCCTGATGGTGAGTCAATATGCTGAAGAAAATGGACTATTACTTTATATATGTCGCAGGTTATTTTTATGTTTAAGTGTCTGATAATTGATATTCAGAACCGATATTTAATTAATATTGGTTTATTTCTGCTGAAGATAAGACAAATGTTTTGTGAAACATCTTATATGCCTACAACTTTTGCACAGAACAGTATATAGATTTTTATTCATTTAGTGTGATTAATAATATGAAAAATAACACATTCAAATTGTACGCAATTAGTCATGCCACGAACCTTTTAAATAAGTTCCGTAATAAAGGGTTTCTACTGACCCTTCGCTAAGCCCCGCCTTAAAACATTTCTGACCAATCCTGTCTTAGTAGCTTTTGTCTTGCGCAATTTCTCTGACAAGCACTTGTGTTTTTCCAACGGGAGTCTACGGGAGTGATGTTTTTTTGAGCAGTTTTATTCTGAATTAAACACTATAGTGTTGTTTCTAAAATATATAAATAAACATCAAGAAGAGCATGCTATGAATTAAACTGTGCCAGTCCCCCTTGTCAGAGCGAGCAACGGTGACCAAATGGGGTGGTGCTTAGCAGAGGGTCAATTCAATCTTGATAGTTTGGCGACTTTATGGTAGTAGGGGGCAGTCAGCGCGTCTCCAGCTTTACAGGCAAAACGCCTCGTGAAACCAGCGAGCAGGCAGTACAGATGTTAACAGATGGCTCATATTTGCGCTCAAAGACAGCTGGACCGAGCGCAACAGGATGCAGGGATCTCAAGACGAGGTTTCCACATTTCAAACAAAGTTTATCTTGACATAGTGTCCTAAAAACAGCTTTTATGACTAGAAACACTAAAGAAAAGTAGTGAGATGACATAATACCAGAGTACATAAACCAACAGTTAGAAGTGGCGCATACTGAATAAGGACAAAAATAGGGTGGTTTTCAATTATATGGAAATAAAAAATATATATTTTGACATTTAAAGGCACTTTTGTATTGTCTAAATGCTACAATATATGTAAATGATGTAATCTGTTTGAATTATACAAATTATAACATTTTATATTATGTTTATAATTATTATAAACTCAATTTTCTGAACACACTTGTGTATTGGCGTTGTACAACCACTGATTAAGTATAACATTGTGAATATGCTGTAGGAAAAAAAACATTGATCTAAAACAAATGTTTTGAACTTTCCCCACTGTGTTCAATCTCTTACTTTGTCATTTATGCTGGATGAGAAACGCATAAATAGTTTCGCTGTTTAGTGCTCACTTGCCATCTGAATCACGTTTTTGTATTTCTTTCATTCCCTTTGAATGTCTGCTGACTTGGATTCGTTTAACATTTGAAGACTCTGATGCTGTCCCAGATATTCTCTGTGGACAACTTCCAACATTTGGTTTGAAAAAGCTGTCCAGCTTGTGTAGGCTGGAAAAAAACTGTAAATGCAAGCTGGTTTCTTGCACTCTTATGAAATGTGGTTTCTCTTTGTTCAATAATCAGCCAAATGGTGCAGCCAAAAGCTTTGTGAAATCAAGAGAGGAGACTAAAGAGCCCGGGACGCTGACCCCTCAGAACTGCTAAGTCATTGGCAGTAGAGGTTGTAGCATTGCGCTTCTGACAGAAGGTTTAGATGGATGTTAAAAGTATCTGCAACTACTGGTGGCATTTCTGCATGTTTTTGTACTAAACATTTGGTGCAGGCCTGAGTCAGTTTAATGTCCTGTTAGTTTGGTTGGTGTGAGCTTTTGTCCAAACTCAGATGTGCACCAAGGGACACTAGTGGGACTCTGGCATCCAGTGTATTTATAGTAATATATTATGGTTTGCAGTTGTTATGAAAACTGTGTGACCTACTGTATTTTGCGAAAGCGAGCCGCTACTGATGTATCATTTGTTTGACAGTTACACAGTCATTTCCAAGGTACAGCAAGTGGAAAACGTTAAACAGAGATTTACGGAGGAAATTCAATACTTGTTAGAAATTGTTGCCCCTTTTAAAACACATAAAAACACATAGAAATGCAGAGATTTTCAAATCTTTTCTGTGCGTGTATAGTTTTGTTCGTGAAATGGGAAGTGGGTTGACTACTAACGGTAGTTAATTAGTGAGGTAAACTAGTTTATATTGATATACAAGTATTTATTTATTTATTTAAACTTTGCTATATTTTTAAAGACATTGAATTTAAGACGGCATGGAAGTTAAAAATTGTTACAATTTTTAAAGACTGTTCTATTCCCTTTCTTTTGTGCTTCATAACAGGACGTGTCGTACATTATGTGTCTGGCCTACAAGAAATGTGTCTGATTGTGGTCCGTATAAGCCTGATCTGTTATAATTGGGGATTTCGATCATTTAAAAACTGTAACAAAATGTAGTAAGTGTAATAATTGTGTAAATACATAAATATTTAAAGGCACAATCATACATAATGACATATTTTAACTTCAGAAAACATTGTAAAAATGTACAAATAGGCTTGTGCCGCCTCTATGCAGGGGTTTGGTAATTAAAAAAAAAAAAATAATATATATTTTTTTTTTTTGCATATCTGTTTTGATACAGTAGCGCATGGATTATTACTTTTTATTATACAATTGTTCAAATGTTGGTATGTGTGTGTGAATTTATTTTCAATATTTGGTTCCAACCTTGTGAATATTTTTATTTTTACATTTTAAACTGTGACTACAGATTTCATTATTGAAAATGCTATTTCATGACATCAAATAAATTGATAGAATGTAATATTTTTACATTGGTACACAAGCTATAATGTGATTTAATATGATCGAAATCTGAAACAGTCTCATGTACTGTACTCTATTGTGTGAAGTCATGTATATGAATACTATATACATGTATAGTCTCGGTTTGCTTAATATCTTTTTCAGTTGCATTACGCTTCGTTGTCATCAATAGTCTGGCGAGTAAAAACAAATATTTACTATCCAATGGCCATTCTTCCTCCAACGAGTCCGTAGAGTGTTGGATGTGCACGGTTAGTTGCTATTCGGTTAACTGTTCGATCGCCTGTTTTCGATTCTAAAATTTGTATTCGGGTAATTACACGTGCAATAGATTTCTGCAACCCGACCAGGTTCGGGTCAGTTTTTCAATTATAGGGCAAGGTAGGGGCTTTGTTTTTTGGGTGCATCTTTGCTGTTTTCCCAATTGTTTTTGTATCTAAACCTGTGTTTTACCATTGCACTGCATCTTACTTTTGTGTCACGTCTGTGACATCCATTGCTATAAACATTCATTATTCCAGACTCCCGACAAAAACTGAATAACCATTTGTGAACCCTTGCGGTTAAGTCCCCAGCTGTAGTTATAATGCTCACACCTCCCATCTTTCTTGCAGGAGTTTGTGGAGAACAGCAGGAGGTCAATGGCAATAGAGGAGCTGGGGCGCAGCAAGCATGCCCGTACCAAGGAAGAGGTAGAGTTGATGGAGGTTAAGGCCATGGTGAGTGGAGATGTGGGCGTGGCATGGACCGAGTGGGAGATGTTACAGGAGTTTCACCTGTACTATCTGCTGCTGTGTGTGCTGGTGGACTGGGCCCTGTCAGAGCACACGCTGGTGCTGTGCCTCACCCAAGACATGATCATCTTCCTGTCGGTCTGCCTGCCCACCTCCACCCTCTTCTTCCTGTGCACTCTGCTCCAGAACACCCCCGTCGCTGCTGCATGCTGACTAATGCTTCCACATCGCATACTTGTATCCATTCTTCCATCCTTTCTTTCTTCGCACTAACAGAGCATGAGCATCTATTTTTTTATGGATTAATTATTTTTTCATTTGTATTATTTGTCCATTCATGCCTCTTTGTTACTGTCTTGAACTCATTCGGCAGCTGTTAACTCTATTTTTTTTATATCTGTGGCCTTAAAATGACCATGTTGCTCTTTGGAGGAAAGATAATTATCTACCTGTCTGGATAAACAAGAGGATCAGAGAAAGGGAAAGGTAGTGATAAAACACATTTTCACCTGTAATTTAGCATCTAGGCTGGATTCTCCACAATTTTCTAAAGGCCAGCTTTCAGCTGTGAAATTGAAAGTTGAAGTCGACACTGAAAATAGACACTATTTGGATTGTTAAACCATTGCAAAAACTGACTGGACACACCGCTGGAAAGCATGCGCATTAAACACCGGAATTAGAATTATTGTGCAGCTCTGGGATGCTGTGGTTATCTTTCAGACAGAACAGGTTAGTTTGTCTTATAGGATGTAATTGGAACCAACTGTAAATGGGTAGTTGACATGAAATGCCAAGCAGTGTCTTCAGTTTCCTGCAGTGTGATATTACATTCTATACCTCATCTAAAACTGTCTTAAAGGAACAGTACACCCAAATATGAGAGTTCTCTCATCAAATTGACAATGTGATTAACAACTTAAATTACTTAATTTTGTCCTGTTTCTCAAGCAAAGTTTTTAAGAGGACTTGATTGCATGGACCACTTTTATGCTGCTTTTGATTCCTTTTTTGAAGCTTGAAAGCTTGCATGGAAAAGGTCCACCAGCACTAGTTCTTTAAAACTCTCCTTTTGTGTTACATAGAAGACTGATTGTCACACAGTTTGGAATGACATGTGGATGAGTAAATGATGATGGAGTTTTCATTTTTGTGTGAACCATCCACTTAAGCAACGTTTAACTAATTCTTGTATGCTGTATTACGACCTCATATTAAATGAATAGTCAGGTTTCAATGCAACTTAAAGGGATCGTTCACCCAAAAATGAAAATTCTCACATTTTTTACTCACCCTCATGCCATCCCAGATTTGTATGACTTTATTTCTCCAGCCCTGACCAGTAGGTGGATGAATGAGAAGGGGAATGTCACTTTCACACCAGAATGTGGAAGTGAAAGTGTAGATTTATTGTAAAAAAAAAAAGGACTAAAATATTGATTGTTTCTCACCCACACCTATAAAATATCTTCTGAAGGATTTAACCACTGGTGTTGTATGGATTACTTTTATGCTGCCTTTTGTGCTTTTTTGAGCTTCTGAGTTCTGGTCACCATTCACTTGCATTGTATGGACCAACAGAGCTGAAATATTCTTCTAAAAATCTTCATTTGTGTTCTGCAGAAGAAAGAAATTCATACACATCTGGGTGAACTGTCCCTTTAAGCTCAATCGACAGCATTTGTAGCATAATGTTGATTACCACCGATCAACTAATCAAAAATATACACTTTCCCTTGTAAATATTAACCTAAATTCTTGATGTTGAAATGGACGATATGTGTCAACTACCTATGTTACCTAATGTTTCACTGTAAATGGTGTTGGCATATTACAGATATGAGAATCTGCTTTCACGACGGGCTTTGCATACATCACATCCTCTCTCAACAATGCATGGCTTCTCACACCTGCTTCAAGATTTTACTTGTAACACTTTTTTTGGGGGCAGGGGCGAGCATTTCATTCTGCTGCTTGAAGATTAATGAAGTGGATTTCCTCCTAATGTTCTCTGGTTAATTCTTTGTTTTTCTGGAAGTTATGAGAATTTAATAACTTGTTTCTTTCCTTTAGGCTCCCGGGACAAGCTCTGCTTGACCTAAATCAGCCCATGGGACTTTTTAAAGACATTCCAAAATGTTTATTTTTACCAATGTGTAACATGTTTACTATGGTTTAACTCCAGGGAATACAATATTTTAATAAGAATCTGTAAAAAACAAAATGAGATAACAATGTAATGAAGCACTTTATATTGGAGCGCTGCATATTTTAAAAGCCTGATGCATTTTTCATAGTGATGTCCTTTTTATAAGACTAAAAAAATAAACAGTTGCCATCTAGTCAAACGCAGTATTAATAATGTCTAGAATCACTGTTTTTATTATGTAAAGTTTTCATAACAAACCTTTTTTTAATAGGTTTTCTTTGCGTAAATGGAAAAAATAAACACTGCGTTGCAGCACATTTTTTTTCCTTTTAACCTAAATACTGAAGCATCTATGCTTTTTATTTCTTACTTTTTATGCTCAGCCGTGTTATTTTACAAAATAATTTTTAATGAAAGTCGAGGGTCCCTGCATTTAACTTTTGTATGAAAAGGTTGGTTGGTTTCCCTCCAATGTTGGTGATTTTTGTTTGTTTCTGAGTTACGATAAAACTTTAAAAGTCTATTTTTCTCTTGACTGTTAGTGTTGTAAGATGTTGGCCTGGTTACATTATACTGAAATATAGAACAAAGAGAACAGTTTTAAACTACAATCAACTGTTGCTGTAACTATGGGTATGAATGGTATTTAAAAATATACATTTAAAAATGTTTCTGCATTAAAAACCAAAATATCAAACCGATGGCATTAATTCGATAATAAATATGGCACAAACACACTTTGCAAGCAAATCACTTAACAAAAAGACATTTGTTAGGTTTCAAATGATAAAATGATAGATGTTTATAATTAAGATGTCTTTTTATGTATGTGTGTTTTTACATCTGGAAGACATATTTTTAGATTTTTTGCATATCTGCGCTACATATAAGATGTTTCCTCTCAGATTTCACAAAGACATTCAGCAGATTTCTTTTGGAGATTTATGATATTGAATGTTTTTAAATATGATCTTTTGAAGATGTTTAGCAGATGTTTTCTTTAAGTAGCTTGGAAAATTCCAGAAAATTATATCAAGCCTTTAGGCAATTTGACAATTAGCTTCTGATAGGCTAATTGGAGTCAATTGGAGTTGTACCTGTGGATGTATTTTAAGGCCTACCTTCAACCTTCAGTGCCTCTTTGCTTGACATCATGGGAAAATCAAAAGAAATCTGACAAGACCTCAGGAAACAAGTCTGGTTCATCCTTGGGAGCAATTTCCAAATGCCTGAAGGTACCACGTTCATCTGTACAAACAATAATATGTAAGTATAAACACCATGGGACCACATAGTCATCATACCACTCAGGAAGGCGACTTATTCTGTCTCCTAGAGATGAATGTAGTTTGGTGCAAAAAGTGCAAATCAATCCCAGAACAACAGCAAAGGACCTTGTGAAGATGCTGGAGGAAACAGGTAGACAAGTATCTATATCCACAGTAAACAAGCCCTATATCAACATAACTTGAAAGGCAGCCACAGCTCCAAAACCACCATAAAAAAAGCCAGACTACAGTTTGCAAGTGCACATAGAAACAAAGATCTTACTTTTTGGAGAAATGTCCTCTGATCTAATGAAACAAAATTGAACTTTTTGGCCATAATGACCATCATTATATTGGAAAAAGGGAGAGGCTTGCAAGCCAAGAACACCATCACAACAGTGAAGCATGGGGGTGGCAGCATCATGTTGTGGGGGTGCTTTGCTGAGGGACTGGCGCACTTCACAAAATAGATGACATCATGAGGAAGGAAAATTATGTGGATATATTGAAGCAACATCTCAAGATATCAGCCAGAAAGTTAAGGCTTTGTTGCAAATGGGTCTTCCAAATGGACAATGACCCCAGGTATACCTCCAAAGTTGTGGCAAAATGGCTTAAGGTCAACAAAGTCAAGGTATTGGAGTGGCATCACAAAGCCCTGACATCAATCCGATAGACAATTTGTGGGCAGAACTGAAAAAGTGTGTGTGAGTAAGGAGGCCTACAAATCTGACTCAGTTACACCAGTTCTGTCTGGAGGAATGGGACAAAATTCCATCAACTTATTGTGAGAAGCTTGTGGAAGGCAACCCAAAACATTTGACCCAAGTAAAACAATTTAAAGGCAATGCTAACAAATACTAACAAAGTGTATGTAAACTTCTGACCCACTGGGAATGTGATGAAAGAAATACAAGCTGAAATAAATAATTCTCTCTACTAGTAATCTGATATTTCACATTCTTAAAATAAAGTAGTGATCATACCTGACCTAAGACAGGGAATATTTTCTAAGATTAAATGTCAGGAATTGTGAAAAACTGAGTTTAAATGTATTTGGCTAAGTTTGTAAACTTCTGACTTCATATATATATATATATATATATATATATATATATATATATATATATATATATATATATATATATATATATATATATATATATATATATATATATATATATATATATATATATATATATATATATATATATATATGATGTATGTATATGTGTGCTATCTGAGACGTGAAAACTTTTTTTGTTATCAAATCTTATGGAGTGTTGCATTCAAATTAACATCTGCTAAACATCTTGAAAAGCTCAGATTTATAAACACTCTAAATCATAAACGTCTCGAAGACATCTGCTGAATGTCTTGTTGAAATCTGAGAGGAAACATCTTGGACATTTTGTAGATAAGCAAACAAAAAAAAAATATCTTTCAGATGTAAAAACAGACCAAAAAAATACATCTGCGTGATGTATGTGTGCCATAAGTGGTAGTGGCTCTGAACTTGAGAGTAATTGAATTCGTACATCCATTCAAATTCATCTTAAAACCAATTGGTTGAAAGTAATTGCAAAAATGGTTTAGAAGTTGAAGTACTTGGTTTAATATTTTGTGTTTGTGTGACTTAAGCACCTCAAAGTGTTCAAAGTACTTTTTGGGGCCTGTTTAACCTCCCAGATATAGTTTGTTTTTAGCCTCAGAGCTAATGTCTCGCAATGACAGAAACTTCCTTCAAAGAAACGTTACTCTGTTCATAAATCTGTTCAAGTGGAGAAAATTTTGGTGCTGCAATGTGGTTTTCTTACATCTTTGTAAAAGTGACATGACTTTGTCTCAGCACACGTGTCTTTGTTTTGCATTCGACTGAAATGGAGCGCTTGAGCGTCTTCTAACCATGATCAACAGCATAAAGCTCTGTTGTGTTCAATTTCTTATGATGAAATGTTGCCTTTTGCTTTTGGCAAATATGTGTTTATATTAGCGTTTGCATAGATGAACCGATATATCCTGCAGGTTTTCTTATTTCATTTGTTAAACGTCTCATTTGTTGGTTCATTTTCCTTTGGTTTTGCAGCCCCTGGAGAGTTCGGTAGCTTTATGCTAAGTACATAAAACCTATATAGCGGCACTAACTTTCATATCTGCATCAAACCAAGTCTTCCTAATCATTTAACACAGTTTGAAAGAATCATCGTATATTTTTTTGTTACACTGCTGTGATATTGTAGTATATGGAGAGGAGGGCACACATAGCTCGAATTTTGCCTTAACCAATTGAGTGAATGTCGCCCCCTGCTGGGGTTTTCAAACTGTTTGACACAAAGGACCTCCCAATTTGATGATCCCCTTCCAAGGAACCACTTGTGTATTACAATTATTGAACAGGCTATTATGAAGTATTCTTGTTTGCAAGATTAAATAATTGACTTTTCTACTGTTGTCATTATACAAAAGCCAAAGAAAATGATTAAAATATAATCTGGAAAATATTCCCTTCTGATTTAGCTGGTGTAATGTTAGATGTATAAACCAGAAGAGAAACCTTTCAAATTCAATTCAATGTAAAAATTATATATATTTATAGAGAATTACAAAGATTTCTTTTTCCATAATATTTGAAATTATATGCCAATTAAATTTCTTATTTCTGGTTTTAGTTCTTACTATGGCTGTCTGTACAATAAAATAATAGAACAAAACACTTTTTCTTTTCTCAGAATGTTTTTTGCAGATCCGAGGTGTCCCCAGTTTGAAAACCTCCTGCAGAACAGCATATGAATGGAATGGTAACAGCTCCCTTCATAGTAATGTAACTTGCCCATTGAAAGCTACAACATGGTAGATAACACTTTGGTCTCTCTCTCTCTCTCTCTCTCTCTCTCATATATATATATATATATAGAGAGAGAGAGAGAGAGAGAGAGAGAGAGAGAGAGAGAGAGAGAGAGAGAGAGAGAGAGAGAGAGAGAGAGAGAGAGAGAGAGAGACCAAAGTGGTACTGTATGCGTGTGTATATATATATAAATTTAGGAATCTGCATCCATTCGTTTATCTATTAATTTCTTTTTTAATTTATTAAAATCGTATTTTGTCTTTTTTTTTCTAGCAATGTCAGACTTGGCAAAAATGTGTGTAATGCAGTTTTTGTATGGATGTTTTGAATATGTCTTGCTACATATTGATAAATATTGACTGAGGATTTTTTCCTTTATATGGGCTATCTTGATAATTTACATTATTAAATGTTTTTGTGTCTTGTATTGGAGGGAAATGTTGTGATTGTGTTAAAATAAGAAGACCACAACGACCTTTTCGGAGGAATTAGAATTGAACACCGTTGTTCTTAAGATGTACTGAGATATTAAGAGCATGAATTAAAAAAACAAAAATATCTAAAAAATTAGAATTTGCCTCACAAAACGTATGCTCAAAGCATGTTAAATATTGCACTAAGATGGCAAAGAGAGTGAAAGACATCTGTAAAAAAAAAATCAATATTTATAGGTGAAACTGTCTTATAGCACATTCAATATAGAGATGTTTCATAAATATTTGAAGATCTTTGACAACAAAACTTTCTTGAGATGTTTCTGGCTATACAACCAATAGTTTTATCAGGTTAAAAACTTGATGACTGAACTAGTAGTTTGTTTAAATATGCTTGGAAATGGCCTTTTAAGATTAATTTCACAAATAAGTTTATTTTACAAATATTAGTGGTGTTATGCATTCTGAAATTAATTTTCTGGCAGTGAAATGCATTTCTCTCCCAAATCCTCCTTACTGAACTTAAATCTTAAAAAATATGCTTAAAATATTTAGTCAATTTTACAACAATTTCCATCTAATTGAATTGAGTAGTCTTTAATAAATGTATTTTAAATTAAACCTTAAATTAAGTTTTATTAATCTAATTTTGTTTTATAAATTTACATAAAAATGTGATTCATCGGGCCATTTTACACTTGAGGTTTTTTATTTGTTTGTAATATTTTTTTCTCAATACTGATTCTAATTAGGTTCTCAGTACTATATAACAGTATATATATATATATATAAGAAATTCTGTTATATATAGAAATTATTTAAATGTAGTAAAATTAATATTACCATGTGGTTTACAATTAATTAAATTTGTTTTGTTTGTTTTTTCATTACAGAAATGGGCTTAATTGCCATGTATTGTGTAAGTAATAATGCACAATGCAATTATCCTTGGTCCTAAAATATGCTTAATATTTTAATGCAAATTTAAATTCTAATTTCTTTCTTTGTTTTGATTTTGGGATAAATGAGCCATGTTCTTGATAGGCTACCTGAGATTCACCCTTTCATGCTGAACTAAGATCAGTGGTTTGGGACTCAAAACAATTAACAATTTAGGCAGAAAAACTGATTTAGGGTCAGAACAAAAGGACAACTACTGCTTGAGAAAATTATATTACTATAGTTGTAATAAGCTGGGACAGGATCTTGTCCTCCGACATTGGCTTTTGATCCCAACTACACTTTTTATTGCCAAATTTAAATAGTGCACAAACTTTATTGTACAACCTGGTTGAAAACTGGTTGGCTGGTTTTGTCACAGCCTTTTTTCTCCCATTCCTTTATAAATCAAGTTTCTCAGAAACATCTGTGACATAAATCTATAGGCTTGTCAGTGTGTATTAGAAAGAGACCGAGCCAAACTAGCAAAACCCATAAACCACTGCGCACACACATACATCGATGACTTGCATGCTCCTGACCTGGGATTTTTCTAACTCTTTAAAACATTGAGATATTTTGTAGGAACTGTTTGGTATTAGAATACATGTGACTTAACATGGATAAACAATAGCTTTATTATGTGACAAGCCACTGTTTTTTACCAGATGAGATTGTGAGTCTATTTTATTTCTATGTTCATTTTGGGGAACAGTGCTTCTCGTCACACAGGGGAATGGGCCGTTCACATCAGAGGCAATACATCAGTTTACTCCTCTGGTGTGACATTACAGTGAGGGGGAAAAAGTATTTGATCCCCTGCTGATTTTGTACGTTTGCCCACTGAATAACAAATGATCAGTGTATTATTTTAATGGTAGGTTAATTTGAACAGTGAGAGACAGAATAACAAAAAAATCCAGAAAAACGTATGTCAAAAATGTTATAACTTGAATAGAAACATGACGTAGTACTTGGTGGCAAAACCCTTGTTGGCAATCACAGAGGTCAGACGTTTCTTGTAGTTGGCCACCAGGTTTGCACACATCTCAGGAGGGATTTTGTCCCACTCCTCTGCAGACCTTCTCCAAGTCATTAAGGTTTTGAGGCTGACGTTTGGCAACTCGAACCTTCAGCTGAGTGTGAGTAAATGGTAACAGATTTTTCATTTTTGGGTGAACTATCCCTTTAATTAGTGTTTCTCATTCAGAATTCAAGGCTTTAGCTACTTAAAAGAGCTTATGTTTGCCATTTTATACGTCTTCATCATCTTCACTAGCCAGTGTATCCAGCTCTTTATTTTTGCACTGGACATGTTCAGCTTTGTATGCGTTCTGTAAGTTCTCCAGCTCTTTCATCTCTGCATGGAGGTGCTCCAGATGCACAGAGCAACGGTTCTGCAGCAGCTTCATGGGCAGTGGGTTCATGTCATTGAAGGCAATACGCGTAAGCTTTCTGTGGAAAGAGGAAGACAGTATATTGAGTGATGAGTAAACAAAAGGATGAATCTCATGAAATCTGTTAAGTACATATCTGGGTCATGTTTCATTCCAGAATAAAAAAATAATAATAATATATATTGCTAAGCTTATTTTTTTTATGCAATTTCTGACAGTACTTTATGGCACTTTTCCACTGTACATTACAGTTTGACTGAGCTTGCATTTCCACTGCAGTTTAGTGCCGCCTCAATGTGGGTGGGATTATAGGATGATTGTCATAGTTGCGCCGCCTCTACTGCCATGACATCATCTTAAAGACTGACCAAAACAATAACACAACCGCTAGCTGTTAGCTACTAGCTCATCGTGCTGCATAAAGCAGTTGTTGCATGGTGATTTTACACAAGTGTAACAGTTAAATTGGCCTGGTTGTTTTAGAAGCAATCTTCCAGTAGCTGGTCAACTAAATAAATTGAGTAGAGTTAACATAACAAAACGTACCATCCTCCATCGTGGCTGAGTCCAGGGCACTCTCCCTCCCATTGCTCGTCAGTTTAGATAGCGTCCATTTGGTCGAACCACTTCCACTTATCCTTGATAGTTCTGTAGTCACTTTTAATTGTTTTTAACTTTTCCCTACACTGTTGGTAGGTCCGGTGGTAGCCGTGTGCGGCCAACAGCTGAGACACTTCCTGAGAGACTTTTTCGTTTCGTTCATCGCTGACGAGTGGACCGTCTGCACCTCGTTTATTGACCATGACGTGGTTTTGCGCACAGACATTTCTTTTTTTCACAATTTGAAAAGTAACGTAAACAAATAATACTGTTATCGCTGTTGCTAACTTTGAAACTAGCAGGTTGATGTCGTGTGTTGGAAATCCAGTGACGCTGGTAGTGACGATTCTCCCTGACCAATCAGTGTTCTGCAGGATTTTGACTTCACATTTAGTATCGGCTCGGCTCGCTTGGAACCTCGACCGAGGTGTAACTAAAAAAAGTATCAGGTATATCCACAGTGGAAACCCCCAAAAAGCGAGCAGAGTCGAGTCGAGTTGTACTGTGCAGTGGAAAAGCCCCTTTAGTTACAAATTAAGCACATTTACCCTAATTTTCATTACTTTAATGCAAAAATGTATTTCTTGTAAAAGAGAATGAAGCCTATGATAATGATTGTGACATTAATTTGATAACAAGCACGGTTTCCTCAATTTGTATTACCGTAATCTAAAAATGTTGTTCTTTCAAAAGAAATTGAAGCCCATTTTTAAAACCTTTGAAAAAATTGCATTGTAACATTAATGTTAACGTAACAGTATTATTACAATTACGCATGTTTTCCCATCATTTTCATTATCGTACTGCAATAATCTTATTCTTGAATTAAGTCTGGTTTTTATGACAATTAAAAATGGTTTGCATTGTGACTAATTTAGAGAAAATAAAGCACATTTTCCCCAATTTTCATTACCGCAATGCATTAAAGGAAAAAACACCCAACTCCTTTTCATTACCGTAATGCAAAAATCTCATTTTTGTCAAAGAAAATTAAGCCTATTTTTAAGACATTATTTTTTTTTTGTATTATGAAATTAACTGGTTGTAATACTGTAATATAAAAAAGAAAGCAAAACTCATTCATTACTGTAATGCAATATATATATTTTGTACAATTGTACATTAGGTATACATAATGTTTGTATTTTCTCTATAGCCTTTGTGCCAATTTAAAGAGCCAATGTTATGCTAATTTACAAGTTCTTGATTTTATTATTATAAATTGTATTACAGTATTTTTTTTAGAATACAGTAAATTATTTTTAATTCAGTAATGTCAATCACCATTAAGAACAAGAGTTACAAAAAAGGTCAAATTACCAGACACATTAAAATAATGAGAATTTGGGGGACAAAGCCTGTTTTGAAGGCCATTAAAACTTTGCATTGTGACATTAGTTTGGCACATTTCTCCAAATTTTCATTACAGTAATGCAAAAATCTCATTCTAATTACTGTAAAGCAAAACAAATATAATATTATTTAAACTGTAATGTTTTGACAGTATACATCATGGTAGTGTTTGTAGTGTTTTTCTGTTGATTAAAAAAGTATTACATTAAGTGCTGTATTATGTAATGACGTCATCTAATGTAATTCATCATTGGAAATAATGAGACTTACAAAAAATTAAAGCATCAGGAAGCATTATGGTAATGAGAATTTGGGGGGGGATAAAATCCCAATGAATTTTTTTTTTTCTTTTAACAAAATAAGTTATTTTTTTATTATTATTTGTATTTTTTTTGCGGTGATGGATGTGAACTTTATGCAGAAAATAAGGGGTGGGGGTCCGTTTAATCTGCTTTTTAATTGCTCCAATGATATATGTATTTCCATCAAAATGGAAAGACTCCCTGAACAAGCTTCTGTTCTTTGTGTTTTGCCATGCACTGGAAACAGGATGCAGGTGCATGCTTCTGGTGTCAAAGGCATCATTTAAATATAGCCACATCATACAATAATCTGACCCATATTCAATTCCTGTGTTTCATGGCTCAGTTAATTATATATGCTGATGTCTATTGCAGAAATTGTTACATGTTCAATACCAGCAACAGCTTCCTTTATCATAGATAGAAGAGAGTAAGACAGAAAACGAGTAATGAAAGCAGAAAGAAAGAGCAAATCTGTGTACACTTTCTATGAAGCCTGTATAAATATAATGCATTCATAATACCTTATACTGTAACTAAATAACTAACCGCATTTGTAAGTTTTTATAATAATCTAGTCTTATTATACTCTATAGAAATATAATACAAGTATTATACTAATAATAAGAGTGGTATTATAATTTTTATACATACTCTTGTTTATACTCATACACTCATCACACTTTTTAAAGGTGAATCCATGAATATGTAAGAATTATAACATAACTGTAGTTACAATTGTTTCTGAAAAGATGTAATAAGTTACAATATGCATTATAAGTGAATTTACTGCTTTAAAAATACATTTAGAATGCATTATATACATAGGCTTGTTTTCAGTTACTGCTGATTGACTATAGCACTGTTTCACTCCTATTACACTCTCAGACTAATATTGGTTTCTGTTTCTTTCCCTCTTAATCATTTCTTCTCTGTTCTGTTTTCTATCATTCATCTCACCTTCCATCTGCAATGGTATTTGGGAAGAGACGGAGGTACTGGTATATCTCAACACTATCATGGATCTTTAAGAAGTCCTCCTCTCTGTATTTGAACAGAGCCAGTGCATACCTGAATATCACCTGTGAAAAAGATGAGTGAATGGTTTAGTCCTTAGTTACATCATTGTATTTGGCCTTACGTTACCTATTCTGTTTTATACAATGTTGGGAAATGTAGGTTTATCATAATATCTGATTCTTCCATCTTTGTCACAAAACCATTTGTTTAACATTCATTTTTTGAAATCTCAAACCCCTTTTACTTTCCACCACTACTAGGGAATTAAACGTATTACCTTGGTGCCCTCATAGAGGAAGGAGTCCCACACTTTAAACAGTATGCGGCTGGGCAAATTCTCCACAAACAACACCAGGAACCATTCAACAGTAATGAGTGACACATCTACTCTATGTGCTTCCAGATGGGCCATTAGTCGAGGCAGCTTTTCCCTCATGAGATCCTTTAACACATGCTGATCTGCCTGCAAATAAAAGGCATATATTGGTTATATTTATAGAAAGAAAGAAAGAAAGAAAGAAATGGACACATTGATGAACTCAATAATGATATGAGAATAAAACACTATTGATTTCTTAAGTCATGTTTTGTATTGTCTAATCAATGTTATATTTGTCTGCCACGACAATGCTATTTATTTCAAACTGAATTTCAGTCCATATTATATATTTAATAAAGCCCTTTATAAATCAGTGGGGCAATGCCATCTGTTGCAGGGCTCCCTGTTCTTTTATTGTATTCTTTTCCAAAAGTAATGTTTGGGAGTCTAACATTTATATTTCCTATTGACACACTAAAGCTGAAGATATTAATAACCATCTAAAGACAAATACTTTTGTGAAACATCTTATGTGTTTATCAGTCTTATGTGACTTTTGCACAGTACTGTATGTATGTGTGTGTGTGTGTGTGTGTGTGTGTGTGTGTGTGTGTATATATATATATATATATATATATATATATAAAACTGCATTTAGTAGTCTATTATATTTTTTATTATGCATAATTCTTCATGTTAATCAAGATTCATTGCAAATTTTGAAAGTACAGAAATTTGACTATTTATACTTAGTTTCCTGTCAAAATTCATATATTTAATTTTTAGGCAAGAATGTAAAAATATAATGCTTTATTAATATTTTCCAAACAAAGCTTTTCACAGTATAAAGATAGAAATGCGCTAAAATAGCACCAATTCAATTAAATTGCACCTTCAGAGGCTGTAAATTACTTGATTTCTTTCACAAGTCCCAACTGGTCTTGTTTTATTTTTACACCAAATAGTGTCGAGGTCATTTCCCTTGATCCATCACTTGACCACTGACAAGGAACCACTGTTGTGTGTATGTTGTGGAGTGTGCATCAGTGTAATTACCCCCAGTGGACACATCACAAAGGTTCCGCTCTAGTCCGGTCAGTGTTTATGCTGATTTACGCTTAAAGGTGCACCCAGTAACGTTTTGCTCATGTCATCTAGCACTTACAGTGACACTTTGTGGTGTGGATGCAGCATAATTCAAAATCAATAGTTTTTATTTACAGTTGACATTGTAGAAATTCACTATTCACAGTCAGTCATGATTAATTTAATCCAAGAGTGAAAGTGTCCAATAACAAGACGGTTACTTAGATTAAGCGAGTAGTATTCAGCTGGTCATGTGATTCTAAAATGGCAGCCCCCATGAGGGCGCCTCCTGCCCCATGTAGAATAAAGCAGCTTTTATAAGGTTACTAATATGACTATAGTCAGCTTTTACAACTCTAGTATTTCTATATTTGCATGATAACAGTCATAGGCCACTATGCCTGTCAGAAATCAGCATCTGCCATTAAAAACCCATTTCAGTTGACCACTACAGCAGATTCCCCAATAAAGACTTGTTACCTGACAGCCCACCAGGTCTTTAGTGTAGTAATCTTGAGGCATGATGTACTCCACAATCACTACCAGACACCAGAAGGCGTCTTCTTCTTTCTGCAGCACCAGCAGAGCAATGGCTGCCAGTCTGTGCAATAGCATAGATGGTGTTAGTTAGCAGTGATTTAGGTTAAGGGGGTATACACTTTTAGGACTGTTATTTGCTGTTCACAATAACACATTTGGAAAGTGGCTGATCAATAAATGACCACTAGATATCACTATATTCCATGCATAAATAGTTTAAGTAGTCATCAATTTGGTGAATAAGGCAGACAATACTTTAAATGTAATTGACCTAAAAATGGTAAAGGTGAAGTGTGTAATTTCGAGCTCACAATTGGCACCAAAAACATTAAAAAAGAACGGTTGTTTTCAAAATAATCTGCCCAACTATCCCATCTCTAGACTATTTAGCCAGTAGCTTTAGCTAGTAACTAAAACACAAGTCTGGTTTACATCACCAGCTTTGTTAACTGTTACAATCCTCACCGTCTTTGGTTTGTTTACCTTTTTATTTAAGTTTTTGGCACTTTTTATGTTCCACATTGTTCCTTGTTTTGGCACCTTTTATGTTCCGTATTGCCTTTTGTTTATGCACTCTTATTTTGAAGTCTTGTCATGTCCTGTTTTCCCTCCTTGTCCACACGTCTGGTTTTCATTGGTTTATTGTTTGATTATCTTGCTATCAGTTCTAATTTATCATTGGTTTTAGTTTATTGTCTTATCTTGTTTTGAGTTTTGGTTTCTATTGGTCTTTGTTTCCCCTTGTTTTGTATTTAAGCCCTGATGTTCACCTTGTCCTTTGTTGGTCGTTGTTCAACGTTTGATGAAGTTGTTCTGTTCATGCTGTCCCTGAATCCTGCCTTGGCCTGTGTTCCTGCCTACGCCTTCCTTGCAAGACCCCCGTGTTATTTTCTTGTATTCATTCCTTTATTTTCCCCTCGTGGATGCTTTATTTGTTCCTGCCTTTGTTTTTGCCTTTACCTTTGAAAATTCCAATAAAGCTGCGTTTGGATCCTTACTCCCTCGTCTGCCCTCTTCATAACAGAACGACCAACCACTAATGGATCCAGCAGCGTTTTTCGTAGAGCTTGCTAGGGCAAACCTGACCGTACGCGAGTTCTCCTATTTCTTTTCCAACGTGGCCAGCTGCTCCGGTTGGGACGACCAGGTCCTAAAGAGCATATACAGGTACAACGTACCCGTTCGCCCAAGGAGAGAATTGCCGGAGATCGAGGATTGCACCTTGCAAGAGTATGTGGACCTGATTGTGGAGACCTACGCTGCAGGGGAGCCGCCTCTCTCAATTCCGGGCAGGGCCCCCGGGTGTCCCACGCCTACCACGGCCAACACACCCCCAGTCTCGTCTGCCCCAGGGCCAGTGTTGACAACCCCATCCGCCAGGAGAAGGAGGAGAAGAGGAAAGGCTTCCGCTCCTCAGTCTCTGCCTGCCACGGCCAACGAGCCAACGCCCACGCCTGCCACGGCCAACGAGCCAACGCCCACGCCTGCCACGGCCAACGAGCCAACGCCCACGCCTGCCACGGCCAACGAGCCAACGCCCACGCCTGCCACGGCCAACGCCCACGCCTGCCACGGCCAACAAGCCAACGCCCACGCCTGCCACGGCCAACGAGCTGGAAGCCTCGTCCGTCCCAGAGCCGGCGTTGCCAGCCTCGTCCGTCCCAGAGCCGGCGTTGCCAGCCTCGTCCGTCCCAGAGCCGGTGTTGCCAGCCTCGTCTGCCAGGAAGAGGAGGAGAAGAGGAGGGGCTTCCGCACACCAATCTCCGCCCTTCACGGCCCCGTCCTCTGAGCCAGCGCCTGTAGCCTCGACCGTCCAAGAGCCAGAGCCAGCGCCTGTAGCCTCGACCGTCCAAGAGCCAGAGCCAGCGCCTGTAGCCTCGACCGTCCAAGAGCCAGAGCCAGCGCCTGTAGCCTCGACCGTCCAAGAACCAGCCCCCCTTGAGCTTCCCAGAGCTCCGCCTCCCGAGCTTCCCAGAGCTCCGCCTCCCGAGCTTCCCACAGCTCCGCCTCCCGAGCTTCCCACAGCTCCGCCTCCCGAGCTTCCCACAGCTCCGCCTCCAGAGCTTTCCACAGCTCCGCCTCCAGAGCTTTCCACAGCTCCGCCTCCAGAGCTTTCCACAGCTCCGCCTCCAGAGCCACCCAGCGCTCTGCCTCCAGAGCCACCCAGCGCTCTGCCTCCAGAGCCACCCTGCGCTCTGCCTCCAGAGCCACCCTGCGCTCCGCCTCCAGAGCCACCCAGCGCTCCGCCTCTCGAGCTTCCCAGCGCTCCGCCTCCCGAGCTTCCCAGCGCTCCGCCTCCAGAGCTTCCCAGCGCTCCGCCTCCAGAGCTTCCCAGCGCTCCGCCTCCAGAGCTTCCCAGCGCTCCGCCTCCAGAGCTTCCCAGCGCTCCGCCTCCAGAGCTTCCCAGCGCTCCGCCTCTCGAGTCACCCAGCGCACTGCTTCTCGAGCCTTCGAGACCAAGGTCAAGGCCTCCCACGCCTCAGCCACCCGAGCCTTCCACACCCCTGTCTCCCAAGCCCTCCGCGCCTCTGCTGCCAGAGTCCCCCAGGTCTCCACCTCAGAGGACTGCCTCGGCTCTGCCTGCCGCTGCTCCGCCTTCCACGGCTCTGTCTGCTCCGCCTTCCACGGCTCTGTCTGCTCCGCCTTCCACGGCTCTGCCTTCGCCTACTAGAACCCCAGGACCTTCCAAGCCTCCTTGGTCACCGCCCACCATGGCACCGTCCCTGGGGGCCTCCTCGACTCCTCCCAGGCCTTCTGACCCTGTCGTGTGGCCTCCTCCCAGGCCTTCTGATCCTGTCGTGTGGCCTCCTCCCAGGCCTTCTGATCCTGTCTTGTGGCCTCCTCCCGGGCCTTCTGACCCTGTCCTGTGGCCTCCTCCCTGGCCTTCTGACCCTATCCTGTGGCCTCCTCCTTGGCCTTCTGACCCTCTCTCGCGGCCTCCTCCCTGGCCTTCCGACCCTCTCTCGTGGCCTCCTCTCAGGCCTTCCGACCCTGTCCTGTGGCCCTCTCCTTGGCCTCCTGACCCTGTCCCTGTCACGTGGCCCTCTCCTTGGCCTCCTGACCCTGTCCCGGTCCTGAGGCCATCTCCTAAGCCTCCTGACCCTTCCCTAGCCCTGAGGCCATCTCCTAAGCCTCCTGACCCTGCCCTAGCCCTGAGGCCATCTCCTAAGCCTCCTGACCCTGCCCTAGCCCTGAGGCCATCTCCTAAGCCTCCTGTCCCTTCCCTAGCCCTGAGGCCATCTCCTAAGCCTCCTGACCCTGCCCTAGCCCTGTGGCCACCCCCTAGACCTCCTGACCCTGCCCTAGCCCTGTGGCCATCTCCTAGACCCCTTGACCTGATCCCTGCCCTACAGCCACCTCCCCGGCCACCAGACCCAGTCCCTGCCATAGGGCTGCCTCCCTGGCCACCTGACCCAATCCCTGCCCTACGACCACCTCCCCGGCCTCCTGACCCAGTCCCTGCCCTATGGATTGCCCCCTGACCCAGTTTCGACCCCGCAACTTCCCAGTCTTCCCGACCCGGTCCCCTCCTTCAAGTCGTCCCCTGGGCACCTACCTGGCCTCCTTGACCTCCTGGCCACCCACCTGCTCTGTCACGGTCCCTCTGTCCAAGTCTTGTCCCTCTGTGCCCCTCGTGTTCCCTAGATCTACCTGTTCGTCCTCGTTTTCCGTTGTCGTTTTGCCCCTCCTTTTGGTTAGGAGCGTCTGGGATCCGCTCCTTAAAGGGGGGGCTCTGTTACAATCCTCACCGTCTTTGGTTTGTTTACCTTTTTATTTAAGTTTTTGGCACTTTTTATGTTCCGCATTGTTCCTTGTTTTGGCACCTTTTATGTTCCGTATTGCCTTTTGTTTATGCACTCTTATTTTGAAGTCTTGTCATGTCCTGTTTTCCCTCCTTGTCCACACGTCTGGTTTTCATTGGTTTATTGTTTGATTATCTTGCTATCAGTTCTAATTTATCATTGGTTTTAGTTTATTGTCTTGTTATCTTGTTTTGAGTTTTGGTTTTCTATTGGTCTTTGTTTCCCCTTGTTTTGTATTTAAGCCCTGATGTTCACCTTGTCCTTTGTTGGTCGTTGTTCAACGTTTGATGAAGTTGTTCTGTTCATGCTGTCCCTGAATCCTGCCTTGGCCTGTGTTCCTGCCTACGCCTTCCTTGCAAGACCCCCGTGTTATTTTCTTGTATTCATTCCTTTATTTTCCCCTCGTGGATGCTTTATTTGTTCCTGCCTTTGTTTTTGCCTTTACCTTTGAAAATTCCAATAAAGCTGCGTTTGGATCCTTACTCCCTCGTCTGCCCTCTTCATAACATTAACACAAACTGCTCAAGACAAACTAGTCAACTTTGGCAGTCTATAATACATGTTTTGACTCAATTATTAAAAAAACTGTCCAACTCTTCCAGATTTACCTAAATAATCATTCTATTGAATGTAAAACGTACGTAGTGGGACACTTAAACGGTTATAACTCTTGAATGGAATGAGAGATTTTCCAAACAATTTAGACACTTATGTAGGAGGTCAATCTGAGGACACATCAAAAAAAAAAAAAATTTGCACCTCGGCCAAGTGTTCAGCGGTGTTCGCGGTCCTTTTCTGCATATCACAGTGCCGTTTTGTTGTCCATTCCAGCCCTGGACATGGTTAAAAATGGCAGATAGAAACTAAACGTGTTTTGGCCTATTTGACTTCAAGAGGTCAAAATTTGACAAAAATTGGAGGCGCTGTCATCTTTACATGTGTGTAAATGGTTGTATATTCCATGGTATAAAACATTTTGCACCTCTGTCTTCTGTTGGGGTTATAACAGTCAGGAATGTAGTTTAATCTCTGTGCTACCTAACCTAATGGTCCTGAAAAGTAAGATACTAATTAAACTTAATATTTGTTTCATGCACGTGCAGAGGTGCCTCTCCAATGGAGCAGTGGTGTAGCAAATGTCATCCAAAATGAAAGCTTTTACACAAAATAACTTTTATATGATTAATAACATCTAGGGGTGTAAAAATGCACCTGTATTATGCTTAAACTTTGATGCATTGATTACGGAATTTATCAATTATAATGACTATAATAATACTCAATATGATACAGAGGCCATCTCACGTTACACACGCACTCTCACAACAGACGTGGAGCTCTAATGAAGAAAAAAACATGCACTTTAAATGAAACCTTGAGTGACCTTTGGGAAATTTATGTCTTTTTCATTTTTTTTATCATTTTGGCTATTAATGGCAACGGCATACATTTTGTGTTATTTTTGGGGGAATTTTGATATTTCAACCTCAGTTCCTAAAATACATCTGTAATACACTGTGAACACAAAATAGTTTCAATCAGGACCTTAAGGACAAAAATGTCCCCAATGAAAACCATTTAAACTGCAATATTTGATCCCAGTGCCATTGAAGCATAAAATCACAAATTCTATGGTATTATGCTTTCATTCCCTGGCTTCAAAATTTAACATTTGTATATTTTCCACTAGATGGCACCATTTTCCTCATGTTTGGCCTATGGAGCAAATACATGCTTTTTTCCTATTTTCTGTTTGCTGTATTATAGAGCAATGCAGGCCAGTTGAATAAATGATACAGCTAAACTTGTATGGGTGTGTTGGTATGGATGTCAGAGTGTGTTTTGTATGTGTATATTGAGAAGTGTGTGTGTGTGTGTGTGTGTGTGTGTGTGTGTGTGTGTAAAAAAAACAGCAGTGGCATTATGTAAAGAAACTGGCATTTAAAGGGTTAAAATCCTGAAAATAAATGAATAATTGATAGTTATGATCAGGACTGATGCTGGTTAAAAAAATGAACTCCTTGAAAGTGGAAAATTATATTAATATATATATATATATATATATATATATATATATATATATATATAATATATTATGCCAGTTTTTTTACGTGGGCATTTTTGTCCTCGAAGGACCTTGAGTAACTTTTTTTTATTGATGCACAAGGGTTAAGAAAGTTTAGTTCAGATTTCTGCCTCATTATTCATAATAGCGCTCGTTTATATAAGCAAAATAGGTTAATCTTATACACTTAGAAAAGGTAGGTGATACTGGCTTAAGCAATGGAGTAATACCAAAAGAGTTTGGGGTGGGAATATCTGGTTTTGCAACCAGGGGACGACGATATGAGAGTTTACTGGAATCTTGTTGAAAACGGTCAAAATTTTTAAAATTCTGTTTGGTGATGCTAGTAGTGCAGAAGTTGCACACTTCAGCTTCACTTGCAAACAAGAACAAGTCCCTCTTTCTCACTTCTAGTGTGGCTCTGCACCAATTACCAACTGTAGAAGTTGCACTGATAACATTGTGGAAGAGGTTGTTTGTGTTCAGTATTGGGATTCTAAATACCTGTTGAGTCCTTGGACGTATCCCACAGTGGGGTTTTGCCATGAGAAGGCCTGCAGCACTCTCTCCAGCTGTGGAATCAAAGGGCTTGATGGAGAGAAGTGTCGATTGGTGGACAGTGTGCGATCCAGGTCCAGCTGAATCTGTCTGGGCACCAGATGAGGTGAGGTTCTGCTCTTCTCACACAGTTCCCGATAGTGGTCAGGACAACCCTCTCTAAACTGTCTGGTTCTAGTGTGTATCAGAAAACGCCACACCTTGGCACGGTACTCGCGTGGTAATCCTGTCCGAAGGATACTCTTCAGTTCTGGTGATAAGGAAAGCTTCCCTTCAGGACGTCCAAACAGGAGCTGAGTGCAGCGAGCCAACAAGGGCCCATCACATTCCTCCTGGTTCAGCAGGTTTTGAGATCGGACCTCCAGGGCCTCGATCTTAGCAAGGAGCTTCAGATCCTCAGCTTTGTATTCTATGGCAATTTTAAAGCCATTCTCATCATAATCACTGTGGAAGATTGTGAACTGTTCGTGTTATTTGTTTTTTAACATATACTTATAATCCAACTAACACAAAGTAAAGACAGTTTTTTAAATAAAAGAAAACTAACCATTTTATATATATATATAATATATATATATATATATATATACACAGTGTACAGTGTTTTGGAAGGAAACTCATCATTTACTCACCCTCATGCCATCCCAGGTGTGTGTGATTTACTTTCTTCTGCTGAACATGAACAAAGATTTTTAGAAGAATATTTCGGCTCTGTTGGTCCTTACAATGCAAGTGAATGGAGACCAAATCTCTGAAGCTCTAAAAAGCACATAAAGGCAGCATATAAGAAATCCACACGATTCCAGTGGTTTAATCCATGTCTTCTGAATAGAGGTCTGCAACCCAACCTGGGCCTGAAGAGACTCAACAATATGAACAAGTTCAAGCTGCATAGAGGGGATTGTCGCAGTGTTTCATATTATTCTAGATTGTTCTGGACCAGGAGGGGACTGTTGCATTGTTTCAATTTATTCCACATTGTTCTGCACCAGGTGAAGTTTTAGCTCATAAACAGTAAGGCAATGCTTTTTTCCCTTCTGCTCTAGTGCACAAAGGGGCTGCTGTGCCTTGTTAAAACTGTGTATGTTTATGATTTCAGTACTGTTAAGAATTGCATAATACTGTTGCAATACAGCCTATTGCAACAGTACTTACTAGGAGAAAAATTAGATAGTAAGCGATTTTGGGGTCGGGTTCGGCCTTACAATCTGACTGTATCATTTGGGCCGGGTAGGGTGGGACAACACAGTCTCTGGTACGGGTCAGGCTTGGGTTTAATTTTATGGCCCATGCAGATCTCTACTTCTGAAGCGATCCAACGTATACGCAGAGTGCTAAATAGCTCTAGGAAGTGCAATCAAGCTTGAAATCATGATCAACAATGAGACCGCAAGTGAAAAGGAGTTAAAATTTGGTCTGTTCTCATCCAAAACTGATTGGATCACATCAGAAGACATGGATTTAACATTTGGATTCATATGGATTACTTTTATGCTTCCTTTATGTGCTTTTTGGAGCGACAAAATTCTGGTCACCATTCACTTGCATTGTATGGACCAACAGAGCTGAAATATTCTTCTGAAAATCTTTGTTTGTGTTCTGCAGAAGAAAAAAAGTGTGAGTAAATGATGAGAAAATTTCATTTTTGGTCGAACTATCCCTTGAAGTACACATTCTTGTAAATTTTTCTTTTTGTCCAAGATGTCTGCTGTAAACTATGGCTAGCCATTTTCCAACAAAACACTAAGATTTCAGGCATAGAGGAAACTGTGTTTACCTGATGTGGTATGGTTTGATGGCAGTGTTCAGATCTGTCTGAGCCACATCCTTAATCACTGACTTAATTGCATCTCTCTGCTCCGGATTCAGTTTCTCGCTCTCCAGGAGCCTCTGGAGGACTCCCAGATATCTGCTCCCCATCTGACAGTTATTTGCCTCCAGGACAGCACACTGTTACACACAGTGAAGAGATAGAAGATTATCTTCCAAAATGTCTTAGTGACTCCCAGGGCAATTTTTACCCAGACCTGAGGAAAGCCTGACTACCTTTACCTAAAATTGAGGCCTTGAGCTATTGTTAAAATATGACTCAAGATATGAGATGCATTGAATGATGTAATGTTTTGACAAATGATACATGAGATGCATTGAGTGATGTAATGTTTTGACACAGGAAACTCTTGTTCAGTGTTTGTTTGAAGTCTCTGTGATTATGGCAACTTCTCCAGACACAGCAGAGATGATTCCATTTCTTGTAAAAGAAATGAGAGAATCATTTCACCTTTAGTATCAGACTTTTCTCCTGCTCTGAGCTTTTCCTCCAGAGTGTTGTCAGCTGGTAGATCTCTGAGTTCAGGAACTTGTTCTGAATTTTATATGCCTTCAGATCGTCCTGAAACAAATATCAAATAATGGGATCATGATTGCATTTACAGTAAGAACACATTTTTCCAGACTGACATGCCATTTAGAATTTCAAGGCATAGACAAAATGAAAATTCTGTCATCGTTTACTCCCCTAATGTAGTTCCAAATCCATGAGTTTCTTTCTTTCACAAACCACAAAACAGGATGTTTAGCAGAATGTTCATGTTGCTTTGTATTCATGCAACTGTCAAGACACAAAAATGTCAAAAAGTCATTAGTCAGAAGTCATGATGACTCATGTGCTATATTCCAAGTGTGCTTAATCCAAACAGTAGCTTTGTGTGAGGCTGAAACAGACTGAAATTTTAGTTCTCAAATCTCATTCATGCGAACACGTGAAATGAAGACACATGAGAACCTACGGTTCTTCCTGTGAAATGTCTTGATGCACAATATTTGCATATATTTGTGAATGATCTATGAGATTTGACCGCTATTGTGAAGAAAATGATCAGTGAATCACAAATTAAATTTAATCTGTTCCTCACACAAAGCTATCATATTTCTTGAGAAGACTTTGAATAAAGCGCATGAGTCACATGGACTACTGTAATGATATTTAACATATAAGTATCATAGTCCATGTGACTCATTTGAGCTGGTCACCATTCACTTTCATTGACTGGAAAAGAGCAATGTGAACATTCTGCAAAAGTTCTCTTTTGTGATCCATGGAAAATTAAAAAAAATAAATAAAATATTTAGATTATTTTTTCATTGTGGGTGAACTATTCCTTAAATTACATTGGAGAAAAGGCTTCCACAAATAATTTCTCACTTTCAAATTCTCATTCTCCAAAGTTAGCAGTTTAAAGGTCTCTGACTTCACACCATTAGTGCATTGCTGGTTGTCGCCACAGGCTTCCAGCTTCTCAGATAGCATCAGTATGACTTCCTGCTTGGCCTGGTTCTTCTGCATCAGGAGCTGCACGCTCTCCTGAAGCTCAGCAACATGGGCGTCCCGCTGACTCAGGTCCCTCTGTAGAGTCTCGTTCTCCAGCTGCAGGGAGTTCACGTGTTCTTTCAGCTCGGCCACACGCCGCTCGCAGTGTCTGAGGAGCTCCAGCTGCTCCTGCTCACCCTCAGCTGCTAGAAACTGAGCACAGGTGCGCTTCTCCAGCTGGGCAGCTTCCAGCACCTTATGTAACAGCAACACCAACTCCTGGCAACACATAGAAACACTTTAAATTTAGACAGATTAGACAAACTCAGGGCTGTCGATTTAACATATTAATTCAGTGAGACTAATTATATAAAAAAAAAGGTGTTAAAAAATGAACCCAATTAATCTTCCCCCGGACTGTAACAAGAAATTTTCCTGCCATCGGAGCAATTCAAGCTTAAAGTACCACCTTTGTGTTTTTGCGAGACACAGTAAGCAGGAGGCAGTAAGCGCAACTCCATCTGTACAGGCAACAACTGCACGTCACCGACAGCAGACAGCTCAAGATGAGGACGCATTCTTGTATTCAAACACAGATGGATGGAGTACAACTCTGAATGCAGGGGTTTTCAGATGTGACTTTTTAAGTTTCAAACTATGTTTAAATTGACGGCGTCCTAACAACATTGTGTTTATGACACAACCAAAGTGAGACGCTTCAAAAGCGACCATCTGACGAATGTGTACATTGACGCATTCTTAGAAAAGCCTTTATAATAAGTCTACTTCAAACAGATTTTCAAATTCAATAGCAAAATGGATTTCTGTGGACTGTAGGACAATAATAAACGTGTGTTCAATGATTTGGATATAATATATTGCCTTCTAAAGCTGCATTTTGTTTTGTCTAATCAATGCATTACTCATCTGCTACAAAAATATAATTTTATTTTAAATATCAGAATTATTATATTCATTATACATTATTTAATTTTTTTTAAATAGAACTATATTTATTTAAACATTATATTTTTATGTTTTCTCTTTTGGGGCCTTTCTCTGAAGAGAAATATTGATATTTTCAATTATCCATCCATCCATCCATCTTCAACGGCTTATCCGAAGTCGGGTCGCGGGGGCAGCAGCTCCAGCAGGGGGCCCCAAACTTCCCTATCCCGAGCCACATTAACCAGCTCTGACTGAGGGACCCCGAGGCGTTCCCAGGCCAGTGTGGAGATGTAATCTCTCCACCTAGTCCTGGGTCTTCCCCGAGGCCTCCTCCCAGCTGGACGTCCCTGAAACACCTCCCTAGGGAGGCGCCCTGGGGGCATCCTTACCAGATGCCCAAACCACCTCAACTGACTCCTTTCCACGCAAAGGAGCAGCGGCTCTACTCCGAGCTCCTCGCGGATGACTGAGCTCCTCACCCTATCTCTAAGGGAGAAGCCCGCCACCCTTCTGAGGAAGCCCATTTCGGCCGCTTGTACTCGTGACCTAGTTCTTTCGGTCATGACCCAGCCTTCATGACCATAGGTGAGTGTAGGAACAAAAATTGACCGGTAGATTGAGAGCTTTGCCTTCTGGCTCAGCTCTCTTTTCATGACAACGGTGCGATAGAGCGAATGCAATGCCGCCCCCGCTGCCCCGATTCTCCGGCCAACCTCTCGCTCCATTGTCCCCTCACTCGTGAACAAGACCCCGAGGTACTTGAACTCCTTCACTTGGGGCAATACCTCCTTCCCCACCCGGAGTACGCACTCCATTGGTTTCCTGCTATTTTCAATTAATTATGATTAATTAATCAGCATAGCATGTAATTCGATAAAAATCTTTAATTCATTGACAGCCCTAATAACATTTACTTTTATAAAATATGATAGAATATAACATACTCTATAACTATATAAGCATATATTATTGAATTATGTTTAATAAAATAATACTAGCATATATTATATGCATTTTGTCTAGTTAATTAAAACTATAAAATATAAATGTTCAATGTATTAGTTTAAAATATAATAATATAAATATGTAATGTATATCACTAGATATAGTTAAATAACATACTATTGTAATAGTAGAATTTTAGTATTGTATATAGGAAATGATGGGGAGAATAGGCAAGGGGTGATGAAATATGAATTTGGATTTAAACTCTTTTTTTTTTTCATAGTTTTTTAATCATAGTCCATTGGGGTGCAATTAGCCACACATTTAATATTACGCAAGTCAAAAGAATCCTGTCTCTATGATGTTCTCGACCCTTGATGGTTGAAACAAACCAAACTTTAAGAATGAGCAATAGTAATAGTGATGCTTGTTTTAGCAGAAACAACAAATTATACATTATAATGAAACAAAGTTTTAGTTTTTCAATAATACAGTTAATATCCATTGTTACTGTGCACACTTTACCTTCTGTGCTTTGATCTCATCAGCCAGTGAGAGTTTCTCCTGATGAAGGCGAGATGTGTGTTCAAGAGCATTAGCATCCTTAAGTTCCAGAGGTTTGGATTTTTCTTTGCAACTCTTCCTGTTTTGTGGCATGCTGTCGAGACTGTGATCAAGGTGGATTTGGTGCAGGCTCTCACACCTGCCATTAGAGGATTCTGGTGTTTGAGAGGAGCCAGGTGTGGGGACAGGCAAAGCTGTGGAGGACGAGTGGTCATGAGATGGTGAAATTGGTGAAGCGAGTAATTTCGGCACCACTAGTGGCACTAAACAGAATTTCAAAAATAATTACTGTTTTCAAACAGACAGTCCCGCCCCAAACTCATGCAATTGGTTGAGACAATGTTGCTCTGTTGGGCAGTGTTTACACTTTTGGGGAATCAACCTATGTTAAAAATAGTTATAACTTTTACATATTGGCTATACTCTACAAATTAAGCAGACAGATAAAACAATTTCACACGTTTTTGTGTAATTGTTTTGCAAGCAGGGGTGGAAGAATGATCTGAAAAGTGGGGGAACACATTATCAAACTTATCATCTTGGCATATAAATATGAATTATGTGACACATTAATTTAAAGGAATAGTTCACCCAAAAAATGAAAACTTTCAAGCTTCACGAACATGCCGAAGAGACTGCTGATGTCAAGATTTATAGTGAATCAGTAAATTTCTCACCCAAAAACTCTGAATTGCTTCAGAAGACTTGGATTACACCCTTTGAGTCATATGGATGACCTTTTATGGAGTATTTGTGTCCTTTTTAGAGCCTTACAATTTTGTATAGATATAAACGCATCATAAATCCATCAAAAAATAAAATGTTTGTTTTCAGTGGAAGAAAAGAGTCATAAACATCTGGAATGGCATAAGGGAGGTAAATGATGAGAGAATTTTCATTTTTAGGTGAACTATCCATGGAAAACATTTACACTTTTTTTCTTTGCACTTTGCCAAGCAAAATAAACTATAAATATAACTTAAATATTAGATTCCCCAAAAATCTAAAATGTTTAATAATTATAATGGTTGCAACGCCACAGAGTTACAATAATTTTTTGGTGAGAAAGTGGTGATGCCTACCTGATGTTTTAGATGAAAGTGCTTTTTGAGTGTCACTTGGGTCATTATCAGCATCCACATTGAAAACACTCTGACGAAATTCCTGTGATTGTCGGCGAAACAGACTATACATTGCATTCCTGTAACACAAACACAGATACAACTCTCAAGAAATAAATTACAATAATAACTATACTATTATAATACTATTTTTTATTAACATAGGCTCCGCTCTTTCAGAATATATCTCATTTTCAATTATGTAACCTATATGAATTATGACATTGCACATTATGATGAAATAGTGGGATCATGTTGTTTTATTCAGAAATGGCATTGACACAAATGACTCCTTCAAACATCCTCATTAAGACAGATGTGTTTCCTATGTGGGTATTTACACTTGGTTCCTTCATGCATCTTTACTAATTGGCTTGCTTTCCAATTAGCTGTGCACATTACATTTACACTGGGCGTGGCCATGAAGTTTTGTTTTTTTTGTGCAAGCTTGTGCTAAGTCTAGCCACAAGTGGGTTTGGTGAAACTGCATGCACAAAGCACTAATGGGCTGGGTTGAGTGCAATTGAATTTGTAGGTTCTTTTCTGGTTGTTGCACCGTCTGCGTCCTATCGTATAGTAAATTCCCTGTCAAGACAGCACATTCAGAAGAACTTGTTATAGTGTAAATGGACTGTATGCAAAGAATTAGAAGAATAGACATATGGACTTTTGTGCATTAACGGTGTCCTTGTTGAATATCAGGCATATTTCTATGACAGTGACACGATCCTTTTATTCACATGGAATATGTGATTTTCATGATTTGGATGTACACTCCAGTAAATTATTGAGAAGTAATTTTTGCTAATCAAACTGATATACTGACTCACAATTCATGGCTAGTGTTATTGTATAGAGCATTGCAGATTTGTGGGCAGAAATGAAAAAAGCGTGTGCGAGCAAGGAGGCCTACAAACCTGACTCAGTTACTCCAGTTCTGTCTGGAGGAATGGGCCAAAATTTCAGCAACTTATTGTGAGAAGCTTGTGGAAGGTTACCCAAAAAGTTTGACACAAGTTAAACAATTTAAAGGCAATGCTAACAAATACTAACAGTGTACGTAAACTTCTGACCCACTGGGAATGTGATGAAAGAAATAAAAGCTGAAATAATTAATTCTCTCTACTATTATTCTGATATTTTACATTCTTAAAATAAAGTAGTGATCCTAACTGACCTAAGACAGGGAATATTTTCTACGATTAAATGTCAGGAATTGTGAAGAACTGAGTTCGGCTAAGGTGTATGTAAACTTCTGACTTCAACTGTATATTCAAATTCAACACATATTGTATACTTTATTATATAGGTGGATTACATACATTTCTGATCTCATATAGTTTGTGGACTCCCCTTAAGACCAGAGTCAACCAGAGCACCACAGCTTGGTCACTTAAGTAAGCAGGAAAACAATTCTAGGAAATTGTGTGTGCTTTTGCCTAAATAAGGGGTCTAACTTCCTTAAAATCATAACTCTAGAGAAATACTGAGAATTAAAACTCAACTATTTTTGGGGATAAGTTACCAGTGTGTCCTATATTGTATTTTACCCAAGCAATATCTCATGCTACCAACATCTAAAAAAGACCTGCAAAAAACAATAAACACAGTCACTTACTGCAACTCAATCAGCGGGTGTTTGAGTGACATGTTGAGAGGGTTGTTTACTCCTGGTGCAGGTAGACTTGCAGCTTCCTCACCCACCAGACCAGAGGGAGTCTTCACCATGGGCAAGAATTCAGCTGAAAAAACCCCACAAATAATGACATTCAACAAACTTCTAGTTTTAAATGCATCCAAAGGCGAAGTAAAAGACAAATACTTTTTAAAATCAGACCCTGTCTGCATATGCTGCACAGCTCCTGGCCTAAGCTCTTATCATCTCAAGACTGGACTTCTGCAATGCTCTATTGGCAGGTCTCCCAGATAATGCAATTTTGGCAGATGCTTTTATCCAAAGCGACATATAAAAGAGGAATAATACAACATAAGCAATTCACCTAAAGGAGACAGCAG
The DNA here is from genome assembly GCA_032164185.1 of Moxostoma hubbsi. Lineage (NCBI taxonomy): Eukaryota > Metazoa > Chordata > Actinopteri > Cypriniformes > Catostomidae > Moxostoma > Moxostoma hubbsi. The sequence goes on along the minus strand of JAVLUX010000016.1, from coordinate 34,782,433 downwards.
TACAAAAAGTGCTGCATTACATTGTTTCAAATGCATCAGAAACATCCTATCCAAAACAGATTTGAATTCAACAAGAATGATATATAGTGACTGTTCTGTGTGCCAGCATCAGAGACTTGAACTTGATACGTGCAGCAAGTGTAGAGAGACATGGAGTGGTGTAGCATGCACTCTCTTTGGTTTGCTGAAGACCAGACATGCTGCTGTATTCTGGGTCATTTGCTGAGGCCTATCTGCGCATGGAGGAATGCCGGCAATGAGAGACTTACAGTAATCCAGTGACTGAACAAGGAGTTGTGTGGCATGTTCAGAGAGAAAGGGTCTGAAGGGTCTAATTTTCCTGATGTTGTAGAGTGTAAATCTGCATGATTGTGTTGTCTTTGTGATGTGGTCAGTAAAATTCAGTTGGTTGTCATTGGTTACCCCTAGATTGTAGATGAACCCAGGTGAACAGTGACATTGTGCTCAAAAGCTGGGTTGGCTGAAAAGATGAGGAGCTCAGTTTTTGCTAGGATGAGTTGCAGGTGGTGATCCTTCATCCAGACTGAGATGTTTGCCAAACAGGCTGAGATTTGAGCCGTCACTGCAGGGTCATTGGGCTGGATACAAAAGTAGAGCTGTGTTTCATTGGCATAGCAGTGGCAAGATAAGCAATGTGCTTCAATGATGGGTCCCAGTGATGTTGTGTATATAGAGAAGAGAAGTGGTCCAAGCACCGAGCCCTGAGGTACCCCATTAAGTAGCTGAAGTGACTTGAACACCTCACCTCTCCAAGCTACCATGAAAGACCTACCTGAGAAATAGGACTTGAACCAGCCAAGCACAGTTCTGGTAATGCCCAGAGATGAAAGGGTGGACAGGGGGATCTGATTTACTGTGTCAAAGGCTGCAGATAGGGCCAATAGAATAAGGATGGATGATCTCAATTCAGCTCTCGCATGTCTCAGCGATTAAGCAATTAAGCCCCTGAAGATGGTCCAAAATGCATCATGGTCTTCAATCAAACAAAAAAGTGCCCACATCACATCCCTTCTGATCTCACTCCACTGGCTACCTGTGGTTGCCTGCTTAAAATTTAAGGCATCCTCATCTTGCTCATCCAGGTGTATACCCCTCCCGTTCTCTGCAGGCAATAAACTAAGCACAAACCAAGGTACAAAGTCACTTTGGGGTCATGATATTTACTCACTTTAGAAGTTCCAATAGTAAGGAAGGAAGCAGGAAGCGGGGTAGCAGTCCAGGTAAGATAACCTAAAGGCTTTTCAGTTATACGTACTCAGACTTTGGTTTTTCAGCTTCACAATAAAGTATCTCAGGTCTCTGGGGTTTTGAATACACAGCTTCACACTAATGATAAACAGCTTCACACAGACCGTTATAATTAGTTTTCAGCCTCCACTTCTGGGTGTGCATGTCTCCGACTCTCTTTTGAACTACCGCATTCACTGCACTTATCCCTATCCTCTCGGCTGATTAGCGTGATTAGCACCCTTCTCCTTGTCACACTCACTAAGTCACAGTCTATTGAATTCAATTGAGGTTTTTTCTAAATAATATTCAGGTAATCACAATGGATTGTGCTGCTTTAGTAATAGTAAGTCAGACAAATTCATATTTCAAAGCAATTGTGAAAGATGTTGCAAAGTCATACATGGGCCCAAAACATACCGGTACACCTTTTGACAATCATGAGATCTCAAAATCAGAAGAGAACTCATATTCTACACATTCTATCAATGTGATACTTGCAGTGCTCATATTTTATTTTCCAAAAATAGTTTTGCGTTCCATAGCAATAGCTTTATCCATCCCTTACAAAAATTAACCATGGATTTACAACATTAACCACTGTTGTACTGTGGTATTTGTAGTAAAACCATAGTAACCACAAAATGTACTTTACTACAATTAACATATTTTACTACAGTAACCCTACTGTAACCCTATTGGGTTACTATTGTAACTAACAAGACGTTACATTGATTTGTCGATGGCAGGGGTCGCTCTTGAGAGGCCCAATCTCTCTGAATGGTTTTCCATCAGGAGTTACAATAGTAACCTAGATGTTCCCTTTCAAGTTGCTCACTCAACGTTATGTCAATGAGTCAACGGTAGGAGTCCATCTACCACAACGCCACAATTTGATTTGGCTGAGCTTGCTGCCAAAAAATGTGGTAGGATGATTTCAGAAAGCTCGCTTCCACAGATGAGTGGGGAAGAGTCCAGGACAGTGAGTGACATCTCAGTGACACTGCAATAGTCCGAGGATAGCCAATTTTCTCCACAGAAATCACATCAGGTGAGGTGATGAACTGTTAGTACGGAGTACTAATTTCACAGTCCTTTGATTATGGTAATAAAAGGGGACTAAAGCGAAGCAGGGTTGAGTCTGGTCAGTACCTGGATGGGAGTCCTCCTGAGTTTGCTGCTGGAAGAGGTGTGTGACCTAACACCCCAGTATATATGACGGGGACACTATATGGTAAAAAGTTACCATCTTTTGGATGAGATGTTAAACCAAGTTCTTGACACTCAGAGGTCATTAAAAATCCCTGGGCAATTCTCGTAAAGTGTAGGGGTGTAACCCCGGTGTCCTGGCCAAATTCCACCATTGGCCATTATCCATCATGGCCTCCTAATAACCCTGATCCATTAATTGGCTATATCAGCCTACTATCTCCTCTCCACCAACAGCTGGTGTGTGGTAAGTGTACTGGCGCACTATGGCTGCCATCGCATCATCCAGTTGGATGCTGCACACTGGTGGTGGTTGAGGAGAGTCCAATGTTTAAAGCACTTTGAGTGTAGTATCAGAAAAGCTCATATACAGTTGAAGTCAGAAGTTTACATACACCTTAGCCAATTATATTTTTATATTTTATATATTATATATATATTTTTAAAGACATTTTTCGGACAATTCCTGACATTTAATCATAGAAATCATTCCCTGTCTTAAGTCAGTTAGTATCACTACTTTATTTTAAGAATGTGAAGATTGAGTAGAGAGAATGATATATTTCAGCTTTTATTACTTTCATCACATTCCCAGTGGTTCAGAAGTTTACATAAAATTTGTTAGTATTTGCTAGGATTGCCTTTAAATTGTTTTACTTAGGTCAAACTTTTTGGATAGCCTTCCACAAGCTTCTCATAATAATTTGCTAGAATTTTGGCCCATTCCTCCAGACAGAACTGGTGTAACTGAGTCAGGTTTGTAGGCCTCCTTGCTTGCACATGGTTTTTCAGTTCTGCCCACAAATTATATTGAGGTCAGAGCTTTGTGATGGCTACACCAATACCTTGACTTTGTTGTCCTAAGGCCATTTTGCCACAAATTTGAGGGTATGCTTGGGGTCATTGTCCAGACCCATTTGCGGCCAAGCTTTAATTTTCTGGTTGATGTCTTGAGATGTTGCTTCAATATATCCACATAATTTTCCTTCCTCATGATGCCATCTATTTTGTGAAGTGCACCAGTCCCTCAGCAAAGCACCCCCACAACATGATGCTGGCATCCCCATGCTTCACTGTTGGGATGGTGTTCTTCGGCTTGCAAGCCTCACCCTTTTTCCTCCAAACATAACGATGGTCATTATTGCCAAAGAGTTACATTTTTGTTTCATCAGAGCAGCGGAAATTTCTCCAAAAACATCTTTATCCCCATGGGCACCTGCAAACTGCTGTCTGGCTTTTTTTATGGGGGTTTTGGAGCATTTATACCTATAGGTTAGAATACAAAAAGGTTATTTTCACAGACGGTAAAAGCTGCTATTGTGCTCAATAACCCAGGAAGAGGTGTTTTGTAGATCGGAATAGCAACCTTCTATGTGGTTTAAGAGCGACACCTTCATAGACATTCATATTGTAACTAGTCTGACGGGGAGAATACAAAATTTGTTTCATGAGGCAGATACTTGAAAAAATGGATTTGCAGTAACTTTATGGTCATTGCTAGAGCTTATAAATCTCCCACATTACCTGAAGCAGAACAAGTATCAGGGCAGTGTTTACAAGAGCACGTTCAAGCTACTTTTTCCATTCAGATGGAATTATAAATAGTGCTTCCAGCATCATGGACGTTTCCCATGGGATATTGAGGCCAAATGTTTTTTTTCAGCACCAGGGACAGATCCCACACAGACAGGGAGAGAAAGACAGCATATCTTGCTTCCGGTGAAGTTTTATGACAAGACCATTTTTATGGCACTTGTTGAATTAGATATTAGGAGAGTAATGCACACTTGTGTTTTGTCATTTGTGATTTATGGCATCCGAATCCGGCGGAACCTCATGAAATTAAATCTCTCCTGGCGATGGTTGTGGCTAGAACAGACATGAACCGAGCCTCCTGGGCAGTAGTTTAGGGCTCTGGTTCCCTTTTTTGCCGATCTGACATAGTTATGAGAGCATCGGCTGACCTGGGTGTTTTCCCCACTGTGTTGTGAGCCTGGCCACGATGATTTGCCTCATGAATATGGGCGCTGTAGTCTCACTACCAGCTTGGTACCGCTTGACGGGGCTGAAGCAAGAGGAGCATAAGTTTTGGCAGGGTGTGGCACTGACAAAAAATGCGAGAGAAGCGGCTGTTCAGCGGCTGCAGCACGAATAGGCAGAAAATGTTTCATAGACTGTGAGTGCTTCTTTGATGCTTAGCAGTTTTTCGGATAAAACGTTTTAACGTCTCCTAACAAGCTCGGTTGCGACACCACAGTGTCAGGAAGCCATACCTTGTTTCCATGTGGTTCAGTGCGGTAGAGGCATTCACTTTTGAAACCTGCGTGTGAGTCGAGTAGGGCGCACGCCACGTTTTGGGGAGTTCGGCACACATTCTTGGTGAGAATGACATCATACACTGGGGCGCTGTAGAGATGTTCACTCCAGAAACGCGCATGCGTGCTGAATACATTTTGGAAAGTTCGTCATAAATTAAAGGAAAACTATTTTAGAAAAACTCTCCCTATCCTCTAAGAGGTTCCGTAGATAATGGCATGTAAAAATAGTGGGGAAAAAATAACTGGAAAAATCAAGTTTGTCCCTCTCATTTCTATTCAATTCTATTCAGACATTATTCCATCACATTTTGTTCTGTTCCACCCTGTTTTCTCTAATGATGGCACATTTTTTATAATAAGGTGCTGCTTAAAAGCCATGTATGCTAAACACAAACCACCACAGAGTAAATCTTAAACTACGAGATATTGTCTCTAAATATAGCCTAATTTTAGGTGATTTTAGGTTTTTCACATGGTGCAGTATTTAAGATTTTATACAGAAATTACTCTCAGCAGCTCAAAAATGGACTTTCTCATTTCCTGTATTTGACTGTGTGATCCAGCAGCTGTGTCCAAACACCTGATTACCAGTATTTGCGGTTGAAAGCGGATGTCTTCTGTTTAAAAGGCATGAAAGTGCTTTTAGCACTCTTGGTTTCCAGAAGCCCAGCCCTACTTGGTTTCCTGGAAAAGATGCATTTATGCATCTTAGAAGAGACAGAGAACAATTTTCAATATTAATGAGTCAAGCCAATTACTTGCATGCAGAGGACATGGAATATAATTAGCATCTTCGCATTGTTCGAAATCTACTACCAAATTACCAGCAGTGATCAGGAGTGAATAAGGACAATTTCAGGACAATTTCATTAGTCTAATAAAGTGCCCAAAACAATCTTGGAACAGAGGTTTTACAACATTGTTTAGGTACTCATTGTATACCTTTATTGGTAACTCTGTATAATAATGTCAATTCAAATAGTTAGAAATGTCATAAATAAGGCTATTGATTTAAAATGTAATTAATAATATAAAAAAAAGGCATATAAATCATCATGTTCTCAATTAATCAAGCCACTGTGACAAGGAATTTTTTGGCAAGTTTCTTTAGCAGGTGGCTGTAAGCGATACAGCTATACGAGCACAAAACAACAAAAAAGGGTTTCTCTCACATAAGCTGAGCTGTAGTGGATAATGGATTATTACAGAGGCATTTCTCGGGTGCTCATGGAAACTGAACTCAACTCAACTTGAGACTGAACGCAATATTCAGTCAATGTTCACTTCAAACCCCAGATTGTTTGCTATTCTATATGCTGCATGTATAATATGGGCCACAAATTAGACACATTTTTATTACAGCAGCTTCTCCTTGACAAACAACATATATCACATCCATCCCAATTTGGATTTTCCATAATTGCTAAACATTCATTTCTGTTTTGATAATCATCAGTCTTTCCATTTCCTGGCTACACACCCACCTGCTGAAACAAATAAAAGAATGCATGTAAATCCACTAGGAATCTACACACACACACAAGTAGTTGGAAACTTTAAGTAAGAGTGAGTCCCGGTGAGCTATCTGTAATAACATATCAGACTGAGGGTTTGCAACAGTTTATACATCATGACTAACTAAACATTTCTCAAAATTCCCTCTGTTCCTCCCTGTACCCTTGGGCATTTCCCAACACACTCCCTCTGCCCTTTTAGTGCAACAAATGCTCCATGCCTATAGTTTAGCCATGGGTGGAAATCATAAAGTAACAATGGCCTCTATTTTGAGATATTTGTTTTAACAGCAGATATAGGCGTACAATTTTCGGATTGTTTCGGGCTTAAAGAATAATACACCCAGATTATCACCTTAAAATAAGGAATTTATTATAAAGAATTTATCATCTAAAGGTTAATAAGTCCTCTGGCAATAACAAGAACTCTGGCCCTGCAAAGGGCAAATCTGGGCCATTTAGACAATGAGAATCATCTGTGAAAGATGGATTTGCTCAACTATGCTCAGATTCAGGGAACAATCTTATAAAATGTTATAGTCCTCATTTGGCTGGACTGTCGGTTAGAACAAAACTAAAGAATGGTTAATAACGTTTTTTGTTTTAAATTTTGTATTTTCTTTTTTTTAAATGACAGCACGCTGGGCTAAGAATCAAAGCACATGCTTATCACATTCAACTAAAAAGGGAGAAGCCTCATTTTTCGGGCAACAGTAAGTGGTACCATTTAGACTTTGGTTTTGTGAAAACATTTTTTGGAAAGAAATGTAATAATAATAAAAAACAATTCCCAACATGTATTAACAACATTTTCACTCTGGAACAATTGAACAGGTGCAAAAAAAAATATTTTTTTGTTTTCGTTTTCATACCATTGAACGTTTTCAGTCCCTGACAGATTCCAAGCATTTTGAAACAGTCCTTTAGCAGTGACTTGATATGTTGAACTTTTACTTTGTGTTAACTAGTATCTTACCAGTGCTGTTGTTTGCTGATGGTGTGCTGTCCAGTGTTTGGTTTTCTGCTCTTGACAGGGATTGATATCCAGCATGCTGGTCCCTGTATAACACCCGTTTCAACTGCAGCTGCTGCAGCCAGTACATTTGGGCATCACGGTTAGCGGCCTGCAAACAAAATGATGATGTTTTAAAGCATTTTAGTGCAACACAAGACACATTTGTTGTCTCGACTGTTATTATAGTAATGCATCACCATTCATACTTCAAGGTGATGTAAGTAACATAAACTCTAAAATCCATAAAAGTGCAGGATCTAGTCTTTTCACTATGGGCATTTACACAGTAATTTATTAAAACCTGACAAACCAACTGCCTTTTATCACTTGACCTAATTTTAGCACTGTTGAATCTCAAGAATTGAGCTCAAGTGCAGTCATGTGATAAATGTGCCCATATAAAAATGCCTGATGGCCCTGACCACAGATCGGCTTGTCTGATCTCGCTGATAACCACAAGATTTTGGAGGCACGGGATCAGGAAAGAGAAAAAGACAGAAAAGGATGTGGAATTAGGCTTTTAAGGCTTTCTGTATCTGTCTCTTGAATGTCTCCCTTTTTAACTTTGAAGCTTGTTTTTGAAATACAACTGATATTTAGAGTCATTAATGTCACAAATCATAAAGCAAAGACTTTCTTCTGTTGCTTTCTGTTTCGTTTGGTGCAGTACCATAGCTGTTTTCTGGAAATTCCCAGGCTGTTATCTTAATAAAAGTTCTTATACAAAAGAAGATACCAATGTGACTTCCAAATGTCTATGCTTATACATTTAGCATTTGTTTAAACTTTTATTGAGGGAAAAGAGTGAACATTATATTATAGTATATTATATTAAGGAGGGAACATGGGTCAGAGGTTATTCAGAGGAAGTGTAGGTTGATGACATCGCAACCCGGAGCACATTGCTTAATCCTGATGTCTCTTAAATTAGTATGATAATGCAAACTTGAATGGTGTATAATATCCAGAAGTGTCATTCCCATGCAAACTGGTGCACATACCACATCAGATTTTCTGTACACTGACAAAAGTCATAAAATGCAATTGTTACCTCATCTATTTCTATTTGATTCAACTCATAAACAAGCCTTTTGTTATTGTAATCTAATTTGTCTGGTAGATTTAATCAGATTAACTAACATTTTGACTGAAATTAAACCAATACATTTTAATTTTTTACATTGCACATTGAAAAAAAATGTTAACCTAAAAATGTGCTTCATGAGGTAAAATCTATCAACTGGTTTGATTTGAGTCGAAAATATTATTTAAGAAGTTTGAATAAACCTGAATACAGTAGGTTACACTAACAAAACTCAGCTCTGTAGCTCCATACAATGCAAGTGAATGGTGACCAAAACTTTGAAGCTCCAAAAAACACATTAAGGTAGCATACAAAGTAATCCATACAACACCAGTGGTTTAATCCATGTCTTCTGAAGCAATATGATAGGTGTGGATGAGAAACAGATCAATATTTATGTCTTTTTTTTACTATAAATTCTCCTCCCTGCCCAGTAGGTGACGATATGCATAAAGATTATGAATCACTAAAAACAAAATAAGAACAATGTGGAAGTGAAAGTGGAGATTTATGGTAAAAAAGGACTAAATATTGCTAAATTGCTCACACACACCCATAACATTGCTTCTGAAGACATTGATTTAACCACTGGAGTTGTATCGATTACTTTTATGCTGCCTTTATGTGACTTTTTGAGCTTCAAAGATTTGGACCCTGTTCACTTGCATTGTATGGACCTACAGAGCTGAGATATTCTTCTAAAAATCTTAATTTGTGTTCAGCAGAAGATAGAAAATCATACACATCTGAGATGGCATGAGGTTGAGTAAATGATGAGAGAATTTTTAATTTTTGGGTGAACTATCCCTTTAAGTCAAGTAAAAATATTTCCTTTGGGTAATAATTTCAAGTTACCACTTCTTACAGTGTAGTTCTCACTCATTTTGAACCAACACACACTCTCCATTCCTGCTGCAGGCAATCTCTGCCATCTAGTTTTCTGAAATCATATAATAGCATTACCTTGAGAATGACAGTGCGCTCTGGTGTTATTACATGGAAAGTCCCCTCCTCTCCCTGCAGTGGGTAACTGTACGTGGCCTGAGACAGATCTACCTTACCGAGTGGATTGATATCATGTGCCATGCGGTAGTAAAACAGCTGACAGCTCTTCTCTTCATATGTGAACCAGCGGGACTTCCAGGATTTGAGAGGTCCTCCCTGCTTGCTGAGGTAGCCACACAGTTTAGTGTTGGAGGGAGGTGGGGAAACTTTGGGGGTGATGGTGGTGCCATCTAGCTGAGCAGTGCGGATCTGTGTGTCCACCATAAATTGAACCCCAACTGACTGGACCAAAGCCTTCTGTTGGGTCTCCTCAGAGCACACACACACATCTGCAGGAGATATGTGTATGTCTGGTGGAGGTAAAGGAGGAGATGAAAGAGTGCTGGGGCTTCCCTCGTTCTCCATTTGGCTTTCTAAACAAATGAAAATACACTCTTATGATAATTTTGGAGAAGTTATGACTGGATTCAATGTGCACAGAACATGGAAGGCACTGTAAAAAAATTCTGGAACATTTTCAAACTTTCAGATGTCCAGAAACTATTAAAATAGAAATACATCTAAAATAAATATCTACATTTATATTTTATTGAAGCTTACTGAAAGAGACACATTCCCATTGGCTCCATGAATTTCCAGCACTTAACTTATCCATCTGTGGGTCATTTCGCTTCATTTTAATATAAATTGTGTTATTGTTTTATTTTGTTATCACTGTACAATACGGTTCTATTCATTAACATTAGTAAATGCATTCCTTACTGTGCATCTTCACACTGAGAATAAATGTATTCATGCAAAAGCAGAAAAAAGGCTTTCAGAGGCTTTATATGGGGTTAGGATGAAAATAAGGTGCATTTCGAACTGTTCTGAGACCAGTGCAGACAGACAGCACACTTGAAGTTAAGTCATTCACTAAATAGGGAGCAAGGGTGCATCCTATATCTCTCCATGCAGCTGCATTTGCTCCTAAAATTCGACCAAAAGATCAGTTTGAGGCTGCAGATGATGTTTGGATCACTCAACATGTTTGGCAGACATGTGACAATGATAATCAGTACATAGATTCAGAATTTTATGATGCAAAATTTTATTTTAACAAGATTGGCAGTGATTTGATGATGCTCGCAATTACTTTGAATCAGAATTATTAAGTCAGTTTTACAGAAAATCAGCTGTAATGTCTATAATTCCCCAAAAAACATAAATATCCAACACTCCTGGACACATAATAAACTATTTGACTTTCTATAGCTTGATATTATTTACAATTTCACCACTTAGTCCTGCTGTCCACATATGTGGCATCTATTTTGAGGCAAAACTGTTTGCTCTATAAGTTATTTTGTATTTATTTATTTTTTGCTTGTTTATTAGGTACTACTAGTTACAAATGGAAATGGAAAATGCACACAGCATTCACACAGGGGTCACAGGGGGATGAGACTTCATTTCAACTTTATCTAACTAAAAAAATTATTTTGTTAGCCTAATTAAGTCTTAATTAAATATTTTTTAATTAAACCAGTTTATTTATATCTTTCCATAGGAATCAAATTTTTTAGGTTACCTGATAAAACATTTTTAAAATGTGTCATGGTTTCACATACATTCTCCATCAGATCAAGATTGACTCTTGAATCTGATAATACACTCTTAAAAAAACTATTCTCACTATGTCTTTCATCTCTGTTATATCCAGCACTTTTATAAGCAATTTTGAAACATTTGTTATATCACCATGGCACCTCACATGCATCATTTCTCCTTAGGATGAATTGCTGCTTATGCTGCTGTATTCCTTGTTGGAATAGAAATAGATGGCTAAAAGCTTTCCATGTTGTGCTTTAAAAAAAATATAATAATAAAATATAAAAATAATAAAGTCTTTTGTTTACAGAAAAATTGTGATTAGTCACTCTCTTAACCTTTCTAGGTTACATGAATAAAAAGCAGTAACACACTGAGTGATGCAGTCTACATCAAATTGCATTATATACACTTTGCTTCTGAGGATATGAATTAAAACTAGAGTCTTATGGATTACTTTTAAGCTGCGTTTATGTGCTTTTTTGAGCTTCAAGTTTTGGTGGCCAAAATGATTCATGACATAATGGTTCCTTTTTGGGTGAACTATCCATTAAACCGCATATAAGTTTGCATATAGAAATTCACACACACACAAAAAAATATATTTTAAATAAAAAGCTCATGAAATTGAAATTTCACATATATTTTTTGTGAATAGCAGCTACATAACAGATGATCTGTTAAGCATTACATCATAAGTTTTAATGTTGTTAATGAAAGCTATTAATAAAAATGAACCCAACATGTCATATAATAAGTAAAGTCTTGTTTGTATTGTCAGTCGTTCTTGTTAAAGCCGTAGAAAGACTCACGCATTGTTCGCACTGTCAGTAGTGACAAAGAAAACTAATTGTTTACGCAAACATGTGTTGATTTTGATCGCATACCTTCTGTCTTTAAAAAGCGCTCAAATATTCTTCACTCCATGTGTTCAGGGCGCGCCTCCAGCACAGCTGCAGATCTAAACAACATCTGAGACTGAAACACTTCCTTGATCAATGACTCATATTTCTCTCAGTGCTTCCAAACATTAAGAACACCAGGAAAATAAATAAATATGTAATCACGGGTAGGGCTACAGCACATGTGCCGGAGAATGCATCGCCTTCCCCTTTCCTGACATCAAGAATACTACAAACTAACAAGTATACATACAGTACACACAGAAAAACATATCTCAAGAATTTTCAGAAACTTTTTAAATATTGTTTTCATATTCAAGGCTGCTTTAATCCTATATCTTTATGTACAACAATAAATACACACTGAATACCTTGTCGCGATTAATAAAACATGTAATTTTCCTCCCGGACGGTAGAGGCCGCACCTGTTCATGTGAGACACAGTGCAGCTTCTTCTACGCTTAATGTCAGAGTTCAGGCTGATGTACTGTCGATAGTGTGTGTGTTGTGAATGTGCATGCAGCAAATGAACAATGTCCTCATTTAAACTGAGATAAAAGCAAACCACAAGGTAAGTATTACTGATGGCTCTCTGTTCAGAGAAGAAAAACATTTGCATGTTCGACCTACGTGTCTTGATTATGTGCCATAATAAAGAAAATGTAATAAAAGTCAAAGTTCGTTTTCAATGTTGTTATTTTGTAAATTACTATCATGTTTGGAAATAGTTATTTACTGAATGGGATACATATATATTATAGCAGCCATATCACCCTGTAGCTCGAGACCTGTTGCCAACTGAAGCAAAGCAGGGTTCAGCCTGGCCAGTACCTGGATGGGAAAACTCCAGGGAAAACTAAGGTTGCTGCTGGAAGAGGTGTTAATGAGGGCCATGCTCACCCTGCAGTCTGTGTAGGTCCTAATGCCCCAGCTTAGTGATGGGGACACTATATTTTAACAAGGCACCATTCTTCGGATTAGATGTTCAAACGAGGTCCTGGCTCTCAGTGGTCATTAAAAATCCCAGGACACTTCTCGTAAAGAGTAGGGGTATAGCCCTGGTGTCCTGGCCAAATTCCTCTCATTGGCCCTTCACAATCAAACTGAAGACCTCAAATAATGCAAAGAAAACAAGTTAATATTCATTTTTAAACAACACAATGTTTTAACTTAGAGTTCAGAAATCAACATTTGGTGGAATAACTCTGATTTTCAATCACAGCTCTCATGTGTCTTTGGCATGCTCTCTACGAGTCTTTCACATTTCACTCTTGGCACAAAAATTCAAGCAGCTCTGCTTTGTTTGATGGCGTGTTGCCATCCATCGTCCTCTTGATCACATTCCAGAGGTTTTCAATTGGGTTCAGGTCTGGGGATTGGGCCGGTCAAGAGAGGGTCTTGATGTGGTCGTCCTCCTTCCACACCTTGATTGACCTGACTGTGTGGCATGGAGCATTGTCCTGATGGAAAACCAATCCTCAGAGTTGGGGAACATTGTCAGCAGGGCCGCCGCTGGCCAAATTGATGCCCTACACAGAGTTCCAGGTGGACAGGTGTTTTCTTTGCATTATTCGAGGTCTGAAAACACCACATCTTTTTTGTTATTTTGACCAGTTGTCATTTAAATGCTCTAATTGACAATATTTTTTAATTGGAATTTGGGAGAAATGTTGGCAGAACTTTATAGAAAAAAACAAAAAGGTTCATTTTACTCAAACACATACTTGTCATCATCATAATCTTGCAGTATTCTCTTATTTATTTACATATTATATATAGATATTATTAAGTCTATTTATTCAGTTGTCGTTTTTATACAGTAAAAAAACTAAACACTGTTACGGTAATCAATTAAAAACAATGTGAATACAAAAAAAAAAAAAAGTCAGGTTTTGGACTCATAACTCAATTATCTAAGTTCCTTGAACTTATTTATCTTAAAGATCTATCAACTTAATTTTTCCATGTGTTAATAACAAACAATTGAGTAGTGGAAATACACTACTAGTGGAAATACTCACAATCCATTGCACTTTAATTAATTATGTTTTCTTGGTCAAACTGAACATATGGGGGCATTTAAATAGTTGTTATTAAGAATTCATAGAGGTTTAAGTTCTTTTGTAGCATTCTTTAAATTGTTTCCTTGCAAAAAGTTGTTTTACTTGATGTCACCATTAGGGTAATCTGTGTCCTTTTTGGTCATTTTGGACCCTGTTAACTCTTTCTCATTTCTCCTTATGCATGTGAAACCAAAGTACAGGGACCTATGCATTTCAGTGGAAAATTACATTTATTTAAGGATCGACCTAGAATTGGTTATAATAATAATTTGAGCTGTATTATTGTATGATCTAAATTTGAGTTATTTCAATTAAAATTAAATAGAAACAACAATCATTATTTATCAAGTAGAGTTAGTCTACTTGCATCTAGTTACTTTATCTTAAATAGTTAAGTTCATTCTGTATGTGACACGACCATGTCCTGAGCAGACTGGCCAAGGTGCTGGAGGGGCACAGACAGGACATGAGTAGAGGTCACCCTCCACAAGTGTGTCACAACATCCAATTTGTCAGAGAAGGTGGGGGCAATGCAAGTGCCATGCCAAGGGATCTACCAAGAATAGTTTCTTTCACCCAGGACTGGAGAATGAGAGTCAATCTCATCAGGAAGCTCAAGTTCCCTAGGGAGATTACCAACACATGTCTCTGCCCTGACTAACTTTCCCATGGGAGGAGGGATTAAAAGCTGCCTTTGAGAGGAAGATCCTGAGGTACTCAGATCTCACCGCTGAGAGCAAGGAGGCTGGCTGGAGAACCATCATCTACACAGTAGAAGTAGGTTGCCGTGGCTTTGTTGGAACATCAGCGGTTCGCCTCCTGAGGGATATAGGAGTAACTGGAGTGAACCAGCGGAAGGCCTTGAAAGACCTGGCTGAAGACACTGAGAAAAGCAGCTTTTGGCTCTGGGTGAGGAGAAAGGAGAAGTATTGGGGTAGTAACACCTAAGGTCCATCTGCAGGGGGTGACTGGGAGACGTCCCTGGCACTGCTCCACCAGGGGATGTTACAGGTTTAAAGGAGCGAAGCGTTGTTGAGCAGTTGTACCCGGCTGATGACCCTGCATCTGACCTATGGGCACCGGAGGAGGTGCATCAGGCAGTAATGCCATAGCAAGCCAACATCTGCCTGTGTTATTAATGATCATACATTTAAATAAATTTAAATACACATGCTTTTGAGATGCCATTACTCAATTCAATTGAGGGACAGTGTTAACTCAGTTCAGTAAAGTCTTATTAGGGTTTTATGTATAAAATGTTCTTATGTGTTTTTTTTTTTTATTTTTTATTGACAAGTCTCCTGAAAATCACCCGAATAGCTAAATAGATCCTAGATGACCATTATATTACCATCAGATTCCATCACTGTATCATGTTACAGTTAATTTTTTAAGGGCAATGACTCACATTTCTGTTAATCAAATTATTTATGTTAACCAGAGTTGTTAAACTGTTGCAGATCTCATCTTGTTGCTGTGCCGCAGGTATGTGGATCTCCCCATCCCGGGATCCCCACAGCATTCCTCCATCAGGAGTGAAGCTGGAACAGTGCTGGTGGCTTCTGAGCTGTCTATATGACCCTCGGACCGGAGAGGTATTTCAAGATTCAAATGAATTCCCATAGTCTCCGTTTCATATAATGATATGTAGAGGATGTGCAGCTCCTTCAAAGTTGCAGATATTGGTGAGGTGGTGTGCTGTAGTGGTTAAAAGACTAGAAGACTAGACTGGTGTTCTAGTGGTTGTAGGTTCGAACCTCAAAAAGGACACGAGCAAGTGTCTACCAAATTAATATGTTTAAAATAGCTAGAAAATTCGCTTTTGTAGGTTTATAAGGAGGTGTTGCTGATAGAAATTGATTATCTCCCAGTGAACTGCATCAACAATAGTGCTGGAATTTATTTATTTCACAGGAACTACTTGTATATGGAAATGTTTTCAACTAAAGAATGGTCTTATCTAGTTCTTGTCTGCTTTTATAGGAAGTTCAACCTGCCCTGGCATGGTATGAAAGGAAGCCAAGTATCACGTTGACTGGTGGTGGGCAGTTTTTTTGCCATCAGTGATGTCTGTCCCTTGACAGGTGAGAATATTCCTTGGGGTTGTTCTCATTGTATTTAAAGTTTGCAGTGGTAAAATATAGTGGTATAAATTTCAGGTACTTGAAAGGTTCAAAGTTGGAACTGAGAATATGTTCTGCCGGCCACTTGTAATGTTGTCAATAGTCTTGAACAGCCTCTCTTCTGGAAGTAAGATATTTAGAATATCTTGAAATTATCTTAATTTGGAAGTTGTTTCTATAGCAGGTTTCAATCAGAAGTAACAAAAGTAGTTCTGATTATATTTATTTAATTGCATACACTTCCAGTAAAAAGTTTGGACACACCTACTCATTCTTTTTGTTATTAACAGTTTTTATTGATTCCATGCATAAATCATAACAAACATAACATAAAATACAGAATCAGTTATATACATTAAACCCTTCTCCCCAAACATTCCCCCACACCCAACACAAACATGCACTACAGTGGTCACCAACAATTAGAACAGAAAAAAATTAAATAAATAAATAGTAAAACAAACAAAAATGATATACTTTCAAACATCATCATCTATTCTTGAATAAATCTGACTGATGAAAAATGCACTTTTGCTTCACTATGATCAAGGACCGAGTCCATCAAAAGATGAAAGTCTCCTCCCAATATTATATCACGATACATCCCTTCAAGATCTATAAAAAAAAAAATCCCTGATCATCAACGTTAGGTGCGTAAATATTAGCTAAAATAAGACTTTGCCCCTGAATTTCTGCTAAAACAATAATGACTCATCCTAATTTATCTTTACTCTATTTGAGACATTTGAATTGTAGATGTTTACTTATCAATGTAATGACTCCCCTGCCCATATCTTCCCAAAATGTTCATCTTCCTGCGAGGAAAGATGCATTTCTTGAAGAAACATTATATCATATTACTTACATTTAAGGAAAGAAATAACCTTCCTTCTTTTTGTGGGGTGCCCCAACCCATTCACATTCCACATGGAGAGAGACAATCCACTCATATTAACATTTGACATTTTGACATATTAGAAAAAATGGATTGTATAAAAAAAAATTAAATTATATGATATAACACTGGGAAAAACAGAAGCAGACACCCTTCATGACCATCATGTTGTCATGATATAATACTGACCTCTGACCACTGAGTGTGGACCCATTTGTATTTCAATTTCCACAAGAAAATGTATCTACTGCTTTTGATTTTGTTTTAGAAAAAAATACTTTTTCAGACTTGTTTTTGCCCGTTTGTCTGTTTTGAACAAAATGTGGTATACATCATTTACACATCCTCCTGACAATAAGTTATTAAACGAATTTTGATTCATTAATTCTTTTGGATGATATAAGTTCATACACTTCAAACTTAACAAAACTAAAAACACATCAGTGGCGAATTCTCATGGTCAGCAAAGCCTTCTCTGCTGGCCTAACATGTCAAATAAATAAATATTTTTCATCCTTCCATCATTCTCAATCACATTTTTGCCTATGTATTTTTAATACTATTTTATTAATTAATGCTAAATTATGTCCTCTCTTAATTAATCTACAAACAAATAGAGAAAAACTAAAAGTTTATGCAGTCAGAATATATTCAGTGTGTAAGTTTGAGCTCCACCCCGTCAGCCCTTTCCACAGAATCCCTCAACAGGGCAAATGAATGAGCAACTAAAGTCAGACTGTCAGATTCATCACCCATTCAGATTGATCTTTAGGATATGTCTTCTAGCTGGCCTTGAATGACGCAATCACGCTTTAAGTTCAATAGCGAAAGTGTAAGATCAAGCTGCCTGATAAGTCGGCTGTCATCACTGCTGGTATCGCCGTTGAGAAAGATATCCTTATGGATTTACAAACAAGAGATGTTCTGCATGACCGTGTGATTACTTAATTTATTAATCAGGAAAGGAGATTTTCACTTCAAGTAAATTGGTAAGTGCTATTTGCATTGTTATAGTAACATCAGGAGTTTTCTAAGTGTAAATTATGCTGCTTGATCATTCAGTGCCGGATCAAGTTTTGAAAAGTAGTGCTGTGTTACATTCGACTCTGAAAGTTGGATTTTACAACTTCCTACTAGGAAAATTGCAATGGAATGCATCTTGAAGTCAGAATTACAACTTGTAGGCTCGTGCAGAAATTCTCAACTCCAATTTTGCCGAGATGCAGGTGTATGATGTCACACAAACATGTCGACACTCAGGGAGATATACAAAGTAAGTGATAAACATTCACTTTATTAAGTAATATCAATAAATTAGTTAGTTTCCACATTACATGATATTAAAGCTTGTTTAACAGGTATATTAAACATTATAATCTCACCTGATAATCACACCTGAAGCACAAATGCTAGCGCTGCAGCATTGTTTAGCAGTTGGGTTGATAGGAGACATCTCTAATGAGAGTCAAACACTTGCAAAACTAACTGTTGCAGTTCTGAATATCGGGGAATGGAATGAATTTATGGTCGGAGATATCAAGTAGGAATATCCCACATCCAACTTGAATGGAGCGCAGCATTACTGTGTATCCTGACTAAATGAAATTTATTGCAAGCAACATTAAAATCACAAATATTAATAGGTACATTTTTCATTATAGACCTCTTTGTTGGATTCATATGGAAAATTCGTAATTTTTAATGTCTGTTTAACTGTTAAACTGACGTTCATTTCACAAAACAGTCATGCTGCAGTTAAAATTAGGCTTGCTTGAACATTAAGTGTCATTTCAAGCTCTGGTGGACATGTTTTTAAAATGTAAATTGCTAGTTAGCTGCGACATAATGTATGATGCCCAAAGTCATAGGGTGTCTTATTCATTGTGAAACTGTGTTTTCTTAATGGCATAATCACCCTGAAGGCCAAGACTTTAAATGCACGACCCGCCACTGGTACACATGGACAACAGAACATTCTGAGGCCACATGTGTAATCAATTTCCAATTAAAGGGGGTGCTAACTTTAAAAAAAAATCCTAATTGTGCAACTCTGATCAAAGCAGTTGAAATTTGACATCAAAACAGCTTTGTCCACAGCTTCCACAGGATCAAGTCTGTCTAATTTGATTATTTTGGTCATCTTCTCTCCAAATGTTATTTTATTTCAGATTTATTTGTATAACAGACAGGACATCATTGAGATGAATCTGAAATCTGCTCTTTTAGATGGTAAACACTCTTATTTGTTTCTCTTATTGTCATTGTCCTGTTTTTGGGCTATTTTTTAACTACCTATTTTAACTTGTTGTTTTTAGCACACAGCAATCAGATATCCTACCTAGAGTCCCAGAAGGCTTTGTTCATCCATCACAAAAACCGCCTTGCTATGGTACAAGAACTCAAAGCCAAATTGGAGTTATTTGGTGAATAGGAAGTTTTAATTATATCCACTGATTTCCTTTGAATTTATTAAGACAATGGATGAACTTGCTTGATCTCACAGAATATTGTTTCAGATATGAAAATTACATTTATATTTAATGAGACTGAGAGATAAGTTAAAAATAAGATAAAATAAAACATTGTTTTTAACCCATTTCCCATCGCTCACTGACAGTCTCTTCCTGTCTGCGTGTTTCAGATGAGGACGGTTCTGACTGCGCACACACAGAGCTCTACTATGAGTCAGCAGAGGACACAAACACACACACATAATACAGAATTGTACAAGGCATCTAAGTGTTGTATTTACGGATGAGCTGATATAGAAATGTAACATTGACGATTAGATGCACACCTATATATCGGTTTTACTGATTAATCTGTGACAGTAGTTGCTCTTTGGAGCTATCGGTTATTGGCAAAATCAATGCCATTAGTTCACACTTTTTTTCCTCTGTGGCTGCCGGTGGAGGATTTTGTAGTTATAACAACTTTGCTCTGTATGACTGTGGCCTCTAGAGGTGAAATAAAAACAATCACTGACTGGCAATTTTCATCCATATTTTTTATCCTCACTTCAGATGAAGATTTGGTTATTATGATTAGATAAATAAAGTGTTATAAATAGAAGCAAGGGCATGAAAAGAAAAATATGATTATGGAAACCCTATCAGATACATCTGGTCTCCAACTTCATATCTTGTTAATAATAATAAAAAAACTCATCTTGTGAAATATACTGTGTGTGTATATATATATATATATATATATATATATATATATATATACATAAATACACACACACACACACACACACACACACACACACACTGGCGGCCAAAAGTTTGGAATAATGTACAGATTTTGCTGTTTTGAAAGGAAATATGGTAATTTAATTCACCAAAAAGGCATTCAATTGATCACAAAGTATAGTCAGGACATTACTGATGTAAAAAACAGCACCATCACTATTTGAAAAAAGTAATTTTCAGTCTAATCTAGACAGACCCCATTTCCAGCAGTCATCACTTATCCTTGAGTAATCATGCTAAATTGATCATTTGGTACTAAAATCACTTGCCATTATATCAAACACAGTTGAAAGCTATTTGGTTCGTTAATTGAAGCTTAACATTGTCTTTATGTTTGTTTTTGATTTGCCACAGTATATAATAGACTGGCATGTTTTATGGTCAATATTAGGTAAAATGCCAAAAAAGAAACAGCTTTCTCTAGAAACTCATCAGTCAATCATTGTTTTGAGGAATGAAGTCTATACAATGATTGAAATTGCCAAAAAAACTGAAGATTTCATACAAAGGTGAACACTACAGTCTTCAAAGACAAAGGACAACTGACTCTAACAAAAACAGAATGAAACACAGACATTGGACAACAGATAATTGGAAAAGAGTGTTATGGATCTTAACCCCATTAAGCTTTTGTGGGATCAGATAGACTGTAAGGTGTGTGAGAAGTGCCCGACAAGACAGACACATCTATGGCAAGTGCTACAGGAAGTGTGGGGTGAAATGTCACCTGAATATCTGGACAAACTGATGGCTAGAATGTAAAAGATCTGTAAAGCTGTCATTGCTGCTCGTGGAGGTTTTTTTGATGAGAACTCTTTGAAGTTCAGATTTTTTTTTTTTCAAATTGTAATAGTAATTTTTCACATTATTAATGTCCTGACGATACATTGTGATCAGTTCAATGCCACTTTTGTGAATAAAAGTACCCATTTCTTTCCATAAGAGCAAAATTTGTACATTATTACAAACTTTTGTCTGCCAATTTATATATACAAAACCAGGTGAATATAGGCAATAAAAAGCTTAATTATGTCTATACTGTAATATATCAAAATAAAAGTCAAGAAATAAGTAAGTATATTTTGGGCTTGTTCATAGTCCCATGTTATTTAATTCAATTTGGACTCCTGTAGCCTCAATTTCTGTGCCCATCATAGCAAGGAAAGAATCAAATAAAAGGTAACATATTAAGAATCGATTTTAAAATCTATTGGCCAATTAATCGGTTATCTGCCATTTTCACCACATTAGATATCTGTATCAGAAAAATCAGTCGCCCCCTAATGACAAAAGTCGATAAAATTTGTATGTCATAGCTGGTAACCAATATGGTGTTCAGTATTATAAATCCACATTTTTTGTCATGTTTTTAACAGCATTCACACTATAGTTCATAAATTGAATTGTACAGTAATAGTGAATTAAAATATCAAATCCAATAACAATATCTTGGTCACTAGTGTTGGGTTACTCAAATTACTCAAAAAAGTAATCCACTAGTAATTACTCCTGTCAAATTGTAATAAGATTACTTATTACTTTTTATGGAAAGTAATCACATTACTAATTACTTTTGTTATTTTCTAAAACACTTTCTGCTCAAAGAATTCAATATAACGTTTTATATTTCCTTATTTGTTGTTGCACATTAAGTCACACACACTAATTACTTATTAGTTACTGTTCAACTGTCACAGAAATGCAAACAGATGTACATATGAACATAATAAATTACATAACTTTTGTGTTATGTACATTATTAAAATTCTATACATTTGTAACCCAGTAATGTATCTGAATACAAGATTTTAAAATGTAATGCACACTATATAGTCATTAAGCTGTATCATATAGCTACAAAGTGTGATACATGGTGACCCTGCAGAGGAGGTTCACAGTCTGCTGAAGGCTCTGGTGCTCTTCCGGTTTGATGGTCAGGCCAGTAGCCTGCAGAGAGACTACAGTCATCTCCTACAGCTCATGGAGACGGGCATCCCAGAGATCTGGAGTGACAACCTGCAGTAGGGCCAAACTCCACAAACACACACACACATACATGCAGAGAGTCATGACTGGCTCCCTTTCAGACGAGAAAAGAACATTTCTTATTGCATGTGCTGTGAAAAAGTATTTCTTCTATTTTTGTGAAGTTTTCATATTAAATTGTTTTAGAGTAAACACAAAATACAGTTGTAATGGGCAAGTAGGCGGGAACCAGAAGAACAGTCAATGTAAACTTTATTGACATAAACTCAACTCAACAACATAAAACACAGACACACTTACATACACACAGCAGTTGTGTGTGTGTGTGTGTGTGTGTGTGTGTGTCTCTCTCTCTCCCTCCCGCACAAACTGGCCTTTCCAGCACACATTTATCTCTCTCTCCTGCTAATTAGGTGACTCAGCGCCGCTGTGCACCCTCACGGCCCGGCCATGCCCTCCTCCTTGTCACACTCTTCCCCCGCCAGATTCAGGCCGTGGCACCATCCGGACTGGCCTATTCCAATCTCTGGAGGGGAGGCGCTGCCCTTCTGGACATTCCGCCAGCCGATAGTCCACCATGCCCCCTGGGAACCTGGGGAGAGATGAGGGGAGGGAGAGGGGAGAGGAAAAGGCCGAGCAGGAGGAACACACACACACAGAGAGAGAGAGAGAGAGAGCAAGAGAGAGAGAGAGAATAGAGAGAGAGAAAAACTTGCTTGCCGGTCCCAAGACACACCGTCACCTGACCCTCAGCCACTCCACCTCCCTCTGGTGGATGATAGCCGCTCCTCCCCGGACAGATGGCAGCGAGTCTTCCAAACCTTGGTGGATGGAACAGGTCCTCCCCTTCCTAGCAGATAGCAGCGGTTCCTCCGACTCCTGGCGGCCGGCAGCAACTCCTCCATCCCCTGGCAGACGGCAGTGGCGAGGTCTCCACGACAGCGCATCCCTCATCCTTCCCGGGTTTGTTAATTTGTTGTTAATGCCCAAAAGGGTTTTCAAGTGGGGGGATCACCAAACTAGATGGCGCAGCCTTAAATCCCAGGGCAACCCCGGGCAGTCAAGTGCCCTCTGGTAGTCAAGGGCCCCTGGGCACTGGCCCCATTGGCCCGGTCAGTAATCCGTCCCTGGTCTTGCTGCATAATCCAGTTGTGTTTGAGCCAGGGTTCTTGCGGATCTTTAAAATATTCTCAGTTTTCCAAAATGTAAGGACTTAAAATGTCTTAAATATCTTAAATGATACAACAAAAGTCTTATTTTTTATTTAAAGAGGTCTTAGATTTTAAGTGGAAAGACAGAAATCATAATATTGACCTAATGTGATTATCAAACTTCAAAAGAATATGATTTAATTAAATAAATGCATGCGCTGTGTCTTTAAGAATGAAAACATGGCACTGTTGTATTTTCTCCAAGCTTGTGAATGTTTCAGCAGTTGCTCATCAGATTTATGACCCGATCGCTAATGATCAACTGTTGATGATGATGATGATATAGTGTTGATGAAATATGACAATGTTTACATTTAATTGTTTATACAGGGCTCAGACTGTGACTAAATAATTGAATTCAAAACTAATTTAAAATCTAGTCACTGTTGGTGTAGTCAGGTTGTGTGTGTTCATATGCAGTTTCGTCAGATATCTTTTGAGTTATTAAATACATCTTTAGAGAGAGCACTATGAGCATCTGTGTCTCGAGCCTCTTTTCACCCGTTTTGTTTCTGACGAGCTCACTGAACAGCACACAACAACAAACCCAGCACGAGAGAGTTGTGAATAACTCTTTTGAACCAGATTTTATTATTCACCTGAAAAAAAAAACTGAAGGATTGAACTCAGGAGCTCAGGTTAGCAGTTTGAATCAGATTCACTTTCTCAGCGAATCAGCCGCCAGTTAGTTCACAACTGAGAGCTCAGACATTTGGAGTCCCATGTGTATTTCGGGCTTCTTTTAATTAAAGTCTGGCATTGTATACCACTTTTTTTTTTTTTTAAAGTTTTTTGTATAAATTATGAAATGGGTGTGAACATTTATGATACAAAAGGGAATGCAAACTTACGCATCTTCTCAACTATATGTGCTGTTAATTAAACCTCAGATTAATGGATCATCAGCTGACTTCCTTTTTTCTTTGGCTTTATATCTTGTTTCTGAACAGAAATCTAAATTGAGAAAAACTGTGATTTGGCTTCTAGAAACAGTCATTTGGCTCCTTAATGTTTCTTTTTAGGAGCCAATGGCTCCTAGGTCATTTTTAATTTTTTTTTGTCTGGAGCTCTGACATTGTAAAACGTAGATTATTGTAGGAGTGCACATTTAATATCCCTTAGTTGTTTGAATGAGCAGCTGGAAGCAGTGGTGCAAGCATTTCAAAATAAGAGTCCCCCATGTATTTCAAAGTTAAAGTGCCTTTAAAGTTAAAAGTTCCACACTGTGAATCAAATCTACACCGTTTTAGGACTGAGAGTTTGATTGACAGAGAGTATACTGAATCATTGCGTGAATTCTTAAATTAATAAAACTGCACTAATTTAAGACTAACATTAGACCTCTCACCTACATTAATGTTTAATAGTTTGACTGTTATGCTATTTGTTTGCACTTAATTCATTATAAGTATTAACATTCATATTCTATTAATATTATGATATTATGCTATGGGGTTACTATATGTTTTATTTTAAGATTAATTTTACTGGTATTTACCATGTTCAGTGCATGCAAATTTTATTTTACTGCATGTCATGTGAACTGAATGTATTTCCTTTATTTTAATAACATTTGATGTACCCAGTTTAATATTAGGTTTTCAAAAAATTTTGAATCATATCACCTTCACTTTTCCACAATTGCTGATAGTGTCATTGCATTAATACAATACACTTATTGTTGCGATAAGTGCAAATCAATCCCAGAACAACAGCAAAGGACCTTGTGAAGATGCTGGAGGAAACAGGTAGAAAATTATCTATATCCACAGTAAAACAAGTCCTATATCAACATCACCTGAAAGGCTGCTCAGCAAGGAAGAAACCACTGTTCCAAAACCACCATAAAAAAGCCAGACTACAGTTTGCAAGTGCACATGGGGACAAAGATCTTACTTTTACATTTTACTTCATGTTTTGAGGAAAAAGGGAGAGGCTTGCAAGCCAAGAACACCATCTCAACTGTGAAGCATGGGGATGCCAGCATCATGTTGCGGGGATGCTTTGCTACAGGAGGGACTGGTGCACTTCACAAAATAGATGACATCATGAGGAAGGAAAATTATGTGGATATATTGAAGCAACATCTCAAAACATGAGCCAGGAAGTTAAAGCTCGGCCGCAAATGGGTCTTCCAAATGGACAATGACCCCAAGCATACCTCCAAAGTTGTGGCAAAATGGCTTAAGGACAACAAAGTAAAGGTACTGGAGTGGCATCACAAAGCCCTGACATCAGAACTGAAAAAGTGTGTGTGAGTAAGGAGGCCTACAAACCTGACTCAGTTTCACCAGTTCTGTCTGGAGGAATGGGACAAAATTCCAGCAACTTATTATGAGAAGCTTGTGGAAGCTACCCAAAACATTTGACCCAAGTTAAAGGCAATGCTACCAAATACTAACAGTGTATGTAAACTTCTGACCCACTGGGAATGTGATGAAAGAAATAAAAGCTGAAATAAATAATTTTCTCTACTATTATTCTGACATTTCACGTTCTTAGACAAGGAATGTTTTCTACGATTAAATGTCAGGAATTGTGAAAAACTGAATTGTGAGTTTAAATGTATTTGGCTAAGGTGTATGTTAACTTCTGACTTCAAATCTATGTCATTTAATTTGTTGTGGCAATAAAACTTGTTTGTTGTCTTGTCCCCTAAAATGCAATGGATATGCAGTTTCATGTAGAGTGTCCTTCTACCTCCAACAACTTGGCACTGAATGAAATAATGTTGTTTACTGAAGATCATGTGTCTGATTATACATAGATATTCATCTTTCATTCATCAACTTATAATTTAGAGAAAGACCAGAACTTATAATGGAGTAGAGGAGGCGGCGCATCAGAAATACATCTTTTCATTGAATCACTTGACCACCAGATAAATGAGGGCACTGTAGGTTACTCTAAATGACAGTATGTCTCATTTATATTTTCAGATAATAGAGTACAATGAACAAGTCTGGAAATGTGTGCATTTATATGTCCAGTACATGAATTAAAGTGATAAGGAATTAAATTGCTAACCTCTATGCTATATCTCTACTCTGTGAAATGATCACATATTATCTAGTTAGTGAAGAAGAAGAATGAGTGATTAATTGCGATTGCTTAAGCTTTGAATTGGCAAACATTTCCTGCATACTGATACTATGGTATATATTATAAATAACACAAATATTCATTGACTGAAGGAAGTATCTTGTAATACTACTGCAGGATTTTACTTTTTCCCTGAAGTCCACTGATAATGTTAGTCAAGGGTTTATGCACCGAAAACAGTTGTGATTTAGGTTTACAAAACCATTTTCCATCCTTTCAGTGTTAGGTAAGAAAAAATCCAGTTCAAATTACTAATTACTTTGTAAAAATTGTAAAGTTGTAATCAGATCACTATATTGCTAATTACTTTACTTGTAAACTACTTTCTAAAAAATTGTCCCCTCCACAAATTCAAAATGAAATCTATATCTCCTTGTTCATTGTTGCACACAAGTCGCACACCACCGCCTACAGAGAGGAGGTGCACACTCTGACACGCTGGTGTCAGGAGCACAAACTCTCCCTCAACGTCAGTAAAACCAAAGCTTGTGGTGGACGTCAGGAAGAAAGACAGAGAGCACAGCCCCATCACCATTAATGGAGCACCGGTGGAGAGAGTCAGCAGTTTCAAGTTCCTCTGTGTCCACATTACTGAGGAACTCACATGGTCCGTCCACACTGAGGACGTTGTGAAGAAGGATCACTAGCGCCTCTTCTTCCTGAGACGGCTGAGGAAGTTCGGAATGAACCACCACAGACTTTTGAACACTTGATCGATCACGATCAACAATCAGCACTGCACTTTATTAATCTTCATCTTGTATCACATACTGGACTGTCAATATATTCTCCCCAATTCACTTAGGGTATATAAAAATATATGTACACTATCTAGTGTGTGTATTCTATATTGTGTGTATTGTCTACTCTACATTGTACATCAGTACTATGTTGTGTAATTATGTGTACATTTGATATGTAAATTGTTGTGTAATTATGTGTACATTTGTTATGTAAATTGTGTTGTGTAAATATGTTGTTTACTGTAAAGTGGTTTATGTCTCGTCACTGTCATGACTGCTATGTTGCTCGGAACTGCACACAAGACTTTCACCTACTGTTGCACATAGTAGTGTGACAATAAAGTGATTTGATTTGATTTGACACATTTCTCTCTTACAATGAATTGTTAGGGGGCACATACATTCAAATGTCACAGAAGTTCAAATAGATGTTTATATGAACAGAATTCATGTCATATTAAAATAGTACTAGCACTATTATGAAAAATGTAATTCAACGAGTCAGTAACTGTAATCTGATTACATGAATTTAAAATATAATGTGTAATAATTACTTTTTTAATTCAAGAAGTAGTGTATTACAGTTACAAATTATTTTGTAATCAGATTACACCCATTAAACAGGCTGTTTTTGCTACTGTACCTTTAAGATGTCTTTATGTAAATAACCTACTGATTGTCTAACCTCTTCAATTGTAAATTACTATGCTATATGATATATTTTTTACTGTACTAAATCATAAAATGACCATAATATGTCACTAGAAAATTAGGAAACATGCTAAATTATAAAACTGGCTTCTCCGATAACAATGCTACAGTCAGTATATTCTACTTTGAAGTTTCCATTCCGGGCTGGAATTTCTGTTTATGTTTTGGCCTGTGTGATACGCCGCCGGGTTGCCAGATTTGAACAGGTTTGCAGGCAAACAACACTGTGTGCTGCAGCCATGGAAGCCAGCAAACGAACTAGATCAGTGATAACAGATTCCACCCGACCTAAAAAGCCTCACCATCCGCCTAAAAACCACCATGACCATAGTAAAAACAAGGATAAATATTGGAGACATATTCAGTTTCACTCGTTCCTGTTGCGTGTCTTCATTCTGGCAACCCACGTGAGCTTCGAGTCTGGGATGGGGCAGACAACTCTCCAATATTTTGAATTTGGACTGCAGTACCCATTTCAAACACTTGTTGTCAATCTTACATAAAGCACCTTTAATTGAGTGAACAACAATAATTGTATTCTGTTTATCACACAAGGTAATTGGAAGGCATCATACGACTTGTAAAATAGTGCACTAGTCATATCAATATATTTATTTATTTTTAGCTAAACAGAATGAATACACTATTCACTTGTAATATATGGCAAAATTATTGATAATTTTTTGTGATCTATCCCTTTAAGTCAAGTGTGGTTCTTCGCTCTCCAGCTCAAAGGCCCAAACTCAACAGCCAATAGCATTATGGCATCATTTCATCTGCAGACTGGCCTTGTCTCAGCACAGTGAACCACTCAAACTCAAAACGTGTGCTACAGTCATGTAAACTTTGCTTTAAAGCTACAGCTGTCCTTTCTATTCTCTCTTCAGACACAGAGATCCTTACTGCACCAAAGAAGCTCCGTCAAATGGAAACTAACCATTCTTAAATAGTCTATATATTTTCACTAATTAATTTGACCATATTGTGTTTTATGGGATATTATGGAAAATTAAAGATTACAACATGTCCATAATGTTTTGAGCTTTATTTAGCCCAATTAAATATTGATAGTGGTTACAATAGTTTGGCCCTGTCGATATCACTATTACAGCCATGCAGGGCCATGGGGTTTTTTTTATTTTTTTTTACCACAAACAATAAACCCTTTAAGTTTAAAACTTGTCAATAAGATCCTTCTCATCAAAACTAAATTAATTTTAACACAAGGAAATCACTTCTCCAGCATGAGGGACATTATTCATTCATTAAAAAGCCACATAGCATAAACTGAGAAGTGTCAATTAAATATTTGTTTCCATTACCTAACCACGGTTCCTCATATCTAGATTTTTAACATGCAACAAAGACACAACTTTGTGTTAAATGTTTTAATTGTAAAGGTCAGACACATTTTAATGGGAAGGAATGTAAAATTATTCAGATTATCTAACGTTGGACTTAAAGAACAAAACTTGTAGTTATAATTTATAGATGCTTCAAAAAAAAATTTGAAAAATTATCCACTGCACTTATGGGTATGTATAAAAAAAGGGCTAAAAAGTAGGAAACATCTACTCTTCAGCCAGCCCCAACCAATCAGGGGCCCATGTAGAATTCTCATGACTATTGTTTATGGCTTCCAGAGTTTGAGGAGTCCATCCTCACTGTACGTAGCGATTAAATTCTGGTGTGGGTGGTGGGCGATTCCGATTACATCCTTCTCATGAACCTGTGAGAGGACAAACAAATCATCAAAAAACTTGCAGAAATGTTTACAGTGGATTAAATACCATAAATAGCTATGAAGCCCCCCAAAGTGAACCATGCATGTGACTGGACAGAAAGTTTTTCACCTATCAAGTGATTCTCTGAAAAGAATACATGCCCAATACAGGGCTTCATTGGAAATTGAGCTGCATAATCCACACAAGCTTTGAAGCTTCAGTGTCATACGTAACATCGCAATTTTACAGTAATACATTTTCTGTTTTTCCATGACTGTTGGAACCCTGTATTGGTATGTCAGCATGACATGATTTGTCCAAAGCTGTCGATTCAGAAAGGAACACAAATTGAAAAGAACATGAATGAAGGGAGAGACTGAGGAAAAGAGGTCTTACAGTCAGGGTTCTCTCTAGTTTGCCCGTGACTGTGCTGAAACAGTACAGCACAAAATCTTCTCCGACACAGTAGATCCACTCTCCACGTGGAGACAGAGTACAGCACACAAAATCACCTCCCTCTCTCTTACCAGAGCTGAAACTCCTCACAATCTGCAAACAGGAAAACAAATTCTCAGAATAATGTACATAATAGGGGTATACTGATATATCAGTGCAATGGTTGCTTTTTGGATCTATCGGTTATCTGCATAGATCTATGCTGAATACTGATATAGGTTTTTTTTTTACTCTATTTCTTCATGTTTCACTGCTGCTGGTGCTGGATGATTCTACAGTTAGAATGGTTTGGTTAACAGCGGCCTCTAGAGGTGAAATATAAGCAATCGCATGGGAATTTGCTGTATTTACACTTCTCATCATTGACAATATTCATCCATATTTTTATTCTCACTTTAATGCATATTGTGTTATTTTGATTCAAGTGTTCTAAATTGAAGCAAGGGCATTCAAAGAAAAAAGCAACAATGAAATTCTGCAAAATGGAAACATGAGCATGACTTTGAATTCATAATATTTATTCATTATAAAAACATACAAAATATCAGTAAAATGTAAACAACTTTCAAGTGCAGCAAAAAACACGGCCCACATTAAACTAAATGCTTGTGATCTGTGATGAAGTGTTTAGCAAACTGCTTCCATGCGCTTCGACTCATCTCTGGCATTTTTCAAATGAGTTTTATCATGCAAACGTATTTTCACTTGGAGCTTCTCTGTGCACGTCACACACATCCGACTTATTGATAATTAATTTCATTACCAATTTTGTCGATTAGTTGTTCACATGAACTAACAATGAAAACTCCTATTACTGACACAATTTGGTCTTCAATTCCTTTTCAAAAGTTTTCTATATTCAATCTAGAAGAATCAATTTTCAAAACTGTTTTCAGATCAGTGTTATATTTTCCCCACCTGGCCCTGCATGTTCATGATGACCACAGTGTTAGATCGATTACACACGACAAAATGCTCAGGGTTTTTGGGGAGCAGGATCACATTGTTGACGGTGATGTCTGTGCCAGCAGAGGTGCCCAGAGACTTGAACGTGCTGGTGCATTCTGTGGTCTTCACGTTCCAGATCTGGGAGAGAAAATACATGTTAGGTATTTATGAGACTAATGGTGTGTTCACACTTGGCATGTTTGGTTCGATTAAAATGAACTTCGGTGCGATTGCTGTTAGTGTGGTTCATTTGAAAAAGTGTGAACGCTGTCTCCCGAACCTTGGTTCTAAATTGCTAAACAAGCGAACAGAGACCACCTGAAAAGTGGGTCTCGGCCCACTTTCAACCGATTTCTGGTACGGTTCGATTGATATATGTACGAAACATGGAACAAAGACGTCTAAACAGACCAAAAACAGGAAGTAATTTGCCCAATACTGACTTCAAGCATACCTGGTTCTTCTCATCATAGGCGCAGATGCCCATTACAGTTCGGTACTGTCGTCGGAACAGCCCGTCAGCTGTCCTTGCAGCATATACTTGTTTGTGCGTACAACGGAGGAGTTCCTGCCGCCGTCTTGACTCCTTTATACATTTTATTAACTCTACGTTTGTTCTCAGCTGGTAAAAATACCACCATATATTCATCCAACGCGCGCACTTCGGCAGCATTGTTTTGGATGTTCGGTAAGTATAAAAAAAATATATACATCATAAAAGCTTTCCAATCAGGTCATGATTTTTCCCTGATGCCTTTGGTTTTGTATCGTTAGGTCCAGTGTTAAAAATGCCAGTGTGAACACTAAACAAACCAGGACTAAATGTATAATTTTAATTTTTGGTCTGGACCATGAGGACGAAGAGAACCGAACTACAAGTGTGAATACACCCTGAAACTAGACTTGAAATGACTTCTGAAAAACTATTATGTGGTTTAATCAACATTAAAAGTTTAGTGTCTTTAGTGATTTATTGCCTAGAGTATTAAAAATTAATCTCCATTGATTTAATACCGCATTAATATTCGTACCTTCACAGTTCCGTCGGAAGAGGCGCTAATGACGTGATGGCCGTCAGGAGTAAGAGTGGCTTCGTTCACAAATGAAGAATGACCTCTGAACTCCTTCAAACACTTGCCTGATTTCAGCCCATGAATCCTGTTGAGAAACAAATGTCATATAGTTCATTTTACTGTTTTTGCAGGAGCTGAGAACATCGATGAGTGGAGCTCACCTGATGGTCTGGTCGAATGAGGCAGAGAGAATCTGAGTGCTGTCTTTACTGAAGCTGAGGCAGGTGACGCCTTTACTGTGAGCACGCTCATACCGCCGCAGACACTGACCGCTCTGGATCTTCCACACCTGAATCACACAAGCCAGAAAATATCATCAATATCACAGCCCTTAAGCACTTCAGTTTCAGATATTTGTTTGGTTGCATGTATGAGACCTTAATTTTGCCGTCCTGAGCTCCTGTGGCCAACATCTCAGTGTCTCGACTGAAAGACATGCACAGCACGGCGTCATCCATCATCATGAAGTTATCCTGCGCCTGATACTTCAGATCCTACACAACACACATCAGTGCATTAATATACTCTACCAAGACACACACAGGTTGAAGTGTATGGTTACACTGCAAACACATAAATATGTCTTAGTGATGTAGCTATGCTTAGAGGTAATGACCTTTCTGATTTTTCCAGTAGTGAAGTTCCAAACTTCGATAAATCCATCAACAGATCCAGTAACCATATACTGACCATCAGGAGAGAAGCGCGAGCACTCAACGTGAGACTTCTGCCCAAACTGTAAACACAAACCCGCACATGTTAGTAACAATTCTTTGGCCCATCTCATTTTGCTACAGAGGAGTGATGCTTCTCTTTCTTGTACCTTGATGTGTCTGTTCAGCTGTGTGGGGAATCGCTCTTCCTCTACGTCCTTCACAGCTGCCTTACCTCTGAACAAATCAATGGTCATACCAGGAGGCAGAAGACCCTGATGCTGCTGCCACTTCAGAGACTTTAGAAAGAGACCGAAACAGACCATCAAATATATCAAACTTACAGACAGGAAAATGAAGAGACTAACAATTAAGTGTGATTGTACAAGGTTATCAAAACCTCCATTTCCATAACTGGGTTCAGGAAATGTTTTGCTCACCTGTCCGAGCAGGGCCATGAGACGTGAGGGTGGCACCACGCTGACCTCACCAGCAAGAGCCTGAGCAATAGCTGCTCTACGCTTTTCCTTACTGCTGCCATCAGGGTAGGCCTGTTAACAAAAATAAAAAATTAAAGTATAGCAGGAAAACAAATGTGCTGATTGTTAAGGGAGGACTGCATGGAAAGATGCAAAACAGACCACATTATGGAATGTTTCTGTCAGTAGTATGTTAAATTGGTGTCACATGACCTCATCAAATTACATTCTTTCGAGCGCATTTTGGTAATATAAACAGTTATTGTGTGTTATTTGGTGGTGCGAACGGCCAGACACATCGGAGGTGAGTTTCCCTCTCTCCAGGACATCTATACAAGGCGGGGTGTGAAAAAAAGCTCAGAGGGTCATCAGAGACTCCAGCCACCCGAGTCATGGGCTGCTCTCACTGCTAAAATCAGGCAGGCGGTATCACAGCATCAGGACCCGCACCAGCCGACTACATGACAGCTTCTTCCCACAAGCAATCAGACTTTTGAACACTTGATCTCTCATAATACATATAACAGCACTGCACTTTATTAGCCTCAGACTGGACTCACATTTTATACTTCAATTAATAACACACTGGCAACTGACTATCAACCGACAGCTGAATGTCAACACAAGACTTCATGGGGGGGTTATTGTATACAGTCTACATATTTTGTGTATACTGTATATTATTTGGTGTATATTGTGTTGTGTAAAGATGTGTAAACTGTGTGGTGTGAAAATCAGATGTTTATTGTAATTGTCAAACTGCTATGTTGCTTGGAACTGCACCCAAGTCTTACACCCATGGGAATGGGAGATTGGCGTGGACGACGCATTTATTTATTTTTTGGCAAAATATTCTCAAACTGAATGGATAATATTTTTACTAGGGTTGGTATGAAGAGTGACACTGTAATGCATATTTATCTGTAGTTTTTTGAAAAATTAATTGTTAGAATTTAATTTAATAGTGATTACACATCTAATAACATTAGCGTAAATGTAAAGAGCTGTTTATAATGTCTCATAACACACTAATTTTGATGCTGTGAACCGTTTATTTACCATCACATTTACTATGACTTGAAAAATATATAAACAAATTAGCATTTAGTTTTTAGCTTTAATTTACTTTAGAGCAAATGTAGGTGTTGCAGATGTTATTATGTTCATTTAGGAATGAGGACTGACAAATTTTAATCCATAACATGCTCTTCTCTAGATATATAAATAAAATACAAAATCAACATGTATCCTCTTTCTGAGTAACTTGTTTTTGGAATATTTTATAAAACCTTGCTTAAAAGTACTGAAACACACATTAAACTCATAGGCTGTCATTGGAAAATAACAAACGTGTGTCAAGAGTAATGATGGCAGGCCAACATTTGCCAAGACAGGATTGGTCAGGAGCACTTTCAAGGCAAGGATCAGCGAAGGGTCAATTCCATGGAAATGTCAACTGCATCATGGAAAAATAAAAAGTTACCCAAGGAACAAAATGCCCTTTTAAGTTCTAATGTGGTCTATGGACAATGCCATACACACCACAAGAGGGCGCTGCTTGCTTCTACAACACTGAAAGAATCGCTGACCAAAGCGCTGTCTGCGGTCCGTTTTTCAGCTCTCAGTAATCGCGCAAGAATATATATATTGGGATTTCAGTCTTAACTCGATCAATTGTGTAGCATTAATGCATACCATGCCAATGTCTAAGTCAAAGTTTGCTGGTTTCAAAGTGTTTTGGATGTTTTTACCTCATAAGACACAGGTAAGTGGCACTTTCGTGTCTGTAACAATGGTTTTATCTCATAAATGTGAGAACGATAATTAAATCTTACATGTTCTAAGGACTACCAACTCCTCTACGTTCTGTGGCTATCATTAGTTCTAGATTGTAAAAACTCTGTCAATTTAAATGCGCAAAGTGTGATAATGAATTATAAACAACCCTTAATTTTTTCATATTGGCGTTTTAATGCATAAAACCGATTTGCAGATGTTTTTAATTTGATGAATAATTGGCTGATAAATATCCATGGCTAATTCATTGGTGCATCCCTAACCAATAATTAAGCTTTCAATAGTTAAAATTAGTCAAAGACCAATATGGATTTTTCAATGGCTGATACAGATATCTTGAGCAGGATGGCTAATATAAATGTCGATAAACATAATGCAATTTAATAACAGCAAATCAGATGTACACAAAATGTCCAAAGTGAAACAAACACTTTATTCAATATTTACTAAAATTCACTTAAACTTGAAAATGAAAAAACTTTTTAAGAAAGTGTTGACTATCCGTCTGCAAATCTATTGATAGATTTTGACCACAAGAGAAAATAAACAAAATGGCCAAATATCCGCCTGGCCAATATATCGGTCTATCACTAGTAAATGCCAATTTTTTATATCAGAAATGGAATTAAAACAGGTAAAAATTATAATTTTTATATCTCTAATTTGTTAAAGTGGCAAAGTTAATTTCATACATCTGTGTTTTTGTTGTAACTAGTAAAAACACCTATTAAGACTCTAAGACAATTTTAAGTACTCTTCAATTTATTGACATTTGAAACCAGTTTTCAGTGAAAACTAAATTACCGATATGAAAAATGTATATTTTCACTAGTTGTAATTCAGTTGTCGATATTAGGAATGGACATTTGAACCGGTAAAACATGTAATTATCGATATTATTTTTACACTATTAAGTAGTACATAGCTGATAATATGCATTAGAGGTAGACTGATTTATCAGATTTATCTATTTTACATATTGATTGGTGCCAATAGTTGCCAGGCTTGTTTAAAAGTCCATCGTTCTTATCTTATAAAAATCTATTTTTTTTTCTTTATCTGCTTATTATTGGAATTTTGGTCATTTTGGACTCTTGATATCTGTCTCCATCATAGAAAGGAAAGAATAACATTTGTTTTAACAGTCTTTAAATCAATTTTAAAAACTATCATGTGAATAATCGATTATCACCCTTTTGTACCACCTTAGTGGTATCAGTATCAGCTAAATCAATTATCGGTCGACCTCTAATATGCATACATGGATGCATATATAGAAACATTACAGAAAATGCCCATGTTGAGCACAGTATACATACTATAAACAGTAATGTGCAAAAGTTTAAGCACATAAGAAATTTCACAAAAGTATTTGTCTTAAGATGGTTATTAATATCTTCAGCTTTAGTGTGTCAATAGGAAATATAAATGTTAAGACGCACAAAACATTACTTTTGCATATAGAAAACATTAGAATAGAAGAACAGGGAGCCCTGCAACAGATGGCATTGACCCCACAGAGTCCCCCCACTGAACATCATATCAGTCTGAGATTACATAAAGGGACAGAAACATCTGAGACAGCCTAAATAGATTGAAGAACTGTGACGAATTCTCCAAGAAGTTTGGAACATTCTATCTGCCAACAACAAAGAAAAACTGTGTCCGGGTGTATCTAGGAGAACTGGTGCTGTTTTAAAGGCAAAGGTGGTAACACCAAATATTGATTTAAATGTATGTTTACTGGACATTCTATGACATTAACCCTCTGGGGTCTGAGGGTATTTAGGGCCATGGAGAAGTTTTGACATGCCTTAACATTTGTGTTTTTTTTCAGTTGCTTAAAAACACATTAATGGCTAAAGTCTGATTACACTGTATTCAGCACAAACTGGGCTACAATAATATGTGAGCAACATCTGTGTACATGTTTGTATTTTTGAGAAAATAATGTTTATGCATGGTTTTTGAAAAAACAAAAATTTTAAGTCATTGAAATGAGGCCATATAACACATACTAAACGTTTGTCCACAAGACTTTTGAGAACTGGGTCTTGTAGCCTAAAGTTTTTGCTACAAAATTATATGAAAACCATCCTGATCACTCATTCACACAAAACAATATAGTAATTGAACTTTTGTAAGACACTTTTAGTGTTAGAAAGGCAATATGCGAGGAGGCGTGATCTATCATGAATATTTAGGTAATTCACACCTGAGATGACAAAAGACCCCTCCCCTGGGCCCATCATTGAGGAATGTGACAGAAAGAGAATGAATGTGAGGAGACTTAATGATCAAAATCAAGTTTTAAGTTAAAAGAAGTAATATGACTATATATTTTCTTTACATAAAGACTTTCCTTAATTTTAGACCTACACTACCGTTTAAAAGAAGTCTCTTCTGCTCACCAAGATTGCATTTATTTGATTCAAAATACAGTAAAAACAGTGATATTTTGAACTATTTTTACAATTTAAAAGAAAAGTTTTCTATTTGAATATATTGTAAAATGCAATTTGTGATCAAAGCTGAATTTTCAGCATTATTACTGCAGTCTTCAGTGTCACATGATCATTCAGAAATTATTAGAATATGCTGATTTTCTAATATGGGCATATTTAAAGTGCATTTTATTCATTTAACCTGAACATATATTTGCAAGCACAAGCTTTGTTGATGATAATGAGGCAGCATAAACACTAGATAAAATATAATCTAAACATTCATATTATTTTTATATCATGTTACATATCATATTTATATCATACAGCATACAAATACCTGCTTTAGCTGAAACAACATTTACATGTAACAAAAACTTGCTTATTAGGACATATTTCAAATTTCAATACTCTGAATCCTGGCTGGCAAGTCTGGAAACAGTCCCACTAGTAAAATATGTACACATTTACATAAAAATGACTTGCTCGTCCGAAATTGTATCCTCGGCTGGATCAAGTCTCTCTTCAAAATACAAACGTTCATCGGAGTCCCGCTCTTCTTCTGAGGAAAATTGTAACTCTTTGTCACTATCCAAGAGTTTTCTCACTTGTGTATCATGCTGTCTTTCAAACGCGCAGAAAAATTAACAAACCTGTTGTTTTTAAGACACAGTCGGGGCGTTTACCATTTGCATTGATCGTCTTAGCACATTAGCGTATGAATGGCACGCTCTGCTGGTGGGTGGGATCACATTAGAGATAATTTGCTGAGCCAGGAGAAACTGTACATCATACAGACTGTTTCATACAGATTACATTGCAAGAGAATATCCGTTTTAAATTTGAATTGTTTTATTTAAAAGTAGACTTTTTAAGCTTTCTTTAGAAATATGTTTCATGTTTGTGTAATAAGTATTCTGTGACGTGTTGCTCGCAAACCCAGAGACTGCTGAAAGCTCACCCATTATATTTTCTTTATTTTACAAAAGCACAATGTTTCATTGTTATTATGAGTGTACACAAATAAAAGTAGACCCTTTATAGTCTCTAATGATGTCTTACACTTATCTGTATGCCCAAAAATGAAGGAGAATTTAATATAGTTTCCACTGTATTGACGAAAGAAATCCAGCAGGACGCTGGCGCGTCCATCGACCCAGGAGAGTTAAGTGATAAATGGAAACTATTTATGTAATTTTTTTTAAGACATCCTCACTACAGGGTTCCTACACAATTTCCATTTCAAAATTCCATACTTTTCCAGACTCAAATTTCCAGACCTCCCTACAGATTTTTCCGACCATATTTAACTTGTTCTGATAAATTGTTTTAAAATTCAACTGCTAACAAGTATGTTACATTCTAAAGATTTATTATTGCCGTTTTTGCCTTTTATTAGGATAGGAAAAGTCCACCATGTGGAAAAATTGTAGCTACTGTTGCTCGTACAACTCAATTAACACCAAACCCAGTCAAGTTCAAAGCACAGCATTTTATTAAAACTGCAATGCTAAAAAAGTGCAATATTATTCATTTTTGTAATTTTGTACATTTAAATAACTGTAAACCCCTACAGAAACAGAAGGGATGTTCATGTACAATTAACCAGAAAATTTGAAAATAGAGCTAAAGTCAATTGACAATGCTTAATTGGCTGTTAGGTACAGCAAACTTGTAAAGACTGTTTAACCTATAGGCTAATAATAAATAAAATATTTAGAAATCCTACATTAAAATAATGTAGTTTGTGACCTTAACGAACAAAATGCTAAATCAGTCACAAAAAATTTAAAGGGTTAATTTACCCCAAAATTTAATTTCTATCATCATTTATTTACCCTCATGTCATTCTTTGTCAAGAAGTCTCATGTCAAGACTTTTGTTTATCTTGGAAACACACATGAAGATATTTAATAAGGGACTGAAATTAATTTGTGTTAATATAAGAAATTCTTATGGTTTTGAAAGACATGGGGGTGAATAAATGATGACGAATTTTCATTTTGGGGTGACCTATCCCTTTAAGAACTCCGCCATTGACTCTGTTTTATCCTCAAACCCAACTTGCTTTCTCAAACTACAAAGTGCTGTGTTAACCACTGTTGAACTGTGGAAAGGAAGGAACACACAGGTCTCGGCTTTACTGCCATAGCTAGGCTACAAGTTTCATCCATGAATGAATTAGCCGGTATGAACAAATCATTTTAATGGAGGTTTTAGTTTCATATTTAAAAGTATTTTTTTCCAACATTTCATATTTCTGTATTCTAAATATATTATATTTAAACTATTAAACACATAACATTATTTGTGAAATTGCAGTGTAACTGTATTCAACTGTATGTAATTTGATTTTTTATAGTCCTAAATTGTTAATGTAGTTAAAAGATGTCACTGATAACTTTTTTTAAACAATGAAAAGATACGCACTCCAGTATAATAATGTTTGCTACACTATACAATTATTTATTCATTTATTAGAAAGCCTTGTTAGACATTGTTGTTGTCCATCAAAGTCCTCCAAGTATTCAACCACATTATAGAATTATTTTTTTCAGGATTAACGTTAGATTTAATAGCTTACTGTCGTACAGTCACCTGTAAATAGTTATTCTCTCTACAGATCCACTCACGTTTACAACATGCATTGGTTCTCTCAAACTGACAACATGCTTGAATGATAAGCAAGCTAAAACGCGTTATAACCTCCATATATTCACCTCTGACACATCGGATTGATACTATAATCCTGGTTTGAAGTTGAATTTAAATGATCATGTCATGCGCTCCCTTATCTGTTGCTGGTTTGAGTGACGCGGAGGCGCGCCCTCGTTCATTTAACGAAGGTCAAAATACAACTGTTTCGGGAAAAAGACAAACTTGTGTAATATGAATAACGTTACACGCATATTGAATTAATTCCCTCGTCATAATAGATAACTTAACAAAACACAATCTAATCTTAATGATCGCGTGCTCCCTCGATCTTTTGCTTATTTGATTGTGTGACGCGGATGCGCGTGCTCATTCAACGGCCCGGATACTAAATATCTAAGTTTTGTGAAATGGAAATACACAACTTTAATTTATAACACTGATAGACTATAAAATATAACCAGACCGATGTGACTACTGTGCTGCAGCTCCAAATACTTCATATTCCCACTAGCAATGGCCTTTATCTTCTCACCAACACTATATTCACATAATTATCTTGGTGTAGTACTGAATTATTAAGCTGACGTTAGCTTTAGATCGTCAGCTTTCTAGACTTCCTGCTAACGGTTAAGTAGTAATTAAAGTATAATGTTAGACTGACTAGTTTAAATTCTCACATTTGATCAATCGGTACATTACTGGCTTCGTGACTTGGTGTGGTCGGTCTTGGTCCCACCTTGGTCTGGGCCATAAACGTAGTGAGACTTTGTGTGGTGGATGCTGTGACCAGACGACGATGCTTTTGGCCTAGCATATGGCTTACAATTGCCGCCTCCCCCACGTTGGAGATGTCAAATGATTTGACACAAAGTTTGCAAATAGCTTTCTTTGTAAATTTTAAGTCTTTGGCTAACCAGGCTTTATATTTAGGATTGGCAAGCCAGCCCTCGGAAAACTTGCATTTTCCCATTTCGTTTACCGTGAAGTCCACACTCCAATGTAAAAATCAAGGACAAAGTTCCAGGTGTTTAGTCAAACTCAGTTTGAGTTAGGGGCGCTGTGATGGCAACTGCTGCCTAACAACGTAACAACCAATCACTGCAGTCCTAGACTCCGCAAATCAAGTGTAAAAACAATCTTTCTGGCAGCCTTATCCAAACGCCATGAAAAAGACGATTGCATATATTTATTATATACATTTAGAAATTCTGAATTTTATATTTAGAAAACGAAATAGGTACAATAGTCTGGAAACATAAATATTTTTCCATACTCTGATTTATTTTTTCCATACTTTTCCAGACCTGGAAATTAGTCAAATCAAATTCCATACTTTTCCAAACTGTGTAGGAACCCTGTCACTATGCAACATTTTTCACAAGTGCCTAAAACGTTTCACAGAACTGTAAGTAGCAGCAATTGTGACAGTAGTATGGCAGTATGTTTTACCAAACACAGCCTTAAGTAATTTGTGAATCCTCGAATGGCTACTTTATTATATACACTGCTTGGCTTTTAAAGGCAGTATGTTTAAAAACGAAACTGCTAGTTTTTGTGAATTTCATTTCAGAGCCCTTACCTCTCTGGGATCAAAATATGAGCGAGCCAGGAGATTTTCAAGGTGGATGTATCGCTCAGGTTGTGTTTGTTTCAGCATGATCATGGGGTCCGTCTGTCTCAACAATGATCTGGCAGCTCCCAACTCTCTCAGCTCGATCAGCTCAAGAACAACCTGCAAAACACCACAACAACACTTATCACCCATCCCATTATTTGCAGATCAGTACAGAAAAATTGCCAGTGTGCAATGAGCTTAATCATTACAACAATCATCACACCCTGATTATTTCTGCATCTCACCTGTTCATAAAGGTCAATGAGGGTCTTGTCTGGGAGTTTGAGGGATTGTATAGCCTGCAGTACAGTGTCCCAGTGACCGCTGTTGATGTCAGCCACAAAACTCTCAATACTGTCCACTGTGTTGAGCGACACCGTCGTCTCCTCCTGGAGTGTTGCTAAAGCCCGATGCAAGCTGTTTTCCTTCAGGTACTGCATGATCAGACGGATCACGCTGGAGAAGCAGAACAAAGACAAATCATTGAGAAAGTGTAAGGTTCTCAGTTAGTATTTATGACACCGTGGTGAAAGAAAATATTTTTAAAAACTAAATTAAAGTTTAAAGTTTTTGTCTGCAAAGTCAAAAGCAATGCTTGCACTCATATGTGATGGTCTAATTATAACACTAAATATAATTATAATACTCTAAAATGTATATAAAGCAGCAAGCAGTCTAGGCATCTATGCCCCTGTCACAGACTGCTTAGCTTGCAGAGATGTGATCTTTGCAATTCATATAAATCATATTAACCCTTGTGCGACCTTCGGGACATTTTGTATTTTTCATTTTTGTTTTTTCAACAATGCCAAAAGCATACATTTTGCGAAAGGTGTGCATTTTTGGGGGAATTTTGAGATTTCAACCCCAGTTCCTAAAATACATCTATAATACACTGTGTACACAACCTATTTTCACTACAAAAATGTCTCAGTGAAACCCATTAAAACTGCAATATTTGATCCCAGTGCTATTGAAGAATAAAATCATGAATTCTATGGTATTATGCTTTCACTCAATGGCTTCAAAAAGTACATTTTGTATAATTCCGACCAGATGGCGCCATTTTCTCATGTTTAGCCTATGGAGCAAATACATGCTTTTTTCCACTGCAGGCCAGTTGAATAAATGATACAGCTAAAATTGTATGGGTGTGTTGGTATGGATGTCAGAGCGTGTTTTGAGAAATGTGTGTGTGTTTGTAAAAATAACAGTGGACTCATGTACACAGACTGGCATTTAAAGGGTTAAAATGCTAAAATTAATGAATATTTGATAGTTATGATCAGGGATGATGTTGGTTAAAAAAATCTAAGTCAGTGAAAGTGGAAAATAATATGAATATATAATGTTTTTAAGGCAGTTAAAAAAAGTTGATGCAGATATTTTTGTCGTCTACGGTTGTTTAAAAAAAAAAAAAAAATATTAACTGACATTGCACAAACAATAATAATGCACCAAAATAAATTTTTGTTGCTAATCACTGACACATACCAGACGGTTATAATAATAATAAAAAAAAATAGCATTTAGTATATGAAAATTCCTTTTTTTTTTTTCATAAAAAAACAACAGTGGCATTATATAAACAAATTGGCATTTAAATAGCGTGATCATGGGCATGTAGGAATATTTTGTAGTTATGATAAGGACTGATGTTGGTTAAAACGATTAACTCATTGAAAGTGGACAAATATATAAAAATAATTATAACTGCTGTATTTTGACGCGGACATTTTTGTCTTCTAAGGACCCCCGAGTTACTTTTATTTATTGACGCACAAGGATTAAGAACCTGTAATCTTTTCCGATGTTTAATTTATTTGTAATTATACAAAACAGATGGAGAGATCTTGATCTACTATGATCAACTTTACATATTAAGACAAACAGCACACTAATTTACATAAAGAATCACAAATGACCTAGATATGATTAGGAAAATAAAGAAATATATGTAATGTCTAAACTGAGCAAAACGTAAATACCCCCTCAATGCTAACACAGTTAGCCAGTTAGCCCCTTGAAGGCCTAAAACAGCACAAACACAGCCTGCACAAACTAAAGTGCAAGTTCAAATCACATTCTTATTCGTGCATATGATGACTTAATATATTTAAAAAATGCGATTTACTTACTCTGCTGATTCTATTTCAATAGACATTGCTGAAATATGCTAAAACAGCGGTGCAGCGAGAAACTGGAGAGACCCCACGACAGGAACAACACGCGTGTCTTCTTCGACTACTCTGAATGTAACTTGTAAAATGGAACAACAGTGACACACAGCGGCCTGTAACAGCACTCACAACTACAGACTGACACTGGACACGTCACACCAAGCTTAAGAACATGAATTAGAATTCAGTAGTCCATTAGTTCCACATATTAGAAGATGATGATTTAATTTAATTATCCTATCATAATCTATAATAAAATGGATCTTCACAAATGGAAATTTTCTAATGAAAAATAAAAGTTTATAATGCTATTGTGTGAACTCAAGCAGTAAATTAACAGCATCAGATAATCTTTTAGATAAAAACAGCAACCAAAACTCTGAATTTTACAATGTATTAATGTGATTTATTCCTTTGTATTTTTTCTTATCCTATTTTCACTACACCCTGTTTGTTTATTTATTGGATAATAGCCTATTATTGTTCCTTAAAAATATATATCTTCAGACTTATTTCTATGTTGGATGTTGTTATTATTTAAGCAATGTGACGAGGAGAGTGTGGCTGGGCTGTGCTGATGCACGGCCGGTGCTAAATCAGCTGAGCAGTGGGAGAGGAAGATAAATGGGAGCCGGAGGCACCAGTTTGAGAGAGAGAGAGAGCGACGACACGGCCACGTTGCTTGTGTCTTTGTTTGTTTATGTTTGTTTTAAGTTTGACATTAAAACTTTATGTTTACTGT
The DNA here is from genome assembly GCA_032164185.1 of Moxostoma hubbsi. Lineage (NCBI taxonomy): Eukaryota > Metazoa > Chordata > Actinopteri > Cypriniformes > Catostomidae > Moxostoma > Moxostoma hubbsi. The sequence continues at coordinate 34,737,691 of JAVLUX010000016.1, read as the reverse complement.
TCAGCTGGTTCCCGCCTCCTTGCCCATCCTTTACTGTTACAATGGTGACAAAACCTGGGAGGGAGGAGGGATGCGCTGTCGTGGAGTCCTCGCCACTGCCTGGGGAGCAGCTGCGGCCGTCTGCCTGGGGACAGAGGGGTCACTGCCGGCCACCGGGAGCCGGAAGAACCTCTGCCGTCTGCCGAGAAGGGGAGGAGCAGTTCCGTCCACCAGGGGCAGGAGAACTCGCTGCCGTCTACTGGGGGAGGAGTGAGCTGGCATCCACCAGAGGGCGGAGGAGCAGTTGAGGACTGGGTGACAGTGGATCCGGGAGCCGGAGATCAAGTTCTCTCTCCTCTCTCCCTGTGTGTCTCCACTCACTCTTTCCCTCTCCCCACACCTCACCTTGTCTCTCCCCCAGGTTCACAAGAGGTGGGGTGGTCCACCGGCTGACAGAAAGACTGGAAGGGCAGCGTCTCCCCTCCTGAGATGGGGGGTGAGTTGGTTATACCGGTGTCACTCCAGCCTGAATAGGTCAGGGGAGGAGTGTGATGAGGAGGAGGGCGTGGCCGGGCCGTGAGGGTACAAGAAGAGCGGGAGAGCGAGATAAAGGGGAGCCAGAGGCACCAGTTTGAGAGGGAGAGACGCACGAGGCCACATTGCATGTGTTTCTGTGTTTGTTTATATTTGTTAAGTTTGGCATAAACATTTTGTTTACTGTTCAGCCGGTTCCTGCCTACTCCTTGCCCATCTTTATCTGTTACAGAATTATGATTGACAATACAAATTGTGAAAAACAGATGCAATTTAATTCACAATTCTACAGGCCTGTAGCATCAAGATATTGTTGCTACATAAATATTACTTTATCTTGTAAAACTTTATGAAAGTATGATCTAAATGCAATGTGTCATGCAAAATGATTTGCTATACAACTTTTAACAGAATCATCTGTTATAGATGTCTCAGTGTAATTAATAAACTGGTGATTAAAAGTGCTTTTAATTCTCTAGCTCTTCAGGAGCAATCCTAGATTCAATGTGCAGTACAGTTTGTTACACACCTGCCATTAATTTGATGTAGGATAGACTGGGGCTAACTGTCACATTGGGATGTTGTCAAAAGGGTTGTACACCACTAATAGACCACATAAACGTTAATTAAGGAGTTAGAACTCTACTGGCACTAAAGCATTAACGGTAGCTGCATTTTATAATCATGAACTGTCAAAATAAAATGACTAGAGGCAGAGACTATTAGAAAGACTTTGCTGGAGCGTATTTTAAGTCTAGCTAAAACAGAACAAACAAGATATGTGAAAATAAACAATGAGGTGTCCTTACTGGATCCTTTATTAGCCAGATGTGCCTAATGAAATGTCAGAGTGGAAGTAATTAATGCTGTTCTATATTTGTCCTGATTTGTTGCATTATCTCTTTGATTAATTAATTAATTAATCCAAATATATCAGAAAATATTCGATTCTATTTTCTGATTTTCAAAATGTTTCATAATTCAGGCATTTTGTAGATCCATTTGTGATAGATACTTCCCAGGTCGCTGCAGACCCGAGGTTCATAAAAATGTTTGGCGAAACACCGTTGCATTTAAGGCTTATGACCATTTCTGTTAGCAAAAAGACGGCTTGTTGTGACAACTATAGTGGAATAGAAAGTGTGACATCTCGCCTATATTCTCATTTGTATTTATTTTGACACTTAAATGCCATTACCACAATATTTGACATACACATCTCAATTTGTCCTTTTTATATGTTAAAAAAAGTTAAATTAAACATCAATCCAATACATGCTGTTTAATCTTATTAGCCTAGCATAGTCTAAATTAGTCTGGAGTAGGAGTCCTCTTTCTCAAAACGGGCAGTATTGATAATAAGCACGTGAGAAATCCTGCTGTGATTGCATTTTTTTATTCCAGCCTCTGCCTCGGGACAGTGTGCCATTATAATTCGTATCACAATTTGCCTGAATTACGACGTTTTTCCCAGTTCTGACTGACGCGCGCATGTAATTACCTGCAGTTCCGAGTGTCACTGAAGGGGGCGCCAGAAGACGCGTTTTATTCCAGCGCGCCCTGCGAGTGAAGGACTCTCAAGGGTAAAGCATTTAATGCTGCATCAATCTCTCATGCTGTTGTTTTAGGAGTGCACACCGAAGAGCATTTTACTGTGTGTAAAAACACCTAACTGCTGTTAATCTAATTACCCACCACAAAATTGCATTTATATATCCTATATAGCTATTAATTTCAGAAATTTGGGCCTACCACAATTGGGCCTTTCTTACATATTACTATTTATATGCTTGCCATTAAACACAGGCACTGAAAGTAACATGACTGTGACATTTTGCAAATAGTAACAATACCTCACTACCTGTTTTGAGTCCTTTACGAACTAGTCGATAGGTGTTGCGTCATAAAGATTGTGTGCCACATAAGGGAATTTTGTATTGTGCTAGTCAGTATTACAACATTAGAAGTTTTGTACACATACTGCACACTAACTATCAGCCTATAGATTGCTGGGAACAGCCCCACCACTCACAGGCTGAGAAGAGAGTGGGGTGGCGATGAATTGTTGAATGCAGACTTTTACATTACTGAGGGCTATTGGCAAGTGCATTATTTCCATAGTTCATTAAGGAACCAAGTGAGTTAAATCTGACTTTGTATATACTTCTTAGAAAAAAGAAAAAAAAACTAGCATGGCTTATTGCCTCCATAAAACTGTTTATGTTTAATAGAGGAGCTTGATAAAGTCATGAATCAGTATTAGGCCTACTATTGCTCATACTTATTTAAACTCTGATCGCTCAGAATTAAACTTCTGCACATAACCCTTGTTAAGGTTTTATAAAGGGGTTAATTAATGACTTATAATTAATTTACAAATGCATTATAAACCATTGATATGCAGTTATAACATTTATTCAACATTAGTAACCTATGAAAATGTTCCTTAATGTAAAGTGGACACATTTGTTAAGGAGTTGCCAGCATTAGAAAACTGTACATAAAGTCCAGTATGCTTTAATGGTCATCAGGTTTTATTATATGATATGATGGTGTGAATATGCATGAAGACCTGAAAAGTGATTTGCAAAGGAATTTAGGTAACTAGGACTAGTTGAATTGGGACAGCACTCAGAATAGTACCATTCTTTTGACATCAACGTGACAAGAAAAGTGAAAACGTGGGTCAAGACATTAAAGGAATGAATATAAACAGAAAGTGGATTGTAGCAAAATGCCTTAATCCATCCTTTTTGGATGTTTACAGGCTTTTTCCCTCCAGAACTGAAAACTGCGGCTGTCAATCCAGTTTTAAAAACGTTTGGCTTACACCCCACTGATCTTAAAATTTACCGCCCTATTTCGAATCTTCCTTTTTTGTCTAAAGTTATGGAGAAAGTGGTTGCATCTCAACTTCTGTCCTATTTGGCCACACACAATCTCTTTGAATGTTTTCAATCTGGTTTTCGTCCTCTACACAGCACTCAGACCGCACTCAAAGTTGTTAATGATCTACTGATGGCTGTAGACTCTGGAGCCATCACTTTGCTAGTTCTTTTAGACATCAGTTCTGCTTTTGACACAATCTCTTATAGCATACTCATCGTTAGGCTCTCTGCAATTGGCATCTCAGGCACTGCTCTGTCCTGGTTCATCTCTTAACTCTCTGGCCTCCAACACTACATTTGTATTCGTCAGTATAAATCAAATTCTGTCAATGTTTCTCAAGGTGTCCCCCAGGGTTCTGTATTTGGTCCTTTGCTCTTCATCACCTATATGCTTCCATTAGGTCACATTATTCACAATCATGGCCACAACTTTCACTGCTATGCTGATGACACTTAACTTTATTTCAGCTCTAAGCACACTGCCCCATTCCCCACAAGCTCCCTCTCTGAATGTATTAAAGACATCAACTCATGGATGATCAGAAACTTTCTAAAACTCAACACTGATAAAACTGACGTACTGATAGTTGGGTCTCCAAGTGTTTAATCACGTCTCCCTTATCAGTTGGTCGATATTAATGGTGTCCTGGTCCAACCCGGTATCACGCCGAGGCGTGAAATAGACACGCCGGTCCACTCGGCGTGATATCGGGTTGCCTGGTCAGACCATCCACTATTGTTCGTAATCTTGGCATTATCATTGACCCCAGACTCTCTTTCCACGCTCGCATCTCCTCTTTCACAAAAACTGCTTTCTATCATCTACATAACATTGCACGACTACGCCCCATTCTTAGCACCAAAGATGCAGAAACACTTGTTCACGCCTTTATAAATTCTAGACTTGACTATTGTAATGCCCTCTTTTCTGGCCTCCCGACTAAAGCAATAAACAAACTGCAGTATATCCAGAATTCAGCAGCTAGGTTTCTCACCTACTTGAAGAAATCCTCTCACATCACTCACATACTTTGTAGGCTACACTGGCTACCTGTCTCCTATCATATCTAATACAATATTCTCCTTACAACATTCAAAGCTTTACATGGTCTTGCCCCTCATACATCACTGACCTCGTACAATGCTATACCCCACTACGCTCAATCAGGTCAACTGATTTGGGCCTGTTATTCATTCCATGTTGCAAGCTGACCTCACTAGGTGGTAGGGCTTTTCGCACATTTGCCCCTTCGCTTTGGAACTCTATCCCTCAGTGTCTCCGTGATCACACCTCCATACATGATTTCAAAATCAATCTGAAAACATAACTCTTTGACCTATGCGTCACTGACTCTCATCCTGTAAAGCGACCATGAGTTTGAAGAAAGGCGCTATATAAAATAAACGTATTATTATTATTAATATTATTTTTATCTCACTGTACAACCCGATATCACGCCGAGGCGTGAAATAGACACGCCGGTCCACTCGCGGATGCGTGTCGGTGTCACGCTTTGCCTCCTCCAGGCGTGTACATGACACGCGCGCGTCTATGTAGAATACCGGCAGGGGGCGATCGTTTCCTCAACGCCAACAACTCTCCGCGCACCAAAGAGGAAGCGATACCGTTGTCGTCGCGTTGCACGTTCGTGCGGGCGGGATGCCGGCCAATTTCGCCGGTTACTTTCACTTGTGACCATATGTGACAAATAAAGGTTCATTATAGTGCTGCTTTCATGAAGAAATCCTAACGTTGCTGTAGCCTAACGTTGTTATATGTGTGTGTGTGTGTGTGTGTGTGTGGGCTGTCGAGTATCTTGTGCTGATGTAAATAAATACATAAATATATATATATATATATATATATATATATATATATATATACATATATATATATATATATATATATATACATATATATATATATATATATATACATATATATATTTATTTAAAAAGTGTATTTATATACAAAAATATATATCCTGCTAACCGGAACTGGAGAACGCGATGTATCGCTTCCTCTTTGGTGCGCGGAGAGTTGTTGGCGTCGAGGAAACGATCGCCCCCTGCCGGTATTCTACGTAGACGCGCGCGTGTCATGTACACGCCTGGAGGAGGCAAAGCGTGAAATAGACACGCATCCGCGAGTGGACCGGCGTGTCTATTTCACGCCTCGGCGTGATACCGGGTTGCACTGTAATAGTAAAATTTTTTGCGCATTTTGACATAAATCATGAATAGGCCATTTTCTATTTTGATTAATGAAAATGTAATTGTATTAATTAAGCATTTATAACATGTAAGTTAAAATGGCTTACTGTTTGGCAAGCATTGCATAAATGTTGGCCCTTTTATTCATGTTGTTTATGTTCAACTGCATATTATTGTTTTACAATGCATTTATAAATGACTTATTAGTCATCATTGAACCTCTTTTTAAACCCTTTACAAAGGGTACATTAATGTAAAGTGTCTCCGAGGCAAGGCATTGATACTGTTGCATTTGTTAAACAAGTTCTTTTGTTGTTATTTTATACTGTATAAACTATATTTCTGTTAGCCAAATGGTTTATTGTGACAACTATGGAGTGGAGTAAAAAGCATGACAGCTAGTTTGCCTGATGTCCTCATTCTTCATTATTTTGTGCATATAAATCTCATGACCGGAATATTAAACACTCACATTTGGTTAAGGAAAATCTGAAAATCTAGTTTTCTTTAAAGGACTGAAACATCAAGGCATCTTATTTTTAAACAGCTTATTTTAGAATGGGAATCTGTTTGTATGCAAGTGATAAAACGGCTGTCTTTCTGTCTGAAAGAGAGAGAGAGAAAGAGAGAGAGAGAGAGAGAGAGAGAGAGAGAGAGAGAGAGAATAAAGGTACTGATCGTAAAGTACAAGCCGTATTTTGTCATACTTTTTCATCTCACATGTAAATGCTTTGTTTATATCTGGATATTGCCCAATGTTATTTAATTTTTTTTTGTAAGTGCTTGTGAATGTTTGATCATTTTGTTCTCATCGCTGTGCGATCTGAACTCTGCAATTACAATTTACTGCACCATGCTGTTCTGATTTAATGCTTGAAAACATTGTTTTAAGGTAATAGCTTTTGTAATTTAGCTTTAGCTTTTAACCCCATACAGGGCTGTAAGTGAGTTTAGTGGCTATAACGACCAACAATATTTGATTATAGGCCATTGAATCTGTCCACTCAATATATCTGTAACCCTTACACCTCTGTCATGGATATTGAGTTAGTTCTCTTATAAAAACCCTGTTTATCATGGACCTGAGGCACTGGACACAGCTTATCACATTCTAACAGAATCATGGGGCATTCAGTATCCACATCAAGCACTTGAAACAAGTCAGAACCTGAGAACTAATAGGAAGAAATGTAGGAGAGATTGGGGCTTGTTGCCACACACTAGCTTTTGAGTCAACTGTACAATTACACAAATTGTTTTGCATTTTTACAATGTTTTATGTTAGATTCAAATTCTGTCTTCAAAATCCTCCTAGAATAATTTTTATAAATTCTATCCTCCAAACTAAAATTCCCATATTTTATTTTCCTATGTAACTATGTTAACTATGTAATAAAGGTAGCACATAGTGTAGCAACATGCCACCTGCTATGCTCTATAAGCTGTACTGTATGTCCTATAATGTTTTAAGCTTTGTAATGTGCTATTTAAAGGTACTATAAAGAAACCTGTATTAAAGGCACATAAATTAGCTGATGCCTTCTGGTTTTATTATACATCAGACTCAGAGGCATTGCATTTTCTTTACCAAAGAGCCTATTGATTTCCCCGAGTCTTTCACACTGCACCAGCAGAAAGACAATAATGACAAAATCCATCCTCAATGGGAACGGATGCCACCTCCTAATGGAGCACTGAACAAAGACCATCAGCCAATCTGGAGAGAAAGGGCTGAAACATCACAACACTGCAGAGAGTTGCAGGTGTTTAACTTTCAGAATAATCAAAGACCAGATGCTAATATTAATATTAAAGTCATAGTTCACTAAAACATACTAATTATGACTTTATTAGTAATAAAATTATTAATTATGACACCTGATTTCTCATAATTGCAAGTTTATTATTCTTTCATCACAATTAAATAGTATGGAAGTCAGATCCAGCCAAGAAATAACAAAAATACTTAGTAGTTATTCTGACTTTATATTTCACAATTCTTTTAAAGTTACTTCATAACTCTCAATTGTGAGATATTAAGTCACAATTTTGTAAAATAAACTATCAACTGCATAATATGAATCATAGCATTTACATTTGAGAGATATATTGTAGCTGCAATTGTGTAATATAAACTTGCAGATATAGTCACAATTAAAACTCATACTTTTAAGATATAAAGTTCAGATTGTGTGATTTAAACTCATAATTGTGAGAAATAAAGTTACAGTTGTGAGTTTGTATCTCGCAATTGTGTGATATAAATGTGCAATTTTGAGATTTAGTAGTAATTGCATGATGTAAACTTGCATGACAACTGTATAAACTAGCAATCGCAAGATAGAAATCTGCAATTGTGTGATATAAACTTGCATTTAAAATGTAAAGTCACAATTGCATTATTTAAACTTGCAATTGTGAGATATAGCAACAATTGCAAGTTTATATTAAGCAATTGCAGGAATATCTCAATTGTAAATTTATATGATATGAGATCTAGTCTCAATTGTGAAATATAAAGTTCCGATTATGTGATTTAAACTCGCAATTGCAAGAAATTAAGTTGCAATTGTGAGTTTGTCTCTCGCAATTGCGTGACATAAACTCCACATTGTGAGATATATTCACAATTGCGTGATTTAAACTTGAAATTGGAGATATAGTCACATTTGCGTGATATACAGTAAAGTTAATTGTGAGCTATAGTTAGTATAGTAAGAGATACAAACTTGCAATTGTGAGATATAGCAGCAATTACATTACATAAACTTGCAATTACGAGATATACAGTCTTAATTGTGTAGTTTAACCTCACAATTACAAGAAATAAAGTAACAAAAAAGTTTGGTGGAATTTTTATAATTGTGGAATTGTTAGAAGCTCTTGTTTTCATCTATTTAAGTATTTATTCAAATTACTGCTCCACTGTCTCTTGGTGATTGACTGAGAGCTTCCTTCATCTGTGTCACTGTAAATCTACACAGGGAAAATGGATATTTGTAAATATCAGAAATTACATTTATGGTCATTGGAATGTGTGAGAGCCAGAGATGGGTAGTAACATGCTACATTTACTTGAGTAACTTTTTGGGGAAAAAAAAGAGTAGGTTTGAAAGTGGGTACTTTTTACTCTCACTCAAGTAAATTTCTAATGATTTTTTTTACTTTTACTTCATTACAATGGGCAGCGTTCCTGTTGTTACATTACTGGGTTTCATTTTAATTAATGCATAAAATATTGAGAGATTATTGAATGGGACTTTTACGACAGAAGAAGTTCACACAGCCGCACGTGGTGTCACAGACTGTCACTCAAGCCGAGTCATCACTGCTGCAGCATCATGCTCTTCAAAGTGAAACACTTTCTACACTCTACACAGTGAAAAAGAATAGTTTTGTCAAGCAATGCCTTAATTTATCACCAAGTCTAGTGGATATTTCAAGATTAAAATTGCAGGTCCAAGCACTTTTTTAAATCAGTGCAGTAATTTATCAGTGAGCTTTGTCCCGCATGTCATGAGCAGTATTTACACATTACCCTGCGCATTTCTGCATGTGCACAACGAGGTGTGCGCGTGATAGATGTGCGTGTGTGAAGCGATCATATGGTGAAGAGAGTGTTGCTCGACTGGGGTTGGTGCCCTATGCAGGCTGTGTACTTTGCATTTAGGGAGCTGTGGTACTGTGTGCAGAACTAAAGATTTAAATGCTTTTGACACTGAAAACTGTAACTACACTGATCTAAACTAAAAACTAAAAGCTATGAAATAGCGAAAGTAGGCATTAAGAAAACGCTTTGGTTCATATTTCAGCATTATATATATATATTGTCCCTGTGTGACATTGTTCATGTTTTAACCATAATAATTACTAGAAAGGTTTCCAAACCCCTCTTCTTATTGACAAGATTGGACAAGAGTCCTTAAATGGGTAGTTAACCCAAAAATGAAAATTCTCTCATCATTTACTCACCTTCATTCCATCATAGATGTGTATAACTTTCATTCATCTGATGAACACAAATGAAGATTTTTAGAGGAATTTCTTAGCTGTTTTGTTCCATATAATGCAAGTGAATGGAGTTGTATGGATTACATTTATGATTACTTCCTGTGCTTTTTGGAGCAATACAATTTTGATATCCATTCACTTGCATTGTACTAACCTACAGACCTGAAATATTCTTCTAAAAATCTTAATTTGTGTTCTGCAGAAGAAAGGAAGACATACTTATCTGGGATGCATGAGGGTGAGTAAATGATGAGAGAATTAAAATTTTTTGTGTGGACTACCCCTTTAAAGTGATAACATAATTTAATATTCCATCATCATTTCCCTAACATCCTGTTATTCCAAACCCGTGTGACCCTATGTATTCTGTGGAACACAAAATATGTTAGACAGAATGTTTGTTACGAATGGTTACTGGATCTATGTGCAGGCTTTTATCAAAATTATGACAGTCAAACAACAAACAAGAACTAACAAAAGGAGTGCAAAAACTACAGGGTACATATATACATACATATATACAAACAAGAGCTAATAAGGGAATGGAATACAAAACGATGGAATATGAAAACGATCAGGAACAGATGGCAGTGATGAGGGCAGAGCATACTGGAAAATGTAGTCCGGGAAAACACTTCAAAACAAGAGTCCTTGAAAACATGAGGGAGACAGACTGTGACAATGTTATACACTGACGGTGTTGGTCACCATTCACTTAAAAAAAGAAAATAATATATATATATATATATACACTCACCTAAAGGATTATTAGGAACACCTGTTCAATTTCTCATTAATGCAATTATCTAATCAACCAATCACATGGCAGTTGCTTCAATGCATTTAGGGGTGTGGTCCTGGTCAAGACAATCTCCTGAACTCCAAACTGAATGTCAGAATGGGAAAGAAAGGTGATTTAAGCAATTTTGAGCGTGGCATGTTTGTTGGTGCCAGACGGGCCGGTCTGAGTATTTCACAATCTGCTCAGTTACTGGGATTTTCACACACAACCATTTCTAGGGTTACAAAGAATGGTGTGAAAAGGGAAAAACATCCAGTATGCGGCAGTCCTGTGGGTGAAAATGCCTTGTTGATGCTAGAGGTCAGAAGAGAATGGGCCGACTGATTCAAGCTGATAGAAGAGCAACTTTGACTGAAATAACCACTCGTTACAACCGAGGTATGCAGCAAAGCATTTGTGAAGCCACAACACGCACAACCTTGAGGCGGATGGGCTACAACAGCAGAAGACCCCACTGAGTACCACTCATCTCCACTACACATAGGAAAAAGAGGCTACAATTTGCAAGAGCTCACCAAAATTGGACAGTTGAAGACTGGAAAAATGTTGCCTGGTCTGATGAGTCTCGATTTCTGTTGAGACATTCAGATGGTAGAGTCAGAATTTGGCGTAAACAGAATGAGAACATGGATCCATCATGCCTTGTTACCACTGTGCAGGCTGGTGGTGGTGGTGTAATGGTGTGGGGGATGTTTTCTTGGCACACTTTAGGCCCCTTAGTGCCAATTGGGCATCGTTTAAATGCCACGGCCTACCTGAGCATTGTTTCTGACCATGTCCATCCCTTTATGGCCACCATGTACCCATCCTCTGATGGCTACTTCCAGCAGGATAATGCACCATGTCACAAAGCTCGAATCATTTCAAATTGGTTTCTTGAACATGACAATGAGTTCACAGGTCTCAACCCAATAGAGCATCTTTGGGATGTGGTGGAACGGGAGCTTCGTGCCCTGGATGTGCATCCCACAAATCTCCATCAACTGCAAGATGCTATCCTATCAATATGGGCCAACATTTCTAAAGAATGCTTTCAGCACCTTGTTGAATCAATGCCACGTAGAATTAAGGCAGTTCTGAAGGCGAAAGGGGGTCAAACACAGTATTAGTATGGTGTTCCTAATAATCCTTTAGGTGAGTGTATAAAACACATTCACTGAAAGTAAATGGTGACTCAGGCTAACATTCTGTCTAAAATCTCCTTATTGTGTTGCATGGAAGAAAAAGAGACATACAGGTTTTGAACAACATGATGATAAATGATGACAGAATTTCCATTAATAATAATAATAATAAAAAAAATTATAATTCTGTAATACAGTACATGTTAAATGTGTATTATGTAATAGAATGTAGGGAGTTAACATCCATTATGTCATTTGTGAAATGAATGATTTACTCACTACTTGAGTGTTCTTTTAATTGGATACTTCCTTACTCTTACTCAAGTAATTATTTATTTTAGCACTTTTTCTTTTACATGAGTAATTGTTTTTTTTTTTAATGTAATTGTACTTCTACTTGAGTACATTTTTTGGCTACTCTACCCACCTCTGGTGAGGGCAGCTTGGAAAGGTCAAACACCAGCATATATCATAATGTCCTGGACTCCACAAGGAATGATTCATACTATGATAATAATCATTGACCATACAGTAGTTAACTGTATCTGCATTAACACATTTTAATGTCTGTTCTCCTGCTGTGGAAAGTAAATTACCTGCTGTGTTTAAATTTAAATGCAATTTAAATCTCTCTTTAGGCTTGGGGCAATTCTTTGAGTAATTATGGTAATTACACACCGTCTGGATGTTACATAACATATTCTGCATTAAAATAAAAAAGGAATGAAAATTTCCCTTTTTATAGCCATATATGACTCTCTACAAAAGTACATTAAAAACTTCTCTTCCAACAAAATGTTGAGATTTAATTTCCTCACCAGCTGAACACAAAAGGAGATGTTAGGCAGAATGTTAGACCCAGTCACCATTCACTTTCATTGCACATTTTTTCCATGCAATGCAAATGAGTGGTGCTTGAGTCCTGAATGGCGCATTTTACACCATGCACTTAGAACATAGACTATACACTCAGCCATCTAGTGTATGCATTTTCAGTGTAGTATCATCCCAAATGGAACATAGGGTGCCTTCCATCCACTCCTATGCCCTATTCCATTCGAAGACTGTCATTCAGAACTCACTTTTTAAATAAATTCTATTGGAAATTACCTTTCAAATGACCTTACCACTTGACTACAATGATTGTTCTCCTTTTGAAGTGCCCTCCGAAGGCATTATTTATGCCGTTTGGAACACTGGCATGCGATTTGTGGCCACTAGCGTTAGCGTGTTAAACATCATCAGTTCAACACTTGTATCTCAAATAACATCAATATTCACACAGCTTGGGGTGATAGTAAAGCATTCAACATAGATATATAAGGTGCTGTATTCACTGTAGTTTCTCTGTTTGCTACATTCTCCATAATGTACAGTTGTAGAAACACAGCCAGGTAACTACGCCCAAGTTTGTTGCATTGTCATTGTTAACAAACACCTCACACTACTTAAACTACAAAATGACGTGGAATAATGCAGACATATACACAGAAAAAAAAAGTCATACAGGTTTGGAACAACATGATGATGAATAAATTAAGAATTTTCATTTTTGGGTGAACAATCCATTTTGTTCTTGCACGTTAGCAAAATATTGGCATGCTGTCATTATGTTACAATGCATTGAGTAGCTGTATCGATTAGTTCATGACTTTCTGGTGCTTTCTCACTAACATGCACTGATGACATCACAGATTATGTTTCCATGTTCCAGAAACAACAGTTCTGACTTACAGGATTGTTCCACACCAGCTCAGTCCAGAACCATTGATCTAGTCCATTGAAACTAATATTATTTTCCACTTCACCCTCTGCATTGAGTTTTGAGTTAACTTGCACTAAAGCATCACCTTTTGACATATAATGTAAATAAAACTAAATTCATGGGAATATGTATGTTATAATTCTATTTCCAAGTAACTGAAATGTCAATAAAAGGTGAAGCTTTTAATTTAATTGCATTATTACTTTAAAGCTAATAATGCAATTAAATGAGAGGTTTAAATAACAAAAGCTATCATTTATTTAATTTTTATTTTTTTATTATACATACCAAAACCATATATATGATATATGAATAAAGTCTCCTCTCACTTCATGCTTCCTGCTTATTTCATCCTTTACTTTTATTTTAAAGTTATTTTGTCTAAAGACAAATCATGGGCTTTCATGTTCATTAATTTAGTATTTTAAGTCTGCTCTTGCAGTGCTAAACACTGGCTCAAGTAAACCCAGCAATGCTTTAATTGGTATGTTCAGGAAATCACAGTGTGGGGATAATTTGTTGCTCCTCTTTTGAACCTTTGCAGACGACAGCTGCTTCTACATTCTCCTTAGAATAGACTCCACCTGACAGGGAAAATAACAGAGTCCTCCAGTCAAAGTGATTTGTTCACGGTGTATGAAACATAAACAACAGCTTTGAATGTGAGGCTAACACTCCATACTAAGCGTCACAACTTTACTTTGTGGTAAAGGTGTCAAACAAGTTTCTCTAAATCGTTGTGCAGCATAGAAAATAAAGGTTGCACTGAGTAGTCAGCTGATCGGCTAGTTGACTAATCAACAGGTCCAGGGGTTCTCAAACTGGGATCTGCAGAACATAAAAAGTGTAAAAAAAAATATTTACTGAGTAATAATTTTATATTATTATTGTTAGACTGAATGGAAATCATCATATTAATTGCAGTTTTTTATTCTGAGTGACTATTAACACCCCAGAGTAAATAGCATCTGCGACACAGCAGAGCAGTTTGCACCCCAATAGTCTGGTAGAAAAACAGAAATATATGACAAAGTAACCAACAGATGTCACTGCAGTGGCATGGGGTGTAAAGATGGTTTGTGAATGTATATTGTTTTCCTAGCGACTGTGGTTCAAATCCACCTTTTGTCCCACTCTTTTTTCCATCCGATTTCCTGTTTCCACTTAACATGCGCCCCATTGAGATCGAGAACCACTTAATCGCTACCATTAGGAGGTTACCCCATGTGACTCTACCCTCCCTAGCAATGGGCCAATTTGGTTGCTTAGGAGACCTGGCTGGAGTCACTCAGCACACCTTGTGTAGTCAGTGTTCTACCTTCCCAGGCCCCCCACTTGTTTCCACTATTTCCTTTAATACTACTTAAAATAATAGATACAAATTTATATAAATGTTGATTTCATCGCAGTGAATGTTGAGGAGTGCAGAAAAGGGTTTGATCCTGAGACGGGGTCGGTCGATCGCACTCGTTCCTGCACAAAACCACGGTTACTGTAGTAAAACCAAGGTTATTTTTTCTAAGGTAAGGTTGTGGTTAGGTTTAGGGGTAGGGGTTAATGTAGTGTGTCTGTGGGACTCTAAATAAACACAATAAACACACAACAGTGATGCAAAAACAGTATGTTAGTATTTAAATATGGGTGCAAACACTATTTGCACCGGGGTTGGGGTACAAATAATATCTGCCACTATACACACTGGGGTGTAAATAGCATATACCTTTTTTATTTTGGTACTTTCAAGAATAATTTGTATTTGTATCTTTCTAGGGAGTTTCTCCTCACTCCTCAAATCCTTAGCATAAAATAGGTCTAGTTCAAAAACCCCTTGACTAGTTGATTAGTTCAATCACTATAATATGTTGTGACTGTTTAAACTCATTATATTATTTGCTGTTGTTCCATCACAACAGCAGAAGGAAAATTTAACCCGAAGCACTTTGCATTCACAAAATGTGTTATAGATGTGGTTAGAGTTACAAGACAAAATTCTTGCAAACCGCCCTGAAAACAAATCAAGTGTCTTGCAGAGGTTGCCAGAATCTATAATTCAGTGGAACATGTTTTTGCACCTTCATGACCAGACTGATTACCCTGTGAAATCAGTAAAAGTATTTCAAAAGTATGCTGCTAAAATCGGTCTGTGCTTACCAAAATTCAAATCACTGCCACCAGTGGCCAAAGCCGGAAGTGCTGTTGAACATAATGTCAAGTGTGAGCTCTAGTTTCTAGGCGAAATGTACAGAGTGGCGCAAAAAACGAGAACTGTATTTGTAAATGATGAAAACTCTACCCCCCAACCCAAATCCTAACACTAAACCTAACCATCAGTGGAGTAAAAAAAATTAATTTAGAGTGAAAATGCAACATTTAAACCACACTCCTCATTGTTTATGTTACTTCTTGGTTCCCGCGAGACCGCAACCCATGTCTTAGGGGTTCCTTGCATGATGCAAAAATGTCTGATGGGTACAGTTGCCCATGGGTGCAGAACACAGCAAAGTAAGAAAAGAAAATCTTACTTTGAAAAAACAACTAAATTAAACCATAATGAAATTAAGCTGCAACACAACAAAATAATCACAAATAAAAAGTTTATTTTATTGTTTTGTGGCTTTTCTGTTATGTTGTTTCTTAATTTCAATGTGCTGTGGCTTAATTTTGTTACATTAACAGCTTCAGCTGAAGTATGTAATTTCTGCACCACTAGTACCACCAAATGGAATATTTTTAAAACTGCTTTCTGAATATGCCCCCTGTCTGCCATTGGTCATATAAAGAGATGGTCCCGCCCCCAAATCACGCCATTGGAGTCAATGTTATCGTCTCTCTTGAGAGGTCGGTATACAGAGGGTTTTCATAGTGCCACAGAAACACAGTGCTTACACTTTTTGAGAAAATTAACCTATGAATGACCTAATTATAGTTGACTACATATTAAGGTTGGATAAGAGAATGTATTTTAACACAGAAGAAGTTACATCAGCTTTATTTTTGTTGTATTGTGGTTTATTTTCATTGTGTTTTCAGCTGTGCTCATTTTATTGTGCTGAGCACCCCTGGGCCACCGTAGATAGGGGATGGCATTTGCCAGTAATTCAGCTGAATGGGGTCGATAGCACAGCACATGAACTTCAGAAGAAAATTTCCTGTATGATTATGTTGTCATGACAATGTCAGAAGCATGAATCTGATAATGGAGATATACTTTCGGCTCTCACCTGCATGCATCTCAGTTCCTGCATCACCGCACTCTACACTGACACAATCCCCGTAAAGGCAGTGTTGGACTTGTCAGAAACAACAATGACCACCAAGTTATTTACATTGGGTAAACATTGACTTATTGACTAGTCAACTACTTTTCATGTTGACTAGTCTACCAATAAAGTTAGTAGTCGTGTAAGCCCCAATGGCAAAAAACAGAAAAATATTAGCATTTGTTGCCTATTTTGGGGCAAATGACATATTATTGAGGCTTTAGTTTTTTTTTTTAGGCATAGTAATGACTTCAGTGAAGACCCAAACCTTTGTGTGAGTCAAGTCAAACATATCACCCTGTTGCTCTCACCTGATTAATCACTGAAGCTAAGCCTGGTCAGTACCTGGATGGGAGACCTCCTGGGTAAAAATAATGTTGCTGCTGGAAGAGGTGTTAGTGAGGTTAGGGGGTGCTAACCCTGCAGTCTGTAGGGGTCCTAATTCCTCAGTATAGTGAGGGGCCACTATGCTGTAAAAAGGCATCATCCTTCGGATGACATTCAACTGAGGTCCTGACTCTCTGTGGTCATTAAAAATAAAGAGAAGGGGTGTAACCCACCTGGCCAAATTTCCCTTATCAATCATGGCTAATAATCCTCATCCTTCATTTGGCTGCATCACTCTACTATCTCCTCTCCACCAATAGCAGAGTGTGTGGTGAGCGTACTGGTGCAGGATGGGTGACGTCACATCATCCTGGTGGATGCTGCACACTGGTGGTGGTTGAAGAGAGTTCCCTGTTCACAATGTAAAGCACTTTGACTGCAGTGTCAGAAAAGCACTAAATGTAACATTCATAACATTCACTATGGCTTTTAGAGCATATAATAAAAAATGCATTACCACCATATATTCTGTGATGTCTAAATGAGAGAGTTTATTAATACTGAACAGAAGAGGATATGATATGTAGGTTTCACACCTCCGTGAAGTTGGCACCCCATATAATTAAATAATCATCAAAAATATTCTATTCGTTTGTGCTGTGTTTGTGCTGATTTGTGCCGCAAAAATGAATGTTTGTGCTGGTTTAGTGTTTGAGATATTAAGCATTTTTTTGGGGGCGGTGTGACATCACTCTCCATCCCATCTGGCTCAAATGGATCCAAACCGGTGCTGGCTGTTTCTGCTCGGTTTGTGCCGTTAAAACAAACGTTGTAACTATTTCCATTCCTTAGATATAGCAAGAATGTTTTCGGGAGCAGTGACGTCACTCTCCACCCCATGTTGTCCTAAATCACTCCAAACCGGTGTCATTCGTTTGTACTCGATATGTGCTGGTTTGTGCCGTTAAAATGAACACTATCTAGAAATGACAAATATGATTCGGGGCTGTGACGTCACTTTCCACCCCATGTCGTCCAAATCGCTCCAAACTGGTGTCATTCGTATGTGCTCGATTTGTGCTGGGTTGTGCTGTGGAAAGAAACAATCTAACTAATTCCATTACAAAGAAATAACCAAATTATCTCCCGGATCTGTGACATCAGTCATGCATTTACCTCATCTCGTCCAATACACTCATTTTCTGACTTGTTCTTTTGTGCTCGCTTTCATGCAGGATTCTTTCCATTGCTATCATTGTTTTTTATTTTTTAATATTGACAGTTTGATCATTGGCAGTAACTTCAAGCTTCAAATCCAAATCACATATGCCCTATATTTGTGAATGCGGTAAAGTTAGTTTTATATTTGACATTCATTTGACATTCGCGATGATAGTAGAACTATTAGAGAACATTCGGTATACGTTCTTTTTAGGTTGTCCTACATAAACCTCCCTGCATAATTCTGAGAATGTTAGTTTATGGTTATAAAAATAAAACCTAAAAACAACCAATAGAAAATGTTTTTTGTAAGTTATTTTTAGGTTGTCACACAAAAATCCTAGCTGCAACATTCTGGCCGTTTGGCCGTGACACTGCAACGTTAGTTCATGGTTCTAAAATATAGAGAACATTTCTAAAAAGAACAATCAACATTAGGAATTGGTTCAAAAAAATGAAAACAAAACAAAACAAATGGGAACCATACGCTAAAGTTAGTGGAACATTCTGTGCTTGCTGGGGCCATTTCATGGGATCTTTAATATAACCCTAAACTACACTAAAATTATAATCCTAGTCTTGTGTCCATATTTCTTTTGAGTCCTTTCAGAGTGTTTTTGTTTCTTTTACCAAAAACGAACATGGCATTACCTGAAATGTTATGAGTACTTTATTCTCTTTCTATTGTTCTTCACTTTGTTCACAAGAGTCAGCCCATTTCCCACAAGCCAGCAGAAAGATGACAAACAAAATTAAAGTGACAGGAGGGAATTTCGGGACACATTGCTGCTGATATTAAAAGGGCATCCAATCTCTTTCAAATGATCTCTCGCACATGGAGAGCATTAAATTCAGAGACGACCGCTTTCCCTACCAAAGAAAAGACAGCAATGCAGCAGGTTTTTACCTACAGACTCATGTCTCCTTTATGGTTTGATCTTGATGTGTATTTAATTTATGCAATGTTCTTTGAAGTGTTCTTCCAAGAGATCTTTGAGGTTAGACGTTAATTACTTTAGACTATTTTTGGACGTATATGAAATGGAGCTAGTTTTTTGTAAAATAATCGCAGATTACATCCTTAAAGGCCTCATTGCACTGTTATACATCACTTTATGCATGAGATGAATCAGGCCTACTATAAAAGTGTATGTACTTAAAGAAACAACCATGAACAGAAAAATGTATTTCTAAGTGATGACAAGGCATCTCCCTTTATGAGACCAGACCAAAGCGCATTGCTTTGACTCTTGGTTTATGTGTTTCAGGAGAGTCTGTTTCATGAGCAATGACGCTAAAGACACTGCAGCTGATTAGTTTTGAGTTTCTTTACTCAAACGAATCAATGCAATGAAAGAAAAATGAATTAAATGATGAAAGGAGAAGAGGAACCAATTTCTCTCCAGTGCAACCTAATGAGACACATCTGTTTGAGCTCAGTAATACATCACTTTTGCTCTTTTTCTCTAGCATCACTGCACATTTGGAGAGAAATCTTTTAATGATGAGAGACTGAGCATACTGATTACATACTGACATAGTTTCTTCAACTTCAGGCAATTACATGTCCCAGGGGTTGATATTTATTAAAACAAACGTCAACTTTTTTATTTTTGTTTTTTGAAGGGCTCATGAAAATGGACTTAGAAAATGTTTTAATCAGACCTTCATAATTTGTTTTTGTTATTTTTTGTTACTTTACTTTGATTTGACTGGTTTAGACTTGCCCCAGACCAGAATTTCAATATTCAACTATGAAAATCCATTATAAAAAAACTAATTATTGAATGTTTAAAAGTATGATCATTAATTATATAATCAATTAACAGAGTGAAATAAATCATTTCAGTATTTAATGTGTGAAAATTATTTCTATGATTTTTAATAACATCTCCCCACAGTTAACGCGCCATTTAATAAATATTTTCTCCATAATGCATTCGCCATAATTATTGGCACCCTTTTATTCAATACTTTTTGAAACTTCCCGTTGCCAAGATCACAACTCTGAGTCTTCTCCTATAATGACTAATGAGGTTGGAGAACAGCTGGCAAGGGATCTGAGATGATTCCTCCACAAAGAATCTCTCCAAATCCTTCAAATTCAGAGGTCCATGTTGGTGGACTCTCCTATTCAGTTCACCCCACAGGTTTTCTATGGGGTTCAGGTTAGGAGACTGGGATGGCCATGGCAGAACCTTGATTTTGTGGTCAGTGAACCATTTTTGTGTTGATTTTGATGTTTGTTTAGGATCATTGTCCTGGAAGATCCAACCATAGCCCATTTTAAGCCTTCTGGTTGAGGCAGCCAGGTTTAGATTTTTTATCTGTTTTTATTTGATAAATAATTTGTTTTGATTTGAGTCCATAATGCCATGATTCCAAACAAGATCTGGAAAAACATCTGACCATAGAACTCGTCACAGTTGTAATTCCAGTAGTGTCTGGAAAACTGAAGATGCTTGAGTTTGTTGTTGGATGAGAGCAGAGGCGTTTTTTTCTTGAAACCCTCCCAAACAACTTGTGGTGATGTAGGTGATGTCTGATAATTTTATTTAGACTTTCTGACCCTAAATAATGTCTGCAATTCTCCAGCTGTGATCCTTGGAGAATTTTTGGCCACTCGATCCATCCTCATCATCACTGTGCGTGGAGACAATATAGACACACGTCCTCTTTCAGGCCGATTCGTAACATCTCCAGTTGATTGGAACTTAAAAATTTGCCCTGATTGTGGAAATGGGCATTTTCTTATAGCCACTTCCAATTTTGTGAAGCTCAACAACCTTTTGCCGCATATCAGAACTATATTCTTTATTCTAACCCACTGTGAGCTGCTAGATGCAGTCGAACTAAAGGTCCTCTCCTTGAAGACGGCCCTCCTGATCGCGCTCACTTCCATCAAGAGGGTTGGGGACCTGCAAGCATTCTCTGTCAGAGACACTTGCCTGGAGTTCAGTCCTGCAGACTCTCACGTCATCCTGAGACCCCAACCGGACTAAGTACCCAAGGTTCCTACGACCCTGTTCAGGGATCAGGTAGTGAACCTGCAAGCACTGCCCCGGGAGGAGGCAGACCCAGCCTTAGCGTTGCTGTGTCCGGTGCGTGCTTTGCGCACCCATTTGGATTGCACGCAGAGCTTTAGGCACTCTGAGCAGCTCTTTGTCTGATTTGGTGGACAGCGGAAAGGGAACACTCTCTGGCTCCGAACTCAGCGGAGGAAGTTCGCAGCCAGACCCACCGCTGTCATCGACTTGGCTTTCGCTGGAACAGGTGCTCCACAGTTTCTGATTATTCCAATATCCCCTGTGATGTATTTTCCACGGTACAGTCCACCTGTCGGAGAACCTGTGTCTCCCCCAGTTGCTGTGTTTGTAGAGCTCCTCCCCGTCAAGGCAGGACCTACCACCGCGTCACTTCCATGTGTGGCTGGTAAGCCCATGTGACGTATTTGCCACATGTTAACCTCCTCTGATGGGCAGGATTTCTTCCCCCTGAAAAAATAGGATTGGAAAAGAACGCCTTCCTCGATGCGTGTTATTACATTAGATGGCCCCAGCCACATCTAACACTCTATGGAGAGAAAACATGGAGAGAGAAAAGGCTGTTGTAACCTCCATTTCCTGATGGAGGGAACGAGACGTTGTGTCCCTCTTGCCACAACACTGTACTAAGCCGCTGAAAGGGCCGGGACGTTACGCTCGACTTCTCAGCTCAAAACCTGTCTGAATAGACGCACGATTCTCTCCTTTTATACCCGTATGTCTGTGGGAGGGGCATGCATATTCTGTTCGCCAATTCTCATTGGCCTTTTCTCAAAGATAAGTGGTAACCAAGGCTCTCAAGAGAGACCCCTAGTGTTACTACATCGACACAACGAAAGTAATCGAGACGATTTCCCACCAGACACAACAAGGGTCTAAATGAATGGTAAAAGATCAGCAGAGGTCATGGACAACTTTCAAATGTAATTTTGCGTCCTGGGTATAATGGCTGTGTGGTGTAGAAAATAGGTTGCCAGTATGAAATTTCCTTGTTAGTGGGATATTTCACATTAGATATGACATTCTGTAAAATGGAGAATACTAAACAATATTATCTGCTGGAAAATATTAATATCAATAATTGTATTGTTATTAAAGGTTACTGAAGCTTTAATGCTGTTTATTTTAACAGAACATAGGGCAGAACAAATAATATTTGGTGTCGCTTGCCTTTCAAAAGAAAATATTCACAGAGAACTTCATAATACAGCACGTCAGTGTTACCACAGACCAATGATCCTGCCCTGATTTCTAAAAATAAGACCTTCATCAGTCAGAAATATTGAGATTCAAACCTGGCAGGAAATTACAGGCACAGTTGGACACATTTCTTGAGGAATGTTGTAGAATCTGTGAAATTCTATTAGAGGGTATATTTGAATAATTTAACATGCATTAATGATGGATCTTCTTGGATACATTGTGTTCTGATACTCCAGGGCAGAATTCTGGTTGGTAGAAAGCTTAATCACACACCTCAGTCCAATCTGTGCCATTCTGTTCAAGCCACATAACTAATCTGGGACCATTTTAAATGGACAGTTCACCCAAAAATGAAAATTCTCTCATCATTTACTCACCCTCATGCCATCCCAGATGCGTATGACTTTCTTTCGTTTGCAGAATACAAAGATTTTTAGAAGAATATTTCAGCTCTGTTGGTCCTCACAATGCAAGTGAATGGTGGCCAGAAATTTGAAGCTCCAAAAAAGAAATCCATATGACTCTAGTGCTTTAATCAATGTCTTCTAAAGCATTCCAATGTTTTTGGTGAGAACAGACCAAAATATCATTAATTTTTCACTATAAATCTTGACAGCAGTCTCCTTGGCGACTGTGATTTCAAGCTTGATTACACTTCCTATTGCACCATCTAGTGCTCTGTGCATGCATCAAGCACTAGGATGTGCAATTGAGCAGCAAATCCTGATGGTGCCTAGAGACTGCAGTGGCAAGGCATACAGTGAAAAATGAGTTATATTTTGGTTTATTCTCACCCAAAATCAATTGGATTACTTCAGGGGACATTGATTAAATCACTGGAGTCATTTGAATTACTTTTATGATACATTTATTTTATATCTGAACCTTCAGAGTTCTGGTCACCATTCACTTGCATTGTATGGACCAGCAGAGCTGAAATATTCTTCTAAAAATCTTTGTTTTTGTTCTGCAGAAGAAAGAAAGTCAAACACAATTGGGTTGGCATGAGGGTGAGCAAATGATGAGAGAATTTTCATTTTTGGGTGAACTAAACCGTAACAAATGTTGAGGAAACTGCTAAAATGTACAGTACTTATAATTTAAAGTAGTTTAATTATTTAAGCTACAATTATACTACCCTTTTAAAAAAGTAATTATCTACACTACAAGCAAAATATCCCACTTCATTTAGTGGCCTTTTTGTTCTTTTCCAGTCATGCACTTTAACTTTATTTTTAAAATGTAATCTCAACACTTTAGTAAGGCTAAGATCACACCAGTCAGATCTTTGTCAGAACAGAGCTAAATAATGCAATTGTAGCTTGGCTTTCTCCAGCATGTTCTCACATTGAAATCGGAAAACGTAGGTTGACTTTTCTTTAACTACAATCCATCTGTGCTTACCGAAATGCTGAGAGTCATTGTGTAAGCTGTCAGAAAGATTCAGACTGAATCACAAATGTACTTTTACCATCTCTTTTGACCAATTGGAAAAAAAAAAAAAAAAAAAAAAAAAAGAGTTATTTATCTGCAAATTGTTCATTGGGTTCTGATTCTGCAGGCTTGCTGACAGAAAATACGGCACACATTATTCTGTAATATTGTTCTAGGGAACAAGTTTCTTGGGGTGTCTAGCAACACTTCTTAACCCAACAATGATTACAATACACTGCAGACCTTTGACATAAATATCTGGATGTGGTAATACAGGAATTAACAGCAACAGCAGTGCTGCTGTGACCATAATGCCCTCCGCCCCAAATAACTGTGGATCCAGCAGTATTCATCCAGACCCGGGAGGATGAGGAGGTAAAATACAAAGCTCTGTATGTATGTATGTAAGTGTGTGTGTGTGTGTGTGTGTGTGTGTGTGTGTGTTTTTGTCAGGTCTGAGAAAGGGACAATGGCACAGTCACAACGACACTACCCTGCTTGGAGGATTTGGGAACTGCTTTTAAGCCCCCTCTCTATCTCTATCTCTCACTCCCTCTGTCTCTTTCTCTCTCTTGTTCACGTGTGTTTGTTGAATAGTTTGTGCTCTGCAGCGGTCTTTGATCAGAGCTGGCATGCTGAAAGCAAATGCTGTGAAGAGTCTCTTCACCACAGTGTCCATCACTTTCATCTCATCCTCACCTCCTTCCTACCTCTGCTAGTCTGCAGATAAGTCTGTCACTTCCATATGATGCCTTTGCTTTCTGCCCTGTTGTCAGAAGAGTGCAAGTATCATGTACTTGGCTCTGTAGTCACACATGTTGCTACACACCATCATTTGAATATCAGTTTTGAGGGCATATGAGAAAAAAATAATTTAATACACATGCAAAGAAGTATGAAGTATTGCATGTGCTTCAATATATATATATATTGTTTAACACATTACTGTTATACGATTCATCTAAAAAAAATATGTAAAAAATATGTATATAAGTTCATAAATATTTAAATATTTAAAAATATAAGTTCAAAAATAAATATTTATCTAAAAAATTAACCTCTATTTATTTTAATACTGTGGCTTGACTCGACTTGACTTGAAATACATCAGGACTCGACTCGACTTGCTTGATTTGTCTGCACTGCACTTGAGACTTGACTTGAGACTTGATGGTTAAGACTTGTGATTTGCTTGTGACTTGAACATGTGTGACTTGCTCCCACCACTGAGTTACGGCATCAATCAGCACCCCGAGTTACGCTCACCATTGTTTATGTGAAAACGATTCCAACGGGACCAGAACCTCTGCTCAGAGGTTGCTTGTGAAACATGCTATCAGTAGTGCTAAAAGGACACATGGTCAAACTTGAACTGATGCAAAAATGTCTGATGGGTTATTGCACTTGTCAGTAATTTGGCTGAATGGGGTTTCAGGGTGCATGAACTTTCATAAGCAATATGTCGATTTCCAGTGTGGTCATGTTGGCCAATTCAGAAATGATATAATAGCTTTGGGTAAGAAACAGAAACAAATTGAAGTCCCTTTTTACTCTAAATCTCCATTTTAACTGTCACTTTCAGATGTGAAAGTGAAACTAAAAAGGCACCACATGTGACTTTCAGATGTAAAAGTGAAAGTGGAGATTTAGAGTAAAAAAAGGACATACATTTTGATCTTTTTCTCACCAACACCTATTATATTACCGATATATACTGATTTAACCACTGGAGTCTTGTGGATTATGTCTCTGTTTCCTTTCTGATCACCATTCACTTGCAATGTATCTTTGTTTGTGTTCAGCAGAAGACAGAAAGTCATACACATCTGGGATGGCATGAGGGTGAGTAAATGATGAGAGAATTAAAATTTTTGGGTGAACTATCCCTTTAGGTTCTTACATATGAGGTGATACTAATGGCTGGGGCATCAAGAGGTTTGTTGTGAGAAAAGACTCTGTCATATAATATCCAGTGTCAAGTTATGGAGGGTCAATTTTCATTGTATGACATCATCCAGAGTCATTTGTTTCATGTCAAGTAATGGAGGGATCATTTCTCTGCATAAATATGGAGAGAAACCTTTTGGCATTTCTAGATGGGTTTTTTTCCTTGGTCTTCACTTAGTTTTGCTTTCTAAGTGCAAAGTTGTGGACTTGCACTAATCAATATACCATTCTACTTCTGACTGAGTGAATAATTCACCATTAAGGCTGTGTATAGCTCACTGTTTTTGCACAATGCCCATCTGTTTCTAAATGAAAAAGAGAAAAGAACTGACTGATTAGAGAGCCCATTGTAGAACAAATTAAATGAGCTTGTTCAATTAGAATACAATTAATATGCTAATTACTTTGCTTTCATCTGAAAAAGGCACAATAATATGGAAGGAGAATGACCTGTTGGAAAAAAAGCATAACACACACAGACCGAGAGAGAGAGAGAGAGAGAGAGAGAGAGAGAGAGAGAGAGAGAGAGAGAGAGAGAGAGAGAGAGAAAGAGTGAGAGAGAGAGAGAGAGAGAGAGAGAGAGAGAGATACTTACAAGGGCATTTAGATGAGCTGTGCTTTGAGCGAAATACAAAATCTTTTATGTAATCAGTAACTGGAAGTCAGGGGAGAGAAATATATTGAGGGAGAAAGAGTACAGAAGAGGGTCCTGTTTGCCAGAGATTCCTCGGTCAATCTGTGCTCTCTGCTGGGATAAATACTCACTCAGCATGGAAAACAACACACACATACACACACTCAACATGCAAGACAAATGTGTGCATGCATGCACTCACACACACACATATTTATTTATAAAAATGCATTATGAAATAAAATTTTATTACATTTATTTAACCCATTTACTCGATGTGGCATGATAATTGTGAAACATACAAATGTCTTTGTATGCCTTACAAATACTAATGATATCCCATTTTGATGGAAGCATGACGACAAGTGTGGCACACTTTGGGAAAATATGCACATCTCTGCTGAGAAGAAACCAGGCAGCTAGCAGTCACAAATACTGTCCAGTAGAGAATAAGGATTAAATATGAGCAGGGCTGATCCCCTGCATATGCTGAAGTAGAGACTCATGAATACTTACCCATGCATGCAGCAATAGCAAATATGGTGTCGTGGGTGGGGAGGTTTTGGCTGAGCACAGGTGTTTAAAACCTAGCATGAATAAACGTTTTGAGGGCTGAATCCACCATTGGGAAGTTCTGCACCATGACACCGTTTTCTATTTCCTTCACGTTCTTGCTCCATTATTTATTTATTTATTTTGGATTTTGGATTTTGACTGTATAACGTCGGGAAGTAAATGTCAGCGTATCGAACGACCCAGCACCTAGAAAAGTCATTGCATAATTTAAATCCCATTTTCAGGCAAGGTTTGTGCATCCACCCATTTGTGGATTATGTGTCACCCATAGTTAAAGATGATGTGTGGAGATGGGTGTATTCCTTTGCGAGAAAACGTGTGCATTTTCTCAGTTATGAGCAAATGCACACATACACATCTTTCAATGCATATATTAATCCAAACAACATACCAGTCTGAAAGGCTTCCTGCCATCACCCTCAAACACTTACACAACATAAACTGATTCATTTTCATCCCATTTTATTCTACGACAATGAGTAATCAAATGAGAAATGTCTAGAAGTTGAATATGTAATCTTCTGCTTTTCTTTACACTGGGGCTTTAGAGATGACTGCACCACTGTGAAATAAAGATCAAACTTGTCAAATAAAAAAACTGTATTGCAGCTGGGTATTGCATGTATGTGTATATTAGTGGTGCTTGTTAAGGCAAGCATCACATTTACTATTACAGGGTTTAAGTATTAAATTGAGGCATGTAACTGGCCCTGCTATGTTTGTGCTACAGACATGACAGATACCTCAAATTGAGTGGAGTGCTACAGAGAGATGTGCAATTAATTTTCTAAGCAACCAGTCTTTGAATTTTCACCTTGCAAATGATTGGTGAAAAAAATCCCATATATTTTAATGGAAGGAGGCACCTGAGTCATATCTAAGGACGAAAATATCAAAGAGATTTGAGGGAGGACTGTTTTCACTTGGGCAAGTAAGAAACAACCTAGTAACCAACAAAAACACCATAGAAATCACCTAACAACACCCTAGCAACGCCCCCTAGCAACCACATAGCAGTGCTTGCTAGCCATTACCTACAATACCATAGCATTGAGGTGGTGACTTTCACACAAATTCATTTTTAAACTTTAAATGCATTGTTTTTGCATTTCACACTCAATGCTAAATTTTACTACTTCGCAGAATTTTGCCATGCAAAAGGTAAATGTAACTGAGCCTTTTAACATAAGACATGTTGCATCAAGAATGTTGGACATGCTGTTATTCAACAATTTCTCACTCCCAAGGCGTCACATTTTGCAGCTCCTCGCATCAGCAGGTGGACTGCAAAAACAACATTAAGCGCCTGTTTCCGATGCATCGGCAAGCGCATTGTTTTCAAGGAGAAAAGTAAAAACGCCAAACACGTGAAATTAGATGTTGAGGTTTAATTTTGTCATTCTGAAATATGATATGCCCCCTGCAGCGGCGAATGCCCAAGCTGCTCTGCCACAGCCCAAGCCCAGTTCTCAGCCCCAGCATAAAGCCCCCCACAATAAACGGATGCCCCCCACCTCACGGCCTGGCATGAGGACCAGGAAGGGGATGTATCTTTTCAATGAGATGTGACTGGTAGGAGCAGGATGACAGCCTTTATGGAGAGGGAAGATTTTCAGCTATTAAAATCTATTGTTTCAATATTCCTAACACAATGCTATCATATGGTTTGGAATATTATTATAGAGCTTTTGTATTAATTTAATTTTAAATAAATCATTGTGACTGTTTTTAACATGCTTGTTACCTCAACATCTTTACTTTCGTTGCGAATTGGTTAGGTTTAGGCATAATGGTAGGGTTGGGTGCTTAAATATATGTATAAAATAGCATAATGTTAATCAAATTATTGTTACTAAATGTACTTCTTTTTCAAGTTTTATATAATTAATAATTGGTTAGGTTTAAGAATGAGGTTGGTTAGGGGATCTAAAATTACTGTATAGTGTAACCACACTAATGTATTTATAAGCATAACAATACATATTGTGACTTTGAGACTGCCCTGGGCTTACCTGCTGCGCGCATCGGAAACCGATGCTAGAGGGTGCTCTCGACATCTGTAGGTTGACACGCTGGGCTTTTGCACAAGTGGAGAATTTGACACATTGGAAGTGAAAACAGGTTGTGTTGCTTCACAGTTAAACATACATACAATCCCCATGAAGCAGATTTAAACCTGTGATGCTGGGGAGGAGGAGGGTTTCAGAGAGAAAACACTTGTAGTGTGCTGCAGTAAAACCATCTTACCTTAATAAAGAAAGATAAAGAGAGTGCAAAAGTTGACTGGCTAACAGATTAAATGTTAAATTACCTATCAGCTTGCTTCATAATGTGTGCAATGTGTGCCATATTCACCAACTAGCTAGCACTTTAAGCGTATTGGTTCACCTTAACACGGGAAGTCAGGTTAACACAAATTGTGCTATTTAAAATTGAGACCAGATTAATTATTTCATTAGGGTCTGAATGTCTGTTCTGCTTGGGACATTTTGATTAGGGTAAACAAAAAAAAAAAAAAAAAGCAACAACAAAAAAAAAAAAGAATATTAAATAAATCAGAAATTCGCTTTTGCACACCATCAAACTTCTAGCTACAGTTCATCTCCTGCGCCAACGTAACACATGTGAAACACATGTCAAGAGTAAAGATATTTTGGGCTAATCCCATTTAAAAAAGAAATCATAAAATGGATAGCAGAAACTATTTAGTAACAGCATAGTTATATAGCCTCTAAACAGCATATAGCCTTTATAACTTACAAGCTAGATAAAATATCTTACTGAAAGTGTTCCTTTGAAAAGACAACTGAGCAAATGCACACCTTAAACTCATAGGTGCAAGTTATTGCATAAATATCTGAAGGGATCTTTTCTCTCTCTCTCTCAATTCAATGGGCTTTATTGGCATGAAAGTTTCATGAAAACAATGTTGCCAAAGCATCATATAGAATAAATACATTAAAAGCAAGATACATTTTGTCCAATAACTTGGACATTATATAATATAATTATTAGTAATATATGAATAACAATAATATATAAGTTATTATTATTATTATTTATTTGACCATATCACATCACAATGTGTGTGTGTCCAGATAATTCACTGGCATGTTGATACATATTGGGCAGCATGATATGCCGTGTCTCCTTCTCCTAGGAGTATTTGTAATTTTGAGAGGTCATTTAGGTCTTTAAAGTCTCAGAGTTAAACTTGTTTAGGTAAACATTCCTTATTTCACTGAATGTTTTACATTTTTGGAGGAAGTGCATTTCTGTCCTGACCTCACCTGTCGAACAGTGACCATATATCGGTTTTCTTTTGGTTGCCATGATTTTTTGTGTCTTCCTTTTTCAATTGCCAATGTGTGGTCACTGAGCCGTTATTTGGCTAGAGTCTCTGTTTTCTATCTCTGACCGTAAAGAGATATTTTGCCAACTCATACTCTCTGTTTAGGGCCAGATAACACTCTAATCTACTTTGGCTTTTAGTTTCTTCTTTCCAATGTTCCAGATAGGTTTCTTTGCATTGAGATATAATTTGGTTTACTCTGATTGGTGTTTGGAAAACAGTGTTGATGTGAGACTGGTCAAAGTGTGTTTGAGGGGGGACAATTAGTCTCAGCAGCATCTGATGTAGGGGACTCTTTTCTGGGCTCAGATCTTGGATTTGGAGGGCTTTGGATTGAAGGGTGTCTCGGGGGCTGGATTTAAGGTGAATGAAGAATTTAAGTACTCTCTTTTGAATGCTAATTATCAGTGGGTATCTGCCTAATTCTGCTCTACATGCATTTGTTTGTGTATTTCTGTGTACATGTAAGATGTATCTGCAGAATTCAGCATGTAAAGATTCGGTTGGGTGTTTGTCCCAGCGTGTATAGCTATGATGACTGAGTGGACCCCATACTTCACTACCATACAGCGCAATAGGCTGGATGACACTATAAAATATTTTCAGCCAGATTTTAATTGGAATTTGGAGATTATAACATTTTCTCTCAATCGCGTTTAGGGCTCTTCGAGCTTTTTCTTTGAGTGCATTCACTGCCATGTTGAAACTCCCTGATGCTGTTATTGTTATACCAAGGCAGGCATAACTCATGCTGTGTTCAATCATATGATTATTTATAGTAAACTGGTATTTATTTTCATGACACTTGGGCCGTTTTTGAAAAATCAAATCTCTCTCTCTCTCTCTCTCTCTCTCTCTCTCTCTCTGTATATATATATATATAATGTAGCCAAGTGGAGAAATTTTATGTGATTTGGCTCTGGTAATAAGTTGGATGTGGCCCCTTTGAGAGTTTTACTACACCTGCTTTCCAGAATACCTTTTGTTACACACATGTGCGCTGGTTAGAGATGTGAAAACTAGTGATGCACCGAAATGAAAATTCTGGGCTGAAAAATGAAAATGACTTTTTTTTTTAAATACCAATTTTAAAATATATTTATTTATTTTTATATAATTGTATTAATATTATACTTTTTAATTAATTTCATGAATTTAATGAATGAAAATCAGGCTAATCAGGCTAATTAAGCCTCAGAGAGGGATAAAGGCCGACTGCGGAGGGTGGTGCAGGAGAGAGAGATCGTTTACGGCAGCTGACCGTCGTGTGTTTATGTTTGTGTCTTTTGTTTAAGTTTATCTTTAAAAATATTAATTATATAGTCAAGCCGGTTCTCGCCTCCTCCTTTCCCTTATATTCCCTTTACAGCATATACAATTGTGAAAACAGCAGATTCTGCTGCAGAATTACTAGATACATTTAAAGAGCAAATGATCTTTCTATTTTTCAAGACCGTTAAGTGTTTTTTGGTCTAACTTCTTTTAGGGAATTTTTGTTTTGTTTTTGTTTTTGTTTGAGTTTTTGTTGGCTTTTTTGGGGATTAAAACTTTTTTCTAACTGTACAAGTGTATTTTGTTTGTTTATATTGTCTATTATTATTTTGTCCATTTTTTTTTTGTTTATATCGTCATCATTTATTGATAACATTTATTGATAATAGTAAATGTATTAGACCCCTTGGGAGATAATTAGACACACTTATTTGCATATTTTTGCAGTATTTGTGAGTTTATTAAGCCTTGGTTTTCCCTCCTTCCTTTTATTGCTATGCTTTTAACTGCAAGTAGCAGTTTGATATATTCTTATAACTTAGAATCATATTTCTATTTGAGCCCACATGAAACTGTTCATTAATTTATATAACTTTAATTAAGCAAATTTGAGATTTTAGATGAAATCAGTCACTAAATTTTTATTTTATTTCTTTTTTACAAGAGACTTCTTTAGAGTCTTTTTTTTGTGTCTACAGAATTAGAGCTGAAGCTGAGCTAATCTGATAAAAAGCACAGCACAAATGAGATTGTAGCGCAGGATAGTGGGGACACAGAAGAATTATTTATAGAAGCAGGATAAACATTTTACAATAGAGAATTGCGAAACAACATCTATATTGAATCAAATACACACACACACACACACACACACAATTTTATCTTTTCAGAACCGTGATATTTTTCTTCCTCTCCTGTGATTTTTCACCCAGCATCAGGACATCAGCATGATGAGAGATGGCAGATATCCCAGGAGGTCTGCCCTTTAGCAAATATATCAGTCCCTGTCTAGAGGACATTTCAGTGATCTTGGACCAGCTTCAGCCACACTAGCCCAAACTGTCACCACTGTTAGTGACATGATAAAACTGATCCCTGATCAGCATCAAGACTACACAGCAACTTCTGCACACAGTGACACACTACAGCATGACATTTTCAGACTGTGTTAACTGACTCTGACTTTTAAAAAATGTGACTATGAGAAAAACAGAAGCCCACTGACTGCAAAAATAAAAGTAATTTAAAGTTGGTGTTGTAGCTATTACAAATGAATAGATTCTCTTCTAATTTATTCTGTTCTAATATCATTTATCTACCTCAACTGGTAGGTCTGTTCTGATAATCACATACAGCAAGGAAAAACAATGCTAAATGCACAAAGAAAATTGTGCTGACCACAACTTTGGGACGTCACTTGATCTTCAATGTAAAATAAGGGACTTGACAACCACTACTTTAAAGCAGGTAGATGCTTTTAAAACAATATACAACATTCCCCAGTCCAGGGGCCAATTCCTCAGGTGACGGTCGCAATGATTCAGTTCTGGTGGACTGTGTCTTTAAAGTGGAGTGGATGAGAGAGCTTTGGAGTGAGCAGCTCTCCTGTACACAGTGTCACAAGAGAGAAAAAGTGGGCCATAAAAGGACTGGAACACAGAAAAAATACTGAATTACAGCCCACATGCTTTCTAAAAATATATAGCTGAGAAGCTAAATAATTAGTTTAAAATCATGAGAGAATGTACTGATATTTTATTCCTTTATATGATAGCTGGGAGATAAAAGAAAACTGAATATTAATATGGAGCTGTTCAGTCATGGCACCGATTTGTAGGACAACCCAGGGCTAATTTGCCATGGGCTCCCTTAGGAATTTCTAATGGATTTTGTTTTTAGGATTACAGTTTTCCGTTTTTGAGTAACATATGGTCTATGGTTAACATTATTTAGAGAATTAACAACTTAATGCGAAAATAATTGTAGATTTCATTTTTTTTTAAAAAATGTTTCATGTGGTAACATCTAAATAAATTGGTTTTATTCAAGTCAAAAATATACTTTGACACGACTGAATCAAACTGAATACATTATGTTACACTGACAAAACTAATTTGAATGGTTAGATCAGGCAGAAATGCTTCTTTAAAAGAATGGCTCACCCATAAATAAAAACTCTCTCATCATTTACTCACCCTCATGCGATCCCAGATGTGTATGACTTTCTGTCTTCTGTAGAACACAAACAAAGATTTTCAGAGGAATATCTCAGCTCTGCAGGTCCATACAATGCAAGTGAATGGTGACTAGAAATTTTAAGTTTCAAAAAGCACATAAAGGAAGCATAAAAGTAACCCATAAGACTCCAGTGGTTAAATTCATGTCTTCAGAAGTGATATGATAGATGTGAGTGATAAAGAGTTCAATATTTAAGTTCTTTTTTTTATTTTTACTATCAATCTCCACTTTCACTTTCACATTCTTCTTGTGTTTTTGGCGATTTGTATTCTTCGTGCATATCGCCACCTACTGGGGATCTGTTTCTCACTCACACCTATCATATCACTGGACAAGACATTATGCTGATAGTCAGATGTCTAGCTACATGAGAGGGGAACTGACATCATACATCTACCTATTAAAAACACCTTGAGACCAATTGGTTGAATGTAATTGTAAAGTTAGTTCTTATAAAGATTTAGCATTATTTATTTGCAGATGCATGACATTCATAGTTTTTTTAAATGTGTATTGAGTGTCCAAATCTTGCTTAGCAGGCTTTTTTCAATGCTTTTTTAAATTCATTTTTAAACACTAACAGTATGCCCAGCATAAGTTTTTGGATTACTTTTGTGTGTTCCTCTCTAGAGCATAAGGCAATTTCATGATGCTGTTCCTGTCATATTTTATCACTGCTGTATATGGTGCAAAAATAGCTGTTGGTTAGGGACGTTTTAACACCAAACATTTTATAAAGACATGTTCACTAATGTGTCACCGAGCTCTGGGGTAATTGCTTGTATGTCTTTGGAAAGTCCACTGAATCAAGTACTTTAAAGAGGCACAGGAAACAGAAGGCGGTGATTTCTTCAGGAAGAGAGACTCTTGTTTATAGACAGAGATGAAAGAGTTGGAAGAGATTGTAGAGGAGTGATTCCCAGGCAGGTAAGATCTTAGGAGCAGTAGAATAGAGCTTTGATGGGTGATAAATATTCTGTTTTATTAACATATCTGGAATACTTGAGCATTAATAGAAAAGTCTATTATTCATGATATGTGATGATATAAGTTTGATCTGTCTAATCTTAATTGTTTATTGGGTCATTCCTGTTATTCAGAACCTTTTCAACTTTGTATCTTCTCAAAATGCATAAGCCTTTGTTGTAATTAAAGGTAGTATTTCTATAAAAGGGTGTACCAGTTTCAAACAAAAGGGCAATAAATAAACCAATTAAAATGATATTAAGCACACAAAATGCCAACTAGGATGGAAAGACTTATTTTCAGTCATTGCTCTGTGAGGGATTTATAGTTAGCTCAAAAGAGGGTGTCCACTTGAAGTTAACTTTCTGTATTTTTTACCTTTTTAATTCACATATTTGTTAAAAAATGTAACAAAACAAAGTTTTAGAGTGAGACAAACCAACTAATTATACACAAGGGATATTACAAAACACTAACAGGACAGAAATGTAAATTATGGGCATGTGAAAAACCTATAAATTGATTACCAATTACACAATATTAGCTAGAAAAATTACCATGTTTTGTTTTTAGGAATATTTTGATCAGAGAATGGAAAACATAAAGATATGCATGTAATACTTCTTAATAAATTGCCAATTTTCATGGAAGAAGTTAAATCAAAACATCTGCTTAAAACCAGTGTAATTATTTAAAATTATCTCCTTTGTATACTTATATGATAAATAAAAACAAACCATTCATGTATTAATTTTACGGTCTCTTAAATTTAAGTTTCATATTTTATCCATTACATATATTAAGGCATTTTGTATATATATTATAACATATATATATATATATTATTATTATTATTATTATTATTATTATTATTTTTTCATTGCCAGCACGGTGTATATTGAACTTTTCTTTAGTGGAATTACTGTTACCAGTAATAAGTTAAATGACCATTGGTAATTAGTGAGCAGATGTATTTTGACATGTCTCCACAGGTGATTCCTCTACTGTGAGATGTCCTGTGGGGTTGAATAAAGGCTAACATATGATCACTGATTCCCACCAGCTGACTTTTAATAGCTAGGAAATCATTACAATCTTAATTTGTAAGTGTATACAAATGATTGTAATTATTATGATATGATAATAAAGTCAACAATAATTGACTTTTACACAGTAAATGACACATACATTTGCTAAAGTGTCAAATCAGCAGATGCTTATAATGATCGAGAACAAAATTGTACTGAAGCATGAAAGTGTTCTGATTGTGCACCTAATACAGTCATTTTTTATCTGTCTGTATGTGACATTTTCACATTTAATGCTTAATTGTTTGTCTTTGCTGAGACAACTATCTCTATTTTTACTGTTCATAAAGTGTAAGTAACCACATACCAACCACCCACCAACCACCCAGTACACCCTAACAATCGCTTAACAACATGCCATGAAACCACTCAGATTTTTTTTTTTAAACTCTGTCATCTTTTGCCCTTGATACAGTATACAGTTTTGATAACTATACAGTATATACTGTAGATCACCCAGGCCTTATTCTGATTTCCTTGGTGAATTTGTAATTTTTTACTGTTGATAGAGCTTTAATTGTTGGTGACTTCAACATTCTCGTAGATAATGAAAATGACACGTTGGGATTAGCATTTATCGATATTCTCAACTCTCTTTGAGTCAGACAAAATGTGACAGGACCAACTCATCACCATAATCATACGCTAGAGTTAATTCTGTCATATGGAGTTGATGTTGATACTATAGAAATTCTGCCGCAGAGCGATGACATCTCTGATCATTACCTTGTCTCTTGTAAACTGCGATCAGCTAATGTTACTCAATCTACACCACACTATTGTTCAGGTAGAACTATTCTTTCGACCACAAAAGATAGCTTCACTAATAATCTTTCAGATCTATCTGTCCCAAAGTCTAGAAGAACCTGCTGGCAGACTTTCCCCCACCTCTCTAAGACTGGGGAGGGGGACGAGGGGAGGGAAAAACAACAAAAAAGAGGAGATGGAAATGGCAAAGTGGAGCAACAAGAGAGAGAGAGAGAGAGAGAGAGAGAGAGAGAGAGAGAGAGAGAGAGAGAGAGGAGAGAGGAATTACCTGGTTCGCCAGTGCCCAGATATGCTGTAACCTGGCCCTCAGCCACTCCCCAACCTCTGGCGGACAACAGCTCGCTCCTCCCCCAGTGGATGGCAGTGGGTCCTCCAGCCCCGGGCAGACAATCATGTTCCTCCCCCTCTTTTCTTTCTTTTCTTTTTTCACTCTATTCTTCTTTCTATGAGGGGAAACGTCAGCATGCCTCAGATCCTCGGCTGTTGGCAGTGACATCTCTGTCCCCGGGTGTATGGCTGTTGCTGCTGGTTGGCTGGTAGTGGTGTGGACTCTATGACAGCACACCCGTCCACCTTCCCGAGTTTCGGCACCAATGTAACAAGGTTAAAATGGGAAATGAGGAGGCGGGAACGGCTGAACCGTCAAAATAATGGTTTAATGAAAATTTAAACAAAAAGACAGAACACAAATGCACACACTGCAGATGCGTGTGGCTCTCTCTCAAACTGCTGCATTCAATCCTTCACTGTCATAGGTCATGAAGATCTAACAAAACTTATCATAATATCAAAAGCCACAACTTGTATGTTAGATCCAATACCAACTAAGCTCTTAAAAGTTGTATTCCCTGTAATCTTTGAACCTCTTCTTAATATTATTAACTCCTCGCTATCCTTAGGACATGTCCCAAGAAAGTTTAAAATGGCAAATTATCAAACCGCTTATTAAGAAGGTACAGCTTGATCCTGGAGAACTGGCTAATTATAGACTGATTTAAAATCTCCCATTTATATCGAAAATACTAGAAAAGGTAGTATAGTCACAACTATGTTCATTTCTAGAGAGAAATAGTATATATGAACAATTTCAGTCAGGATTTAGGCCCCATCACAGTACAGAGACTGCACTTATCACAGTTACAAATGACTTGCTCTGATCATCTGATCGTGGCTGCATTTATCTTCAAGTGCTTTTAGATCTCAGTGCTGCCTTCGACATGATAGATTTTTAGATCATGACATTCTCGTGAATAGGCTAGATAATTATATTGGCATGTGTGGACTTGCAATAGAATGGTTTAGGTCCTATTTAGCAAACCGCTAACACTTTGTCTATATAAAAGAGAAATTGTCAAATCAAACAAAATATGGAGTGCCACATGGATCAGTTTTAGGGCCTCTACTTATCTCCTTGTATACGATTCCCCTGGGAGATATGATCAGGAATCGTGGAATAAGTTTCCACTATTATGCCGATGATACCCAACTTTATATTTCTTCAAAACCTGACAAAATTTCACAATTCTCCAAATTAGCAGTGTATAAGTGAAATCAAAGATTGGATGGCCAGAAATGTCCTTCTCAATTTTGACAAAACAGAGGTACTAATTTTAGGACCAAAAACTTCTAAAAACAAGCCGCTAAATATAATTTGACTCTCGATGGATGTACTATTACATCATCTTCAACAGCGAAGAACTTAGGTGTTATATTTGACATATAAATGACAAATCTGTCCTTTGAAAATCAAATTACCAATGTTTGTAGAACAGCATTCATCCACCTAAGAAATATTGCTAAATTACAATACATGCTCTCTGTTGCTGATGCTGAAAGACTAATTCATGCGTTCATGACCTCAAGACTAGATTATTGTAATTCATTACCTGGAGGATGTCCAGCAAGATCAATACATAAACTTCAATTGGTTAAAAATGCAGCAGCCAGAGTGCTGACTAGAACAAAGTCCTATGATCATATTAGCCCAATTTTATCATTGTTACTGGCTACCTGTTTTTATATAAAAATTTTGTATTAATTTTAAAATTCCGTTAACTACACACAAAGCTTTGAATGGTCTAGCTCTGCAGTACTTAAGTGACTTTCTACAATGCCATATTCTATCAAGTTCATTACGACCTCAAAATTGTTAATAGTTCCTAGAATATAAAATCCACAAAAGGAGGAAGATTCTTTTCATATTTGGCTCCTAAACTATTAAATAGTCTCCCTAACACTGTTTGAGATGCAGACACATTCACTCAGTTTAAGTCTAGACTAAAGACTCATTTATTTAGCCAGGCATACTCCTAATTCATCCTCCAACCCACAATTAGGCAGCTTTAGTTAGGTCTGCTGGAACCAGGAACCAGAAACATTGATCATATCTATAATCATGTGTCTCTGTGTGATGATGACTAAATGCAGCCGGTGCCAGCCAAACATCACTTCAGTCTATTATGACTTCAGAGGATGTCAACCCCAACCATAGACATAGGACACATCATATGCCATTTCCTGAACCTTGGACTTAGGACAGACCCCACCACAAATACCATCCAGGTTGAACTGTGATGCACCTCACTGATCTCTGCCTGCATCACTTCAGTCTCATGATGCATCTATGTGAACTTCTGCAGTTAATCCAGGATGCACTTCAAAGACATTAGTCATTAATATTACAGTTCATACAAAATCTATGTTTAAACACTGACACTTAACACTTACTTAGTCTAATAAACCATGACTTGCACTATACATAAGTAATATTGTCATTGTATTCATGATATTAGTCAGAGGGGAACTGGCCCCCACAGTGAGTCTGGTTTCTCCCAAGGTCTTCTGGAGTTTTGAGTTCCTTGCCACAGTCGCTTTCGGCTTGCTCACTGGGTTTCTCAATACAATGATTATTTAATTACTTATTTTTAAACACAATTCACAATCGTATTTTATCAAACTACTCTAAGATATTATAGATTTTACAGTTTTATTTTCTGTTAATACCTGATCTTCTGTAATGCTGCTTTGATACGATGTCTGTTGTGAAAGGCGCTATACAAATAAAATTGACTTGACTTGATTCGACTCAGAACAACTTAGCAACCACCCACAACTAAAATCTTCTAAATGCTTTCACCACGACCCACATTTTCTTCAGAAAATGCAAAAATGCAGTTTTCCAGACAGATCACACTGTGAATTTGGCGACAATAGGTCAAAAGTTCTGCTGCTGAAATCGGTCTGTTTACAAGCTGAAAATGTTGTTAAGGTGACATTTCCACAGGTTGGTGCCAAAAGCAAGTTGTATTTTTAGTTATAAATTATATAATACATTCAATCGGAATGCATATTTCATTAACTCAGTTGAGTAAAATTATAATTTTAGAACGAAAATGCTAACTCTGAATTGTGCTCACTATGTGAACAAGCTTACTTCCTTGCTTACATGGGACCAAAAACCTTGTCCTGGTGTAGAGCTAGAGGGAAATATCATACTTGAATTGATTGAAAAATGTCTGATGGTGGATGGTGTATGTCAATCATTCAAGTGAATGGGGTTGATTTCAGGGTACATTAACTTTCAGAGGTCGATTTCCTGTCTAATCATGTTGAGTTTTCTTGCTACACCTCACCTGCACCAATAAAGGTAGAGTAAGGTAGAATCTCACAATGTGGGCAAGTAATCTTCTACTATCTTCCTTTATACAGTTTCACCAATAACCCTGATAAGAATCCCAAGTCCAAAATGAAAATTAATTTCATCTGGATTTTCTGTTCCCTAATGTTACATTTTTGGTGGTTAAGTTGTAAAAAACACCCTTCACCATTTATTCTCTCACTCCAGCAGTCATATTACAGCACTTTTGAAGACAGTATTTGATTTAATTTTACCGCTCATATGTTGTTCTTTATTGTGGATTCCCTTAGTGTTTCTGGGATGTAATTGCATTTGGCAGTGTCTGATAAGAAACCACTAGTTGGATCTGCTGAGGGACACACAAAAGCATTTAGCCGCATCCGCACTGCTGTGTGGTTACATAAACACAGCCTCTCACAGCAGGATACACTACAGAGCGAAAAGTAATTAACTAAAGTTGACGGTGTATGAGAATGTTTACCTCCAAATCTTCTCTAGTATTAAAGCTAGAAAATATAATTAGGGTAATATGAAATTAAAGGTTGAAAGTACTTTGTTTAATTTTTTAGGATTCTGGGACAGGGTTTTAATTAAATGTATGTTCTTTTTAATTGGAGTTTAAGGATAATTTAAGGATTTTCATAATTCATAAATTCTGTCCATATAGCCCTTTGAGATATCTGTTAGTTTATGTCTGTTGTTTAATCTGAAATGTTAAATTATGCAATGCACATTGCATATGCATTATAACATTGTATATTCATATTTTGATGGGCCTAATTGCATGTCGTTATTTTATCAACGTTATTATACTTTTTTGTTGACTGGTTTTAAATTCAAAAACAGTGGGTAACACTTTAAAATAATGTTCTATATGTTAAATGACATTTAAGTTCAATTAGGAAACGGAAAGCGGATAGGTCCAACAGGCACTTCTGTCTCTACGCACCCGATCAGAAGCGTTTTCCCTCTAGTCAAAATTTATAAAACTTGTACTCACTAAGCAATACACCGGCAACTGGCTACAACTGGCAGTTATGGGCAGCATTCTGTTCAGTCTCAAATCTATCGACTAAAACACGCCAGAGTGCTCATCTGGCCCAAAAGCGTGTTTCTGTCATGGACTGGCCAATTTCCAGAATCTTGGAAGATTAGTTTAGCAAGAAATATCTCTGCCAACCGATTTTTCCCACAAAGAGTTGTTCACATTCTTTCTGTCCTCTCAAGAACTCCAGCACTGGCTCACCCTCAGCCAACACATTCCCATACCAAAGCCAAGACCAGGCACAATCACCTTAACGCCGATAGGGTACCATCTATTTCTCTAGCTAAAAAGAGCGAAACCCTGCCACATCTTCAATCGTTGCAACAATGACCAGCTGTACAGCAGGATTGTAGAGGTCGAAAATCTCTACAAACAACTTCTTCAGCTTGCTACATTGCTGCTTCGGCTTCCCCAATGGACCCCACAATGTCACAAATGACATCACTTAGCATTTTACTCAGGCTTTATCAATCCTGGCTTTTTCATTGGTACAACATTCATCCCTCCTGCAGCAGCAATTGATCCTAGCTTCCGCTGCCTGATATTATCAGATAACAACATCAATTTAATTAAAAACGTACTCTGCTGTTCTGGTTTCTTAGACAGGTGCATGTCGGTTTGAAGCATGCTTCTGTCATATGTCATGTCACTTAAAGAGTGTGACCCAACACTCACTAAAATCCCACTTTAGCAGAATTTCATGTTGCCTTAGGAGTGTATAGGGATAAAAGCTGTCATCATAAAAGCACCATCAGCTAGGTTTCCCTTGGCGACATTAAAAGAAATGGGTCGCTGGTCTTCAGCAGCTTATGCATGTTACATCATGCCCAGTTGCTAAGACATTCTGAGTGTTTAAAAGCTCAAAAGTCTTGACTCTAATTTTACAATTACTCAGGTGGATACTGGTGCTTGCTGTTGGCTGCGGCATGCTAGTCCATCATCTAAACGCTTGCTTTTGATAGGGCTCCTAGTGCACTATATGCAATACAGTATTTTCATGTTGCACACATAGTTAGCTTAGTCACAAACACTTTGTTGTTCAGGCCACTAGATAAACCCATCAGGAACATATAATCAACACATTTAGGGATACCTGGCCAGCTACACGTGAAATCCAGAAATCCATCTCACTGCAGCTCACATGTCTGGTGGTAAGATCTGCTTGGTTAGGGGGAATTGCTTCTTTTCTTTTGCTTGTGTCATCTCAACTGCTGCAGCATATTGACTCATGTCAAGCAGCAGCAGCAGGATACGTAAAGTAGATCAAGTCTGCCAAGACCAAACCCACTCCACTGTTATTACCATCAATTTAAATCTTTAATCTATTTCGAGAGTTGTCCTAACTGAAATGACAGTTAAGTTCAGTTAGGAAACTCAACATGGTTAATGTTGCTCATAGTTAGCTTAGTCCCTTTGTCACTAGATAAAGCCATGACCAGCTACACTCGACTAAAATCCACCCCACTGCACCTCACATGTCTGGTGGTCAGATCTGCTTGGGTTGGGGGAGGGGACATCGCAGAGTCCTCGACACTGCCATCCACCCCGGGGAACGCCGCTGCCTTCTGCGGGTGACAGAGTAGCCCGATCGCCCGGATGCGGGAAACGGCCGCCGTCCGCGGGGCGAGTGGGGACTGGATTCCCTGACTGCCTGGAGCGAAGGAGCCGCTGCTGGGGGTGGAGGAGTGCCCTGCCGTCCCCAGAGACGCGGAGGGGTCGAGGGAAGACCGCCGTCTGCGAGGGGAGGAAGGAAGAAACTCCCGACTGCCCAGAGCGGTAGGGCCGCTGCCAGGGGCGGAGGATTGTCTCCACTCATCGCCAGGAAAGCAGGTCGGAGGTTGACTCCAGTTCGCCCAGAGAGGAGCGGCTGTCGTCCGCCGGAGAGTGTGGAGGAGTGCTCGAGGACCACGCGATGGTTCATCAGAGAACCGGTGAGTGAGCCTTTTCTCTCTCTCCTCTCTCTCTCGCTCTTTCGCGCCGTGTTGGCCTTTTCCCTCGCCTATTTTGTTGTTGTTTTCCCCTCCTGTCTCCTCCCAGGCCGAGGAAGGTGGGGATAACCAGCCGGCAGACAGGTCGTAAAGCACGCCCCTCCCCAGGGAAAGAGGGGGCAGGGATGTACGTCATGCCGGTGGCCCCCGGCCTGAGGTAACGCCGGGAGGAGTGTGGAGTGGAGGGGGGCGGGGCCGGGCTGGAATGTTGCACGCCCGGTCCCCAATCGGCCTGATGGGGCGCGCGAGGGATAAAGGCGGCTGGTGACGACGGTTCGAGAGAGAGAGAGCTCAATCACGGACATGTCCGTTGTGTGTTTGTTTATGCTATTGTTTTAAGTTCTTCATTAAAATATTATTTATATTGACAAGCCGGTTCTCGCCTCCTCCTTGCCCATCCTAACCCCACGTTACAGTCACCATGCCTCTTAGGTCCGTCCTTCAGCCTGGCTTTCAATGGGAATTGGAAGGACAGAGGTGGATCTTAATGAGCCTCGTTTGAACAGTAGATGATGAGGTGCACATGA
The DNA here is from genome assembly GCA_032164185.1 of Moxostoma hubbsi. NCBI lineage: Eukaryota > Metazoa > Chordata > Actinopteri > Cypriniformes > Catostomidae > Moxostoma > Moxostoma hubbsi. The sequence continues at coordinate 34,693,847 of JAVLUX010000016.1, read as the reverse complement.
TGTGAGTGGAGCCTCATCACTGTCATCAGGAAGCCGGCTTCTATCTTCTTGTGGGCACACACTGGTGTCCTTGCAGATCCAGGAACAGTGCGGATGCCACCACCCAGCGATGCTGGAGGAGGCCATCCAACTGGTGGAGGAACATATGCTGGCGTATCAGAGGACGGAAGTGTCCCCCGCCTCATTCTGTCCATTCACTGCAGCCCATCCCAGTACTCTGGAAGCAGGAAAACCTGCTGCCAAAGCCAGCTACCTGTTCGCAGGGGTTTGCCCCCACCGGTGGCCTTAGTATCCTATCGCTCTCCCCCTCAGGTGGATGTACCCGCCAACACAGGTGCGGGCGTAATGCCTGGGCTGGTCTGCTGGAGTTTGGGGATCCAGGGCACTTCTGGGAACCGGCTGAACATTAAACAAAGTTTTAATGTCAAACTCAACTTAAAATCAACATGAAACAAACACACACATGCAGCGCGGCCACGTGCATCTCTCTCTCTCAAACCGGCATCTCCGCTGCCCCTTATTTCAATCTCCCGCTGATCAGCTGATTAAGCACTGGCCATGCTCCATCACGGCCCGGCCACGCCCTCCTCCTCATCACATCACTATTTTTACCAGACCCATAAACTTCTCATCTTCTGAAAGCTGCTACTTTTGTGCCACTTACAAGAGTAACAAATAACCACACCTAATTGCAGGTTGTCAGCCTGACATTGTTCACTGCAACCCTATATATTCCTCACTCAGCTGAACAGTGAGGCGACAACACCGCAAATGTATCCGACTACCTTCTCCCTTTTTACCAAAGAGCAACCTAGACTTCCATGGCTGCAGTCTGCGAATAGGACTGTGTGCCTGTGAGTTAGTCAGTAGATATGCAGAATGTATCTCATGCATTCTGCATTTAAACATCCAAAATATATCTTCTCTAACTCACCCTGGCTGATGCTGTTCACATAGATGGATGACAGTATACTTATCAGCAGATTCTCTACTGGAATGTCCAGAAACCACTGACACTAGACATTATTGATCCCATTCAGTAGAGGAAAAATATTAACAGTTGAATCCAGGCTTGCTGGCACATACACAAACACACCCATATAATGTATATGCAGTACACAGAAAAAGACTCTGTTGCCAGAATTACAGCTGAGCTCTTGTAATCATGTGAGAGCAGTGACTTGTTTTGCTTGCACAGACATGAATTCATAATATGTTTGCATTATGGTAATCCATGCATATATCTGAAGAAATTACATGCATTTCAAGGCACTCCTTGGCTCGACTGCCTGTGCTAAAATATAGATGCATTATAGACTGCTTTAGAGCCAAGGCTTGCTTTAGAGTGTAGTTGCTGCTGTTCCACGATAAAGGAATAGTTCACCCAAAAATTATAATTCTCTCATCATTTACTCACCCTCATGTTGCTCCAAACTCATATGACTTTCTGGGGGTATTTACACTTGGTCACTTCATGCATTTTTGCTGATCGGATTGCTTTACGATCATGAAAAGAGCAGCACGGATACGAGACGGATATAAATCCGATCACTCAAACCACCTCGGGTTACGCAGTACATAATAACAAATTATGAAACGGATGTAAGTTCTAGGAGATACATAAACAAAAATAATTTTTAAAATTTTTGTGTTTTTGTTTTTTCTTCGTTCAATGGGGATCAAAACTTTCAAGCTCTATAAAGGACATAATGGTAGTATAAAAATAATCCAAATGTAATGCATTACTGTAATCATAATTTATGTTTATTTCTACAAAATGAGTGGACATGCCCAAAATATGTTCTGTGGTATTATTGTTGCACAAGTACTATCCACTAGGATGTGGCTCCAACTAATCCCCTCTACACTGTTTGTGCTTCTGGTTATAAACCTATAAAAAAAAATGCATATTATATCAAAGAAGACAGCTCTATCAACATTTTGGCATCTGAATCTGGCTTCTTGAGCTCTTGAGCTTTTGAAAGTATAAAAAAGAAATGTCCTTTGATAATCCTTTCATCACTAATGACACCTCCTCAGAGGATGACCTGCAACCTCCTCTGCGTGCCTAAGAACTGAAAAATCACTTTTCAATTTGAGCAGCTTCATATTTCATTCTGTGCCTAGAGAAAAGTAAACACTGTTAACCTCAGGGGCCAGGGCCAGGGCCCCTGCCAGCTGCCTTCATCCAATTCACAAAATTCAATTATGCATCAAACCTATTCCTGTAATGGAGATGACATGAAAGAAATGCCATTGACACTGTAGAGATTGTCTAGTAGCCCTGCTCAAGAACTTAATTGCATTAGCAGCACATCCTCTGATACAATTAAATAGGGCTGAAACCATGAGTGATACTATAAGATACTACAAATATAGAGTTGCCCAAAAAAGTATTTGAAAACTTAAGCCTCACTTGAATTTCATGCAGTTTATAGCAACATATCAACCAACACACACACACACACACACACACACACACACACACACACACATACACACTGGCCTTCAGGCTGGCACTCCTAACATTACAAGTACTCTCCATAGACATAATGATTTTTATACTACCCCTAAACCTAACCCTCATGGAAACCTTTTTAGCATTTTAAAACATTGTTTAGTGTCTGTTTTAAGCCGTTTGAATTACAGGGACACTAGTGGTGTCCTCATAAACCACATTTATAGAATAATACCTTGTATTTACCAGTTTGTAACATAAACAAATGTCCTCATACCATCCAAACAACCCAAAACGTCTGTTTTTGGACTAATTCATTTGACATGTTTAGGCTTAAACATTATGAAAGCTGTAAAATAATGTGCTATCAGTCTCCCACCTTTCCTGGAGACCTGTTCATATGAAAGTCAATCAGATGCATTTACCTTTTACGTTAAAAAGTGTGTTTTAGAGCATTGCTTCATTATGTGGTTGCATAATAGGGTGTTCTTGATTGTTGCCACACACACACACACACACACACACACACACACACACACACACACACACACACACACACACACACACACACACACTCACATAGGTTATTACTATGCTGTTGGCAAGTTGTTTTCTGTGATTGTAGCACGTTGCTATGCAGTTTCTTGGGTGTTCTGGGTGGTTGCCGAGTGGTTGCTTATTGGCACAAATGAAAAGAGCCCACCTGCAAGTCTCTGTTCTGATCACTAAAAATGTCTTATCCACATATGTTTAACACAAAGCCAATATAAACACTATTTCAGTTATGTTGTGGTTTAAACTACAGTACCTTAAAGTCCTTCTAGGAAGTTCATTCTTTCAAGGTCAGAAGTTGTAATTGTGATGTAATGAGCATTCAAGTGACAGAATGGGCCTGTTTTGCTTTTTTTCACTTTCTGAAAAAGCAGGAACCGTTTTTAACACCAATACAACAACATGTTAGGTGTGTCTTATTGTATCATTGTTGTGTGACCATATACCAAACTGACTGGCAATATTAAAAGCCTATCACCTCATATAAACTAGCTATATTAGTTTATTTTCTGGCAAGCTTAATTCCTTATCATTAGCACAAAATACATTAAATCTAAACTGTACAGTCACCAATTTGCTTGATTTTCGCATGTTGTTTACTTTGTGATTTTGCACCAGATGTGTGCATTTACTCGCTGACTGATTGGTCAGAGCAGTTCTTGAGTTAACTCCTAATATAAACTCCAGTACGGCACCGGCAATCAAATAAATTGCCATGGGATTAATTAGCTGCTCCATAATTTATGTGATTTACTTGTACTTTTTATACTTAGTAAATGTAATATCAGTTACTTTAATAATTTTACTTAAAGGGATACTTCACCTCTGGGAAGATGAATGTGTATTTAAAATTGGTCATTTATATAGTATAAATGTGAAATTATTTTTGAATTTGAAGCATTCTAGACTGAGAAAAGGCAGAAAATGTATTTTTTACACATGTGGCTGAAAGACAACAACTCCCAGAATGCACTTGCTTTGCTGCCCTTACGAGGCCACTCCCAAACCACGCCTACCGGTTACAGGTGGCAGTATCTGAAAATTTGATACAACTAGGCTTGCTTTGATACATCGTGACTCTATAAATCGTGAGTTAGTTGATAAATTGACTGACTACGCGAGAAGAACATTATGATCATTCCGGGTGTCCAAACTCTGTACATGACGTCTTAGTAACAAAAAGAAAAACAAACAAAATACTCACTTTACACTAAGCCGTCTGTTTGTCCCTGCGGGCTTTGGCTAGCGTTTCCAATTTATCTTCGGGATCCTAAAATAAGTTTCCAGGACTCCCCTGTCCATGTGTGGTACAAAACTTGGGTGCTCAGTTATACATGCTCAAGTTAGCGGTGCAGTTTCATCAGCGGATTCAGCAATCTCATACCAGAAGCAATAGGACTCTCTATCTGTTTCCATAGGCGCACAGCGAGAGCACTGACACCACCAGTCCGCCCCAACTCAAGTCTGGCCGGGCTCTTCCTCCTGCCTGCCAAGCAGGTCTTGCTCCCCTGCTACAGCAGCTGCTCCGGCTGCCTCTGTTCATGGCTGTATTGCGGCTCGTACAAGTAGCCGCGAGCATCAGATTCTCGCAACAGATCTTCGAAATCCCCTTCTGCCATTTCAACTTCAAAACTACCTTCCGCCATCATGATTAGCCTACTTGTATACAAACTTTCTACACAGAGCAAGAGCCTGTTAGCTTAGTTTCTACAGAAAGATGGCTGACACTATCTTCACATTCTGTGAGTGAAATCCCGCCCCATATGGGCGTGGTGAAAACATGTGGAATACTGACTGTAGTTTTAAGCCTCTGGCCCAAAAATCCTCCGATGATGCAAAATGACGATTTTTGCGTCATCGGAGGATTTTTTTCCAGAATAAAAATACATAAATCTCTCGTCTCAAGGGGATATGAGGAGGGGGAGCTCGGTAATTCAAAAATACTACTGGTTTTCTACAAAGCTTAAAGCTAAATCCTGAAGTAACCCTTTAAGTATTTTTCTCATGAGCTACTTGGGTAATCGTACACTGGGTATGAGTCAATTCAAACATTTACTCTCAACATACAGTGAAAGGATCTCGCTGCTGAACTTATTCTCCACTATACTATACAATCACTGGCAAGTGAAATTTGAACATTTACAAGCCAGTGCAGTGACTAAGCACAGACATTTTGAGTCGCATAGTGCAAAATTTGGTTGCAATTGTCAATCATTTCCTCTCATTGTAGTAGAGGGTTGTGCAAAGAGTAAAAGTTTGATCTTGGGATTTGGGAATCGATATCGAGATTATCGAATGAAGATCGTGATACATCGGAACATCTAAATTTGTACCAGTCCTAGCTCTGAGCGAAGAACAAAGAAGAACTTCTCCTTGAGTGTATCGGAGCCTTTACTGAAAATATTGTATTCGCATGTCATGTGTCAGTGTACAAGTCTGAGATGACTGTCATGTCGGTGCCAGTGCTACATTAAAAAACATTAATGAGTGTACCTTTTAGTGTCCCATTACATTTTTGTTGCCACTGTAGATGGATATAAAATAATTCAAAAGTACATCCAATGCATTTGTAAAGAATGAAGCACAATGTGTTAATAAAGACTGAAACTAAACATAGCAAACCACACAGTTCTCTGAATGATGTCCTGCCGGGGCAGGATCGTATGATTTGCAGTGACAGTATTACATTTATTTAGATAGGAAATGGCACCTCTCTCTCCATCAATCAGTGGCTAATTACAGGCTGCATATAATGGGCAGTCTTGCTGGATAGAGTAGGAAACAGATCTTTTCAATGTTTTTGGCTCTCATGGCTGCAGTGCAGGCTGTGTGTCTTCCCACGGAGCCAAACAAAAGCAGGCGAGTGGCAGCAGCTCTGGAATATCTGTCGGATCATTAGCAGCTTTGTCAATGCTCTCACCATCTTCATTAAATGAGCAGGGCAGAAATCAATACGTGATTCAAACTGCTTTTCTTTCAGCTGAGATTTGGCTCACAAGAGATGCCAGCTCACACATGGATGAAGTACCATTATGAGACTTTACATTTTCTATATTAAATGTGAGATAGAAAATGAGACTGTAGGAAATGGGTTGCTCATATTGCAGTTAAAGATACAGGGGCAAATTCTTGAAATGGTAGGTGCATTTTTGAGCATCGTATTTCATCTCAAATACCTGTTTTATAAGGCTGTTAAATAAAAATCTGAATACTGGAAATATTTAAAAACATGTGTTTCAATATTAGATGTGTGACAATGAATTGAATGAATTGAAGGTCTTTGGGTCTCTCTTATCAGCTTAGTTTTTCCAAAGTTTTTCTATGGAAACATGCGATGCGCTAGAGGGATGTTTTTGAATGTTGTGCTATGTCCAGCTGTTTTGTCAAAGTCTCTCACAGAAACACAGTGTTTTTAGATGCTGGTTAAGGTAAAAGTAACGTCAACTTTTGAAAGTCCGTCTCGAGACACGTGCGTTCTGTTATTTGTGTTGTGCTATGTCTAGCTTTTTGAGTGCAAGAACACTGGTGGTCTAAAAGGTCCCTTAGCAGTATGCTTTAAAATGCTCTATCAATTGAAAGGAGTTTAATATTGAAAAGTGAAAATAATTTGATTAAATTAGAATTTTGATAATATTGAAGTGAAAAATCTGAGGCCATGGTTCTCAGTAGGAAACCGGCGGAGTGCATTCTCCGGGTAGGGAAGGAGGTATTGCCCCAAGTGAAGGAGTTCAAGTACCTCGGGGTCTTGTTCACGAGTGCGAGGACAATGGAGCGGGAGGTTGGCTGGAGAATCGGGGCAGCGGGGGCGGTATTGCACTCGCTCCATCGCACCGTTGTCATGAAAAGAGAGCTGAGCCGGAAGGCAAAGCTCTCGATCTACCGGTCAATTTTTGTTCCTACCCTCACCTATGGTCATGAATGCCGGGTCATGACCGAAAGAACTAGGTCGCGAGTACAAGCGGCCGAAATGGGCTTCCTCAGAAGGGTGGCGGGCTTCTCCCTTAGAGATAGGGTGAGGAGCTCAGTCATCCGCGAGGAGCTCGGAGTAGAGCCGCTGCTCCTTTGCATGGAAAGGAGTCAGTTGAGGTGGTTTGGGCATCTGGTAAGGATGCCCCCTGGGCGCCTCCCTAGGGAGGTGTTTCAGGCACGTCCAGCTGGGAGGAGGCCTCGGGGAAGACCCAGGACTAGGTGGAGAGATTACATCTCCACACTGGCCTGGGAACGCCTCGGGGTCCCCCAGTCAGAGCTGGTTAATGTGGCTCAGGATAGGGAAGTTTGGGGCCCCCTGCTGGAGCTGCTGCCCCCGCGTCCCGACTTCGGATAAGTCGTTGAAGATGGATGGATGGATGGATGGATGAAGTGAAAAATTCTGAATTATTTTCTCAGCCATTTGAGAGCTCTAGTGTTTTATTCAATTACCACCCTCAGTTCAACCATGCACTATCTGCGCTGGTATAGCACTATGAAATATGTGGTCAGTAGCGGTTTTAACCAGCACGCAAACCACGCAATTGAGTGGGGTCCCGGAACATCGGGTGGCCCCAGCCCCAGTAGGAAAGTTCTGCAAAAAATGCTTGAGGGATGGCATGTCACATGTTGTTCTGTCACGTGCATATACGCTGTTGTCAGCACTCTCAGAGCTGTTCAAGTTAGAGGCCCACCAGATTGGGTCAGTTTTTCAAGTAGGACTTTTAGTTTGGGTTTGTAATTTATGAAGATAATATAGCCTACAGGCCTTCCGAACTTGTTTCGTGCAAATGCTCTCACTCACAGATATGTGCGAATTAACGTGTTAGGGGCCATTCATACCAAACGTGTTTTTTGCCCGCGTCTGCTCTGATTTTCCATTGTTTTCCTATGTAAACACATGCTGGATGACCATCCATGCCTTCTGCACTGTGTCTTGCTGTTTCTTCAGTGTCTCACAGGACCAGCACATTTTTAGACAGTGTCAAAAGTAAAAAAAAAAAAAAACTTCAGGTCTCAAAAATACTCAAAATTGAGTTTCACTCAAAAACTCATTAGTTGTGATGCGTCTACATTGTTTTTAGTGCATGTGTCACAAAGATTTAATGTTTGGAACAAATTCAGGTTGCAAAAAGGTGACTGTTACAATTTTGTTCTGCACCAAGCAAAGTTTCAGCACTTTCAGCAATGTTTTTTTCCCTTCTGCTCTAGTGTGCTGAGGGGCCTCTGTGCCTTGTATGTCTACTGTTACAATACTGTAACGAATGTTGCCAATGATGCTAACATAAAATACAGCCTTTTGCAACATGGTGAACAATACACTGCAGCATCAGAATATAAGTTCCAGGTGAAAGTAAATTAAATAAGACAGAAATATATTACTACTGTATACAACAAATCCTCAAAGTAATAATAATAATATTGTATCACATTATAATGACAAAGTGGACAACAATAAACTATTGTTGGCTTATAATAATAAATAAAAACTGAATTCCAAAATGTTAGTGAGTGAAGTAGGTTTTACACACCCTGTTCATAAAAAAAAGTGTTTTGTAAAAATCTATGTAGGTAAATAGTTTTTTTTTCACTGTATTGGGGAAAACTGGAAAACATGCATTAATGAACTTTAACTAGATTTTTATGTTTCAGTAAACATTTTGAATGAACTTGGATACAACGGCTGATAGGATGAATTTAAAATTATATTTAAAGAATTTTATGTTATTTTTTAAGCAAACATTTTCTAAATGGGGCCAGGCTTGATCGGTTGCTTGGGGCCTTAGAAATTGAAAACCCGCCCCTGTGTGTATAAAATTTAAAGGGATAGTTAAATGAATGAATATTCAAAAAATGAATATTCTCTCATCATTTACTCACCCTCATGCATCCCAGATGTGTATGACTTTCTTTCTTCAGCAGAAAACAAATGAAGATTTTTAGAGAAAAATCTCAGCTCTGTAGGTCCATACAATGCATGTGAATGGTGACCAGACATTTGTAGCTCCAAAAATCACATAAAGGAACGGGGAAGGTAGGCATGGGCATTGACAAATATCTGATTGACCTTTGGTTGCTTTTGTTTGTACCTTTCTTTATTATAGGGTTAACATCCATAGCACTAAGGGACATTCTGCTGCATGGGGCACAAGGAAGAATTTGTAAAATCAACTCCGCGCCTGTAAATCATAAATTGCACAATATACGGATAACACTCTGTACCTTAAATACATTAAATACATATATTTTATTTTTTAAATAGATTTATATTTATATTTTGTGGGAGTCACACGGGTAATTTCTTTATCCCATTCCTGCGCACACATCATCCAGCCCGCACCTGCACTCAGCAATCAAAACTTGTCCCGCACCGCACAGTTGTGGGATGTGTGCTTCTGTTCTCCCTGTTTTTGATTTGGTGTCGATGAGAGGTTCTGTCTGTCTCCACATGTCTTACATCTCTTATGCTGTGATAGTTTTGTGTTTATTGTTTGTCATTGCTTTTTAAACTACTCTATTATTGCCATGAAAATAACCTTCAGTGCTTACATGGCATTACTTTCCATCCATCCATCCATCCATCCATCCATCCATCCATCCATCCATCCATCCCTCTATCCATCTTCCTGTGTTCCCTAAATGACTTTACACATATAGTTTCACTGGTAAGAATATCAATACCCTTTGCTACCCTACAAAGGCCATACTCATTAACTAACAATGAAACTGAGAAAAATGGCTTGAATTATTTTGATGTGGGTTTTGTTGTTACTGCATTTTCACACAATGGTTTCTCTGAATTTCAGAATATGTGACAAACTCGTCTGTCACCGGATAAATCATAAGAGTCCTGTTTCAGTCAGAACTCAATTTTGCACATTGCTTATTACATTTCTGTTAAACATCATTAAATATGATATAATTACTTATTATGTAGTTCCCATCTGTGTCAAATTTGAGGATCTTAAACTTCTATGTTATTGATCTCCTTTCATCCTTATGTTATTTTGTTATGTTATTTTGTTTCTTAATAATGGAGGTAGTATACAACCTCCATAACTTCAATCTTATGAGTCAAGTCAAATTTATTTGTATAGCACTTTTCACAACAGCCATTGTTTCAAAGCAGCTGTACATTCAATTATGCTATAAGAGAAAATTCATTAATATAATACTACTTTATTGAACTATTAGGGGTTAAAAGTAGTAAACTAATGAAGTGTGTATGATTATATACAATGTTTATCAGTGTATTTATTTCAATATATTTTTAATATGGGGAAAAGTGTCAAATATACTTATATTGGGTCTTAAGATCTTGACAATTGCACCATGTTATGCCAATTAAAGACATTAAATTAGTAGTCTGAGTAACCCCTCCCCATCCCAAATGATATCTCTCAGCCCACCCTAGCAAAGCTGTCAGAAGCTGGACCTGTAAAGGAAACATAACAGTAATCCATATGACTCCAGTGTTTAAATCCTTATCTTTAGAAGCAATATAGATGTGGGTGAAAAACATACCAAAATCTAAGTCCTGATTTATCTCTAAATCTCCACTTTCACTTTTACATCTGAATGTTAAAGTGGATATTTAGAGTATAAAAACAAAATGATTGATCTGTTTCTCACCCACACCTATTATAGTACTTCTGAAGACATGTATTTAAACACTGGAGTCATATGGATAACTTCTTTGTTTCTTTTATGTGATTTTTGGATCTACAAAGGTCTTATCACCATTCACTTGCATTGTTTGGACCTAGAGAGCTGAGATATTTTTCTTAAAATCTTTATTTGTGTTCAGCAGAAGACAGAAAGTCAAACACATCTATGATGGCATGAGGGTAAGTAAATGATAAGAGAATAAACATTTTTGGGTGAACTATCCCTTTAAATAGTTCCTATCAGTATAAACATGCCTCCTTTCTATGTAAATTAGGTTCCCCTTCTGTCACTCACTCGACGTTGTGTTGAATTAAGTGACACAAGGGGTCTTCCTGGGATGCCAAACGTAACTCTGAACCTGAAAAAAGACCAATGTCAAGTTGGCAGACAGAATTTGCATGCCAATTCTGAACCCCAGACATACGGGTATAAAAGAGCCGAATGGTTGTGTAACAGCAAGCTGAAGTTCACCACTGTTTCACTCACCTCTGTCAGCGAGAAGCATTGCTGTTGGATCTATGGTGCGTTTCCAGCTGGCAGTCTACGCCCCTGGGTGCTTCGACAGTGCTTTTCACTGTTAAAAGAGTGTTCTCCTTAAGAGTTTGAGTTTTCCACTCACAAAAGAACACAGTGGCGTTGAACATCCTTTTCAGGACGCGTCTTTTTTAAGATGCCTTTGCGTCCCTAAGTTGTTCCTGGATGCGGTCGATTTCTCTCCAAGACCAACGGCGGCTTGACGACTGGTACCTCGGCTCCGGGCGCCACTCACAGCCACGCCCCCCCCCCCCCAGGTACCGTTCTTCCCGGATGTACATGACGAGCTGACACGGTCGTGGAGGGCACCTTTTATTGCCCGTAACTGACCCCTCCGCTCGTCCGCTCTCACTACCCTGAATGGCGGGTCGGTCTATGGGTACACGGAAGTCCCCCAGGTGGATAGGGCGGTTGCGATCCACCTGTGTCCTGAGAATTCCGCCTCCTGGCAGGACCGCCCGGTACTCCCCTCCAGAGCCTGTAGGATGACGTCATCATTGACCTACAAATCCTACAGTGCGACCGTCGACGGCTTCGCCCAGCAGTTCACGCTGGTGAAGAAGCAGACGGAGGCGATTTTTCACATCAGGCCGCGGCGCCGCCCAACTAGGACGCCCCGCCTGCTCCTCCTCCTGCTGGGTGCGCGAAGCAATTTTTCATTTTCATTTCATTTTTCATTTTCAAAATTTCATTTTGTTTAAAAGAGACATTTTTGTAAATTTTCTAACATTGCAGCACTAATGATTCAAAAGATTACCAAATTATGGGAAGAGTGTTGTAACCAGGGGCCAGTGGTAGCTCAGTGGTTAAGGCTCTGGGTTACTGACCGAAAGGTCGGGGGTTGAAAGGTCAAGCCCCAGCATCGTCAAGCCACTGCTGGGCCCTTGAGCAAGGCCCTTGACCCTAACTGCTCCAGGGGCGCTGTTTCATGGCTGACCCTGCGCTCTGACCCCAGCCTAGTTGGGATGTGTGAAAAACTGCATTTCATTGGCTCTGTACCTGTACTCTGCACAATGACAATAAAGTTGAATCTTAATCTTAATATCAAACATGAGGTTTAACAAGCACACTTTCAGCATTTTAAAGGGCCAATTCAGGTGCCACTGGTGGTGTGATGCTCTATAGCCCAGTATGCCAGATCATGGTAGTCTGTTGCATTCTTCACAACCTAGCACTCAGAACCGACCTAAGATGTGGAATTGTGTCATGCAAATTGCGCATCAATTGGGTGCTTAAAAAACAGAGATAAACCAACAAAAATCAAGAGAAGCATCTAGAACAACTCAATCGTTGAGCGCAATTCATTCTTAGTCTGCACTGAAAAGATCAAAGCTTCATTTTTCCAATATACCTCTATGATTTAAATCTTTTCTCATAAACAGAGACTGACAGAATAATATTAAGAGTCATTATTCATCCGCATATTTGAAATTTGTCAGAATCTACTTGAGACTGACCTCACAACAAAGTTATTCTTGTTGGCTCTTGTTTCTAACATGACAGCTGAACATCTCAGGTGTTCAAACATCAATTCCATCACCAAAAATAAAACATGAAAAAACATTCAAGTCCCCTTGAGCAGGTTCTATTATAGAAATAAGCTTTGCAGCTATTGCTTCCTTGAACCTGGAATATCGGAGACACAACAAACAACACAAATCACAGACAGTGGCACTCACCTCTCCAAAGAACTACCATAGGGAGTGATGCCACCAACACGTGAACCGCAAGAGCCGACTATAATCGCAAAGTGGTTCACACACACACACACACACACACACACACACACACACACACACACACACACACACACACACACACACACACCACAAAGAAACAAACTCTACAGAAGAATTGAAGCTCTAGTTTATTGATGTGGCAATGGCTTGCAGCAAGTGTGACCTCCTTTTTGCTTTGTCACAAACTTTGGCAGAAAGTTTTTGAGCATGTGTGTGTGTGTGTGTGTGTGTGTGTGTGTGTGTGTGCGCGTGTGCGTATGTATGTGTGTGTGCATGCAAATGCATTGATGATGATGTATTCATTGGAGGCTTGGTTTATGTTCTTTTGCTTTATTAGACTCTGTTCTGCAGAATGCAGAACACCCCCTCAATGGGAAATGTTCACTTTCTCTGGGGTTCAGTGAAGCACAGAGTAGATTTCCTCTGCCTGGAAACAGTGCTGCACTATTTATTGCTTTAATATTCAAAATACATTTAGAAGATGGATAACATTCTCATATTTTATTGACGGTTTTTCCCTGGAGTCATTTCAACAGAGATTATTAATGTTTTTCTTAGCAATGCGTTTACATACATCAGCATTACCAGCATCTGATTTGATGTGCAGCCATCTTTGAAGACGCGTCCTGTGCAATCCAATCCTACTCTTTCACTGAACATGAAAGGAGTATATTACATTGCATAACAGCACCAATCAAAATGTACTAGGCTTTAAAGTGCCCTTCATGTCTGGTATAACTATACTATAGTACTACAGTACCATGATGATAGTCACATGGATTTTTTGTTCATCTATAGAAATTCTATAGGAATATATACAGTAAATGTGTTATTTAGACTTAGACATAAAATACTTATTTGGAATGAATAGGAAGATGATCACCTTAGGCTTGAAAGACCAGATAAGCATCTTTGAATTGAAAATTTGTAAAATTATGAAATTAGGTGATTTAACTGATGCTAAAATTCCAGATTGCTTCAGAACCTCCAGCGATGTGAGCGTTAACCTCTGCAGTGTTTTCAGTGTTAGTAGTGCTGATGCTTTTTCTTTATTAAAGTGCGTAGGAGTCCCATCTGTTTCCTAATACACATGCTCAGTTTCTCCAAGGACCTCTGCAGGAATGATGCATTATGGGTTGTGCATACTAGAGGAGCCACTATGCACTCTACATCACCCCCACCCCCCAATTAATTTTACAAAGAGCTCACTGGGCACTATCAATCAAATCAAATCAAATCACTTTATTGTCACACTATCATGTACACAAGTGCAACAGTAGGTGAAAGTCTTGTGTGCAGTTCCGAGCAACATAGCAGTCATAACTGCGACGAGACACAATTTACATATCAAATGTACATATACTTACACAACACAGTACTAATATACAATGCACAGTAAACAATACACACAATATAGAATACACATACAATAAAAATATATATGCAGTTGTTATATTGTGGAGAATATATTTGACAGTCCAGTGTGAGATAATAAGATGAAGATTTATAAAGTGCAGTGCTGATTATTGATCGTGAGAGATCAAGAGTTCAAAAGTCTGATTGCTTGGGGGAAGAAGCTGTCATGTAGTCGGCTGGTGCGGGTCCTGATGCTGCGATACCGCCTGCCTGATGGAAGCAGTGAGAGCACTATGAATTATCCAGAGAGGGAAAAGAGCAAGAGAGACAGAGGACAAGGTAGAGAGAGACATGGGTCAATGATCAATAATTTTCAGAGGAAGTGTAGGTCAGTGTGATGAGCAGTTCACATCTTGGCTGATGGAAATATGAAGAGGCCCCTGGCTGCCACTTCACTACAGATCCACAGTGTAATGTCTGTACTGAAATCACAGGATAACTGCAGATGGACTGAATCCACTGGCAAACAACGGAGCCATGACAGCAATGCACAGTAAATTATATTTACAGCCCATGTCTCCAGTATAATATATTTTATATGCCCATGGTGAGAGCATGTGAAACAGAGCACTGGGCAGAGCTATAAAGCTTCAGATACTCTGGATAGAAGAATTCGAGAACATCTTTGTCATATAAATTAATAATAGAAACAAATAGTATTAATACTAAACTAGAGTTTGAGAATTTCTAAATTCCCATTTAGTTTATGTTTTGTAAGGATAGTGTGTGTTTAAAGGTGATTTGTGTAATTTCTGTGCCGTTAGCAGCACCAAACGGAACTGAACCAACAATAATGTTTCCAAACAGGTTTCCAGAACACACCCCCATCTTCCATGGTTTGACCAAATAGGAAATCCTGCCCTGCTCTTCAGGAATGGACCGGAACAGAAAAACAGCCAAGGACCCATGCCAGCCTATTATAAACAATTGCTTGCAATGTCTTATACTGTATATACTGTATATATATATAAAATCATAAAATTCTCTCATGATTTGCTCACCCTCATGCCATCCCTGACTTTCTTCTGCTGAACAAAAACTTTTTAGATTTTTAGAAGAATATCTCAGCTCTGTTGGTCCTCACAATGCAAGTGAATGGTGACTATAACTCAGAAGCTCCAAATAGCACATACAGTCAAGTAATCCAGTGGTTAAATTAATACAATATCTTTTGAAGCGATATGCAGGTGAGGAATAGATAAATATTTAAGTACTTTTTTTATTATTAATCTCCACCTATGACCAGCCCCAACAAGTAGGTGTCTAAATGTGAAGTGAAAGTACAAGTGTAGATTTTCACAAAAAGGGATTTAAAAACTGATCTGTTTTTCACCCACACCTATCATATCACTTCAGAAGCATGGAATCAACCCCTAGAGTAGTATGGATTTCTTTTATAGTGCCTTTATATCCCTTATGGAACTTTAAAGCTCTGGTCACCATTCACATGCACTGTATGGACCTACCGATCTGAAATATTCTTCTAATATCTTTGTGTTTTGCAGAAAAAAAAGTCATACACATCTATAAATAATGATATAATTTTCATTTGTGTGTGAACTATCCATTCAATGAAGTAAGAAACACGTGGAATAAACTAGTGTTAAAAGACATTTTTCTCTTTCAGTGTGTCACTAGTATTGCAAAAGCTCACTGGTGTGATGATAATAATCCTATCACAATAATGTAACTCAATTTAATCTGAATATCTGAGTTTTTATATACTGTATAATTATTTGAATTATAAAGTATTATCTATTTTAAATTATCTTTACTTGGGGGGTAGTTCTCGTCAATTTTGATATGCAATTAATTCCATTAACTAATGGGCATGCCAAGTAATTATTTACAATAAAATTTGAATCGATTGACCGGCCTAGCCAATAGTCAAAAGTCTGGCTTTGCAAGACTAGAACTGAAGTCCTTTGACTACAAATGTATTACTGCTGAAAAGTTCAATCTTTGTAGTCATACATATTGGGGTTTAACACTATAAATAGCCTGTTTGAGGTGGTGGTTTTCTAGTAATTGGTAGTCATGTTTTGGTAGTCAAGAGTTGGTGTGCATTTGTGAACTTGTGAATGTATGTACTGTAGGCTATGATAGAGACAAAGAATGTAAAAGAGAAAAGGATAGAGAGTAGGCGAAACTCTCCGCATATACCAAAGTTCCACACCAGAAAAGGTTCATGTCATCAGTGCTGTGTGTGTGTGTGTGTGTGTGTGTGTGTGTGTGTGTGTTTGAGTGTGTATGTGTGTGTATGAGTGTGTGTGTTTTTGTGTGTGTGTGTGTGTGTGTGTGTGTGTGGGCAGGTTTAAGTAGTTTACAGAGACTTTTTTAGGTTTCAAACTGGTAATTACAAGGGTATTAAGCTATAAATGTGGTTTATGAGGACATTTCTAGTGACTCCATAATTCAAATCGCTTAAAAACATACTAAATTATGTTTTATTGAAAATGTAAAATGCAGAAAGTTTTTTTGTGAGGGTTAGGTTTAGGGAACAGAACCTATAGTTGGTACAGTCTAAAAATCATTATGTCTGTGGAGGGTACTCATAAGGATAGCCACAGCAATGTCTGTGTGTGTGTGTGTGTGTGTGTGTGTGTATGAGGAGAGTAGGAGGTGAATGTTGATGGATTGAATGTTTCTCAAACAAAGCAGAGGTCTTCCCATGAGACCCCCTTCTCTACCATCAGCAATACAGACTGAAAGGTTTCAGATACATTTTCATCTCAAAAAGTTCTGATGGTGTGAAGATGGTGTGGTCGGAACAGCCTCAGAATACTGACATTGATACAAATTGTACAGCATCAAAATATCTGAGCACTTACACAGGGGAGCAGAGGAAAGATTTAAATCCAGGAGGTAACCATCACTGCGTCTTAAAGCAGATGAGCAGGACCTGTAAAATGAAATAAGTAATACTGTTGAATTATATTTCTGGTGAACAGTTGTTTAAATAACTAAAAGGTATCAGAAGATTATACAGCAAAACTAATAGCACCAACTGTGTTGTTAAAAATAAGAACTAGATTTCTAAAGTGAATGTTGCAGTTTCCTGGTGAAATACAAATTACCAGTAAAATGACAGATTATCAGTTCATAAACACTTTTTTTCCTGTTACTCACACAAAGCTATCTCATGACATTTACTTTACAATAATTTACAATAGTGCATGAATTTAAAGGAATAGTTCACGCAAAAATGAAAATTCTCATATCATATATTTACCCTCATGGCATACCAGATTCTCACAATTTTGTGTATTTTTCTGAATACAAACAAAGTTTTTTAGAAAAATATCTGAGCTTTGTAGGTCCATTCAAAAATTTGAAGCTCCAAAATGTACGCAAATCATCATAAATGTAATGCATATGACTCGTGTTTTAATCCATGTCTTTTGATGCAATCCAACCAGTTTTTACTCCTTTTACTGTATATCTTGCCATTTCAGTCTCTTGGCACGATCATGATTTCAAGCTCGATTACACTTCCTAGTGCTTGCCTCATGTGTTTGAAATCATAATCACCAAGGAGACTCCTGATGTCAAGATTTATAGTGAAAAAGGAGTTATATCACCCCAAACCTTCTGATCTCTGTCTGCGCTCACCCCAAACCGATTAGAAGACATGGATTAAACCACTGAAGTCATAAGGATTACTTTTATACTGCCTCCATCTGCTTTTTTGAGCTTCAAAGTTTTGGTCACCATTCACTTGCATTGTGTGGACCAACTGAGCTGAAATATTCTTCTAAAAATTTGCTCAGCTGAAGAAAGAAATTCCCACACATCTGGGATGGCATGAGGGTGAGTAAATTATAAGAGAATTTTCATTTTTGGTTAAACTATTCTTTTAATATTTGCTTTACAAAACCAACTACATTTACAAGCTTGTTCAAATGCAATCAAATCATGTGGTAGCTCAACTGAGAGAGCATTGCATTTGTGATGCAAAGCACCAGGGTATAAGTCCTAAAAAGCATGTGATGCCACATTTACTTTTTATGCCACTATCATTTAGTTTTAGTCTTAAGGTTTAGGATAGAAGATAAAACTCAATAGAGCATTAACCTTAAAAAGTGGGATATCAGTGAAAATATTTTAACATCGAAAAAATTACACACTTCAAGATTTGTTTTTGTAAGTACAATACAATATATTTTATCTTGAATCATAAAATCATTTCTGTCTACACTAGAAAAGAACAACCATTTTACTTAATACAGCTTTTTATATGTTTTCTTTATAATATTATATGTTTTATTAATTTTAAAATGGGCTATCTGCAATGAAGGGTTTACACTTTATACTGCACTTTACAAGTGATATAATAGTAATAATAATAATAATAATAATAATAATAATTTAAAAGACACATCTGAAGAAGAACAAAGCTCTCCACAACTTTTGCTCAAAGCATTTTCAATATCTTTACATGACACGACAAAATGACAGGCCTGTCTGTGAGCTTTTGTTAATTTACACATGGCTGAGAGACTCTATAAATGACTGGAATGGAGCTGCCACATTTGGGTAATTATGGGTTTCATGGTTATGTAGAATAGATGAAGTTATGCACAATGGCAGTGCACATATTTTTTTGTCACATGTACAGTAGTTAAAAGAACAAAAGGTTTCACCTTGTTATGTAACCCATTAATAATAGCACCAGCCAAGTCAAGTGAAGAAAAAATTACCACATACTGTAAGCAACGTTAATTTGTGATATTATCAATGCCATTAAGAGATTGTGCAATTATTCCAATATACTCTATATGTTAAAGGGGTCATGACATGCCTTATTTTATTATTTTTATATGTTTCTTGGGGCTCATTTATAAAAGTAAAGTTTAGTTGTTTTTTTTTTTTTTTTGTGCACAAAAACAGTCATATATTTGTAAATCATGATCATTTTCCACACTCATTCTGATCTTCTGTCAGAAATGCTCAATTTTGATGCTGCTTCTCCTGTAAGACTTGACAGTAGGGTTGCAACGCTATGAGATTTTCATGGTATGATAACCGTCTCAGAAATGATCACAGTTTCACGCTATCACGGTATACGGTATTACACAATTACTATTATCAGTGAAAACAGAAAGGTTATTTTATTTATTTAATTTATTGAGCAAACACTTTATTATTTTTGAAACTTGAAACCATTTATTTTATTGAAGTATGTGTACAAATATTCTCCCTTTTGAAAATAAATAGAATAAGAACGCTAACAGAATTATAATAATAATCCGAATTATAAACATGATAAAAAATAGCATGTAACTATAACATGTTATATAACTAAAGTATGTTAGTTTATATGTTAAATGAACTACTAAATGAAAAATAACATCAGCTGCGTGAGCTTTTGATGTAATGTCCTATGATTATTAACAATAAACATATACTGCTCTTGTCTGTATCTTTAACTCAGTGCTTCTCAACTGGTTTTGCTTTGACAGATTTTACATCGGACATCAAGAGTCGACCTGCCATAGATTAAACATAACCTGTATTTAATGTATCCTGGGTTGCATTTCCTTTTATGTTGCATAGTTTTGTTCATGGTTTTCCAGTACACGGACATGCATCAAGTGACATTATTTTTGTTGTTGATGTCAACAACAGATGAGAAGCCTTTAACTGTTTGCGAGATTATCTTTAAATCTGCCTCGGCAGTCCTAAATAGTCGATTACTTGGGCGGCCGCTGAAATATCTTCAATGGGAGAACCATGACATTGTTCTTTCCGTGCTGTCCGCGACCCAGTCTGAATAGACCAATTGAGAAACACAGTAAACGGCCACTGTTTTGATTGGTCCACGCTATACCACGTATACAGAGGCAAAATATTTGTATGAACAAACAGAGGCAGATTTATTTTGCGATATAATAGATTTGCGAGTATACATACCATGCATTAAGTGGGACATGCACTCTCTGAACAAGAACAGGGAGATTTGAGGGTGCGTGTCCATTTTTGAGTGAAAGCAAAGGAAATACTGGTACATGGTATGACAGGCATGTGATCTCAAGCCATAAAAGGGCAGAGCACAAAAGTTAACGTTTGTAACGAATCCTCTCCTTCAAGTCAGAATGCACACAGTGCTCGAGTCCGAGTCATTAGTGTCTTGGGCTTGAGTACTGCAACTGTATATAGTTGATATATCACATTAGTATAATACTGTACATGCGTAAGTATCACTAGTATCATTAGTTCTTTGACTTTCACATTAGAACTGGGGTTCTGGTTTATGGCTCCCACAGCATCAGCTTCTTACACACCACCGAAGTCACCTTCTTTAAAGGGAAAATCTTGGTTACTATCGTAATCATGGTTCCCTGAAAGGAGCGAAAAAGATGCAGCAACAGAAATTGATCCAAGTAGAGCACCTCCCAGGGGGCGTTGGATTTAAAATCATATACCATCAAATTAATATCTCAAGCAGGTAACTTTAAAGGTGTGTAAGAATCTGATGCTATGAGAGCAATACACCAGAATGCCGTAGTACTAATGTGCAATACCCACAGGCCAACAGGGTAAGTAATAAGGCATTGCTGTAACCATCCCTTAATACTGAAACATAGGTTTCAATTAACAAGTAATGTGGGGAACAATAAAACAATGTCTCAATGCCAAGTCAGATACACTAGCCATGCTGAGTAGTGCAGCAATGTCTTAACACATCTTCCTGGTTAGCAAGAAGCAGAGGAACATAGGGATCGTCTAGCCAAGGGCTTCTGTGCTTCATGCTTCTGGTGCAATGAGCTTTTAGGCCTGTGGTACATTGTATGCATTTTGGATAGCAAGCGAGCGCAATAGCATTCACAACCCAATGGGGGATCCTTTATTTAGAGACGGACAAACCCTTTGAGTGGCCTCAAATGCAAACAGTGAGTTTTTCAGATATTCTGAATTGACTCTTTCGGTCAATGTACATGCTTAGTGCCCTTACATGGCAGAGAATGTGAAGTCTTTTAGCCTCATCTGACTTAAAGGGAGCAGATGAGAAAAAAAGTTTTGGCTGAGTAAGCCAGCTTGTGCCTCAAACTATTCTCACTGTTTCTCTGTTCTCTTGTATCTTGCATAATAATTGATGTAGTAACTGGACGGGGGGATGCACATTTGTGTTTCGCTGGCCATCTGTGTGTTAAGGCATTCAAACCTAGTGGAGCTTGCATTGATATGGAGTACTGAAGGTGACAATGCATTTTCTTCGTGGAGGCAAACAGGTGCACATCGGCTTCCCCAAATACCTCTCAATTCCACAGAACTGATTGAGGGTACTCACTGGTACTGATGCAATGGCAGGATATCCACCCTTTTTAAGTGTAGGAGAATGGACAGAATGTGTTCGTAGTTGTGGTTCCAATATTCGATTTGCCTTCCTAAGGTGCCCCAATACTCTAGCAACAGGTCTCTGTGCTTGCACACTTGTAACTTTGATAGAGATTTCAGCAACCAATCATCTAGGTAACACGGACGTTGCTCGACCTCAGTGGAATGATCGCTGCATTGACACATTTCAGACATGTGCGAAGGTTGAAAGGATACATTGGCTTTTAGGAGAAATTGTCACGCATTGTGGCATTATTAGCCCATGTCTGTCTCTGTTTGAGCATGCAGTCCCTGCTCAATTCCCAGCAGCACGCTCTTATGTCTGTCCTGTTTGAGCACACAGGCTGTTTTATTTCTGGCTGTGCACTCTACTGTCTGTTGTGTTTCATGTCTGGGTCCTGACATCTTGTCTAGTTCGGTTCCGGTCTGTGTTGGGACCCGGACATTAATACTCTGTCTCTTGCGTTCGCAGATGCGTGTTTTGCTCACTTTGCGGCACGCACTCAGGTCGCAAGCTGTCTTCTTGTTTGTGCTGGAGTTTGACCACACACTCACCCGACACCTTACTGTAGTGAACGAACCTGACAGTCTGCTCTCGTCTTGTTTGTCAATTGGCATGAGTGTATATCGCCTCATTGTCTTGGTGATGTGCGCTCATGCCAATCAGATGTTTTGCCTGTTATTGAGAGCATGCGGCTTTGTTATTGTTTCTGGAGTGCCACGTGCTTCTCGGTTTTGAGTCACACCCCGCCTCTTTGTTTGCTCATTTTTATTTCATTAGTTACACCTGCCCTGGATTAACCCTCTTGATTTCTCTCCCTATTTTAGTCTTCTCGTGTTTGCTGTCCAGTGTCAGTTCGTCTTGTATTATTCGTCAAATCAATGGTGATTCAATGGTGGCTCAGCACAAAAAGGGAAAATGAAACACAGCCACCAGAAGTCCAACCCCCTGCTATTGGGCCTCAGCTCCTGTAACAAATCAAAACACAGACACAAAAATTATTAAAGAAGTTCCCCTCACAATTAAAAAATAAAATCAGCCCTAATAAAGAAAACTATTATAAAACAAGAATAAACATACGGAACGCAAAATTGCTCAATGAAAATTACAAGCATACATAACGAACATACACACAAATTAACAATGGTGCCCAAAGAAAAGGACCCCACACACATGATAAAAGAAATTAGAGAAAATATAATAATAATAATAGGTTAATCAATACACAATAGGAAAAAGATAAGAAACACTTGAAAAAAACTAATTCAAACCGCATGGGCCAACTAAGCTCCGAGAAGCCAAACGGGACACTTTGACTTCCCCACAAGTGGTTCACAAAGCTGGCATTTAGTTCACACATGGGCCGCATTTACTGAAAGGCCAGAAGTCATTAAGTGTACAGAAAAACGCTGGCCTCAGACAGCGAGCGGCAGCTCCATTTGCTGCAGAGAAGTGTTCGAAATTAAACTAAGTAAACAGAACAGTGCAAAATAAAACAAGGCAGTGTGAAACAAAACAGCAGCGTCCTGAAGACAGCGAGTTCCCTGTAACCCCAGCAACAGGACCCTCTTTGACAGATTGTACTCAGTTCGTCTAGAACAAAAATATTTACATTTATAATAAAAATGTATTCTTGAACAAATAATCGTACAAGGGGCTACATACCAGGTGTGCGAGGAAGCATCAAACACAGATCAACACTGAGTAAGATGTAACACTGTAGATGGAAAGCAAACATACCATTTGTCATAAGTAAACCTTCCCCGGGAAGGGAAAAGTGAGCGCATTAATGCGGAATCATACAATCTTCCAACCTGTGGATGGACAACGATCACACCTGCCAATGGCCGGAAAACAAAGGCTCCCCAAACTCCACTACAAACAAGCAGCCTTTTGTTAGTCAGCGTGCACCAAACACAAGCATTTATTAGCCACATAACTGATAGCTTTACCTCTCTGACAATGACGCATAACACCGGAAAAGGGGCGGTTACCCAATGACACAATTCCTGGTGGAAGAACACAAACTATATATACTCTTTCCCCAATTCTAATAAGCCATTAGAAGATCAGAGAATGCTGCCAGACTGACCAATCATCAGGAAGGGGAGATGGAGTTACCACCTACCCTGCCACACATAGTTCAACTAGAATTACTGTTGTAAAACTATGGCTAATTTTCATCAGGGATGTCTTCTATAAGGGTTCTGATTTTTGGTTTTCCATTAACCACTATAATATAAATACTGTGAAATGGGGTGTTGGCTTGATTAAACTTTCCTCTTTAATTTTGAGTCACTCCTCATTGGAAAGTGTAGCCTATAAAATGATTTCTCTATTTCTCTGACATTCCTATTGAATGACAGCGATTGTGATGTAACTACATCATAGTTTCAAAGATTTGCCATTTTCTATGTGGTTTAGCTCGTTTGAGAGCTCTACCAATCATCATACAGAGAAGCCGGATTTCAATTTTAAGGGAAGCCTGGCTTCCTGTGTAGTCTTAAATCATTCACCACTGCTATATGCACAGGGAGATGGTTCACGTTATGTGCAAACATTTCTACATATTACATGAGACAGCGAGACCACATTAGTACAGTGCATTAGCTTTTACCAGCACTTACATCATATCATATATCATTAAACACATGGTTAATAGCATAAAGGAATATTCTATAAAATGTAGCCTCATGACATTCATTTTACATGTTACTGTAATATAAGACTGGTGTGACAAAAATGTGCAAAGATTTGTGACTGTCTGTGTAACGTTAACGTAATATTACAGGCTCAATACAAATTAAGCTCAATCGACAGTATTTGTGGTATAATGTTGATTACCACAAAAAATTATTTAGAATCGTTCCTCCTTTTCTTTTAAAAAAGCAAATATTGAGGTTACAGTTCGCCACTTACAATGGAAGTGAATGGGATCAAGTTTGGAGGGTTTAAAGGCAGATATGAAAAGCTTATAATGATATAAAAGCACTTACATTCTTCTGTTAAAACTCATGTATTATTTAAGCTGTAAAGTTGTTTAAACTGTAATATTTACAGTCATTTTAGGGTTTGTTGATATTACATCATCATGGCAACAAAGTTGTAAATTAGCAATAACTTTACACAGAAAATGTTAATAAGTAATTTTATCACACTAAAATAATCTTACCATGCATAGTTCTGAAAAAATTGGCCCCCATTGACTTCCATTGTAAGTGCATCACTTTCACCTCAATTTTTGCATTTTTAAAACTGCACTACATAACTTTGTGCTCTCTAGCGACATCTGTGGTTGAAATTAAAAATTGCAAGCAATATACTGAAGAACACTTAACGTCAGTTGTGTTTCGACACTCCTCTTCTGGCGGATGGATCTGATTTGAGCTTGCCTGGACATCGCCTGTGTGTGATCATGACTGGACACATAACATGCAATTTTCATGTTGATGTTATTATGTTAAATGAAAAACATTTAAAAATGAAATAAAACTTGCTTTGGTGAAGATAAACAACACTCGCATTTACATATTTTGTACTTTTCTGACACTAACCTCGAAGGGCTTTTAATTAGAAGATAAAACATTTGAATAATCATATTAAATATACTGGTAACTGATGATTGAGGAGAGTCCCCTGTTCTCTATTCATTTTTTTATTGTACTACACTCATCAATTTAAGAGGTGAAACCCGAGATATGGCTGATGAGAGTTCAATGGAAGTTTAGAAGTCTGTAAAGCACAGAGAATTCTAAATTTTTTCACAACAAGGACAGTATGTGCATTCATACTGTATGTTTGATATGTTTTATATATTTGATTCATACAGTTTGTTTAGGAGTGGTGGTGGCGTAGTGGGCTAAAGCACATAACTGTTAATCAGAAGGTCACTGGTTCGATCCCCACAGCCACCACCAGTGTGTCCTTGAGTAAGGCACTTAACTCCAGGTTGCTCCAGGGGGATTGTCCCTGTAATAAGTGCACTGTAAGTCGCTTTGGATAAAAGCATCTGCCAAATGCATAAATGTAAATGTTTACATTAGAACATTTTTATACTTTTTTGTTCATTTTGCACATCACATAAAATATATTAATTTCTTTGACTAAAATTATCATATTTGTCAAAGTAAAACTGACTAAAATGAATGAATATGACATGCTGTCATAAACTGCCTCATGTTTTTCCCCCTCACTTCAGTGTCTGTTTAGTTTTCCCCTCTGATCACGGACTACATTTCCCAGCATGCACCTGTTGATGACTCTCACCTACCCTCCTTCTTTCTCAGCTGTTCACTGTAAACTAAATACATAAAATGTGCAATAATGATGGGGACAAAATGTAGTTTATTAAACATGAAAATAATATGCTTAAATATGCAAAATAACAATTACAAGAAGTCAACTGAATAAATTGTACATTTAGTAAACATGCACAGTAACTTCACATCATAACTTGGAAACATCACGATCGGTAAACACACGGGTAATGTTTAATTCATAAAACATTACAACCCTAACAGACAACATACTGTATCCAAGCATTATAGCAGGTAAACAAAAACAGTGTACCTGATGTAAACAGATAAACATCCAGCCAGCCTGCCGCAACGTCATCCTGAACTGTGTGACTGTGATTGACTGAACTGAACATCGTCCTCAGTCTGAACACGTAGTGTTCTAAAATACTAAAACTCATAGTTTTAGTCTTTTGACAAAAATTTGACAAGTCAGTTGTTCGCTTCTTATCTTAACATTTTCTTTTAATATTAGCAGTCATTTTTCACCTCCAGTACCCATCACTTATGTTGTGCCTCAAGGTTAAATTTTGGGGACTCTTTTGTTTTCTTTAAACATGCTTCCAATGGGTTATATTTTTCAAAAATGTAATCTTTTGTACCTCTTTTACACAGACGATAGACAGTTCTACCTGCCATTTAAATCAAATTGTAGTTCCTCACTAGATAATCTTTTAAACTGTTTTTCTGAAATTAAATCCTGGATGGAATAACATTTTCTTAAGCTTAATGAAAACAAAACTGAGGTAATTATTTTTGGTTCTTCTGCCACAATCTCTAGTGTTGGGAATATGTTGGGTCCCCTGGCACCTAACACACATGATAAGGTAAAAAGTCTTGGGGCCTTCATGGACTCCTCTTTGGCCTTTGACAGGTGGGTCTGTGCTGTTGGTAAGGACAGCTTTTTCCACCTCAGATCAATCTCAAATTTAAAATCTTTTCTTTCAAAGAAGGATCTTGAAATAGTTGTTCATGCACTCGATTTCATCTCCTTTGGATTACTGTAATTCTTTATATCTTGGAACGTCACAGTCTATCCTCTCTCATTTGCATCTTGATCAGATTGCAGCAGCTTGGCTTCTAACTGGTCATAAGAAAAGAGATCATATTACTCCTGTACTTGCCTCTTTGCATTGGTTACCTGTAAAATTCAGAATTACATTTTATTATTTGCTTTTAAGGCACTACATGGTCTTGCGCCGTTGTATATCTGTGACCTTATTAACCCTCATGCTCCTCCCAGGACACATAGGTCTTCTGATCATTTACTGTCATCTGTTCCCCATTCTCATCTTAAGTCCGAGGGAGATAGAGCTTTCTCAGTTGCAGCCCCTAAGCTCTGGAACAGCTTGCCCTGCATTATAGATCCTCCCCATCAATTGCCATTTTTAAATCTAAACTAAAGACTTATTTATGTTCTTCAGCCTTTGACTTGGATTATAATTTATATCTTGTTAATGTTGTGACATGTATCCCCCTTGTTGTATAAATAATTGCTGTATAAATAATCTTTTTTATTTTTTTTGCTTGATGTCGAACAGCACTCTGGCTCAACAGTTGTTATTTTTAAATGTGCTTTATAAATAAATGACTTGTATATAAATAAATGTCTTAATAACACAAAAGGAATGACACAAACCAGCAATTTTGCGTTAAATCCAATCCGACGCTCAAAATACAAATAATTTTTTTAGGCTTACTGTAGTGAATCTGGGTAATATAAGGACATTGTTTTGAACAATGATTGTTTATGTACATAATAAATGATGGCCATGTTGCAGCTTTATAGAAAAGGAGGGGCAAGTCAAAACAATTTTTTGTGGCAATCCATATTATGCCACAAATGCTGTCGATTGAATTTAAATTGTATTAAACCCAGAATATTCCTTTAATCCAGACTCTGTTAGCATGATTTTAGATGAAATAAAATTTAATTTCAATTAAATAGTGTAAGGGGTTAAAGGGAAAGGAGGAGACAAGAACCGGCTTAACAGTATAAAAGATATTTTAATGATCAACTTTTAATTTTTTTGCCTGTAATTCTCTCTCTCTCTCTCTCTCTTGAACTGTCGTCACTGGACACCTTTATCCCTCGCGCACCCCATCAGGCTGATTGGGAACCGGGCGTGTGTCGTTCCAGCCCGACCCACCCTCCTCTGCTCTACAAATATTGTGTGAAGAAGCAACACAGGATCAAACATATCCGTTTTGGTTTTTATTTTGGCTGCGGTTTTATAAAAAGGACAGCAGTCGATGGGGCTGTATTGTATTTAAAAAAATAAATAAGGGAAATACAAAAACAGAAATATGGTAATTAAATATATAACTGGAATGTGGTAGAGGCTAATGTCAAAAGAAATTAGCCTACCCATATGCTTCAGCATACATCACCTTTAATACATTCTTATATAATTCACAGCTTTTTATGCATTTAACACATGCTTAAATCACTCAAAATATTTTATGCATTTAACACATGCTTAAATCACTCAAAGCATTTTATAAATTTAACACATACTTAAGCATGCTTAAAAACCCACAGTATTTTACTTATTTTTAACCAGGCATTAATGACATGTATTGCAGTTTAAAACAATAGACTTCTCATAACACATATTACACTTATTCACTAAACTGGAAAACACTCTGTGCTATAAATTATTAAATAAAAAATACTAAATACTAAATTCACATACCCAGTTCTTGCACGTGTGCAGAAAATGTGGTCAAACTCCACACATGCAATATATATATGAATCCTTCAAAAATGATCCATAACAAACAGTCAATTTTAACATACAACTCTTCTGAACACCTATTCAATGCAATTTCTAAGCATTTTGTGTCAAATTTTATGTTTACCCAAAGATTTATCAATGTACCGATGAACAAAACCAGGAGCTCTCTTGCACAATGTCTGTTCTCATGTTCTAACCAGCACACATATGTAACACAGCAGGCGTCACAAAACTCACAAAGACGCCACGTCCAACCCATGACCAGAGCCAAATGACATGAAATCTCTCCATTTGGCCACACAGTGCAATAAACTATAGGCACATTGTGGCATATTAAAGCACAACATTGTGAGGTAAGTCATTTACATTAAATCAAGGATCTGTGATTTCATAACTGCACACTCCTGGACTTCTTTGTGGCAAAGTCATCAATGATTGCATCAGAAGACCAATTTTGAGACACATCATGATTGATGCTGATCATTGTGAGTCCACTGAAAGTCAAAACCATAAGTTTAACCAAGTTGTGTTTCAAAATTAAGCTATATATCACTAAATAACTTTACTATGAAACTTTATTTAGGCACAGTACCAAAGAAGAATAGTTGGTGATTCCAATCACTTAATCTGTAGATAAAATTGTATATCCCCATCTGTCACTCACTTCGACATTGTTTCGAAGAAGCGACACTAGGGGTCTCTCTTGATATGCCTCTGATCTATGAAAAAGGCCAGTGAGAAGTTGGCAGACAGTATTTGCATACGCCGCCCCTGGACATACGGGTATAAAAGCAGGAAATACGTTGAGTTCATTCAGAAATTTTCTTCGGAGCCGATGGTCGTGCATGCAGTCAGCTGCGAGTCACACACCTGTTCCTGTTCCTCTGACGCTTCCCTGCTGTTGGATCTACGGTGCACTTCAGTGGTTTTTCTCCTTCTCTGCAAGGCAGTGCAGTTTGCCCCTGGGTGCTTCGACAGCGCAGAAACTTAAAATAGTTTATTAAAAGAGTGATTTTCTCGAAAAAGATTATTTTCCTCTAAAAGAGCAGTACACTTCCGCCCCTGTGTAGTTCTTGGATGCGGTAGAGCCACGCAGACAGCCACGGGTGTTGTCTCGTGTGTCTGGGCAGCGATCACACCGAGCCAGCTTTTGTGGATGTTCATGTTCTCACTGCGAGAGCATGACCATGACAACGTTGCGGTCATGGATCGCTTTCAACAGAAAGCACGCCACTTTAGCTGCCCCCGCATTGCTCCTTCTTCCCACGGGATTGAGGACGATGCGGCTGGCGATGGAGGCGATCTGGGGACGGCAGCGGGTGCAGCTCCGCCAGGTATGCACCCTCGGACCACCCGCCCCCCAGCACGCTTGTTGACTCCCGTCCGTGCTCGAGGCAACAGCGGCTCACCTCACAGCCAGCCTGCCTATCCTCTGGAGCTCGAGGTGGATGAGCTCGTCGCTGCATCAGAGAGCTCGGCGTCTGACGCAGATGACTCCCCTGGGCTGCCGCCTTCGGGCCAGCACGCCCAGGCTGAGGCTGACACGCAGATGTCCGGCATGCTTGCCCGGGCCGCCACCAGCGTGGGGCTGGACTGGAACACTCCATCCTCCCCACAGCCATCGCGGTTGGATGACTGGTTCTTGCTACCCTCGATGGCAGAGCGGCCCACGGGTACACGGTGATTCCCCAGGTGGACAGGGCTGTTGCGCTCCACCTGTGCCCCGGGAACCCTACCAACTGGCGGGGTCGCCCTGTGCTCCTCTCCAAGGCCTGTAGGACAACGTCTTCACTGACCGCTAAAGCCTACAGAGCTGCTGGACATGCTGCTTCCGCCCTGCATGCCATGGCCCTCCTGCAATTCCACCAGGCCAAGGCACTGAAGGATCTGCACGAGGGTAGCCCTGATCCCAACGTGCTGCAGGAACTGCGCTCAGTGACCGACCTTGCCCTCAGAGACACGAAGGTCACAGTACAGTCACTCGGGCAGGCGATGGCCACACTCGTGGTCCAGGAACGTTATCTGTGGTTGAACTTGGTCGAGATGCATGAGATCGACCATCTACACTTCCTCAATGCCCCTGTCTCCCAGTTCAGCCTCTTCGGCGACACCGTCGAGGACTTTGCCCAGCAGTTCTCCACGGTGAAGAAACAGACAGAGGCCATCTCGCACATCCTGCCCTGCCGCAAACCTGCCGCCATGGGCCATGCCCCGTCTGCTCACTGAGGGCGTCCTCCTGCGGTGAAAAATCGCCCTGCTCCACCTCAACCCAGTCCCAGCTCTCAGCCCGTGTGTTGAGCACCCTGCAGGAAGCAGACGACCCCCCGTCTCACGGACCCCCTCAAGGACCCAAAGGCTCCCAGGTGCTCCTGAGACGATCGACCCAGGGACCAAGATGTTAACTCCGGAGCTGGTAAGCGGACCACTCTGTCCCCCGGTGGAGGGCCGGGAGGAGAATCTTTTGTTTCATTTATTTCATTTTCACCCCCTAGACGGGGCTGCTGTACCCACATTCTCAGTAAAAGAGCTATTTCCTTTGTCTCTGGGTCACTCTGCCGCCAGATCTCAACAGTCCCGGCATGCTGGACGCGGACCACCCGTCTTCAGCCCCACGACTGTTCCCCGGCCGGCCAGTTCTGACGAGTCTAGAGGATGCCTCCACCGGACCTCCTCCTCAGTCACTAACCCACCCCCTGCCGGGTGTGCGGAGCAAGGTAAGTGCTTCGAGAATTTTCTCAACACCAGAGCCTCGGGACGCGTCCTCGCCTCCCAATGCCGTACTACCTGCTCTGACCCGCTTCTCTGCCCCGCCGGGTACATCAAAAATACTCGTCCCCTTGGTGCCCCTAACATGGAGCTTGGATGCGTGGCTTTCACTTCCCAACCCGTCACGCTGGCTGGCCCGGACCACTTCGCGGGCGTCAGCTTTACCGCAGTACACAGCGAGCATGCCAAATCCCCACTCTCTTACTCAAAGACGAGATAGAGCCTGTCCCTCCAACCGAGTTGAAGAAGGGTTTCTACAGCCCTTACTTCATTGTACACAAGAAAGGCGGCAGCTTATGACTGATCTTGGAGTTGCGAGTTTTCAACCGGGCTTTGCACAAACTCCTGTTCAAAATGCTCACGCAAAAACACATCTTAACTTGTGTCTGGCATCTAGATTGATTCGCAGCGGTTGAACTGAAGGATGCGTACTTCCATGTCTCATTCCTGCGGTTCATGTTCGATGGCCATGCATATCAGTACAAAGTCCTCCCCTTCGCTGAAATGCCTCGCCACCTTCAGGCCGGGCACAGCGGTCCACTTAAAACTTTTCTAGAGGCTCCTGGGGCATATGGCATCCTCCGCGGTGGTCGCGCCGCTGGGGTTGATGCATACGAGACCGCTTCAGTACTGGCTTCATACTCGAGTCCCGAGACAAGCATGGTGCCACAGCACGCACCGTGTGACGGTCACCCCTGCCTGCTGCCAAACATTCAAACCCTGGACAGACCTCTGCTTTCTGCGGGCAGGAGTACCCTTGAAGCAGGTGTCCCGACGTGTCCTGGTAATGACCGACACCTCCAGATTGGGTTGGCGCCATGTGCAATGGGCACTCAGCCGCGGGCCATTGGAAAGGGGCCCCGCTGCGCTGGCACATCAATTGCCTAGAGTTTCTGACTGTTTTCTTTGCCCTGCAGAAGTTTCTCCCATTAGTTCGAGACAAACATGTCCTAGTCAGGTCAGACAGCATCACCGCGGTAGCGTACATAAATTGCCAAGGTGGCGTACACTTTCACCCCCAGTTGGTCCAGCTGATTTGGGAACGATTTGGCAAGGCCCAGGTAGACCTGTTTGCCTCCCGAGAGACCTCCCACTGCCAGCTCTGGTATGCCCGAACAGAGGCTCCCCCCGGTGCAGTAGATGGCAAGTCTTTGAGTAAGCACGACTTAATCATCAGGTTCCTAAGAGGTGCCCGGAGGTTAAATCCTTCCCAGCCAGGCCTGTTCCCCTCCTGGGATCTCTCGGTGGTCCTCAGGGGCCTTCAGAGACCCCCCTTCGAGCTGCTAGAATCAGTTGGACTCAGGGCCTTCTCTCTAAAGATGGCCCTGCTGATCGCACTTGCCTCCATCAAGAGGGTCGGGGACTTGCAAACATTCTCTGTTAGCGACACTTGCCTGGAGTTCAGTCCGGCAGACACATATGTGATCCTAAGACCGCGACCGGGCTACGTGCCCAAGGTTCCTACCACACCCTTTAGAGACCAAGTAGTGAACCTGCAAGCACTGCCCCGGGAGGAGGCAGACCCAGTCCCTTCATTGCTGTGTCCGGTACGTGCTTTGCGTACCTACTTGGACTGCACGCAGAGCTTTAGACATTATGAGCAGCTCTTTGTCTGCTTTGGCAGACAGCGGAAAAGGCACACTGTCTCCAAACAGAGGCTTTCCCACTGGGTGGTTGATGCCATTTCATTGGCCTTTCACACCCAGGTCATGCCTCCCCCCCTTGCGGGTCCGAGCACACTCAACAAGGAGTGTTGCATCCTCATGGGCACTGGCCAGAGGCACCTCCCTGGCAGACATATGTAGAGCAGCAGGTTGGGCAGCACCTAATACCTTTGCAAATTCTACAATCTCAGGGTTGAGTCAGTATCGTCCCGTGTTTTCACACGTCTGAGCCGGTAGAACTCGGTACACGCTGATGAACTGGCCAGGTGGATCGCTTGCAAAAATGTGTGCTTTTTCTCCCAGGAGATCCCACTCATTCGGATCCCTGGAGGACTCCTCCCTTGACTTTTGAGTCCGCAGTTCAGCGGAAGAACTCGCTGACCCGATCTACTGCGGGTACTTAATCTACCCTGTACTGGAATAGGTGCTCCACAGGTCAGGACTCCTGCGTGGACTTCCCCTGTGTGTATTTTCCATGGTACGTTCCCCTTACGAGTGGACCCGCGTCTCACTTAGGCAGTCCCAACTGCCCTCCGGCCGCTGTAGTTGTAGCAAATCCCCCCTCCTTGAGGCGGGATCTACCACCATGCCACATTTCACATGTTGTAAATACCCATGTGATGTATTCACCACTCTTACCTCCCCCCTTCCTGGCAGGTGTGGTCTCCGCAGGGTCTTATCCCCCTGAAAGAATAGGAAACTGGGTAAGACCCCCTTCCCATGATGAGTGTATGGGCCCCAGACGTTTTTTGCTCTATGCGGAGAAACATAGAGAGAAAAGAAGCCCGGCTAGGCTCGGCCCGTTCCCGGGTTGTACCCTGTTTAGGGTAACCAGAAGGATTCTGTCGACTTTTATGGGGCATTGGGGAAGGGTACGTGCAGTCTGACACAGCTGGTCGCGGTTGCACGTAAAATACCTGTCCGCTCCTGTGTCAGCAGAACACGTACACGGCTCAGCGCATGGCATGATTTAAATTGGACCCCTAGTGTCGCTTCTTCGACACAACGTCAAAGTGAGCGACAGACGGGGAACGTCTAGGTTACGTATGTAACCTCCGTTCCCTGATGGAGGGAATGAAACGTTGTGTCCTCCCGGCCACTGTGGACCATTTCCGGCTCCTTAGAAAAATCCTGAATGAACTCAACATATTTCCCCACTTTTATACCCGTATGTCCAGGGGCGGGGTATGCAAATACTGTCTGCCAACTTCTCATTGGCCTTTTTTCATAGATCAGAGGCATATTCGGCACTCAAGAGAGACCCCTAGTGTCGCTTCTTTGACGCAACATCTCGTTTCCTCCATCAGGAAAGGAGTTTGCATATGTAATCTAGACGATTTCCTTTATGAAGTAATATATATACACCACTACACAGATAGAGATCCTGTTTTTATTATTTACTACATTTTACACAATGTATAAATACAGATGGCTTTTGATGGGTGATGGATTCAACATTTTGCGTGATGTGATCTATATTTAGAATTAGTAAATTATTTATATATTATTATATACATTATTATGATATAATGAATAATATATGTAATATTGCAGAATGAAAGACATTTCTGCTAATCAGCAAACAGTACGTCCAAAACCAGGGTGCAACAGGCAGCCTCCAGGCAATTTTCAGGCCATAGACAGGTAGGGCGCTTGCAATATGTTACCAAATGCCACAGCTACTTGAAGAAAAATACTGAGAGAGATTTTGTATGAAATAAAAGCTTAGGAGATTTTCTTTATTTTGGGCCAATATGTCACCTTCTCATTGGAGGTCTCATTTTCCCTTGACATGATCCGTATATTGTATTTCTGTGTCTTATGCCCTTTGGCTATTCAATCTGTATTCATAAGAATGTGACCTCTCTGGGACACTGAACTACACCATTCTATCTGTTCTGAATATTATTGTTACTGTGATTTGGTTTGATTTTTTAAAGGCTCATTTGAAAATACTTGTATCCCTCTTCTACCACAAAAAAAACACCAGAAGGTACAAATCAATTGGCACAACAAAGCCATATTGTTGATCCACATCTGCATAGGGGTAAGAAAGAAAGCCATACAGCATGCCCTGTTCCAGATAAAAATATCGCCTAGAGTGCATCTGAAAATAACTGGGGTGCTCTGTTTAAAGTGGA
The DNA here is from genome assembly GCA_032164185.1 of Moxostoma hubbsi. Taxonomy (NCBI): domain Eukaryota; kingdom Metazoa; phylum Chordata; class Actinopteri; order Cypriniformes; family Catostomidae; genus Moxostoma; species Moxostoma hubbsi. The sequence continues at coordinate 34,658,570 of JAVLUX010000016.1, read as the reverse complement.
GATGCGATATACAGTATATCTAGTTATAGCTATGTTTTCTCTGCAGTAAGCGATGTCGGAAGTTGTTATCAGCAAGCACTGATCTAGAGTCAGTTTTTGCTTTTTGCAAACAGTTACGGTTTGGATTTGACTTTTGGAAACTGATCCTCTACCAGCAGTTATAGGCCGCTTTTTCCTGGAGCAGAAAGCAACAGGCGGTAGATTGAATGAGATAATTCCACTATGATTTCTCTACGCACGAGCTGTGGCCTTAACCAATCAAATGGTGTATGTTGGAGGCATGAAAGCAGAATGCTCTGAAAATTAGGACACACTCAATTTACACATTTATTAGTTTTGATGCAATTTTGTGTGGAATTTGGTTGGTCCGTTCACCCGATATTCAAAGAAATACGCTTTGCCAATATACAGTATTATTTGGCTTACTTACATATTCAGTTGAGGGCACTCTAACATTCGTTTGAGGGTGCAATTATTACATGATCCTTTTTTAATGTATTTTTTTAATCTAATTTAAAATATGTTTGTTCTTTTTTTTCATACACATTTTTTTTAATTTTAATTTTTTACAAATATTATGCATTTTGGACATTTTAATATAAAGAAGCTTTCTAATGGTTACTCCATTGTCCTGAACAACACATGCTTTTCCATAATAATGTCAGGATATCTCATATTTATATAATAATAATACCAAAAAAAGCTATCAAGAGGGTCTAAAGGGATCTGCATGTTGGTTACACCTGGGACATTTTTCTTTCTTTCTTTCTTTCTTTCTTTGTAAACTTATTTGTTCAGTTACATCTACAGATGTATGGCATTGGCCTTATTGCAAGAGGAGATTTTGCCCACTTTGTGCTGTAGTTTTCTTGTTTTGTTTTTACTTTGCATTCCCTACCTGTGAAGTGATGGGTGGACAATCGCAAAAGTTCAGAGAGGATGTGGATCTCTCTGACTCATTCCTGGTTTCCGAGTCAACTCCTATTGTGTGTAAACTCTCTGACCACAAATCTGTGCCTGTTGTTCCCACTGCTGTCACATCGACTGCTTCTAGTCTTAAGGTGGATGGACTGGTCAAAAGGGATGCTAGAATATCCTGTATGTATTTGCAGTAAATGTTGTTGCAGAAGCACTGGTGCACACTGGAGATTAAGTTGTGTGCTGACGTTATTGACATTTATTTACAAACCTAAGGTTGTATTTTAAGGGTGGGGGTGTTACGTCCCAGGACGTATTTGTTGGTTTCTTTCTTTGGCAACTTATTTGTTCAATTACATCAGATGTATTGGCCTCATTGCAATTGGAGATTTTGTGCACTTTGTGCAGTGATTTTCCTGTTTTGTTGTGTGTCTCTCTCTCTCTCTCTCTCTCTGTCTCTCTCTCTCTCTCTCTCTCTCTCTCTCTCTTCCTCCATCCTCCTTGCAGGCTGATTAACATGCAAGTTTGCAATGCAAATGATTACCAATCACTCCCCTGTCCGGATATGTTGGTGAGAAGAGGGAAACAGGATACATCCCTAGCAGATCTTCACTGCAATTGATCGTTTCTTCTTATTGTTATTCTATTCATTTTTTTGGTCGTCTGAGGCTATAGATTTGTACTTATAATAAAAGAGAATGCAGTGAATGCTGTGGGATACTATACACTAACGCAGATCTATCCCGTTATACATTTTATTGCTAAACTGCAGTAATTTGTTTTTCTTTTAAAGGCCCTAAGAGAACTTCTACCACTAAAACATCACAGCAGGTAGCATAAAATACAAACAAGTTTTGCAAAGACATATAATCAATAAAAATTTACAATACCAATTTCAGTGAAACAGAGAAACTATGAAATACTGAAAGCCAGGTTAACTACTAAACATCCCAGAAGAAAACATTTTTGCTCCAAGGTTGTTCTTTCATAGCTCAGGAGATTTAATTGAGTTCCCATGTACATGGCTGCATGAATTTCAATGGAGATGAAGGGAGATCTTGAGTAAAACAAGCGTTTTGTCTTAACAAGGTAAGCATATCGTGTTGAGAGGCCATCCAAACTGAGAGGTCAAACATGCAGTACACACTGAGCTCTTAAGCATGATGTGAGATGTTGAGTTCAAGTGAGATGTAAAGTTACACATAAGTGAGGCATAATGGCAATTAAGAGCAATCAAGGACAGACAATCTTACAGACAATCTTTTCTCTTGTAGAGAAAAGCTCTTAGTGTGGAAAACCCATCTGTTCTTATCATTTACTTTAATGGTATTGTTTTGAGATTTTAAGTCTACTGTACCTTCTATATAATAACCTGTGACCAAAACCTTTTCTCCCTTCATAAAGTAAAGATATGGCATCTTATTTTCAAAGTGATCTGACCTGCTGCGTCTGTTGCCCTCCATATGGAAGCACATTGAATCAATGTGTAGTTGACCTGCAACGCTGTGGAATGCAGATTTTAAAACTTTAATGTCAGGTCGCTCTTTCCAAACAGAATATCACAACTTAAACGAATAGTTTACAGAAAATTTTAAATTCTGTCATCATTTAATCACTCTCAGGTCATTCCAAACCAGATTACTTTTTTTCATCCTTGAAACACAAAAGGTTAGCAGAATCTTTATGGTGACTTTGTTTTGAGGATGGACTCCAAGCTCCAAAACCAAGATGAAGGAACTAAAGTAGTGTATACTGCTCCAGCGCTATATTTAAAATCTTCTGATGCCAATCTATTTGTGTGAAGAATCAGGGCAGACACATAAGTTATAGCAATGATATTCCTCCACTATTTAAACATCACACACACAAAACAATCTCTCTTCCGTTCATGACGATCTGTGTGTGTGTGTGTGTGTGTGTGTGTGTGTGTGCGTGTGTGTGAAAATAAATGCAGATCTGTTTTTATTTCTTATGGTTTAAAAATAATGGATGTCAAGAGACTAAAATAATTGTGATTCATAGTTTCAGAATATAAATGTAATGATTTCAAATAATGACAACATTTAATGACACCAATTTTTGAATGTTAAAATGAGTGCTGGTAACTCATCTAGTTGCTTGAATGAAGACTTAAATATAGATCTGTTCCTCACACAAAGATATTACATATCATCGGAAGTCCTGGAATGTAGTGCATAAATAAAGGATACATTTTATGACAATTTTGATTGTGCTTTTTAAATTTTTTAGCTGTAACTCTTTGCAAGAAATGTAAAATAAATACATACATTTATAAATAAGATAAAGCAACGAGTAAACGATGACAGAACAATAAAATAAAAAAAGCATTTTAAAATGTATCCTTGGGTAAAGTAATGGCATGCTCCAAAATGAGTTAATTTTGTTGTTCCAGTAAAGGCATTTTACAACTGATTTCTTTTGTAATTATAAAACATTAAGAGCATTTCCACCTGCTGCAGTAATCTGTCGTGCCACTGAAAATCTCCTGCAGTAATACACACAGCAAATGAATAATATTTCCCTGACTGTATTCCATTGAAGTATGACAACATTCCACTGTATCCTGAGGTCAAACATGAACCAATTGTACAATGCCTTTAATAGTGTCAGCAGAAACATTTCATTGCAAAGCAACATTTAGGTGCTGTTGTTTGTACAAAATGTCCATTTGGTGTGCCTGATTGGTCCTGGGAAATGGCTGCAAGAGAGGTGAGTGAGGTCTTAGGTGTCAGATCCCAGTGTGAAACTATATGAGGTGCCCTATTGAGACTGTGAGAGTCTATGACACAGACCAATTTCAGTCCTGTGAGAGGTTTCCTGGTTATCTTCTTTGTCTCAGTGAATGTGTGTGTGTATGTGTATATCAATGAGTATGTGCAATAGAGAGAGAAAGAGAGAGAAAAAGAGAGAGAGTGTGACAGGCCTCAGTGTGTCGCAGAGACTGAGCACCAGACGTTGGCTCGCTCGTAGGCTGCAGGCTCTTCTCTCCCCTCATTAGAAAGCAGAACAGCATCATGTCCCTCTTCTAAAATCACATTGAGGTTTGTGATGATTCCGAGCCTTTTAACAAGCTTTATCGAGCAGCGGCCCCTCAATCAGGCTTCCTTCTTGTGGCTTTTCTCACTCTCACACTTATTCTAACACATAGGCTCTGTTCTAAAAACAGCACAGATTGTGCCTGCTTAAACTAGATTGTTGGTGGTTAGGTAATAAGAAATACCACTGTTTAGTAAATTCATCCCACTGTTTACTATGAGACAAACTAAGGCATCTCCTCCTTTGAATACCATTCAACCAGATCAGGAGACATCTGGTATCCCTGTTGGGCATAACACATTTTTAAGATAACCTTGAAGGCTCCCCCAGGAGGAGGGGCTCTGGTTTGGCATAAGCATGTTGCTAAGCTAATTATGTAATACTCTTATAAGACTAAATACAAAGTCCACACACACATGTTGAGTAAAATAATCTATTATAATTATATTACATCTATTTTCTTTTAATTCTATTTGGTATTGAATGAATTATTCTTGCACTTCTCTATCTTTATCTGCAATTGTAGGCCCAACAGACGATGATCATCACATTGCATGAGATTGACTTCTCAGCCAAAAATACATGTTCATGCTGGTCAAAAGAAGCTAGTGTATCTTCGTAGGCAGCATAATTACAGTTTGTTTCCTACCTTGTGTCACAGCCTTTACATCGAGAGCTTGTCTACAAAGGTAGCTCGGTAGGTGTTTGGAACAGAATCAAAATCTTTGTTTTCTGTTCATAGTAACGTGATTTGCTGGTCATTATTTCATTTGAGAGAACATGTTCAGACTTGCTACCACTAAATGATGCTATGTGCACATGAAATAACATTTTGAATGACATTTCTGGTTTCCACTGACTCAAATATTTCTTGTTGTGATATTTTATCTTGTGAGGAACAGTTTATAGCATTGCCAAAATTGAGCAGAACCATTCCATTTCTCTCTCACTTTTCCCAGCATATTGATGGTAGCTCCACTTTTATGGTACCTTGTAATTACATAGGGAAGATTCAGCCTATCATTTCACACAGAAAGAGTCTACAGCTTCGTCTGAAAGCTGAAAAATACAGCTTTGTAGGCTGTATACAGAGGTAAGAACACATCAAGGCACATCTGAATCTAATATTAGTGTCCTGCCAACTTCATCCTGTTTTCCAAGGCAGCTTAGGTGCCTTGGTTTGGTTAAAAAAAGGCATCTGAAGGACGGGTTGAAGGTAAGATATTTGCATACAAATGCCCAATATTTCATTTTTTTTTTCAACTTATGACCATTATTACCAATAAGCATTGTAGTTACTAAATATTTGCTTTGGTTATCTCTAAAGCTTACATGAATTTGTTTTAGATAATTAGACATGAGGTTATGGTGCTTTGGAAGGCTGTCAGAAACCAGCATCCTAACAAAGGTGCTTTCTACATCATCAATCCCTGCTCCAAATCTTTAGTAACTATGAATTATGTCCTCAAATGTCTTTGGATTTTTTTCCCCATGGTGGACTTGATATTTTAAGTCTTGATCAGACTGCACTGAATTGAAAATCAGTCTCATCATTAACATTTTAATTCTACTGGGGAAAGATAATTAAAGTTATACCACTGTGAGAGGGTCAGTTGGCCACCAATCTAATTCACACTGCCACAATTAATTTCACACCTCTGTGATGGAAAAAATACATTGCCCTTCTTAGTCACAGATGTCACAGACTCCTATATTTTTTAAGTGTGTGCCAACGGGTTTTCTGAAATGTTATGGTGGGCACAATAAATAAACACAGGTAGTCAGATGGGGACCATCATTTTTGCCAAGTAGGATGTCCCTAGATGCTTTTGTTGGCACTGGATCAAAACAACTGTCAAACAAATATAGTCCTAAACAATTAACTACCCCTAAAACCTGAGAGAAATTATGTTTTAAAGAATGATGTTGAAGCCCCAACCAAGCCATTAGCCTTAACCAAAATTGAAGCCTAAAATTTTATTGATTGAAAATAATTGAAATTTAAAATTGATTGAAAGTAATGTTGTTCAAGGAGCAACACGAATGTTGATTCAGTATTATTTTCTACTTAGAAATGATGAGTTAAAAGAGTTTCCTATATAAAGAGCAATTTTCTCTGTAAAAGAGTTTAATTCTCTGAAAGAGCAATACACAGTGGCATTCAACGTCCTTTTCAGAACGCGTCTTTTTAAAGATGCCATTCAACCCCTGTGTAGTTCCTGGATGCGGTAGATCCGCTTCAGATGGCCACAGGCGCTGTCTCATGTGTTTGGGCGCCCTCTCACACAGAGGCAGCATTTGTGGATGGTTCATGCTCTCACTGCGAGAGCATGACCATGGCAACGCTGTGGTCGTGGCGTGCTTTCAATAGAAAGCACGCCACTCCAGCCGCCCCCATGTCGCTCCTCCTTCCCACGGGATTGAGGACGATGCGGCTGGCAATGGAGGCGATTTTGGGAGGCACCGTCAGGAGGCATCGTTGATCTTCCCATCCTCTAGAGCTCGAGGTGGATGAGCTCGCCGCTCCATCGGAGAGCGCGGCGTCTGACGCTGACACCTCCCCTGGGCTGTCGCCTTTGGGCCAGCACGCCCAGGCTGAGGCTGATGCGCAGATGTCCGACATGCTTGTCCGACATCGACGGCGGAGCGGCCAGGGGTATATGGTGATTCCCCAGGTGGATAGGGCCGTAGCGATCCATCTATGTCCCGGTAACCCTACCACCTGGTGCGGGCGCCCTATACTCCCTTCCAAGGCCTGTAGGACGACATCCTCGTTAAACACCAAAGCCTACAGCGCCGCGGGACAGGCCGCTTCCACCTGGCACGCCATGGCCATCCTGCAAGTCCACCAGGCCAAGGCGCTCGGGGATCTGCACAAGGGTAGCCCTGACCCCGATGTGCTGCATGAAATGCGCTCAGCGACCGACCTCGCCCTCAGAGCCACGAAGGTCAACGCGCAGGCACTTGGGCAGGCGATGGCCACCCTTGTGGTCCAGGAACGTCATCTATGGCTCAACCTGGTCAAGATGCATGAGGCCGACAAAGTTCGCTTCCTCGTCTCCCAGTTTGGCCTCTTTGGCGACACCGTCGAAGACTTCGCCCAGCAGTTTTCTGCTGTGAAAAAGCAGACGGAGGCCATCTCACATATCCTGCCTCGCCGCAAACCTGCTGCCATGGCCACTGCCCCGTCTGCTCGCCGAGGGCGTCCCCCTGCAGCCAAGAAATCTGCTCCGCCTCAACCCGGGCCCAGCTCTCAGCCCCAGCGTCGAGCACACCGCAGGAAGCAGATGCCCCCCGTCTCTCTGACCCCCTCGAGGACCCGTAAGGCTCCCAGGCACTCCTGAGATGGATGACCCAGCGACAGAGATGTTAGCTGCGGAGGTGGTAAGACTGCTCCGTCCCCCGGTGGAGGGCTGGGAGGAGAATCTTTTGTTTTTAAACAATTTTCATTTGCCTCCCCCCTTAGATGGGGTTGCAGTACCCACATTCTCAATAAAAGAGCTATTTCCTTTGTCTTTGGGTCACCTGGCCCGCAAATGCCGGCACTCTGCCGCCAGATCTCAACAGTCCCGGCTTCCTGGACACGGACCAGCCCCATGACTGTTCCCCGGCCGACTGGTTCCGACGAGTCTAGTGGACGCCTACCTTGGACCTCCTCCTCAGTCGCTAACCCGCCCCCTGCCGGGTGTGCGGAGCAAGGTAAGTGATTTGAGTCTTGTCTCAGCACCCCAGCCTTGGGTCGCCCTGTCGCTGCCCGATGCTGCCCTACCTGCTCCGCCCGCTGTGAAGCTCTGCCGGGTATGTCAAAATTAATCGTCCCATTGGTGCCCCTAGCGCAGAGGTTGGATGCGTGGCTTTCGCTTCCCAACCCATCTCGCTGGCTGGCCCAGACCATTTGACTCGGTTACGCAAATCAGTTTGCCAGGCCCCCGCCCCCCCTTCATGGGCGTCCGCTTTTCCGCAGTACACCGCGAACATGCCCAGTCCCTGCGCGCAGAAATCGCTACTCTTTTGTTCAAAGACGCGATAGAGCCTGTCCCTCCAACCGAGATGAAGAAAGGTTTCTACAGCCCTTACTTTATCGTACCCAAGAAAGGCAGTGGCTTATGACCAATCTTGGACCTGCGATTCTCAACCAAGCGTTGCACAAACTTGGCCAACATGGTCTTTTTGTTGGACCAAGAAATTCTTGCCGGTGCAGATTGTAAAGAGAGTGGTTAAGAAAGCATTCAACATCCAAAATACATCATACAGCTAATGCTACAGTAGCTGTAGGATATTGTACAGCTCATACTAGCTGCTGAACAGCAAGGCTATACTGGCCCATTGTGCTAGACTGGCACTAACCAGCAAAAAAAGCCTGGACCACCATGAAAATTCAGCATGATTCAGGAATTCAGGGTAATTTAGATATTCACACAGACTAATGAAAGTGGACCATGCTGTTAGCATTTTCAGCTAAAGCTCTGCACAAAGCTTAATTGTCCTAAAAAAAAAAAAAAATCTGTTCTGCAGGTGGTCTTCTGCTTAAAACCTCTCACTATTGCAATTGAGATAATGCATGGCTCATGTCCTCAGTCTGTTATTACAGAGGACCAGAATTAGACATTATGGTTGTTGGATTGTACAAGAGGGACTAGGACAGATTTGCTGACATTAATGGAAAATGGCGCTGCTAAAGGAACCTGTGATTCCCCCAGAGCAGCGATTCTTATTTTTGATGATGTAATTACTTTTCAACAAGCTGCAATGCCAACAGTTTTCAGTGACAGGTACAGCAATGGCTACCACACTCTCTTATTATTTAGTATTTATTTAGCTGTTTAAAGCATTTTCATTTGAAAAAACCTCAATACTATCTAACAAGCAATTTCAAAGGTTTTATATTTCAATGTTAAGACACACACAGCTGTGTATTAAACAGCAAATTTGTTCTGACTGGCTGTGATTGGGTTATGTGAGTGCTTTCAGTGTGAATTCTTTGTTGCTGGAAATATCCCTTCTGGAAAGGGTATAGTGTTATGTAGTCAATCAGTGTTATACAGAACATCTACTTGTGTTCTAACAATAACTATATATATATATATATATATATATATATATATATATATATATATGACTTTTTTTTCTTACGAATATTTTTTTTTACTTCATCCAATTGGAATAAAATTCCTTGACTTTGTTGTATCTGAAAATACCATTTTTTTTTTTTTTTTACCATTTTCTTTAAATGTATTTAGTTTTATTTCACTTTGTTACATTTGTGTTCTCTGTCAAAAATGACCTGTTGATGAATGATGTTATATGTATGTATCAGGAAGTAACATCAGAAACTGTGACAAAAAGACACTCCTGTTTATTATATTTATGTGAGTCTGTGGGATTTTCATTCACTAATACTGCAATTTGGCCTCTGAATGAAACAAGTTTGATCATTGCATTCTACTAATTGAGACCTTTCCAACTGCAAATAACACATGACTATCACATCTTTCTATAGTTTTACCAACTCTGAATATAACTGTTGTGATGACAAATAGTCAAAAGATGAAAATGTAGGTCAACTGTTGTTATTTGTCAGCAAATTAAAAAGCATTTTTTTTTTAGAACTGGTTATATCAAAGAATTGGTGGTAATGTACATATTCTAAACTTTAAAAAGATAAACTTAATTTGATCACGCAAGTGGTTATTCATTTATTATGTAATTATTGTTATAATTTAACCCCCCCAACCCCCCCAAAAATATCCATGTTAGATCAAATAAAAAAGACATATACATACAATTTAAAGGAACTAACTTAATCAGGAATACAGAGAGTTTGAGTGTGAGAGTATAAGCATTTACAGAGTGACTGGGTTCATCAGGGTGATCTTCATTCTGTGTTTGAAGTTATTTGGGGAGGTTGACATTTTAGCAATGTGGAAATTTGTATTCAAAATCAAAGAATCTCTAGTAGCAGGGGCAGATCTAGAATTTTTGTAACGGGTGGCATGCAGGCTATGAGGGGAGGCAACAGCAAAGCAAGCACCCATGCATAGTTCTTATGGAGCTTCATTGTAACGAGTACTAGTTCATTAATTGAAGTTGAACATTAATTAAAATTAAAATTAACAAAATGCATATCGTCAGAGCACCAAGACATCGTCTATTAAACACGTCAACAAATTCTTAATGTTCCTTAGCTTGACATTTAGAACCAGCAATCTGGACTAAACTTCATCCTGTAGGCCTATTACTTTTGTGAGTGAAGATTAACACAAAGTTAGGTCTAAATAAAAATAAACTGTACAGAAAATTGTACTGTGGGGGGGTGAGTGAGGAACATGACTGATTGATCTAGTGGAAAGTTTTTGAGGTTTTGGTTTCTAATTTGCCCAAATATAACTTTTTATTTTAATAAAACAAGATCGCATCTGTACATCAGTGGATGGGTGTTTAGATGCGGGGAGACGAGTGTAGCGGAAACACAGACACATTTATTGACAGTTCTATTTAGGAAAAAATAGCAAACTCTAAAATTCAGACAGTGACAACCACAAACTCTGTGCTCCAGTAGCAGGAACCCAGAAAAAAAAAATCAATATGCTCCTGAGTGCCCTTGAACGAGATGACACAGTACAAAAACACCTGTCTCCAATATTATGAAACACTGTTTCTATAGGGAGGAAACACACTGTGCACCGGTGCACGCCATCAACAATCAGCTCACCTGGATACTACATACTTGAGAGTGTATAAGAGAGAGGGAGAGAAAGAGAAGGACAACACACACATACACACAAACAATATGGCCAAGAGGGCCATCACAATGGGGGACACGGAAAAGAGCGTGAGCTGTGGCAAAACTGCTGATGCTAAACGACACTGATAACAGCCGCAAAGAACACTTATCATAACATTCAAAATAACACATTCCAGAGGCGGATCGCCAGTCAAAACTCACACAGATGAAATAGAAACTCCTATTCAAGAACTGGAGATGTTTCATCTAGATTATACACATACCTGATGAAAGCTATTTCAAAAAGTGGTCAATTATACGTCTCACCCGTCACAACCGTTAACTTTCAGTGATGTATTTAATAATCATTCAGTGAATACTTGGAAACAAAAGAGAACTTCTACTTCTACATGTTTTTTTTATACATGTATTTGTCCATGTGGCCATTGTTGTTGAGGAAATAAGCTCATCAAGCCACGAGAACCCAAACATTGTACGCACGCTGCAATAGTAGGTACGCAACTGGTCGATGCTCTGATTGGCTGTTGCTGTAAACAATCACGCTACGGGTCTGTAGTCATTTGTGTGTTCAGTGAGAGTTTAGGCATTTTGACATGAATAAACCCCTAGACAATGTCAAAATCAATGATAATATACTTAAATTTACATTATGATACATTTGGATACTTATGCTGGGGTGGTAATGCTTTTTCTTAGGGTGACATTTGCCACTCCAAGCCACCCCGGTAGATCCACACCTGTCTAGTTGTAAAGTACAAAGGAGGATGAAGGGCATTGGAGTTTCTGGTATTATATTAATGGATTTGTGCATTTAACTCAATCTTAGGAGGCAGCAAAAATTAAGAAACCTACCTTTCGGAACAGCCTTCGCGTTGGGAGCGCACCTATGATTGACTCTGGAGGCAGCTCACTAGGTTTTGGCACCAGTGTGTGAGCTGGGATATAAGGAAAGAATGTGAAATATGACAAGTTCTGGCTTATTCTCTGACAGTCAGAGAGAGAGAAAGCCACCTCTGATTATAAGAGCATAACATGATGTTCTATTGTAAATAGGTAGCCTGATTCCCTGTGAGGGTCTGTAATCAGGCTGCACTGGGTCTATCATTAGGACCATTGGGTGAAAGGCTGGTTCATGAGTCACAATGAAAAGAAGAGAGCGAGAAATAATAGTATCTACACTTAGACAGGCTGTTTGGCCCAAAATATAGCAGCTGAGCAATGTCATTTGCAGAGTGTCATTTGGATAGTGCTCTATTCCTGTAAATCACAAAATAAGAAAGCAATTTTATTTAATTTTTTGACATTTTAGTGAGACAGAAAAATTGGGAACGTGTCAATGCAAGTTTCACAAACTACCAGCAGAAAAGATCTATCCATTTCAACAGAAGGTGAAGGAAAAGATATACCATCCCATCCATCCATCCATCCATCGTCAACCACTTATCCTGCGTACAGGGTCGCGGGGGGCTGGAGCCTATCCCAGCTAACATTGGGCGAAAGGCAGGGTACACCCTGGACAGGTCGCCAGTCCATCGCAGGGCCACACATAGACAGACACACACTCACATTCACACCTAGGGCAATTTGGAGACACCAATTAACCTAACCTGCATGTCTTTGGATGGTGGGAGGAAGCCAGAGAACCCGGAGAGAACCCACGCAGACACGGGGAGAACATGCAAACTCCACACAGAATGGCCGGGGCAACCGGGGTTTGAACCCACGACCTTCTTGCTGTGAGGCGACAGTGCTAACCGCTGCACCACCGTGCCGCCTGAAAAGATATACGCCATTTGAAATTAAAATGGCCCCATTTACTTTCTTAATACATTCCTGGACGTATTGTGCATGAGAAATTGGAACATGTTTTCCAAAGAAAAAAAAAGTTTTGTCTTTGTAATCTTACAAGAACTTGCTTGTATCTAAAATAAAGTTTATTTTGACATTACCATGGGTGACTGAATAATCATAACAAATAGCAAAATAGTTATTTAGATTATAGTTTTAGCAAACTTGCATTCAGGCCTGGCTACATTCTGGTATGGAACGCACACTTTTCATGGTCCAATACATTTCTGATGGATACAATCAAGTCCCACCTTATAATTGTTAACACAATCTCACAGGAAATCAACATGTTGCTACCGAATGTTCATGTACCCTGACATCGATCTCAGTTACTGAAAAGTGTCATCTTCCATCAGACACTTTTGCATCAATTCAAATGTGTCCCATGGTGCTTCTAAAAATGTGTTGTGTCAGCAGCCTCCAAGACACAAGTTCTGGTCCCATTGAAATCAGGAAGTAAAAGTCACCCAATCAATGATGCGGATGATTTAGAGGTTGCATTTTCGCATTTCATGTTTTACTTCACTGATGGTTAGTTTTATGGTTGGGGTTTGGGTTAGGCATATGGTTGATAAAATATGTATTCCTGTGTAATGTATTACCTAATTTATAACTAAAAACAACTGCTTTACAACTCAATTTTGGTGCCACTCTGTGGACATTTCACCAGGAAACTGGAGCTCACAAGTGCCCATACATTCAACAACACTACCAGCTTTTGGAATTTTGGTAAGAACAGATGGATTTAAACTGAAAAACTTTCAACGTGCTGTAGCCAAATTCAAAGTGAGATCAGTCTAACAAGTTGTGAATGTAATTTTGAGTAAACATGATATATTGACAGCAATTGGATGCATACATATCACATAGATAAAGTGAAAATAAATAAATACTGTAAGGAGATAGATAGTCTCTATTTTTCTATATTAACGATCAATGATGAAACTCCAATTGAAACTGCAAGTGGATACGATGCAAACCTAAAGACGAATGCAATAAATCAGATCGTTCAAAATAAACACAGTCAAATAAAGGATTGTCATCTTAACCTCAAGGTATGAGCAGGTTTGTGTACTACATCCATACAATTTTACTGAAGGGTGTGTAATTGAATACAAGAGCATTTATAATTAACACTATTTTTATTAAACTATTCAAACACTCCAATTTTCATAAACGCCTGGAATTTGTTGGGAAGTGACTAATGCAGATTCCATCCAGTAATTATTTCTTATCTTAACAATACTTTTCCACATCACGTGATTTGATGAATGTTTTGTTTCCAGGTGTAATATATATATATATATATATATATATATATATATATATATATATATATATACAGAACCAACCATAAGCAAGCCATTTGTAGATTTGCTTTCATTAAATGTGTCAACACTGCGGCTACACAGCGCTATCATTGATCCTGACCAGCCCAACACGGCAATATTGGCTCAACCAATGGTCTGACCAATAGAAGATAAGTGAAGCATTCGGGAAACCTGTTAACAATTTTTTTATTTTTCCTGTTGATGATGCTAGTGGCACAGATATCATATACTTCAGCTGTAATGAAAACAATTCTCACAAGTCAAACAGCAGTCTTATCAACACTGTAACAGACTCGTGGCCTGGGGGTAGAGCAAGGTTATAGAGTGAAACAGGAAACTGGACAATGTATAGCTATGTATAACTGTCCACCCACAGGGCAAACAGAAGGGATCAGGGGGGATCGAAAATTATGCTCATCCTATTCACGGGTCTCTCAGCGTCCAACGGTCATTAACGCAATCCTGCACACTGACTACCGAGAAATAACAACAAATGCAAGCGCAGATGGAGTATAAGGTGCTTACTCATGGTAATTCAGGTCATTTTGGAAGCAAGAAAAATGCTTTGTATATACTTCTGCCTCTGTGTGTGTTTCTGTTATATCCTGATCTCTGGGTGCTTTTTTGACATTTATTGATATTTACTTGCACATTACTTCACTCACACAACGCATTAACATATCCATCAAAACTGCACTGAAGTCACACATTAATAGTAAGAACACAGATAAAAGCTCTTGAAAATATCTTCAGAATTAAAGCCTTTACATAAGAGATTAGTACCAAGGATCTTTGTTCTGACTCATCGTTCCAAAGAAACAACATCGATAACTTATACAAACATTTTGGTCTTTTCTGCCTCTCTCTCTCTATCTCTCTTTTTCTCTTTGTAAGCTGAAGAACATGCAGTACCTGCTATAAAATATAATGTGTGGGTGGCTCGTTTTCTGCAGTTCATAATTTAGCCAATTTTGCAGCCTAGGATTTGGATAATACGCATTTGAAGTGCAGGCTGTTGCCTTAATTGTCTATGGTGCGATTACAAAATTAAAGCAATGCAGCCATGAGGTTTAGCAAAATTCTAGTCATATTGTTTTCCCATGCTAATTTTTCATAATTTGTCAATATACTGGGAGTTGATATCTACTGTATGTTGCTGGTTAAATTGTAACACTTTACATTAATGTTGGCTTTGTTATTGGTTTATAAAGGGGTTCATTAATAACAAACAAGTCATTTACAAATGCATTTTAAATAACTGATATGCAGTTATAACTGTTTGAATAGAAAGGGTGACATTTATGCAATACCTGCCAAATAGTGAGCCATTTTACTTCACATGTTATGCTAATAGTTATAAATGCTTTTTTCATATATATATATATAAATAAACAAATAAAGCAATACAAATATAAAATGCGCTAATTCATGATTTATGTCACAATGCAGCAAAAATAGACCATTGTAGTGAGATTAAAAGGAGGGATTGTGTCATGTTTATTTTCATTACTGCAATGTTTTGACTCTCTTGTGTTGTCACTTTCCTTGTCACTTTGATGACAAAAGTGTGGTGCTACTCCGATTGCTGTCCCAATTTACCTAGTCCTAGTTATAAAGTCCTCTGTAAAAACACTTTTCAGCTCTTCATTTCACACCATATATCATATAATAAAGCCTGATGACCATTAAACCATACTGAACTTTATGTATATAGGTTTCTAATGTTGGCAACACCTTAATAAATTGTTTATATGTGTCCATTTTACATTATAGGTAAATTTTCATAGGTTACTAATGTTGAATAATTGTTATTGAGCATTTATAACACAAGTGGCTCACTATTTGTCAGGCATTGCATTAAAGTTACCCTTTTTATGCATGTTATCATTATTATCGCTTATTGGTGATTTATAATGCATTTGTAAATGACCAATACCACCTAAACAAATCATTAAAAATGGAACATTAATGCAAAGTATTACTGGTTGAATTTGTGCAAAAACAATTCAATTTTAAAATATGTATGGTATAAATCTCAAATCTGAAACCCAGTTTCAAACAGACTGAACAAATATCAGGCTACTTTCATTGGCCCACGTCTCAATAAAACTGTCAACATTGGTCTGATGACAATGATGGACAGTTTGGATAATACACCTAATTCCACAATTTTCAATAAGCCATCTCCAATTTTATGTAGAAATAGCCCAACAAATAGAGACAAGAAATCAAAGACTGCTGAATTGTGATAGGCTGTTTTGATAATGCTACTAAATTCAACCCCTTAAGCTATTTTGCATTTTAATGCTTTAAGCTTGAAATGAGGGAGACAGAGCCAACAGAAATAATAAACATGCAGATGTGGGAATATATTTCTAATTTAAGAAACAGATTTAAGGATGCAGGGCTTAAGCATTCATTAATATATTAAAAAACAGCAAAAGCACATGTTCTCAAATTATTACCACTGGCATTGACATACTTTGCTTCTTCATCATTATCGTCATCACCACAACAGTTATAATCATTATTGTATGCTTGCTGTTGTGGTGAAAGTGAAGTATTTAGGCAGTGTTTAGCATTTTGAGGCTCATGTGTGGGCAACAACGTTGATTGAGGCTGAATGCTCCTTCACTCCTGTTTGTAACAGCTCGGTGGGAGGCGAAATGTCTCAAAATGTCAACTTCGAAATTCAGAGGGAATCTGACACCCACTGCGGCCTGTAATCCAGGTTATTACCAGTCTTCACTCCTCCATATGCGAATCATTTTCACTCCTGGCATCACTACAAAGGGGTCGATCAGAATACAAAGCTTAATAAAATATAGCAGTATAGGGGTAGAGAGGTCGGACAAGTCATAGAGAGGAAAATTACTACTTGACCCACTCTGGAGGTTTATTGTGAAATCTGCTGCAATATGCCACCTTTTCCCAATCAAGTTGAAGCTAAATATTAAAAGGAATTTTCAGCGTCATCCGATAAAACAGATAATCTCAAAGACATACACATTTGAAAAACATGTCTGCCCACTTAACTCTTGACATATTTTGTTTGCATACACAAACACGATTAGATGAACAAAAATATTTTCTTTGTTGCTTGTCACATCAAGGCACAGAATAAAGCGTTACTGATGTACTTGTCCATGCTCCACTTTAAACCTCTTTAGTCATAACTGGATGAAGTTGATTTCTCCCACCTCACTCTTTGCCTTTGTTTTACATCAAATAAATGAAAAGCTTGCTTATATAGCTAAAGAGAAATAATCTACTAATAGGGTGGATAAGGTTTATAAGAGGCTTTTTTTTCACAACATGATTGTCACCTCAACATGTCAGACAACAAATGAGACCTTATCACATGACCAAGCTAGATTATGGTAATTTTGACATAAAATTAATTCCAATTGAAAATGAGCACCCCTATGAAGCACTTACTTTGAAAAGCCAAGCCCTTAATGTGAACGCTTTGAGGGAAGCTGGACATTACTGTTTTATTTTGAATGGGAATGATACCTTAACATAACAGCAAAATTTGTGCTTATGATTTTTAACAATGATGTAGCAAATAAAACTATTGTGTCAAATATAGCCTCTTCGTGTCTTTAATTCAATTTAAGTGTTGAATTAAATTAACTTTTGTACTGTTTCTTCGTGTGGTGCTTGGTAAAGAAAAATATGTACATTTAAATATGAAAGGAATATTTCTAATTGGGTTTAAACGTGTTTAAACCCCAGGGAGCATGGCAAATAAATGACCTCAGTTTTCAAAATGAATCGCACAGAATCCAGAGTATAAACTGCAAAATTACTTCCTATAGAAGGGCCCTTCATTAAGGGATTAGGATGCTCACATTCATTTGGAACAAACCTTTGAATAGAGCAATACAGTGCCTGCCCACTTTTTCAGCCAATCTTGGTTCCGGAAGTATTTTTCCCATAAACATATATTTTTTTTCAATAGGGATTTCATCATGTACGTCATTCCAAGCTGTTGAGTTCTAAGCCATGAACCAAACCAACCAGCTACGAGGTGAACAACAACATTATACATTTTTATTTGAAGCGAAAAAGGATTTTAAAATCTGAGCAAAAATACAGAGGTACAAGACAGTACTCTGTGAAATTAACTACAATCCCATTAAGCATTGCGAATGAAGTAATCAATTTAAAACAATGGAAACAGATACAACTATTGCTATAGTCAAATTATTTTAAGTATTGAAACAATACACTGTAATTTTACTGCAAAATATTCAGATTTTTGCAAATATTTAAGTAGTTTGAGAGTGTTGCGAGACTGCGTCATTCACAGTGCATTATAGAAGTGGGCCTTGATGCAGAGCTCCTTTGGCATGATTTGTTGGCCTGGATTGGTGGATTTCTCTTTAGGATTATTGGTTGTGTAGTTCTTCATAAGGATTTCTGCTTCTAAGCACAATGAAAAAAAAAATTAAAAATGAAAAAAAAAAAAAAAAAAAAAAAAAAAAAAAATATATATATATATATATATATATATATATATATATATATATATATATAGAGCTGAAATAATGCAAACTAATGGCTTCAGCATAAGCATGTGCAGTTGATTAACAACCTTGTAGTTCACTGTAGGGCTGTCATCGAAATTATCGTTAATTTTATTCACATATGGAAAAACTGAATGGCATTTTTACTGTTGCACTCTATAGCATCCTCTTCCAAATAGCCGTTTGGCATTCTGCCATATACTTCCCTGAAGGGGCAAGAAATGTATGCAAGGTGTCCCACATTGCTCCCCTTCAAAAAGACTCTTTTTGAATCAGAATTTTTTAATCTGTATTTGGAATTTGGGTTGAAGAGGTTTCTCTCAGATGAGCGTGCTCGACTGAATCGGTACTCAGCCTGCTAATTGAAGCCGAAGCCCAGCTGTACAACTTCGGTAAACATATTGGCCACACTTCATGAAATCGTGCTTGGTCGGTGAAAGGTGGGCATAGTGGCAACAAACAGCCTCATGCCTATTTAAAAACCCCAAGGGCAAATCGAGGTGAAGGCCAGCAGCTGGGGTTTAATTGTTCAATCTGACTGTCTCACTGAATGCATTACACTATGTCTATGCATAACCTTCCATGCATGTCCCATTTCCATGCATGACCATAGCCTGTGCAACCCAAGGCAAGACGCTTTAAAATAAGCTCATCCCAACTGGAATAGTGTTGGGATTGTAAAAGCCTATAGTGGTTAAACGTAGCAGGACACCAAAGCAACCTAACGCAACCTCATCAGGCTCGTGCAAAAGCGACCGTGTGGCGAAAAGGGTCGCGCGGCAGCCTAAATAATTGAACGCGCGGAACGTGGGACGTTTCAGATGGGATCTCTCCATGTGATTCAGTGAGTGTAGCTGCAGTTCTCCTCAGACACACTCACACTGCCTATCTGCCACTGCCAGAGAAACAAGGACGTCCTTCTTTTGCCTAGAAACCGGAGATGTTAGGAACGAGCTGTTAAAGCCTAGCTGTGTCATTGTCGCACAACTTTAATTTCTGGGGAGTTAATCAGCTTCTGGAGACATTTGAAATCACCAAGGTAATTATGACCTTTATGTGTGAGTGTGCGGAAAGCGAACGTTTAGGGTTTCGCTCTATGTCGGGATGGAGCGGGAGCTGTCCGCCAGCAATGGTGCTGAAATGAGCCTCTCTGTGAACGAGGAAGTGATTTTGTTTTCAAAATCGTGTTTTTAGTAAATACTAATTAACGTTATCTTAACATATGGATAATCAGATACCCGTTTAGATTTGTAACATACAAGACCAATCCGGACTTTAAACGCTGAGTCGAATTCACTGATCAGCAAAGGATCAGGTTGTATTTGTAGTATAAAGCGAGCACGCGAGGAACTCGCCGATCTATTTGTTTAATTCGGATGAATGAAGGGAAAGTTTACACACATATTACGAGATTACAAATAAAATCATGCGCTGTCTCATACTAGCCTTTTTTACATCAAGGTTTAAATACGATTAAAATTCTTAGACCCCAACATTGTTAAACATACAAAACACGCAAAGCAGTCTTGCCCTTAAATATTTCGGTAAGATATTTGGGTTGCAGTATCATGTGGCTATTCCCCACGAGAGGAACAAACGCTCCCCGCAGATTTACTTCACATGTAGGCTACGCAGTGTACCCTTGTACCAGAGTCTAAATGAGTCTGTATTATTTATCTGAGTAAATGTTATTGTGGTAGGAGGGTTAGGCTATGTGTTGGCGCTGGTAAGCCACTATTGTTGCCCATATTGTCCTGTATTACGCCACACTTTGTACAAACTGTATGCAACCTTTAATGTCCTTCAAATGTCGCATCTTATGAGCTGGTCGATATTTACAGTAGCCTACATATTGAGCACATATTATTATTATGTGTAATCCATTCAGTCTTTATAGATTAAAAGTTTATATTCAACAAGCGTTAATTACGTGAAGCTTTAATATGCCAGTTTTGTTTTGAATTTAAGTAACTGTCTCTTTCACATTTTAGATCTGGCGACAAAGGACTACTTGAAAAGCTTAACCTGAATGTAATATTTGGTTGAAGAAGGCAGGAATAAAAAGCCATCATCATGGATTTTGTAATGAAGCAAGCGTTGGGAGGTAAGTTTCGGATTGTCCAGTTTCTCAAAACATGATGATACCAGGACTCATGTGTATGAGTTTTATTGGAACTCATGCACATATATACAGTATATCCGTTCTATTATATTACACTTGCTTATATATCACATTTATCTTGCTTTCGTGTCGTGCACTCCTCTTTTTTGTGTAATGCGCTCTTGGGAAATGAACCAAGTGTTGCTTTTTTCTTCTTCTTTTGCAGTATATTAGTTTATCTAAGAATATCAGATCATGGTAGGCTGCAGTTAAGAACGGAATAGTGTTGTAAGGAATCAGGAAACACTCGATCTGTTGATCTAGTATTTGTTCGGTATTAAATATTTCCGTTAGTGTTTTCAGAGGTCACCTATCTTTTAGAGGTCGTGCGTCTTTGCGCATTTCCGAATCTGCCGCAGTATGAAACAGCTTTCATGAAAAGGCAATGGGGTCAAAGTTTTCCGTCTGCTAACTAATTCAGATATTTTTCCATTGGTTCTGTTACTTTTATAATATTATTGATATATAAAATTATTGATATCTAATATTATTTCTCTTCCATAATTATTCTCACAAGACACAATCCAGACACAACATAAAATTACTTTTTAGAGAATCAAACTATAAACATCATAATGATATTTATTCCATAAATAGGTTATACAACTACAGAATTTCATCTCACAGAAAACTTACAGTTCATTAATCTCCTTTGCACTCATAATGAGCATTTTATCCATCCCATTCTGTGTGGACTTCCGCTTGTCCAAGCACTTAGCCCCTGCAAGACAAGTGAGATTGACAGTCCAGTCCCAAGGGATGTCACGAGAGAAGGGCTGTGGCGGTTGATTAGCAGGGATGTGCTATAAAAAGGTGGCTGGCGACCTGTTTCATTAACCAGCTGCTGGGTAAAGCTGCCCATGGGGGTCCTGCCCCAGTCCACTTGCTCCATCAATAAAGAAAATGAGTGAAATCCACTGAGCTGTGTGGAAAGATATTTCACCCTTGAGAAAAGAGAGTGGTCCGTGGCTTCACGTTTACGCACATCTTTTCTCTCTATTTTTGTCCTTCCTGTTTCGGAGAAGAGCGGAGCGTTTCTAAGATAAATTGATCCATGCTATAGGTTGTTTTGGGTTATAATCTTTTTAAAGATGAGTAGATTTGCATTTAGTGTTTAAGAATGGTGTTAACGTTTCGGATAAGCTTAGTTTTATGCTTTTGTTTGGTTCTGGGTGAAAAAAAATACAAATACTGCATCAGACCTGCTTTGCTTTTGTCATCATGACACGAGGAATGTGTATGTGTTTACAGTCAGCTGTACAAAAGAATCAACACATAGTCACTGTGAAGGCAGTTGATTTACTTGTTAAATATATGCAAGAAAGACACGATTAATCACAATTCAGGAGTCAAATATCAAAACTGTGTCATTGCCGTTAAATGTTGAATGCTGAATATTTTATCAATATCAAAGTCTATGGGAGACTTAAGTCCTTAATCTTAAATTTCTAAAAAAGATAGAAATAGCCTAATGTTTATAAAAACAAAAATAGATTGCACATCTAATGCTTAAATTGTCATTTTAACAGTTAAAGTTAAAATGGAACTTGAATTTTAATTCTTTGGGTTAGGGGTTAAGAACAAACCCTAACCAGAATATCTGTGGAAAATTCAGTGCAGCCTTGTTAGCACACTAATCGATGTGCAAGCTTCTTTTCCAGTAAACATTGCGATTATTGCTGTTATCTTGCAGTATCTTTGTATACCAAGATGGAAAAGTTTGCACGTATTTGCCCTAAAGCCTTTATTGCATCATTGAGATGCATGCATAAATGCATTACTGTACTGGCTCAGTACAAAACTGCTGCCTTAGGGTTTTTTTGATGTGCCTTCAGTCTCCACCGTTGATATGATCCTGTAAATCATGGACCAATCACCTAACCTTCACATTAACCTTTTTGCATTTATTTAAGTTTATTTAATTATACATTAGTTTAGTTTATTTAATTTAGACATTATTTATTTTGTTTATTAATCCATTTCCTCATGGGGACCATTTTCTGGTCCACAAAATGTAGCCAAAACTTGACCTACAGTCCAGCACACACACTATTGTAGTATATTTCTCTACAAAGAGGCATCTTTTGATGGCAGAGGCAGAAAGTGTACATATCATTCCAGAGTTATTCCCAAATTCCCCTTTTCCTTTAAATCTCTCCATAATTCTCCTCAAATTCCCCTGCCCCCCCTCCCCCTCTGTCTCCTTGCATCTCTCTGGCTAAAGCCAGCTCAGTGGAGTGGAAAGTCAGTGGTCCTGCACAGAGTTGGCCAATGGTGGTAATAAGCCTGACATGGGGCACATTTTTCTGCCACACACTCACACAAAGACGCCAAAGCCTATTGAGCTAGCTCATAAACACACATGTGTGTATGCATACAGTTCAACCATTGCATATATACTCTGATACAAACTATATTCAGCAGCCCTGATACTTTTAGCATCCTATAGCAGTGAATAAACATCCAACAGGACAGGCCCTTTGATACATTGTTTACACGTGGAATAGTATAGTAATCCTACTACATAAATGGACAGAAAGAATGTGATAAGTGTCACTTATTATTACACACAAGTTTCATTTGTAGACCTAATTGCATGATAGATTGATGTTGGTAGTGGCAAATCTAAGTTACAACACCTTAATTTTGTTACAAATATTTGCTTTTCGTATTTGTCTCAAGTAACTATGGTATGTGGGGTCCAAAAGTCTGAGAGCTCTAGAAAAAATAGAGGTAAATGCTGATCATGTAATTTGGATTAGCATCATTCATCAACTGTTTGAGTAAAACGTTTACTTACATTTGATTAGAATCATTAGAATTAGATTTGACCTAGAAATAGTGCAGGATTTTACACATTTCTTCAATTTACCTAATTATTTTACTTTAATTATTATATTTATTTTTTATTATTATTTCAAAATATAAAAACTTTGTTTATTTCTATCAGGAAGACTTGCAGACTTGAGTGAGATTTAAGATGACATTTATTTGATGAATATAAAACAGAAGAGTAACGTCTCTTTGGCGTAGGCCCCGTCTGGCGGTCCACAGAATTTGTACTCGGAACTGTCATATCCTTCCGGAGATAGGAGGCAGGAGCGAGGAGCCACCCCCATGCAGGATGGGACTCAACTGGTGGTGGTGGGGTGGTGGAGGTTGCCGTGTTAGCACACTGAAACAGCAATGTGATAGATTGTGAGCAGACTTATAAAGCAACAGCTTCCATGTGATTGGCTGGGAATTACCAAGCTAATGGGGCGATGATGTGTAGCTGCTAGTCTTCCCGCTAGAACTACGCTGAGCTTACATTTCCAGGTTAAAGCTGAAGTGTAAATTTTTCAAAGTTAAAACCATTTCTCCTATTCCAACTTAAAGGCAAAGACAACTATAAATAAGCCATTTGTAGGTTAATGTAATCAAAAACCTTCCTTAGTTTGAGGCGGGTCTATCTGTGTGTTTGATCAATGGCAGATGGGTTAAGTGTTTGAAAAAGCTGTTTGAAAATGTTATGTTATTTTTGAAATTCTATTTGGTAATGCTAGTGATGCAGAAATTAGACAATTCAGCTTTTAAAAATTATTATTAATAATAATTATAAGAATAATACCAGATTTTCACGGTAGTATTAAGACTTTTGGACCCAACTGTATATATAATGCCTTTATTCTGATGATTATTTGGATGGTCACTTTTGTGTTACATTCAAACCAGATTTCCAGAGATTCATCATTAATATGTACAGTATGAGACGCTGTGATAAAAGGTCATACGTTTTATCAACTGCAATGAAGCGTTCGCAATGCCAAGTCTGATCATGAACCCGATCACCTTCACACCAGCGTCAGCACTCTCGTACCTCCTGCAGAGATCTGGCAGGAAGCTTTGACCAAGGGTCACACATTAACATGCATTGCTGAAAATGCTTCATCTAATCAAATATCTCTAATCAGCGCACCAATGCTACTGAAATGAACTAAATTGAATTTCTTAATTGAAAATTGTTTGTAATTTTAATTGAAATTCACTGAAATGTAAATTATTTGATGGCTATGAAAAAAAATCAGTGCTGTAATTCCATGTCATAGCAGTCATATAGGTTTTTGATTCACCATAATGAGTGAACAAATAAATAAGCAGTACATTAATTAAACAAATTAAAACAAGCTTTGATTTATTTAATGTTTCCTTTCAAATTACAACAGTGACAACATGCATCATTGATAATGAAGTTTGTCTTTCCATATACTTGCGTACATTATGTTAATTGGGGAAATTGAACCCCATGAGTTCATGAAGCAAAGCTCTCCGCAGCTCAAGAGCTGATGCCTATTGATTTATGTGTTGACCTAGAAATGACTGATCACGAGTCCATGATTTTTAACCATGTAACGAGAGTGACCGTAAATGCAATGACAGCAGCGTACTGGGGCTGAAATCAATATGCTGGCTGAGATGTGGCCAGGTGCCTATCCCTCCATCCTAGGAAGGGAGTTAGATGCTAGATCCAGCATTATGAGCAGAATCAGAAGAACATTAAATTAGATTATGGGGCTTTTAGGAGCTCTTAGATCCAGGCTCATGGACTAATCTAACAGTCATCAACTTTTAATTGTAATTTGAGCCTTTACGGCATTGGATGTTTTGAAGGAGAATGACGCAGCACATTTGAGAGACAGAGGATACTAGTAACAAACTGATGACACATATAGCAGCAGTTCCGAGTTGAGATGTCCATGGTAAAAAAAAGTGTGATGATAAAGGCAAATATAATTTTCTCCCAAGCAGATGAGGTTTTTAAGCTTAATTAAGTTTTAAATCAACAAATCCTTCTTCCCTACCTAATTCTTAAACCTAAATCTAATTGTCATTAGAAGTAAATGTGATATGAAAAATGCAATACCTGAAGAAACCATATCATTTGTTGGTGCTTCTGTGATGCTTTTCAGGACTAGTAGCCCGAGTAATTTCAAGAGAGTCAAATAGGCTGCTTACACGGCAAGACCTGAGAAAACAATAGTTTGACACATATCCAGTTTGTTGTCCTATTTGTTTCCATTCACTTAAAGGAATATAATGAGAATTCTGACCTTATTTACTCACCCTTATGTTGTTCCAAATCCATATACTGTTTATTTTTTGTTTTCATTTAAACACAAAAGGAGAATGTTTGGAAAATATTTTTGGAGAATATTCATCCTCACCTTCAACTTTTCCATACAACAATAGTTTACAGATAACACATCTTTTAAGCCCCCCAAAAAGGAAAAAAGGAAAAAACGCCCTGCACACTATTTTCCAAGTCTACTTAAGTCATACAGTAGCTTTGTGTGAGGGACCAAAATTAATTTATTCGCCTAAATTGTTATCCTTCGATGTAGCTCTTAAATGTCATTCTCCATTCTGCATATTCAAACTGCCATGAAACGGTTGGTCACATGCGAGAATTAATGCAATTTGCCGTTGACACGCTAGTTTTGAATCTGACATAGATGCGAATGCGAAAGAGGTTTCAGAGCTTTGGTGGAGGGGAAGATAAGTAAATAATATATTTTTTCCCTCACACAAAGCCAGGGTCGGATTGGGCATCAGGAGGGTCGGGGATTTCCTGGTGGGCCACTAGCATGCAGATGCACATTAGGATATAAAATTAAATTAATGTAATTTTATTAATTAAATAAATAGAAATGAAAAACATTGCTGACAGATGAAAACAAAGTGTTTTTCTTTTTAGACACTATTGTCACAATGAATTGATATACAGTGTGTGAAAGTGCTGCTGTTTTTGCGGTTTATGTTTGTGATTTACGTTTACTGTTTACGTTTGTTTCCAAATATCAGTCTGAATTGGTTGACAGTTTAAATAGGGCCCCAGAAGTACCTATAAACTATCCAGTTGTCCATGGTTTTATGGGGCAACAGAGAATGAGACAGAAAGAGATAGTACACACCAGTGTCCACACACATACACGCACCTTCCTTTTATACTTCACACACACCTTTTACACTTGTTTTACTGGCTCACCAGGACAGGATACAATATGTTCTCTTTTCCGTCCTGTAGGTAGTGTAAGAAACAGTATTGCAGTGATTCGTGCCTGACCATAAACCCTTACAGCAGAACACAGCACTCGCTCTTTCTTTCTCTCTTTCACTATCTCTCTCCATCTTTCTTTCGGGTCAGCAGATGACACCATGGTAGGACACATGAGCAGGTTCTCAGGCTGCAGGTTTCTGGCTCTGAGCTGCAGGGACTTCATGTGTGCAATGGCCCTTTCAGTTCCACACTGAGAGAAAACACCTGCCATCATGACACACACACACACACACACACATTTACTATACATACTGCTAATGCACCATTACATTTATTATACATTTATTCATTCATTTAGCAGATACTTTTATCCAAGGTGCGGAATACGTGCATATGCTCAAAGTGAGACACAGAATCAGCGCAGATGGGTTTTGTCCCCAGAATGTCTTCAGGTTAGATATTTGGTCTAGCTGAAGCCATTCATGTGTGTTATAAATGGATGAGTCATGAATTTGGACTGGGATGATTGTACCAACATGCTGTCATGTGGCTTTATCGGGTCTTTACTGCCAGTTCAACGTGACAAATGTTCACTTAATTGGAGAAAAGAAAAAAATTAACGAAATGATCTTTATTAGTGAGCAAATTTCACACTTAGAGAGGTTTTGCTAAAATTTTGCTGACCAAGGGGATCTTGCTGGTTAAGCTAGATAAAGGTGTAATAGTTTAACAGAACATGAAAATTCTGTCTGTATGACTTTCTTTTGTCTGTGTAAAAGGTATATTGAAGAATCACCAAGCTGCTCTTTTTCAAATAACAAAGTGAGGTGGGATTTCCACGAGATTTTGGAAGTAGCTGCAGGGATTTGCCATCCAGACAATTATAATTGAGTGTCCACATACATTTGGCCATGAAGTGTATGTGATGTTTTCTAGCTGATCTACAGGCCTCAAAGAGAAGCATACAGTATAGTGGGTAAATGGGTATTTAATGTATTCCTGTGGTATAAGCTTCGACATACTGATTGATGGGAAGGCAGGGCAATATAGAATTCCAAGGGTCCCAATTCCCCCCAGCACATATCTTACACCTACTGACAGTGTGCATGTTCAGTTTGTTCAGTGAGAAGTAGTTAACCCAAGGCAAAAACACAAGTTGCTTGAATGAAGGGGTTCTAATAAACCTGGAGAAAGCCATCCCTTATTCCCATTCATCTCTATGGCAGTTGCTCACATGGCACATTCAGCCCTAAAATGTGCCGCCGCGTTATACAGAATGGACTACAAAACGGCGCTGCGATTTGCAGAATCGCCTGGAAGTGCCTGGAAGTATGTAACCTGGATACTGATATCTTTGCTTCATGGGCACTTAGTGCATAAAAAAATGAAAGCAAGAAAATTATGTCCTGACAACGCTCATACTGAGCTCATGGTTTGGTTCAGTTTACAATTCTTTAAACTAAGCCTGAATCTTGAAAGTTAAAATTGAAAGTGTTATTATTGTTATTTATTACTTTAAACATTTCAAATTTGCTCTGTTATTAGAATTGCTATATGATCCATCAGAGATGTACTGGGATTATAAATCAGCCGAGAATAGGGCAATGTTGACACCAAATGGAAAGATTAGCTAATAATTATCTTTGCTGAAAAGATGGAATAATGTTAGTTATACATATGCTGCTAACACAATGTCACTAATTACATACATTTAAAATATTTTAAATTAAGGCTGTATTTTACTAAAATAATATGGTCTCTGATTACATCTTTTCAAAAATACATATTTAATGGCATTACAGTTAAATAATGTCCCTACTTAAAACCCCACTGAAATGTTCTGATGAAATCAAATCAGACATGACATATGACAGTATAACATTATTATTCATATTCTGCATTATTTATAGTAGATTAATACGGCATTATCATTAAACCTTTGTAAACTTTAATTTTCTCTTGCACAGATCACTCAATTTCGTGCATAGATGGATAGATCCCTCCCAGCTTACAAGGCACTTCTCTCTCCCGCTCCCTGTTTTACATTGGTTTATACGGTTTCAATTTCAGGTCTCGCAGATTTAGCTAGTAATGGCATTTTAGAGCTCCTTGTGTATGCCCACTTTACGTAGGTATAGGACGTTGCGCGTATTGGATACAGACACTTGTAAAATAATAATAATAATAATAAATGTCCAATCTTCAATATGCGTATCATCACATTTTTTAACCACGATGTATCGTGCCCCGATTTACCATTAAATCCCTAACTGTCAGTGACTCATGGTGTACTTAGTCAGATCCGCTCTGATATGGTGATCACAGGCAGCCATAAAGTACTATATGTACGTATACCTCAAACCATGAGATTCATCCACACAGAAGAGTGGTGCCGAAGCACAACTACTGTAAAAAACAAACAATGTTCCTCCACAAGCAACTTGCAATTTTATGTTTCAACCACAAATGTCGACAGAGAGCCCAGAATTCCTTAGTGTCCGCCAGTCTTTTGTTAAGTATTTTTTCTATGCACTCCTCCAAAAAATGGTTATGTATTACACAATTACTTTTGGATGGCGTCAATGGAGAAACATACTTTATGCCCACATAATAGTGTATTTATGGCATTAACCAGCAGGGGCTAAGACCACATCCACACTAATCCGTTTTCATTTGAAAATGCATAGATTTCTTTATGTTTATGCCTCACATCCTTAACCACATACTTTGTGAAACATAGGTTTTAACGTCCACGTCCTGTCAGAATTACTGTAACTACGAGATTCTACTCTGAACTGTTTACATCATGTAAACTGTGAAATAATTAATTTCTATGCCAACGCCATAACGTCAAAACAGATCCATGTGTGGCTTTGTTGTTGTTGACAACAAAACATTTAATCATCTCATTAAAGGTGCTGTAAGCTTTTTTTTTTTTTGTTGTTGTATTATTTTTTTTTTTATGGAAAAGTATGAAAGATGTCACTGAAATGCAGTGGCGGGATGTGCATATTCATACCATTAAGAAAACACAGTTTCACAATGAATAAGACACCCTATGACTTTGGGCATCATATGTCGCAGCTAACTAGTAATTTTAAAAACATGTCCACGCACGAAAGCCTGACCTTGAAATGACACTTAATGCTCAAGCAAGCCTAATTTTAACTGCAGCATGACTGTTTGTGAAATGAACATCTCCCATATGAATCTAGCAAGGAGGTTTATAATACCTGGAAAAATCTAATAATATTTGCGATTTAAATGTTGCTTTCAATAAATTTCATTTTGTAAGGGTACACGGTTATGCTGCATTCCATTCAAGCTGGAAGTGGTATATTCCTACTTGATATCTCCGTCCATAAATGCATTCCATTCCCCGATATTCAGAAGATGTCGTTTAAGGAAACAAAACAGCAACGCTCCCATTAGCTCAGCAGGTGTTTGACTCTCATTAGAGATGTCTCCTATCAACCCATCTGATAAACAATGCTGCAGCGCTAGCATTTGTGCTTCAGGTGTGATTATCAGGTGAGATTATAATGTTTAATATACCTGTTAAACAAGCTTTAATATCATGTAATGTGGAAACTAACTAATTTATTGATATTACTTAATAAATTGAATGTTTATCACTTACTTTGTAAATCTCCCTGAGTGTCGACATGTTTGTGTGACATCATACACCTGCATCTTGGCGAAATCGGAGTTGAGAATTTCTGCACGAGCCTACAAGTTGTAATTCTGACTTCAAGATGCATTCCATTGCAATTTTCCAAGTAGGAAGTTGTAAAATCCAACTTTCCGAGTTGAATGTAACACAATTTTCAAAACTTGAACCAGAACTGAATGATCAAGCAGCATAATTTACACTTAGAAAACTCCTGATGTTACAATGCAAATAGCACTTACCAATTTACTTGAAGTGAAAATCTCCTTTCCTGATTAATAAATTAAGCAATCACACGGTCATGCAGAACATCTCGTGTTTGTAAATCATTAAGGATCTCTTTCTCAACGGCGATACCAGCAGTGATGACAGCCGACTCGTCAGACAGCTTGATCTTACATTTTCGCTCTTGAATTATGTACATCACTTAAAGCATGATTGAGTCACTCAAGGCCTCAAGGCCAGCTAGAAAGCCTCGACCGGAACACATCCTAAAGATCACACCCACCAAGAACAAATAAATCAATCTGATTGGCTGATTAATCTGACAATCTGACTTTAGTTGCTCATTTATTCATTGGCACTGTTGAGGAATTCTGGGGAAATTCTGAAGGCATGACGGGATGAAGCTGACTCACATGCTGCTTCGGCTTCGGGCATGTGATTTGTGTAACAGCTGTCACACTTCGCTTGTAAACATCAAGAAATAAATTCTGACTGGATAAACTTTTTGTTTTTCTCTATTTGTTTGTAGATTTATTAAGAGTGGAAAGCGAATCAAAATACATAGGCAAAAAGGTGATTGAGAATAAAAGGATGGATAATATTGATTTATTTGGCATGTTAGGCCAGCAGAGAAGGCATTGCTAGCCCTGAGAAATCGCCACTGCTAAAATGTCATATTCAGACTCATAACAGTTGTCAGCTGAGGGCGCTATTTCCCCACTGTGTTTGACAACCGTGAGAAGAGGCACTGCTGCTGCCAGTGACAGTCTCAATGCTGTCTACAGTGGGCGGTGTTTTTGGAAAGAGTCATGTCAAATTGTAACTTCACTAAGCTCCGCCTCCCTTGGCTATCATTGCTTGCTTTAGCTTTGCAGAACTTCCCATAGGAATGAATGGGAGATTGTCGTGATCGGTGCGGTTTTTGGCAAAATATTCCTACAAACGGAATTGATCATATTTTTATGTGAACTGGAATGAAGAGTGACATTGTTGAGCAAAATACTAGTGTAAATACTAGCGTAAGTAAACAGAACTGCACATAATGTCTTAGTAACACACTCATTTTATTGCAAAATCTTTATTTACTATCACCCAGTGTTTTATAAAGTATCCAGATGTCACACTTACTGTAAGTTAAAGTTAAGATACCTTCATAGAAAATTGACTCAAAAATTTAGTCACTTTAAGTAGAAATGCATTAAATTAATTGATATTACATTTACTTAAGTGTAAAAGGAACTAGTAAATCACATAAATTATGGAACAGTTAATTAATCCCATGTCAATTTAATTGATTGATTGGTCCGTACTGGAGTTTATATTAGGAGTTAACTCAAGAACTCAGTCAACCAATCAGTCTGCGAGAAAATGCACACATCTGGTGCAAAATCACAAAGTAAATAACATGAACAACATGCAAAAATCAAGAAAATTGGTCACTGTACAGTTTAGATTTAATGTATTTTGTGCTACTGATAAGGAATAAAGCTGGCCAGAAAAATCAAATTTAGCTAGTTTATATGAGGTGACAGGCTTGTGCAACAAAATAGCACTGCCAGTCAGTTTGGTGTATGGCCACACAACAATGATAAAATAAGACACACCTAACATGTTTTTGTATTGGTGCTAAAAACGGTTCCTGCTTTTTCAGAAAGTGAAAAAAAAACAAAAAAAACCAAAAGTGAAACAGGCCCATTCTGTCACTTGAACGATCATTACATCACAATTACAACATCTGACCTTGAAAGAACGAACTTCCCAGAAGGACTTGAAGGTACTGTAGTTTAAACCACAACATAACTGAAATAGTGTTTATATTGGCTTTGTGTTAAAGATGTGGATAAGAAAAAAAAAATCCATAAAAATTGGAACATTGAAGGAGATATGGGGCCAATAAGCAACCACCCAGAACACCCTAGCAGCCAGGGCCAGACTGGCCATAGGAAAAAACAGGACTTTTCCCAGTGGGTCAGCCACAAAATGGAGCCGAAAAGTTGATTTCAAATCAGAGGCTGATTACTCTTTCCAGTCCGCCACTGCTAGCAACTGCATAGCAATGTGCTACAAACACAGAAAACAACTTGCCAACCACATATTGAAGCAATGCTTTAAAACACAGCAGATCACCTTGACAACTGTATAGCACGCTCCAGC
Organism: Moxostoma hubbsi; assembly: GCA_032164185.1. NCBI lineage: Eukaryota > Metazoa > Chordata > Actinopteri > Cypriniformes > Catostomidae > Moxostoma > Moxostoma hubbsi. The sequence continues at coordinate 34,625,892 of JAVLUX010000016.1, read as the reverse complement.
AAACATCTAGAACACCCTAGTAAACATACTGTAGCATCAATGTGCTTCAAAGCAAATAGAATCATTATTATTTTACATCACACCTTAGTTAAATGTAAAAGGGTAAACGCATCTGATCGACTTTCAGCCTAAACGTATCAAATTAATTTGTCCAAAAACAGATATAAACTTGCATGAGCCGTTTCTTGTGCTTCCCATACAGACGGAACACACGTTGTCCAGCATGTGCATCCTTGTGATTGTGATACAGATTCGTGATTCGCAAAACAAATCGTTCAGACCCCGTTTTTAATTGTTTTGATCAGCTAAATTGAATCAAAATTAAAAGATTCGACTCAAATGATTTTTTCAGGAATCAGACATCACTAACGCGAATGTTATTTTTTGCTGTGTTCAGTCGCAAAAGTAATGAAAGGGTCTGGAGAAATTTGAAGTTTCTCTTGCAGAATCTTGCAAAGTGTAGTGAAGAAAAAGTAAGAGCCTAAAGAAATATGTACACTCAAGAAAAGTACAAATATGTAAAAAAAAAAAAAAAAAAAAGGAATTTGTACTTTGTTACTTTACACCTCTGCTATCACCTTTACTAAGACCTGAATCAATACGTAAAATAATTTATGTTATATTAGCTTTAATTTACCTTGGAGAAAATATACATGTAGATATCCTGACTGTTATAAATGTTCATTTGGGAATGAGGAATGACACAGTTTAATCCAATAGCATGCTCTTTCGATCTTTTATTAAAATATTTTTAAAAAGAAAGAAAAAAAAAACATTTCATGTATCCTCTCTAGGTACAATCGTAAAAAGTATTTTTTTAACATTTTGTGGATAATTTCTGTAAAATTCCATTTAAAACGACTCAAACATACATTACTCCATAGACTCTCATTGGAAAAAAGCAAGATCTTGTCAGAGAAATGGTGCATGGCAACAGTTGCTAAGATAGGATTGTTCAGAAATGCTTTTAAGGCAGGGCTTTGCGAAGGCTCAGATCAGCGACTCAGTCTCTTGAAAGTTCCAGAACAGCTAAAATCACTTACAGCACCATTAATTCACCTCAACATGTTATAGCAAAATTTTTAAGAACAAATAAAGTGATCCAAGTAACATTGTATGAAGATAAAATGGCATATCAAGCAGAAATATGTGTAAACTACCTTTAACTGTCGAGGCCGCTGCCATCAGTTCTTTTTATATGACATAACAACAGTCAAGTCGGATCTATAACAATTCTGAATTTACAACTTGTAATTACAAGTTCTACAATGACAAGAACGTTTTTACATTATTACAAACAGTTTGTACATGATTACGACAATTCCAACATGACGCACCATAACTGCTGAAGCTAATAGATGTTCAAAGTTATCACAACTCAATACAGAAGCAAAACTCAACATGAGAATTCACCTTGCTTTATGGGATTTTAGTTTTCCTTTAGTGTGTAATATAGCTGTTTGTGCATGTAAAAGGTCTACGCTCTCCCACAGAAAACACTGCTCCTAAACTGCCTGAAACGCCTTGTTTGCAGTCCAGCCATTACTTCCGTGACATAGCTACATCACAGTGTAACACATAGCTACGTCACTAAGTAACACATTGCATTAAGTTTACCTCATGATTGCACTGCTAAGGAAGCCTCTAGAGCTGAAACTTGGTTATGGTAAGAGGCGTCACATTTCCAACACACTCTCTAAGCGGTTGACCAATCACAGCAGACTGGGCCAGTTGACCAGTCAGAGCAAACTGGGCTTTTCAGAAAGGGGAGCTCTAAAGAGACAGGAGATACAACAGAGCATTTCAGACAGAGGGTGAAAAGAGGTGCTGTCGCAATGTACACTTTGAGAAAAAATTGTTTTTTTAACATTAAAGCATGTAAACCTCTTCTAGTAGACCCCCCAAATAAACTATGAACCTGTAAATGAGCGTAATATGGGTTCTTTAATAAGTGAATTCACTCTTTTTACAGGTGTCTGTAATGATGATAAAGGGACTGAATCCATCTCTATGGTAATGAGGCTGAAATAGACATCCCATTAAAGAGTGTGACATAACCTTGTGTTACTGTCATTCCGAACCAAACTTCCACCACCGTTCACACGTACACTCTGTACTACACATACACACAGAATGACAAATGTTTCCTTTATCACAAAAGCACCAGACTGCTTAATAGACCTCCACATCAGTCTGTGGGGTCATAACTGATAGTTTTAAAGAGATAACAGTAGAGAAAGGAATATCTGTGGCCACACTCACGGATAGGGAACAACTCTCGCTTTTTCAGGCCAGCTATAGGATTAACTAGGGACAGAAAGGTTGCCAGAGTTTCGTGCTGGGCCGTGACCGCCATTTTGGAACACGGTCAAGGGCAGGCAGTGTATTGGCCAAAAGACCTCTGCCCTGTGCCAGCAAGAAATGGAGTACTCTCACAGGGATACCGAATTGCTTTGGAGACCCAACCTCCAAAGTAAGGCATGTTAAGGTTATCTAACTCTTGACGTCAACAACCTATTTTTTGCTCGTTGAGGTTCCTTTATATAATATCTGGAGTTAATTGTGTCTGGACCTATTTTTTTATATGAAAGAATATTCATAAATTAGGTTAGACGTCTTAAATTGTGATGCTAAAAAAAGTCAAACCAAGGAAAGTTTTAAAGTTTTATCATGCTGGCACACATCTTCAGTGAAGTGCACTGGGATAATGACTCACTTATTTTACATATGATAATTATTCCCTGGGCTAGTCTGTTTTACGGCTGAGATTAACCCAGTACTCGTATCAAGACACTGGATTAATATTAGCCAGGCTGTATTAGGAAAGTCACAGTTTAACAGCGAGCCGAGAGAACTGCCTGCAATGAATCAAAGAAATGAAATGTCAAACAGATTTTAATGGGCCCATTTGGATGATGTCAAGTCAGATCAGTAGGTACTAAATCTTTTTTTTTTTTCTCCTTTATTTGAAATATTCTTCTTCGGCAGTGATATAATGATTGCATGTCAGGCAGGGAGCATTATATCTTATTTTTCAAATATTTATCAAATTTCAGTTTAAGTCCAGATGGGGCTATAAATTGCCATGTCGATGGTGAGGATGAGGAGAAAGAGGTGGATAATGAAGAAGAGGACGACAGAAGAAGTCAGAAATTTACTGTAGGGATGTCCAGTACAATTTTTGGGAAAATGAGTGAGTACGATACTTACTTTTTGGTACTCACCGATACCTGCACCTGTCCAATACCTGTTTTTTTGTTTTGTTTTGTTTTCTGAATTTCATATCAACAGTTTATTTATTTTTTATAATAGAAATGGTATTTGAATAAAAAAATAATTAAAAGAAAATAAAATAATACATTTTTTACATAATAATGTATTGTTTTTATGAAATGCTTTGATGCAGAACATCACCACACAATTCAAAAAACATCATTGGAGTTATTTTTTTAAAATAAAGTGCTGGATCACAGATGTGAGATATTGCTTAAATATAATACAATTACTATTGATAAATTTGTATTATTATTCATATTTGTACATTATTATTATTATTAGTAGTAGTAGTAGTAGTAGTAATAACAGTATTACAGTGAATATTACATAACTATACAGTAGTGATCTATTTCTGTCGTATTTTTCCCTTTAAATTGAGCTTTACTTTGGCAGAGCATTTATTTTGAAGTGTTGTTATGGTGGTAGGTTCTCAGTTCATAAAAGTCGGTCGCTACGTGACTCAAAGTGATTATTAAACCACAAAAGGTGCTGTTTAATTAAATAAATATGCAGTCTGTATGTGCCTAGTGCTACAAAGTGAATTAACGCTCTGCTCGCTGTCATCTGCTTCAAACAAGGCATGTGATACGTATGATGTTTTTTTCCTGTGTATGAGCCAAGGAGCTCTAAAAGGAATGAGCACTTTGTGTATTTTTGTCTGTATAACACCAGCTCCACACATTCACAAGCGCTCACATTTGAAGCACACAGCACATGCAAACTACATTTGTCTCATTAAATCGCAGCCTTTGCAGTTGAATAATCACACTAGGACATAACGTGGTTTTAATTCGTGCACAGAATGTTTAAGTGATGGCATTCATACGGCAGATGGTATCGGTTTTTGGTATCAGAGCATTTTTACGAGCACAAATACAAGTACATGAGCCCATTGTTGGGCCCAATTCTGACACCAGTAACTGCCTGAAACAATAATTGCACAGCACAATACATGAGAGTGCTGCTCCTGCAGCACAAATCTACTATAGATTTAAAAAGTGTACTCTAAAGATCATAATACACTAATCAACATCCCTTTCAAAAATATTTACGCTACATTTTTTGTCATTTTTTTGTAAAAACATCCCCCACTAAAAATATTAGCATATTAGCATTGCAAAAAATATTTTGGATGTCTGGTTCTTAAAGGCATTGCTCACCCAAAAATGAAAGCTCTATCATCACATTTACTCCCTCATATTTCTCCAAATCTTATTGATGATGTCTCTGCTGTGGCTCTCAAATATACTGTAATGTGATGTAAGCGATCATATGACACAAGAACCAATGACGTCTGTCATCTCTGTCATTTTCCATCACCGACTTGACGTGTCATCATGACGTGCCACAAATGATTGTGGCGGGATTTTTGCAAAATTATATTCCATGGTTCATTATATGTATCGCGACTGTTCTGAGGTGGTCTACTGTGTGGCATTAAAAGCAAGTCATTTTTTTCTCCCAAACAGATAAGGTTTTGAAGGTTAATGCTGTATCGAGTTTTAAACGTACCTCCCATCTCTAAAACTTACATCTGAACCTAACCGATAGTGTCATAAAAAGCAACTTTAACGCAATAATAAAAAACTAATTTAAAAAATTGCTTAATGTTATTTTGTGTTTTTTCTATGACACTTTCGGCTCCTGTAGCTCATGTCCAGTTGCGGTTGACTTCGTTTAAAATTTCCCATCAACGTTGCTTCTTGAGGGCCACATCTTTTGCTTCTGCTGTCCCGTGTTTTCTTTGCTGTTTTCGTTGTACTTTCCAGCCATCGAGGCGCGATCTCCAGAGGAGCTGGTAAGGAAGGCGGTGCGGGTTCATGAGGCACACATGACCAAACCAACGCAATCGCCGCTTTTGGACTTCCTCAGATATGGTTGGTTGGTCGCTGCACCACTCTCTGATGTTTCATTGCGTATTTTGTCCCTGATTGTAATTCCTAAAATTAGTTGCGAATGTGGCGAAAGAGGGTATAATTTCGAGACACAAGCTCAAGTTGATTTATTAATAAAGAAGTCCGACTACGCCACCCTAGGAGTTAACCCCAGGGAAACTACTCAAACAGAGTAAAGCACACAGGTTCAGTTCCCTCATAAAGTTAGACCAGAGACGTGAGTACAAAAATACAAAGGTTTATTAAAGCAATAATAATTAAAATGTTGGACACTAAAACCCACAACAAACACTAACAACCCCACTTGAAATCAAAAAAACAAAAGAACACAACCCAATATAATGGATACCTGTAAAGCAAAATACCAAATAATAACAGCAGGGCTGAGGCTCCCAACGAAGAGCTTCACTGTGGAGTTCGGTTTTACGGGGCACACGTTCACGCGCACACACACCCGTGCAGTCTACTCACACTATCACACACTCAAAGTGTACACTGCACACGATAAAGAAGAACCACCACCCATCAAGGAGGAAGACCAACCCACCTGTGGAACCCCAGCTCCTGCAGTAGAAAATATAAAAAATGAACATAGAAATGACCATAAAGACAGTACCATTAAGCAAATCCTCACAATAATATCAATAAGAAATATAAATAAGAAAAAGAAAAACAATAACCTAAAAAGGATCAAATAGTTGGTCTTGAGATTATTACAAAGCAATTTCAACTCAGTAGATGTTCACCCACACAAATGCGATAAATGAGATATCAAATCACATGTAGTCAGAGCTTAGAACCACTTCATTAGTTTTACAATAAAGCAAAAAGAAAAGGAAAAGAATTATCAAAATAACAAAAGAAAATATGAAGCAGGGCACTAAAACGACACGATAAGAGCCAAACAAGCAGTCCCCTTCTGTTGTAGTGATGATCGCGTCAGCGCGGCTGTATCCACCGCAGCTCTTTAACAGCATGAGCACAGCAACAAACCAAACGCGGCAAAACGAGATGAATATAAACGAGAAGACCCCTTCTGTTGTAGTAATGATCGCGTCCGTGCGGCTGTATCAACCGCAGCTCTTTAACAGCATGAGCGCAGCAAACCAATCGCGGCAAAACGAGATGAATATCAACGAGAAGAGAATATCAACGAGAAGAAGGATCCTAAAACACAAAAAGGAAGACGTTACCAATCATCATACTATCACAATCCCAATCATGGTTTCGTTTAAGCACTTACCCTCAGGATATCACTTCAACTAGTATAATTTATCGTCGCAGATTGGTCAGTCATACCCATCAACAGCACAATGGGATACAGGGAATCACGCCTCGTTAGTATGCGAGAAGAGCGTTAACCCAACATGGTCATTACAGCACTATATCGAGCACTTAACAATAAACATACCTGCAAGGCGAACAATCAGCACATCCACCAAACAGCGCGAAGGGGCAACAGCACCAACACAAAGCTGCACTATGATTAACATAAAGGCGATTCCAAGTTATGCACACCACAACAATTACCAGAAATCATCACTATTACAACATAGTGCGCTTACCTACAGCCACCGTCAACACGAGCAAACAAACGGGGAAACCAGACGTGATGCATCCCGGGTGACGACCAATCAGCCTTTAAATGGAAAGTACTGCTTGCTGATAGGCCAATATTGCTGTCAATCACCTAATCCTGTTACACAAGCATTGCATTTGGAAGACTTCAAGCTTTTTCAAGTCTGCCTTCTGTGCCACAAAATGTACATCGAGCCACAAAAAATTTGTGGCTCGATGAAAAATTTTCCAAAAAGTCGGTACTATATAGTAACCTGATTCTAAAAGTCCAGGAAGGAATAACAGCATACATACAAACAGCCTGTACTTCACACTTCAGAGAACTTGAAATATAGCGCACAAGTCATATGGACTACTTTTATAGTGTCTTTCTGTTCTTTTTGGAAAGCTTCTGATCAATATAAGCACAGTGCTTCAAAACTAAATATTCAACAAGCACATATGGGTGTGGTGCCCAGGTGTCTAGATACTTATGACCATATCCTTTAGCTATTACTCAATGTCCTAGATAATTAACTGTTATCTTAAGTGGTTCCAGGCAGAATGCAAGCAGGGCTTCATACGGTTTTTGTAGAGTCATAGATGGGGAACTGAATATCGGTTACCAGAGTTTTCACTGATACAGACAGCAGACTTTGTCATTCACCATGTGTCCTGGGATGATTCTGTACACCTCTTGTAATAAATGTTCTGTGCTGTAAATGAGTAAAATGAGCAGGACTGAATGAAACAAATAGACTACCCACGTGCTGGGGGTGATTTTGGAGACCTCAATGGGAGTGGTTCTGCCAGGTAATCCCCCACGGACCTCACATTCCCCAGATTGCTCGTTTGCCCCAGTCAAGTTCTGGGATGAGACAGGCGGCTTGCCTCAGGGTGAGTTTAATGTCTCTTTCGGGGCTCGAGATTAGGATGAGCTCTCAATCACAGCATCGGAGATCGGGTTGGTGCAGTCGGACGCTTGAGGACTTCCACCTTCAGTTGTGGCCGCCTAGTCTGAGGCTGACGCGGAGCTGACCGCTATGCTTGCCCAGGCTTCCGCGAGTGTCAGGCTTGACGATTGGATCCTGGGTTCAGAGCGCCACTCACGACCGCACCTTCCCCCGGTTCCATTCTTCCTGGAGGTGTACGAGGAACTCACTTTTACTGCCCAAACAGGACTTCTGGGTTCCTCTGCTCTCACTACCCTCGATGGTGGGGTGGCCAGGGGGTATACAGAGATTCCTAGGGTGGACTCAAGGTTCACATATGCCTGCAAAATACCGGCAACCGATCTGCCCTCTGGGTGACAAAGGTCATGAGGCGGGCACTCGGGCAGGCGATGTCAACTTTGGTGGTCATCTGGTCGAGATGAAGGACGGCAGCAAGGTCCGCTGCCAACCGCTCGGTCTAGAGTCCCCCGCAGAAAGCTGATGCCCCTGTCTCAAAGTCTGGCGCTAAGAGCCCCAGGAAGGTTCCCAAGTGGCTGACATGGCTTGTTCCCATTGGAGATACTTTTTGTATCCCCAGGGTATGAGGGACTGTGTGGCATTCTTGGGGCATTGGGGAGACTATGTACAAACCGGATACATCTGCTATTAGGCATGCAGCGGCTTACACCTGCAATGTCAGTCCACGTAACACAGTTCAGCTGGTTGAGGCATTTCGTATAGGGACCCCTAGTGTCACTACATCAACACAACATTGAGTGAGTGACAGATAGGGACTGTCTTGGTTACTGTTGTAACTTTTGCCACAATGCTGTACTACACGCTGAAATGGCAGGGACCCTGTCTCAGCTCCTCAGCACAAAACCTAAATGACTGGTTGCGAGCCAGCTCCTTTTATATCCATATGTCCAGGGGAGTGGCATGTAACTTCCACTTGCCAATTCCTATTACCATTTTCTCAAAGATCAGAAGTGTTTGGGGCTCCCAAGAACAACCCCCTAGTGTCACTACATCGACACAAAGTCTCGTTCCCTCCATCAGGGAACAGAGGTTACAAGATTTACCATGACGTTAGTACTGGATCAGTGCTGGTCTGGTTGGTAGACAAAAAATGCTGATCAAGGTTAAGCTAAAGAAGCCTGGGGACTCCAACATGGCAGCATTTCATGCTAGTGACCAGCATCTAAAACACAACGTATGCTGGGTGAACAGCAATGCTGGTCTTTTCAGCAGGGCTGTCATTATTTATTTTGCTCATACTCTAAGGCCTTGAAATGTAAAACACACACAGAAATGAAAATCTCTCAGCACAACCTCACCTGGACTTATACAGCCACTAAAAATATATTCTTGGTGAGAGAGAGAGAGAGAGAGAGAGAGAGAGAGAGAGAGAGAGATAGGGGGCCTTGCTGTTAATAAATGGTGTTTATGAAATTGTGCAACATATGCAGTCACTGTGGTCCATGTGACTCTGGTGGAGAGTTATGGCCTACAGTGGCACTTTTTAAAAAGCATTCATCATAACTGTGAGATATGTACCTTCAGAAAATAAAAAGGGGGTGTGTGCCCTCCGAAAAGGACAGTGTTTCTAGTAGTACCTTGGCTGCAAAATGTTTTTGGGGAATTCAATTAGAATAAATCATCCCACTGATAGCGTAGTTTGTTGTTTTAGCACCGATTCTTTGAAGTTGTTATGCAAAGCTTGTAACGGTTTAAATGCACCTAGAAACTTCGTGTTAAAAATTAGCTAATGATGTGTAAAAAAAGACATGAATCTTATGCTACTTCCTCTCCAGAATTACACAAGTTTAAAAATGGATTGTGATGGAAAAATCTCCTTGTGTGAAAATTTGTATAGAGCTTTTTGTTGTTGTAGTTGCTTTATTTGTTTACCTCTTCAGTTCAAGGTCTCAGAACTAATTTTGTGTTTCGGTATGCCTTCGGAGTAGTACCCACGTGGTGAAGGTAGGCGTCAGAGTGAAAGGGAGTAGTGGGTGTTTGGAGAGGCCTCTGCTGACCCACTAACACTTCTTTTATTCTTGTATCATAGCCACTGTTCCAGAACCTATTGAGTTGTCTATATACAGTAAACAGTGTTTTAAGGCATCATATAGGCACTAAAGATGCAAAGTCTGTTTCAAAAGATTGTACAATATTAGAAGATTTTAGAAGACAGCATCACATGTGTCATTTGAGGAAAAGAAAATCCCAGAATGCAAAAACAATCCAAGATGTAGACAATTCAGGAGAAGAGTGCAGTAATTCATTAAAAATAGAAAATACAAAATTATCATTAAAAATAGTTGACTAGTTAAAAATGTACTTGTATACAATATTTGAGTGTGATGCATTTTTATTTAATTTCACATTTAATTCGCTTTCATACAAAACGTACTAGCATTAACGTGGCGTTAGAAGATAGCTGCCTACGTTAGCAGCAGACAGCAAGGTAGATCAATAGGTTTTGGAACAGAGCCACTATTTCCCACGCAAATTTTATTTATTTCTTATAAACCATTATTAAATATTTTGTTTAACCCTTATATATACACACTGTATATTGTTTTATATTTCAGTGGCAGACTGTACAAACTAAATAAACAGCTATGCAATCACTATTCAGTAAAATAACAACTGCAATAAATAATTAATCTGTCATTCAATGAGGTTTTAATGTTTACAAATAAACAATTTATAACTAACTTACATCAGGTTTGGCTAACAGGGTTAACACCTGGGCTTATATCTGAAAGATTCAAAACCCACAAAGTTTGATCTATTAACTATCACCATTGTGCCCTTGAGCAAGTCACGTCAATGTATATTCAGAGTTCAATTCAGGTTAAGCTCAAAAGAGAGCATTTTTACTGTGCATAATGCTACTGTGACGCTGGGGAAAAAGTCAAGTGAGCTGGATCTAGGTGTGGCTATGGATTTTAATGAAAAATATACAAGAATGAAATAAAACATCCACGATGTGAAAACAAGAACAGGAACAGGAACAGGAACAAAACAACAAAGGGTACTGGTCAAACACGGGTGGTCTAAACACATACACATTCAACAACTGACAAAGAACCAGCAAACAACAGGCGTATATGTATTGTATATGCCTATTGCGTCTATATACACAATGGATAATGACTTAATGAAACACAGGTGAGGACACAATCAAGGACAGCTGGCAGTGATGAGGGCAGAGAATTATGGGAAGTGTATTCCGGGAACAGATGACGGGAGAAACACAGGGCAGACAACAGTGATACGTGACATAGCCATCCCCAGCCCCCAGGAGACCAGAGCAGATCAGGTGGACAGCCAGGAGACCAAGGAGACCACCTCAGAGTAGGAACTAGATCAAGAGGCCTGGTTATCGGCCACAGGGCCGAGACAGGGTCAGGAGGTCTGGGATGCGGCCACAGGACCGAGACAGGGTCAGGAGGCAGTCGTAGGGCCGAGACAGGTTCAGGGTGCCTGGGAGGTGGCCATAGGATAGGGACAGGTGGTGGCCACAGGGCCGAGACAGGGACAGGTCAGGAGGCCTGGGAGGTGGCCATAGGGCTGAGACAGGGTCAAGAGGCACTGGTAAGGCAGACGGAACTGCAGAAGGAGGAGTCTCTGGGGCAGCGGGCAGAGCTGCGGGAGGAACTGTCTCTGGGGGAGCGGGCAGAGCCGCGGGACCAATTGTCTCTGAGGGAGTGAGCGGCGCAATTGTTAAATCTGCCTGGCTTAGATGGACGAGGTACGCCGCTAGATCCATTTGCGGTCAGTTGTTCGGTGACGCTGGGGAAGAATGCAAGAGAGCTGGATCTAGGTGAGGATATGGATTTGAATGAAAAATTAACAAGAATGAAACAAAACATCCACAATGGGGGGTCGGGGTCAAACACGGGGGGGTCTAAACACATACACATTAAACAACTGCCAAAGAACCAGCAAACAACAGGGCATATATACACAATGGATAATGACTTAATCAAACACAGGTGAGGACACAATAAAGAACAGCTGGCAGTGATGAGGGTAGGGAATTATGGGAAGGGTAGTTCGGGAACAGATGGCAGGGGAGAAACACAGGGCAGACAACAGTGATCGTGAAAGTTACATAATCTGGGTTCCAGTCAATTACAATAGAAGCGAATGGGGCCAATCAGTGAAAGACTCACTGTTTCAAGATGTTAACAATATGTGTGTTAACATGATTTTAATGCAATAAATCACTTGCTAGGTAGTGATTTTTCATTTTCCAAACATTTTCTAGGTAGCTACATTCAGTTTTACAACTTTGTTGCCAAGATAACTTAAAAAAACTGTAAAAACAATTATTTAAACAATTTTAAAGCTCAAATAAAACACGTTTTAACAGAAAAATTAGTGTAAGTGCTTTAAAAAAATTATAAAACTTTCATTGTACGTGCCTCAATGTAACCTCGACTTTTGCTTATTTTTTATTTTTTAATTTTAGATAAGGATGTCAAAATATATTTTTTGGTATTCAAAATTATACCACAAATGCTGTTGATTGATCTGAAAGGGTCATGAAACCCCCTGTTTCAGCACAGTTAAATTCTCACCACAATTTCAATAAATTCCCGGAGAAAAGTGGGTGTGGTCAGCAGCAGAGTGGAGAAGGGGGAGAGAACACAACAACTGTCTTTATGATCCAATCAGCTTTAGTTCAATAATGCACTTAACAGAATGACATATTCTCACAATTGCTCATAACACAATGCACAAATAAATTATTAATTGTTTTGTAAGCTCACAATACATTATACAAAAACACACTGGTAATTTTATAACTGTAACTTTATGCACAAATAAATACCAGTACTCTGTTTTTAAAATATGTGGATGCTAATTAAATTTTTTATATATTTTGAGACTAATGGTTTGTTCACGTCCTGTCGGAATTACTGTAATAATGATATTTTGATTTGTAAAAATAGTTCACTTTTTCGTAGAACTTGTAATCACAGAATTCTTCAAAAACTCCGACTTGGCAGTCATGACGTCATGTGAAAAGAATATGGCAGTGTCCACAACAGTTAAAGGTAGTGAAAACATATATCTGTTTGGTGTGCCATCTTATTATGCCATTCTTGCCTGGAACTAATTAATGCATTAATGTAGTGACAAATATTTAGCTGTTATCAACAACAAAGCCGTTTTGGCATTTTGAGTGTTGTCATAGTAACTGATAACTTCCAAGTTCCCAGGACGTGAATAGTTCTGAGTAGAACCTTAGATTTTCCATCTCGTACAGTAATTCTGACATGACGTGAACGCAGCATTATTCAAACACATTGATTCAAAAATATGTGCTTTGATCAGTTAACACACTCACATTAATGTGTTTGATCCTATCAGTGTAAACTGAGACTCAAACGAGCCCCAATCCACCTCACCGCATAACTCAAAACTCTCACATTAATAAACATGTGTCGTATGAACATTTAGAAGGTTTATCCATTGACTGAAAGTCTGTGCCTCTGCCAGCATCACAGAAAAGCCATGCAGTCTTGAACACTCGTTGCTCGGGATCATCACCATTACTGAAGCACCATTTGAGTTTGAAGCACTTGTCTTCTGAGAATGTCACAGAGTGTCTCTCTTTGAGATAAGCCTTCTCATTGGACAAGGTCATGCAGTCTCATTTTGTAACGTTTTTTTTTTTTAGGATTTTCTCATGTTTTCTACCCAATTTTGGCATGCCCAATTCCCAATGCACTCTAAGTCCTCGTGGTGGTGTAGGGGATGCTTCAAGGGGCTTACATGTAACAAGAGATAAAATAATAATAATAAATAAAAAATATAAACCAAGAGAAAAAAAAAATAAGACAGGAAAACATTTGTGAATCCCCAGTTGTGGTTGCAGCTGGTGTTTTGATGATATTGCACTGGCCTTATTTTATCTAGAAGTTTAACTTCAGAGAACACCTAAGCACATTCTGTAGCACACTAGTAAAAGTGTGTTAAAAGTGATCTCAGTTCAATATACAGAGACTATAAGTATATACTGTAAGTGTATAGGTTCATTTCCCTGAAAGATGTAAATACTGGGACTCTTAAAGTCTGTAGAAATCAATACCAGGGTTGAATTTCCCAAAAGCATCATTAGCCTGTGGTCTCAAGTTCCATCATAACCAACATAGTTTAATGATTTTTTGTTTCCCCAAACTGTTATTCAAACATTTGCAAACAGCATCGCACAGTTGAGTAGTCTGAACTACAACTCTTTTCCTGTGATTAAAAACATAGTTCCTTTTTAGTGGACATCAATTCATTTCACTAACGCTTCTATATCTTTCAATCTGTCGAGACTTTAAACACATTTACATGCATTTAAAAAACTATTTACTCCGGGGTTTTGCAGAAAGCTGCATTCTGAAACTTCATGTTAATGCAAATGCAGCCGTTTAAAGGCTAAGAGAACGCTTTATCACATGGTTTCTGTCAGAGAACACTGCTTTTTATGTGTTTATGTTCATGCATAAGGGGCATTTATATGTTTATGAGAGTGCTCTTGTCCGTATGTGTGTCGGGAGAAGACAGAAGCCTTATAAAGAGGGAAACACCACAATTGCAGTGCAATGTTTCTGTAGCTTTACACAGTGCATGCAGCTTTCTTGTCTTCAATGGCTTTCTGGTCTACGTGTAAATCAGCTTTAATATTCCCAGAAGTTATTACTCCAACCCCTGCGTAATATTATTTATGACAAGTTGTTGAACCAACGTAGTTAAACGATGAAAGTGTGACATAGTTACTAGGGTTTTGGGAAAATTTCTTCAACAATGTATTATACTATGGTGGATAAACAATGAGTCAAGTCGTTTGACGGGAAACGCACCCCAGCCTATCTCAGCAACATTGTCTGAACCAATGGCTTGAGTTTCAGGCGTCCCACCAATGGAAGATAAGGGGAGTGTTTAGGAAGCCTATTTGGAGACAGAGACAGATGTAGGAGGAGAAGATAGACTGCTCGAAGAAAAATAATTGGGAGAAACTAATGTTCACTAAATGTTTACAATGATTTGAGATCCAAAGCAACATTTATGATAGCATTGACAGATTTTACTGGATAATAATAATAATAATAATAATAATAATAATAATAATAATAATAATAATAATAAAAATAAATATGATGATAATAATATGAGAGATTTAAGACTTTGAATGAGCTGTGCCTAATTTGAAAATACCTACCCGGTAACCAAAATGGCAGCTGAGTGATCTGACTTACCTTCAAGGGCCTTTGAATTCAGTTTGGTCTAGTGGTGCTGAAAGCACACATTTTAAGAGGACACAGTTGAAAATAAGAAACCAAAAAAGGAAGAGAATGCATGAGCTTGAAGATTCACAGCAAGCTCCAGTTGAAAGCGATTGTTTTCTGTGACAAGCTACATCAAAGATGGCACATTTTCCAATTGATCAGAGATCCCTTTAAAATGTCAAAGCATTCTGCATGACAAACAGACAGGCTTATTTCCAGGACAAAAGGAAATGATGGTTCAAATGGCAAGTGAGAGAAAGAGAAAGAATCAATCTTGTGTTTAATGGAGTTGCTTCTGCAACAATAGTAGTCTTAGAACCTTATTTATTCAGTTCAAATATCACCTTAAGAGAGTCACACCGGCATGTGCTGTCCTGGGTCAGCTGATCAACTCTGCGTCATCAGCCCTGCAGTCTGTGTTTTGAAAAGGTCAGGCCGGGCTGTGTTTATGGAAGTTCTGAGCTCATGTGGATGGCTGCCTAACAGGTGGACTTCTGGGACAGTGGAGCGCAGACATAAATGGGCAGCAGTGTACGTGAAAACAATAGCTTGGTGATATCTGTCTCTTCCACACAATCCCATCCACAAATACGACTGACTACAGGCCAAACGCACTGGGCCAAACCAGCTTTTCCTAGGAAACAATGATAAGATATAGAATATAGTCCAAACATCTACTAGTGGTATAGCGAAAATCCTTCTATTTTCTTTGTATTTCTTTTATTTAAAATTATATAACCAGTATAACAATTGGAGTGAAATTTTAACTGAAAATGTACATTAACTTAACATGTTTTTATTGTTAGTATTTGTATTAAATATAATAGTTCTGGTTTGATTATATTTGGAGTATAACAGACAGGTGGACAGATACAGACAGCGAGAGAGACCGTGACCCTCATAAAATAATAATGGGAGCAAAATCAATTACAATCAACCAATTCTATCAGTGAACAATTCCAAAAAGTCATGCAAGAATACACATGGAAAGGTTAGAGACGTGAAGAGAATCGCACAGCAATATTCCAGTACCCTTCAATAATGAACAAAAGTTACGTTGAAGCGACACCATGGAAAGTACTAAACAGAGGAAAGAATACATCAGTGGAGAGGAAGCTTCAGTGTCAGGCACTGTTATTGTATGTCAGAGCAGACAGCGGACTAGCAAATCTAGACATGGAATGGAATGAAATTAGTAACCCATTTGTGGCTAATGCACAGAGATAGCAGCATAATGTCAACATAGAAAGCCTTGTCTCCATAATCACTGTCAATTCCATGGAAAGGTTGGACGTGACGTCCCTCTGTTCTTTTACATTAACAGGACAGAGGGTTTGCTTTTTCTTTAATGATCTGGCAGGAAAATAACCAGAAAACTTTATTTTTTAAGTTTATGTCTTCAAGCCAAAGTTTTTAAGTTGGACCACTGGATGTTCCTGAAAGTAAACTAGAGGGTACGCTTTAGAGGCACGGGTTCTGGTCCAATAGAACTAGGAAGTAATTGTGTTCACATAACAATGGTGAGCATGAATTAGAGGTTGGATTTTTGCTCTTAAAATTGCATTTTTACTCCACTGACATTTAAGTTTAGGTTTTAGGTTAGGTTGTAAGTGGACATTTCACCCAAAAAGGTCGAAAGGGTCATCAACACTTTCAGCTTCAGCCTCTAGGGGCAATGGTTTAAATTTCAGCAAGCACAGACCGATTTCAGTAGCAGAGCTTTCAACCTCCTGTTGCCGATTTTACATGTTGTTTTAAGCCCAAATTATTTTCTTCCATTTGTGGAACACAAAATAAGATATTTAACACAATGTTTGAGCTGCTCTTTACACATAACAAAAATGAATGGGGACTGAGGCTGCTACACTTCAGAAATGACAATACAACAGGATACAATTTCATCTTTATTTGCATGAAATTTAGTAATATTTCACATCATCAAACAGATTTGCTTTGAAGAATAAAAGTAACAATATTTTCAGGAGACTGTGCTATGACATTTTTCAAGTATGTTATTTTCCCTGTTTCCTCTCACTATATCAAATTTTTGAGGTAATTGCTTGCCTTACACAGGCGTGAGCTGTCAACATGTTTGCATAGTATTAGAAGTGATTTATACCACTATTACACCTCTGCCAGGCAAGATTAATTATTCAAATTATGTTTTGGTTGTTTGAAGAAAAAATCACCAAGTTGAATCAAAATGTCAGAATCCACCGACAAGGTGGCATTTCTTGAAATACATTCAGAAAACAAAACAAAGTGACAACAAACATTTGTCTCATATTTTAACATGTGACCCCCCAAATCCAAACATGATGTCACAATGGGCCATGTTCCAAGTTGAGTTGGTATCATGCTGTGCTTTGTTAATGAGGGAGAAACAAAAATTATACTCTAGACTTCATGGGTGAGACAGGGACAATGGTGGTACATGTTTAAAGCAGTTAATTACAAATTATTTCGATTAGGCAAGAGAGATGCTGAAATGCAATCAGAAACCATTCAAATCAAAGCCATATGTTAACAGTTCCTACAATGCTAGTCCATTACCATTTTTTTTTTCCAGCACAATTCTTGCATTTATTACTTTTAACATGATCTTGGTTAATCTTGTTCAATGTTTAACACTGTTCTTACATTACACTGGAGTTAGTAATTAGTCCTAGATAGTAAGGTTTTTCACACTGTACATTTGTAAGCCCTAGGTTAACATTCTTATTTGCATATTTACAAGATTAATAGAGGTACAGCACAGAACTTGTTCTACTGCAGAAACCTATCCTTCTTTTGATATTTTGCAACACAAACTGCTCTAGTTGTCTTAAGTCTTCTAAAACACACACACACACACACACACACACACACACACACACACACACACACACACACACACACACACACACACACACACACACACACCAGACAATCTGGTATCACTTTTTGGCGTCAACTGTTTTATTTCAAATGCTGAAACTAACTGTTATGTCTTCCATAGAACACAAAAGAGATACTTTGCAAAATGTCCAAACTGCTCTTTTCCATATAGTGAAAATGAATGTGGACTGAGGCTGTTGAGGTCCAAAATGCACCACTAAATTCCTCTAAAACTATTTTATGTGGCAGAACTAGTTCTTATAATAATATTCTTCATCATGTGGATATGTAGCTACTGCTGCTACACAATTAGAAAAACACAAGATATGCTGGATCAAGCATGTATGACATCTTTCTGTACAATGTAGTAAATCTAGACTGGTGGAGCAGGGGTGGAGGTGGATTTCAGAGAAAACTCTTGTAGCACGCTGCAGTGAAACTAGCTTACTTGCAAACTGAACAAATTTAAATGTGAGGCACAGAGAGAATACATTGATTGGGTTCCTGATTACACATCAAAGAACCTATCGGTGTACACCATGTGAACCAATTGGCTTGACATATCAGATGTAAGCGAGCTGATTGGGTAATAGATAACAAGTTCAAAGAACCTACAGGTATTTAGCTTGTGCCATTTAAAGTTACATGCCTGAACTGAAGTCATTTTCTGGAGATAGTACTGTGAGACTTTAGACTTAGGTATTTAATTTTTCAGTCTTCCAGAAACACGCTAACCCAGGGTTAAGTGTAGAGTTGTGGTAAGAAAAGCCCTTTGAGTTTCAAGAACTTTTTTTTTAATCTATTTTGACAAATAACAGATGTGAATCACTAGTTTTATTGCTAGTTGTCCTGCTGGTGCTGTGGCTGGTGTTGGCTTTTGTTTACGTAGATTTGAGCCAGCTTGTCATTGTGCTGTTCTGCCTCCAGGCTTTTACCACAAGTGTGTGAACAATCGAAGTGGTCCTGGCATCAGATAAATCAACGTCTGAGGCCTTCTTGTCCATTCTCTCTTGCTTTTAGTGGCTTGAACTGAAAGCCTTGGAGAAAGCCCATGCCATTCGCCAG
The DNA here is from genome assembly GCA_032164185.1 of Moxostoma hubbsi. Lineage (NCBI taxonomy): Eukaryota > Metazoa > Chordata > Actinopteri > Cypriniformes > Catostomidae > Moxostoma > Moxostoma hubbsi. The sequence continues at coordinate 34,606,995 of JAVLUX010000016.1, read as the reverse complement.
TCTCCCTGCAAGGATAAAAAGGTTAATCTTCCAAGTGAGCAGGTTCTGTCAGATGCATTACAGTAATGATGAATGAAATAGATCCAGACAATAGCAGTGTAAACAGTCTGTATCTTTCCAGTGTTGTGAGTGACGGAGTCTTTGAGCAACAGCCAGACGGTCAACACACTGGCCTTAAGCCTCATTGAGTGTTAAGTCAGATAACTCTATAAAAAGCTGAGTTTTCAGGGTTTGTTGTGATGCAAATGCTGTGTGGGTTTCTAAAACCTAATGTGTCTGCAAGGCTGGGTGGAATGGTTGTATTTGTGGTAAAAGGAATAATTCACCCAACAATGATGATTCTGTTACTATTTGCTCATGCTCATCCTCATGTCTTTTCAAACCTATATGACTTACTTTCTTCTGTGGAACACAAGAAGAGACATTTTTAAAGAAGTTTATCACTTCCAAACTTGACAAGAGTTTCAGTCAGCTGCAAGTGAGAAATAGTAGTGAAAAACTAGTGACTGCTTTTCATAAAAAAAGCAACAGTTTTTATAATGAGTAACTAGGATTGTCACGATACCAAAATTTCAGTAGTTGGGACCAATATGAGAAACATTTCAGGATTTTCATTACCATTTTCGATACCACAGCAAAATGGACTATATGCGATTGAACAATTTTTGTTAACCTATTTAAAAAGTTAATTATCAATGTAAATAATAATTAAAACAACTGCAAGTTTACTTCAAGTGAACATTGCTTTTTTTTCTGTAGGCGCTTCTGCAACATTACATTTTTTCTCAAATGTTGTGTATTCCATTATAGTTTTTCCTGAATTTTATGTTTTAAAGTGTATTAACTTCAGCATCAAAATGGTGTCTAATCAAAGAAATGTAATAAAACTTTAATAAAATGAAAATATAAAAATTGTTTTTCAACATATCATTGCAGTATTTTTTTATCAGATAAAGTGGTTCAGTAAAGATCCTCACAGCATAAACTAAAACGCAAAATTGCTGCACAACAGATAATCATAGTATAAATGAAAACATTTATAAAAACTTGTATTCAGTACAACATCATTCTTGCTTGTGAGATATTGCTTAAACGTTTTTATTATCATAATAATTATTATTGTGAATATATATTTTAGAGCATTAAAAATGTTACTATGCAGTATTAGCATATGTCTGTCGCAAGTTGAATTGAGCTTTTATTTTGACATAAAGGTTTTTCAGTTTACTGTATGTGTTTTTGACAGTAATTTCATACCTTCACACAAGCAGTTGATTAAATGGTCCAGTATGATTATTGAAGTGCAAAATGCTGCAATTTAATTATAGAAATACACTCTGCATGCACTACATGCTTCACAATGAATAAGCACTCTGTTCTGTCATCTATTACAACAAACACGCCTGATCCTATCGTGAATTTAGCATATGAGTGGCTTCATGCAGTTGCTGCAAAGCACGCAGCACATTTTTGCAGTTTGATAGTCACACTAGGACTTATCGCAATTTTAATTTGCTTAATTATGCTTTAATTTTTTCCCCAAATATATCAAATTCTTGTCGGTCAGACAAGCAGGTATAAAATTGTGTCTCTGTACTACATAAACACTGGTATTGTGACATATTATATATTTTAGAATTGACTTGATATCAGAGTACCGATACTTTTGACATCCCAAATTGCAACATATCGCGTTTTAAAGTAAGGTTCCCCAACACTGCTGAGAAGTCTGGAAAAGTATTTTTATTTTTTTTATTTTATTGCTGGTTAAAGAACCCACACACTACTCTTTAAAGCAGACAGCCTTGAGAACAAAGATAAAATCTGACAACAGAGAGAGAGAGAGTATTGTTACAATAGTTTCTCCCTTCAGTGTCTTTTCTGTTTAGGCTTGTACCATTGCTGCTGTCCTTGTCTAAAATATTCTCTGTGAATAATTAGCCAAATGAGGCAACAGCAAATGGTTGGAGGATTAAACAGCCTGGCTCTGCAAGATACAGCTATTGATATTCCTGGGCATGCCTGCTATTTCAAGGGGAAGGTCACCATCTTGCATGAGATAGCATATCAAATCCTAGAACATATTGCTTGACTGCTTTTGTTTTAATGTCCTTGTCCACTCACTCACTTTGGGGACTCCTTGATATTTAGACCAGAGATGCCTTAGAGGCTTGGCAAACGATTACAAGTCTTCAGTTTTCAACGCGCTTCAGGAGGAAGCTATTTCAAAGGATTGAAATATCAGGTCACCAACTGTCCTTGGAATGTTTCAATATTTTGTACAATGTGCATTGCAGTTTGATACACAGGCAACTGAAATAACACTAGTGATTAGTTACATACAGAGTTGCTTACATCACATATTATGTATTCCATTGAGCTATTTCATAGTTATATCTTAATTTGTTGCACTCATTTTTTTTAAACAATTTTGTGACGTGTTAGTTTTGAAGGTGAACCCTTCCCCCCAACCCACTCCCCTAAAGGCTGGTTTATACTTCTGCATCGAACCTATGTATACCTACCTATCTGTATTCTGTATTGACCCACTTAAATAATACTAATACAATTATTTGACATACTTTGATGCTATTTGATGATTTTTTTTTGTTGTTGCTTTTTTTTTTTTTGGCTTTTTTTTTTTATAACTAATCAGTTGACCAACAGAAAAAGGGTTTCGTAAAGTTTAGAATCTGGATTTTACAATTCATATAGGTAATCTGACAAACTATTAACAGGTGCTTTTTCATTTGCTGACAAATTAGAAGTGTTCTGTTTTCCTAATTTATGAAATATGTTTATTGATTGCACAGATCTGGAAGGTCTTGATTACAATTCAACAAATAATATTTCACTCACATGCCAAATATACAGTAAAAGGCCAGTGAAAAAAGCAGTTGTGAAAGATGACAGATGTGATGAGACAGATGTGCCTTTTTGCTTGTAACTACATAAAACAAATGCAATATAACCAACAGCAGATGCTCCTGATTAAAAGGAGCCCAAATACAATGTGATGTGGTGCATAGATCTCAAAATAATCCTGGAAAAAATGTGATGCTACCTCAAATATCCTTCTTATCATCCTGAGTGACAGTGTGTAAATGGAGCCATCTGGTACGTGATAGCTGTGTGGTATGTGTGAACCTCACTCCCCTCGTCTCGAGAAGCCTCCTTGTTAGCGCGCCTCCTCCCATGCTGAAGAACCTCGAATCCTGCTCGGAGTGGGTCGATCAGGACCGGTTACACATGCAGACCAATAACATTTGTCGTGATCTGCATTGACATAACATTTGGTTACATTTTTGGAAAGATGCACGGCATGCTATGATATAGGCTACGCCATAAACGGCAGAACTACACAGAGCCTACGCTGTAGTCTACACAGAATATAAATCAGCCTTTAGGTGTAAACCCTCCCAAAAGAAATCAAAACAAAATGTTTAGTCAAAAAAATACATATACAACATAATTTCAGTTCTTCACATTACATTGAGAAACAAAACTTCAGTAACCACAAATGTTAGATTTCAAGTTGGCCAGAGTGTGAATTTTCACCTGATGCCAAATAGGTCCTTGCTAATAGAAGTTGCATTGACCTGATGTAGTAACTATAGCAACAGTAGGATGCTTGTGTTATTTCCATTAGGATCAGCATTGGAAACTGTAAAGCTTTATCATAGATGGACATATCACAAGTATTGTATATCACAGTACGTTGTTAAAAACAACTTATCATCATGGATCAGACATTATACAAACTCTTTTAAAAAGTACACATTCTACTCTACTCACCATTATAATGGACAACATTTCAATATACTGTATATTCAAACAAGTTGCAAATTTAGGCCTTTTTTTCACATGCTTGTGTGATGTTTGCGCATCACTGGGGTTTCAGGGGCCTGAATGGTTGATTGGGCAGGCACCAAACAATATAACTGTCAAATTAACATTGTATTAATGAACTCAGCAGACAGTGACTGCAAAATTAATGTCCTCATTGAAACACTTCTTTACCCTGAGTCAAAATGTAAGTAAACAATTTTAGACCATTTTCACCAGGCAATTTACAGATGAAAAATATATGTATGCCATGACTAATTATTAAGATTCTCTCTTTTCTTTAGAGTGCCAAAAACATGGCCAAACATGACAATTATCTCATAACATGAATCCGTTTGAAAATGTTCCACGTAGACCAACCTGGACAACAACTAATTTCCATGCTTGTCCAGACTGATATTGCTGGTGTGGTGCTGGTCTAGCTAGTCTATCTTTCTTCATTGAAAGCCATTCAAACATGGCCACGAGTAAGGGGGGCTAGATATGACGGACAGTGAAAGAATCAAGGGCATTCTTGACTGACCCAGTACGTACCGGTGTAATATGTACCGGTATGTGCACGTAAAAACAAAACAAACAAACATGCATATTCATATTTAGACTTGCCTACTTATACAATATGTGTTCAATATGAAAAATCACTATTTTTACATTTTATTTTTCAGATTTATACTTCTTCCCCTACAAACCCATACCCATTTAAACATAATTTAATTTGCACATTCCTGCATAAATACTCTGTGTACTATTACTAGTACAGTATATTATTGATCTATACAATACAGAAATACAGCAACTAGACACAGAAAACAGGATATATCAGAGGCCACATTTGTTTGTGTGTGTGTGTGTGTGTGTGTGAACACATCTGGGAAATAACTATGTGATTTCTGATAAATAAGATGGTATGAGATGGTAATGCCATTGTACTTTGATATACTGTACATTTACCAGTTATGTACCATTCTGTATTTGCATGATGCTTCAAATTACTTCAAAGAATACCATGTTTCTACCATAGTAAATTGATATATGATTACCATATTCATATACTATTGTATATAAATAGTGCTTAAAGGTAATTAAATAAAAATACCATGGTACTTCGCTATATGATCACCATATTCATATAGCCTACCATTGTATTAACCAGGTAATGTATATGTCCAAAAAACATGGTAATGCCAGGGTACTTTTTTCTGTGTTTTCATGTAGGCTTATCCGTGTTTTGATACTCTTTTGGTTGGAAAATATATTTATCTACAGAAGTTGTTTACAAGCTGCAAATGTTTTGAACTTTATAAAGACCTTCTTTATCACTGGCAAATGATACGACGCATTTGTAGGTTTAATTTCTATTGATTGTAGATCCACTGCAACCAGCGTTATCTTTACTTTCCATTTTATAAAATACTCTGTGAGCTTATTGGCAAGTGAGAGCGCACACAAACGATTCAGAGTCATTCAGATTGAATCGCGAACCGATTCAGACCGCTTTCCTATCACCTGTAACAAAACATTTTAAATAACAGACGAGTGATTCATTTGTGATCGGACATCTTTAGTTTTGATTCAAAACGGGTGAAAGTAACACTGGGTACAATCCATGATGTAGTGGTGTAGCTTCACCACTACCTAGTCAAAAATATAGCTTTGCTACTGAAAAGCTACCATCTCCCTACTCACAAAACTGCCCATCACTGCTTGACCTTGGCTCATAGGCTCAATGCATCTTTAAGATGTCCTGCCAAATTGATTTTTTAAAGGCTGCGGGGAGATGAAGATGAAAGAAGAAAGCAAAAATGGAGCTGCTTCACCAACTCTGTGCATTTGAATAATATATTCTGACGAGTCTCACTCGAGAGCTTTTCGAGTGTCGCTCTGACCAGTCCATGCTGGGAATGGGATTGTCCTCAAATGAGTTTTCATAGATCACACGATTAACCAAAGGCAAACAAATTCTGTGACACACTGGCAGAGGGCAGGAGGGGTGCAGGCAAGCACACATTTGAATAATGATGTTAGTTATCTTGGGAATCGGGCTGCAAGATCGATGGGTGAATTCTGGGAGTCACAGTGAGCAGGCTGCTATATTTGCGCCAAGGCCGTAACCATGCCTTGAACATTGGGGGGGGGGGGGGGGGGACCAAACCATTTTGGGGGTGGAGGGTCACAAATTGGTTGATGTAGTCACAAATGTAATGATCCTCTTTGGTCTTTTAATATATTAAAGGTGCTGAATGCAATACGTTTCTGAATAAAGGCTTGAAATGCGATAAGGGCCCACAATTTTATAATTTTTAGTTTTAAAAGATACATGTATTTTAAAGTTCCCACAGTACAAGACAAACACTATGTCTGCATTACTAGCAATTTGCCAGTTTCTGTCATATTTTCTTTCTTTTTTGTGCTATCTCAAAGAAAAGATCAATATAATTTGAGATTATTTTCATCATTGACATATCTAAAATGACATGACTGTGTCAGCTGGCTAGCAAAAATTTAATACACAAAATTATTTACTGCCATCAAGTTGTCCCTCATTGCTCTTTCCTCCCAGTACAATCTTAACACAATATTTTCTTCACAAATCCTAACGCTGCTCTTTTCCATAAAACCATATTGACCATTGCTGCCAAGATACAGAGAGAAAAAAATAAAATTATAAAAAAGTAGTCCATCCAAAACATAGCTGTTGTATGGCCCCAGAATGCTTGTGTTGCCGGTCCTTCTCGTCCCAGCTCCGAACGGGACTCGAACCGGCGTCTCCGGCGTGGGAGGCGGGTGTGCTAACGAGGAGGCTAAAGGCTACAGCCACTAGTGTCAGTCGCTAGTGCACCTCTTGAAGTCAGGAGAGTGAGGTTAACACACTGCACAGCTATTTACCAGCTGGCTCCCGTTACACTCACCCCCCTAAACCTCACTCCCATCCGGGTCACGGCACCAAATGTAGCCGGTCCTACTCGCCCCCGCTCCGAACGGGACTCGAACCGGCGTCTCTGGCGTGGGAGGCGGGTGCGCTAACGAGGAGGCTAAAGGCTACAGGTTAACACACTGCACAGCTATTTACCAGCTGGCTCCCGTTACACTTGGAATATAGTGCACTTGTCGTATTTATTACTGTTATGGTATTTTTTATACTGAAACTTTAATAGTGCTCTATAGTACTTGTCCTTTTTAAGCTTGACAGCTCCTGCTCACTATCAACTGTTATTCTATAGTATAGAGCTCCTTAAAATATCTATTTTTGCGTTCCAAGAAAAAACCCAGCATATGTGGTTTGAACAACATAACCTGGTGGCTCATGTTTGAGCACCTGACAAGGACATATTCAAAGACTCTTAGGAAATGCTGTACAAAATTCAGAATTATTTAAAGACATATAGAAATTATTTAGAAAATGTATTTTAAATGATTACCTAATAATATTTGCATTGAGAATATGACATTGTACTTGACTAAACCTAAAAGCACAATAGAAGTCACAAGTCACAGGTCTTCCCATGTTCAAGTTCTGATCTGAGTGATAACACTACTTTGTGTGTGTGTGTGTGTGTTTTTTAATTATTATTATTTTGTAGAGAATTTTCTAAAAAGCTACTTGAAAAGACTGCCAGATTACCACATTCATTCAATTCCTTTAAAATATACTCACATTCGCTCTTTGTGTTAAGCCTGATTTTCTGAAAACTGCTGTTAATTTTTTTCACATTCACAAATATGAATGACATACAAACCACCTACTGTACATGACATATTTTAAATTCAAAACGGTGAATTTCGCCAAATGGTGAATAGTTTGCACCCTTGGAAATTATTGTCAGCCGGCACAACATTTCAGTCATACACAGTGGTCAAATAGTGCATGTTAAGTGAGATACTTGCATCTCACATGACTCAAACACTCTTAACCTGAAGCTTGCTAATGCACAGCGCTGGAATATAAATAATCTGCGAGGTTCCCGCTTAGCATCTTAAACTTGATCTGGCCATATCTGATTATTGGGAGAGTATATGTGGTTATGCCCCTGGTTTGCATGGAATAAATATAGGTAAATTTAGGCCTTTAATTCTTCACCATGCCAAGTCAAAACTGCCACTGTACAAGAGAGGAAATGCTATTTCTTAGAGGTTGCATGAGTGCATGTGTGACATGGTCTTTTTGTTTTGGTGTGTGTGTCTTTGTTTGTAATAACCTCTCCAGAAAGAGAAAGGTAGACTTATTGCCTCAATATCAGCACCCTGGTATTGGTGTCTTGGGGGCTTCAGTGATCCTGTCCTAATGGCAAATCACTGAGTCTGAACTTTTTCTGTGACCTTTTATGTGTATTAGTCAGTGGACTTAAAGGCTGACCTTATTCAACCTGTTTTGACATTTACCAGGCCTGAAAAGCAATGAGCTCTCAGTTACTCTCACCTAAAACCGACTGGTGACAATAAACCTTTTTAAGCACCCGTGTTGTCACATCTGAATTTGACAGCTGTGTATCTGAACTTCGAATTGGATTCTGTCAGTGGATGGTTGACTAGTTTGATACAACTTTGCTTGAACTTGAGAATAAACCTCAACATTTAAATGACACAGCACTTCACTATCTCTGTCGTCTTCATGTAATGCTGTTTATTTGAATGTATACAGAGATCTGAAGTGGTAAAAAGCAAGATGATTCCCAGGTAAGGTGTTACGGTCCATGAGGAAAAATTTGCTGCACACTGAAGTTATTCAAGAATAAACTTAGTAAAAAGAACATTTTGAAAGATTATTTAACTTTTAAAATAGTGTTTTAACTGATGATCCATTTGCAGCATGTTCATTTCAAACACAAGTCAAATGGTGTTGTAATCAAACAAGGATTGTAAGGTTTTAGAGAGATTGTTTTATGAATAAAACATTCTTCCCTAACATAAAACTTTAACCTAAACCTATACAATAGTGTCCTAAAAGATAATTAGAGGTGTACAAAACAGACATCCTTATTTTTAACCAAATGTCCAAACCAGAAACAATAGTGTTTAGAAGCAAATTCGAAAGGAATAGCTAAAGTGTTCCACATCATTTCATGTCAATTCAATGTCACGTTGGTTTTACTTTCATTTTTGTTTCTAGTGCCCTTGGTAGGGCTCGATCTACCAAGTTCAAAGTTCAACAGTCTATCAGATGAGCTACCACAGAAATTAATCTAGCAGGAATAAGTATGTTAATGTAGGTGGGTCTGTAATATGTTTCAATTCAAATGTATTGTTTTTCAAATAATGCATTGTACAAGTATTTTGATATCATTACAAAACGTCTCGGTTACGTATGTAACCTCCGTTCCCTGATGGAGGGAACGAGACGTCGTGTCGAAGAAGCGACACTAGGGGTCTCTCTTGAGCGCCGAAAGATACCTCTGATCTATGAAAAAAGGCCAATGAGAGTTGGCGAACAGTATTTGCATACTCCGCCTCCGGATACGGATATAAAGGCGAGAGAAATACGCTCGTTCATTCAGGATTTTTCTGAGGAGCCGGGAGTGTTCCAGGCATCTCAGCGGCTCGGCTCAGCGACGTGGCCGGGAAGACACAACGTCTCGTTCCCTCCATCAGGGAACGGAGGTTACATACGTAACCGAGACGTTCCCCGTCTGTCGCTCACTTCGACGTCGTGTCGAAGAAGCGACACTAGGGGTCCACTTCAAAACTCGCCATGCGCTGAGCCGTGTACGTGTACTGCTGACACAGAAGCGGGCAGGTATTTTGCACGTGCACAAGCGACCAACTGTGTTCAGGCTGCACGTACTCTTCCCCAATGCCCCGAAAAAGCGTCAGCATCCTTTTGGTTACCCTAGGGGGGAACAAGGTGACGCTCCCAACTAGGGAACGGGCCAAGCCTGGCTGGGCCTCTTTTCTCTCTATGTTTGCTCGGCATAGAGCAAGAGCAGCCGGGGCCCTTACCGCATCGAGGGAAGGGGGTCTTATTCCGAATTCCTATTCTTAGGGGGAAAAGACCCTGCGGAGGCCACACCTGCCCAACAGGGGAGGTAAAGGTGGCAAAATACATCACATGGCCACTTAGGCATGTGGAAGGAAATGGCACGGTGGTAGATCCAACCTCAAGGAGGGGGGAGTTGCTACAACACGGCGACCGGAGGGCAGCGAAGGACTGCCTAAGGGAGACGCGGGTCAGCTCGTAAGGTGACCGTGCCGCGGAAATACACACAGGAGGAGTCCCGTAGGAGGCCTGATCTGTGGAGCACTTATTCCAGTAGGGGTAGCCGGAGGTACCCGTAGTGGACTGGACCAGCACGTTCCTCCGATGAACTGCTGCGGGTCCGAAGGGCTAGGGAGGAATCAACCAGGGACCTGGGTCCTCTGGGGCAAAAGCGCACTGTTTTGCCTCGGCAGAGGGAAACGGCGCTGGAACAAGCGGTTCACCCGGTCAGATCGTTGACGTGTACCGAGTTCTACGGGCTCGGACCTGAGAGAACACGGGACGAGACTGACTCAACCCTGAGATCATAAGGGTGTTAGGTGCTGCCCAGCCCGCAGCTCTGCGAATGTCTGCTAGGGAGGTGCCCCTCGCCAGTGCCCATGAGGATGTCACGCTCCTAGTGGAGTGGGCTCGAACCCGTAAGTGGGGGGCATGGCCTGGGTGTGATAGGCCAACTGAATGGCATCCATCACCCAGTGAGACACCTCTGTTTGGAGACAGCGTTCCCTTTCTGCTGGTCCTCCAAAGCAGACAAAGAGCTGCTGAGAGCGCCTGAAGCTCTGGGGGCGGTCCAGGTAGGCACACAAGGCACGTACCGGACACGACAGTGAGAGGGGCTGGGTCTGCCTCCTCCCGGGGCAGCGCTTGTAGGTTCACTACCTGATCTCCAGAGGGCATGGTAGGAACCATGGGCACATAGCCCAGTCGAGGTCTTAGGATCACATGAGTATCTGCCGGACCGAGCTCCAGGCATGTGTCGTTAGTAGGGGACGCTTGCAGGTCCCTGACCCTCTTGATGGAAGTGAGCGTGATCAGCAGGGCCGTCTTTTCAGGAGAGGGCCCTGAGCCAACTGATTCTAGCGACTCGGGGGGGGATCTCTGAAGACCGGCGAGGACCACCGAGAGATCCCCAGGAGGGGAACAGGTTTGGCCAGGAGGGGTTTTTAACCTCCGGGCACCTCTTGGGAACCTGATGATTAAGTCGTGCTTACCCAGAGAGTTGCTGCCTACTGGGTTGTGGTGAGCTGCAATAGTGGCAACATACACCTTCGAGGTGGATGGGGACAGCCTCCCCCCCAACCTCTCCTGTAGGAACAGGAGCACAGACCTAACTGCGCACCTCTGTGGGTCTTCTGCCCGGGAAGAACACCAATTCACGAACAGACGCCATTTCAGGGCGTAGAGTTGCCTGGTAGAAGGGGCTCTGGCTTGGTTGAACGTGGCTACGACCGTGGGTGGTAGACCAGCTAGATCTTCCGCATCAGGGACCAGACGTGGAGGTTCCAGAGGTCTGGGTGCGGATGCCAGAGCGTGCCCCGTCCCTGAGAAAGAAGGTCCTTCCTCAGGGGAATTCGCCAGGGAGGGGCTGTCGCGAGGAGTATGAGGTCCGAGAACCAGGCCCGGGTGGGCCAGTAAGGAGCCACGAGAGTGACTTGCTCCTCGTCCTCCCTGACCTTGCACAGCACCTGTGCAAGAAGGCTCACTGGGGGGAATGCGTACTTGCGCAGCCCCACCGGCCAGCTGTGTGCCAGTGCATCTGCCCCGAGGGGAGCCTCTTAACGGGCGTACCAGAGCGGGCAGTGGGAGGTCTCTCGGGAGGCAGAGGGGTCTACCTGGGCCTTGCCGAACCATTCCCAAATCAGCTGCACCGAGTGGGGGTGAAGCCTCCACTCTCCGCCAGACAAGCATTGTCATGACAGCACGTCCGCTATCACATTGAGGTTGCCGGGGATGTGAGTGGCACGCAGCGACTTGAGTCGGTGCTGGCTCCAAAGGAGGAGACGACGGGCGAGTTGTGACATGTGACGGGAGCGTACGCCGCCTTGGCGATTTATGTACGCAACCGCAGTGGTGCTGTCCGACCTGACTAGGATATGTTCGTCCCGAATTAACGGGAGAAACTTCCGCAGGGCCAAAAGGACGGTCAACAACTCGAGGCAGTTGATGTGCCAACGCAGCTGGGCCCCTTTCCAACGGCCTAGGGCTGCGTGCCCGTTGCATACGGCGCCGTGGCGCCATGCTCGTCTCGGGACTCAGGTCTGGAGCCAGTGTTGGAGCGGTCTCATATGCATCAACCCCAGCGGCGCGACCGCCGCGGAGGACGCCATATGCCCCAGGAGCCTCTGGAAAAGTTTTAAGGGGACCGCTGTGCCTGGCCTGAAGGCGGTGAGGCAGTTCAACACTGACTGGGCACGCTCGTTGGTGAGACATGCCGACATTGAGACCGAGTCTAACTCCATCCTGAGAAAAGAGATGCTCTGAACTGGAGTGAGCTGGCTCTTTTCCCAGTTGACCTGAAGCCCCAGACGGCTGAGGTGCCTGAGCACCTGATCTCTGTGGGTTTTGCATAGTAACTCTCGTGAGAGGACAGAGACAGGCCGAGGGGGAGGACTTGTACTGATACACCTGGCCCCCGAACGCAAACCGCAGGTAGGGGCGGTGTCGGGGCAGGGTGGAGACATGAAGTACGTGTCCTTCAGGTCTACCGCTGCGAACCAATCTAGATGCCGGACGCAGGTTAAGCGTGAGCATTTTGAACGGGAGTTTGTGCAACGCTCGGTTGAGAACTCGCAGGTCCAAGATTGGTCGTAAGCCGCCGCTTTTCTTGGGTACGATGAAGTAAGGGCTGTAGAAACCCATCTTCATCTCGGTTGGAGGGACAGGCTCTATCGCGTCTTTGGCCAGAAGAGTCGCGATTTCCGCGCGCAGGGAGTGGGCGTGTTCGCCGTGTACTGCGGAAAAGCGGATGCCCATGAAGGGGGGCGGGGGGCCTGGCAAACTGAATTGCATAACCGAGTCGGATGGTCCGGGCCAGCCAGCGATACGGGTTGGGAAGTGAAAGCCACGCGTCCAACCTCTGCGCTAGGGGCACCAAAGGGACGATTAATTTGACGTACCCGGCGGGGCTTCGCAGCGGGGCGGAGCAGGTAGGGCAGCGTTGGGCGGCGACGGGGCGACCCGCAGCTGAGGTGCTGAGAAAAGACTCAAAGCACTTACCTTGCTCCGCACACCCGGCAGGGGGCGGGTTAGCGACTGAGGAGGAGGTCCTGGGTAGGCGTCCTCTAGACTTGTCGGAACCGGCCGGCCAGGGGACAGTCGTGGGGCTGAAGACGGGTGGTCCGTGTCCAGGAAGCCAGGACTGTTGATATCTGGGGGCAAAGCGCCGTGAGAACGGCATTTGCGGGCCAGGTGACCCAGAGACAAAAGGAAATAGCTCATTACAGAGAATATGAGAATGTGAAAATTAATTCAACAAGAAAAGATTCTCCTCCCGGCCCTCCACCGGGGACGGAGCGGTCTTACCAGCCTCCGGAGCTAACATCTTGGTCCCTGGGTTGAACGTCTACGGACAGCCTGGGAGCCTTCCGGGTCCTCGAGGGGGTCCGTGAGACGGGGGCGTCCGTTTCCTGCAGCGTGCTCGACGCTGGGGCTGAGAGCTGGGCCCGGGTTGAGGCGGAGCAGGGTGTTTCATAGCCACAGGAGGACGCCCGTCGGCGAGCAGACGGGGCATGGCCCATGGCGGCAAGCTTGCGGCGGGGCAGGATGTGCAGTGGCCTCCGTCTGCCTCACCGCTGAGGACTGCTGGGCAGAGTCGTCAACGGTGGCGCCGAATGGACGGAGCTGGGAGACGGGGGTGTGAGAGAAGGTGTGCCTTGTCTGCCTCCCGCATTTCGACCAGGTCCAGTCCACAGGTGTGTTTCTGGACCACAAGGGGTGGCCATCGCCTGTTCGAGTGCCAGCGCTTCTGACCTCCGTGGCCCGGGGGCGCGGTTGGTCATCCAGCGCAGTTCCTGCAGCACATCAAGAACAGGACTACCCAAGGTGCAAGTTTTGAAGTGCCTTGGCCTGGCATTGGTTGCAGGAAGGGCCGTGGCGTGCAGAGTGGAAGCGGTCTGGGACCGTTCCACCGCGAGGGTAGTGAGAGCGGAGGAGCGAAAAAGCCTTGGCTTAGCTCAAGTCGTGCACGTCCGGGAAGAAGGGAACGGGGGGGGGGGGGGGGGGGCGTGGCTGTGAGCGGCGCACCTGCCCGCGGAACCGATCAAGTAGCCCGGGAAAGCATAGCGGATCTCCGTGCGTCAGGCTCAGGCTGGGCGGCAGACCCGAAGGTGGCGGCCCAGGCGAACGATCAGCATCCGATGCCGCTGTAACGCTCTCCGATGCAGCGGTGATGTCATCCAATTCTGAGGCAAGCAAGCGTGCCGGGGAGGCGGGCGGTTCGAGGGGGTTTACCCGGCGAACAGAGCCCGTCATATTCCCCAAATCGCCTTCATCGCCCGCGGCGCCTGCGCCGATCCCGTAGGAAGAAGGTGGAGCGCGGGGGGCGGTTGAAGTGGCTTTCTCTCATTACAAAAGAAAGCTGTGCGACCGCAATGCTATAACGGCCATGTTCTCACACTGAGAAGATGAACCATTGGAGAGAATACTCATCCCGAGCTCAGACGGAAGCAAGCAAGCAAGCGTGCCGGGGAGGCGGGCGGTTCGAGGGGATTTACCCGGCGAACAGAGCCCGTCATTGTCCCCAAATCGTGTTCATCGCCCGCGGCGCCTGCGTCAATCCCGTAGGAAGGAGGCGAGGCGCGGGGGGCGGCTGAAACGGCTTTCTCTCATTACAAAAGAAAGCCACACGACCGCAATGCTAGCAAACAAGCGTGCCGGGGAGGCGGGAAGTTCGAGGGGATTTACCCGGCGAACAGAGCCCGTCATTGTCCCCAAATCGTGTTCATCGCCCGCGGCGCCTGCGTCAATCCCGTAGGAAGGAGGCGAGGCGCGGGGGGCGGCTGAAACGGCTTTCTCTCACTACAAAAGAAAGCCACACGACCGCAATGTTGCCATGGCTATGTTCTCGCACTGAGAACATAAACCATTCATAAAACACTGCTTGCATGTGATCGCAGCCCAGGCATGCAAGACAATGTTTTATGACCGAGAGAGGTGGGGAGAAAACACCGCATCCAGAAACTACACAGGGGCGGAAATTACATCTTTATAAAGACGCGTCCTGAAAAGGACGTTCAACGCCGCTGTGTAATGCTCTTTCAGAGAAATAAACTCTTTTATGGAGATAATCACTCTTTCAACTCTTTTAACTCTGCGCTGTCGAAGCGCCCAGGGGCAAACTGCACGCCGGCAGTGAAGAGAAAAGCCGCTGTAGTGCGCCGTAAATCCAACAGCAAGCAGAGCGTCAGAGGATCAGAAGCAGGATCAGTTGTGTTACTCGCAGCTGACTGCATACACACGACCTTCGGCTCCGAAGAAAATTACTGAATGAACGAGCGTATTTCTCTCGCCTTTATATCCGTATCCGGAGGCGGAGTATGCAAATACTGTTCGCCAACTCTCATTGGCCTTTTTTCATAGATCAGAGGTATCTTTCGGCGCTCAAGAGAGACCCCTAGTGTCGCTTCTTCGACACGACGTCGAAGTGAGCGACAGACGGGGAACAATGTGTAACTAATAGAATGAAAAATAAGTTTTTAGAAAATATAAATTGTACATTGCCATTGTACTCGTGATTTGTGTGACAGTAAATAAAATACACAGTTGTTGTAGCACCTCTAGTGTTCATTTCACCAGGAAACTGCAGCGAAACGTAGAAAGTGGCACACAAGTAAGTTAGCAAAAATGGAATTATAGTAACATTTATTCTATGAGACTATTAATGAAAAGGGAACACATCAGTAGTTTTATTTACGTAGAATTGAAATACAGTACATGTTAATAGGCAATTTGAGGCCTGTCACTGGGATTTTAACACCACCCTGTTGGCCAACCCGTTTATGCCTCTATTTTGAAAATATCCCAATTAAAAACTAGTCCATAATATCAGCAGTCCTGTATTACAGCGTACAGGTGCTTAAGGACAAAAAGTGTATGCCAGGTGAAGTGCAAAGAGAAGAGAAAGTGTGATGTGCAGGAACAGTAGACTTTTTGAAAAGACAGTTTATTAACACTTTAGCAGAGGTGGAAACAAGAAGTTTTAAAAGAAAGTAGAAAACAACTTAAACGCTTCAGTCTTAAATGTCTTAAAACCAATTAACTGGCCCAAAGAAAAGTTCTAATAGTATGAGACAAGGACAATTAAGAGGCCACACAATGCAAACAAGCAGCATGTAATAATATGTTAGAGTCTGAACCCGTTCCCTGCTTAGGTGAATGCTAATGTAAAAATGTGTTAGAGTAGGTGTTAATAACCAGCACTGTCTCTGTGACCCTGCCAGTGAAGCATTTTTAATTGGCTGCCGAATCCACAATTAGGGGCATACAAAGCTGCACCTGATATGCAAATGAAATGAGCCTTATCTCATTATAGTTCATTTATATGGGTTTTTTAAATTATAGAGTAAATAGGTGAGTTAGAAACCTTAATTACACTGAGCTGGCTGGCTTATACTGTGTGTATATATATATATACAGTGCTTCGACACATATTTCAGAAAATATAGAAACTGTTATATTGATCAAGTGCATATAACTTTGATACAGCTCAAGCCTTCATTGCTAGTTCGAAAACGTCACTTTAGAACTAGCAATGGAGAATGCGCTGCTTTTTGGAATTAGCGTACCAAGGTAGTGGTGTGTGTGTGTGTGTGTGCGTGTGTGTGTGTGTGTGAGAGAGTGAGAGAAAGAGAGAAACTGAGAGAGATCACATTTGGAATTACCTATGTTTAAAGTGTTTTTTTTTCAGGAATAACATCGCTTAAAATTGTCATGGTGTAAGTTTAAGTTTTTCTCTCAGCAGCGGCGAGTGTCACCATTCTGCTCCCGAGAAAGTTTGTGTGAGAGTGAAAGAGGAGGAGCCGACGGTGCTTTCCACTATAGCTATGTGAGGCTGATACATTGGGCAAAATACATTGAAACATTAAAAGTTACACATATTAAAAATGTAATTTATTTCGGATAATGTGTGTGTGTGGGCATGTTTATATGGTTTAAAAGGACATTTTTTTAGGTTTCAAACTGGTAATTACAAGGGTATTGTGCTATAAATGTGGTTTATGAAGACATTTCTAGTGTCTCCATAATTCAAATACCTTAAAAAACATACTAAACTATGTTTTATTGAAAATGTAAAAATGTAGAAAGTGTGTGTGTGTGTGTGTGTGTGTTTATTGTTAGTTCATGTTAACTAGTTAACTAATGTTAACAAATACAGACTTATTGTAAAGTGTTACCACCAAACTGCAGAAAAACATTAAATAAAGCACGTCATTTTGTTTTGCAAAAATGTTGCCACAGTCATGTAATGCTCGTGAGATGAGGCTATAATAATAAATGCAATAATTGCTGAAATTCATTGTTCATATTAAATAATGAAGTTAACTAAATGTTAACCTTTTACAACCTGATTATGAAGTGTTTTTGTATCACAATATCCAGAATTCATGGAAAGAGTAGTACAGGAGCCAGAGAATAAGATATTTACAGACTGTATATGCAGAAAAGAGAGACTAAGTCTCAAACATACAAAATGGCAAAATTGACTCACGAGTTGACTCACTCCAACAGAATAAATAAACAAACCAACGAACAATATTGTTACAATTTAATCCCTAATCCACCCTTACCAAAACCCTAAATATAACCATGATTTTAATATTAAAATCAAGAAAGAAAACATTGGGGTTTGAAATGAGATGAGGGAAATGTATTACGTAAGGGAAAATGTATAGTCAGCCGGTTGATTTCTCAAAATAAACCCTGATGCAACTAGGTCTAGTATCACCCTTAAGGGATTATTTAGTGAAAATAACTTTTTTTTCTGGACATGAATTTATGCACGGTTTTGTTTTAATTAAATGCTTGCAGAATATGTCTTTAGACCTTTTTCTGTTTAACCTGTAAAGCAGAATTCAGTTTGACTGCATTGAAAATGCTAATACAAGAGCACAGCTTGCCTGCGCTTTAGAAAAAAAGACTTGTTAAAATGCTCAAGGTCACAAATGACAGCAACATGAAGGAAAATGCCATAATTAAACATCTCCACATGCATATGGTGTATCCAAGGCAACATATCGACCCCCTTTTAGCTTTAGTAAATAACAATATGAGTGCTGTCTTGTAATTTTCTTCATTTTCTGAAAAAGAAAATGTTGATCTTTCCTTGCCATTTGAAGAGACTGGAAGTTCTAAAGACTGTGATTGCTGTGGGTTGATGAATTACTCTATTTCCTAAACAACAAGGTATACATTTCCTTACAACGTCCTCATGAGAGAAGGCAATATGAAGAGAATCTTTAATATTTAATTTTGTGATGCTGAGAATGTAAATTTTTGTTACCATTTATCTTGTTCTGTAGTCTTTGCAGGGTTTAGTAGCGAATTCACTAGAGATGTGCCACATTGTGCACATTTTCAGTGCATAAACCTTGCGTCTTATTCACTTACTCAGTTTAAACAACCATTAAATTCTCTGAAATGGCGTTGTGCTACGAGAATTTAAATTTAACTTATTTTTGCATTGGGGGAATGATTGTGCACATCACAAAGAGTGCTAGAATGTGCTAATCTGTTGCATCCTCCATAACCTTAGACTCAGAACCAATCCACAAGATCTGGAATTGTGCAATGCAAATAAACAATTTTCGGCACTATCAGTGGCCCCAATTCATTCTTAGTAAATCCCCCCATGAATAATGTTAGGTGATGAATTACTCAGGTTCCTAAACATCAAGGTATAAGATCTATTTCTACAACTTCCTCATGTGATAAGGGAATACAGCTTAGATTCTCTAAAATGACAGCTTTTCTTGCCATAAATTTTGCTTTACACTCTTTCAGGGCTTGGCCTTCAACCTGACTATTTCTGACTCTTTCAATCTAAAATAAGATACAGAATACCAGATTTGCAATATTCCCTGGTGCTCTTAGACACAGAAGCAGTGTCATTGTGCTCATTTGTAATTGATATGCAAGGTTACTACATTAGATTTTCGTACTCTAGCACAGCGGAGTCCCTCGAAAGGATCTTGAAAGTTAGAAGAACATAAGCTCAACTGATCAGTCTTTCATTGCAGAGACAAAGTACCATTCCTGAATCCTTCAACTGCAGATTAAATATCCCATTGATGCCAGTCCCCAAAAGCTATTCTTTTTCCACTTCTTACCCTCTCATTTCCTCCACCGAGCCATTAACCATTACATGACCATCTGCAAACTGAAGGCTAATCTGTAGGACAACAGCGGCAGCACTTTGAATTTTGATACATTAAACCTTCCTATCCACCCCCCCCCCCCCCCCCCACAACCATTTTGGGGAGTGGGTTCTGTCTTTTTCTGGTAGTGCAGAACAATGCAGTCTTGACTTTCTGCCAACTCTGTACCTAGCTAGATGAATGTAATAGACTGTGAGAGATGGCTGCTGCCCTAACACGATTTCTGGGAGCCAACCAACATTAGCATGCTGAGCTGCCCAGGACTGCAGTACTTACAACACGCACGACTAGAGAGATGGAGTACAAGTGAAAAGAGAGAGAGAGCTTAAAAATATGATTAGAAAAAAGTGTGTTTTCTGCAAGCGATTTCAGATGCGATTGTTTGAACTTGAATTAGACAAATCAAATAAGCTAGTCAAATAACAAATACCTTGTGTCACAATAGCAGATTTTTGACTTTTCTGTCCATCCAAAAGTAATAAGAAATGATTATTTCACAGACAGAATACTAAACAGAATATGGATGTTTCTTCAACTTTCCTCACAAGCATCAACCTGGTACCTTTTAAATGCTGTTTTGTTTTCTGCCAGACAAAGAAAAACCTGTGCACCCCCAAAATTTTCTTCACTTTTGACCGTTTTTCTTTGCAATATGTATCTAACACTCATTAAGTTGTACTAATAAACATTGTTTTCGAACAGCTTTCCTTAATACTTACTCCATCTGCCATAGGTCGAACAGATAGTCCTGATCTGAAGTCTTGGTTAAACAAATGTTGCTGTGACAGGTAGTGGGGAAGCTCAAATAAACAGACCAATAATTTGATGGTGCCACAGAGCCATGTTTTTACAGTTCTTTCGCCATATATCGTGAATTAGACATAAGCTACAATGACCCATGGGCTGTTTAACTCCTACGTGAAGCAGATAGATGGTTGCCTTTCCTGCAAATTGTCCCAGACCATTGATGGATCAGCTCAGCCTTACCCAATCAGTCCTATTTTCCAGCTCTGGCAATGCTGATTTGGGAAGATAATGGCAGTAAATGGGTGATAAAAGATTTTCATGATAAAACTCATGCTACCTTTTCCTATCTATTCTTGGGATATTTAGGAGATACACCTAATTTTTTTTAACCCAGTCCCTTAGAAAAAAAACCCATACATAGTTGAATATTTTCGATTAAATTTGACCCAAATCATTATTAAAGACTAGATTATTTACTCTAGCATTGTTCATTCTTGAAGAAGGGAAAAACCTTGGTAACTTTTTTGTGTACTGTATGCCACCTGAACTGCATCGACATGCCTTGAGTTTGATACCTACGCCATGTCCTAGCCGCGACATGACACAGTGTGACGCTTCTCATCTTGTGTGTTGCAGCCTTAGGTCAGATTGCTGAGGATAATGGAATTTTGGTCAAATAGATCCTATTTTCTTTGTGTAAAAATAGCTTTCCAAACGGAGGTCCTCCATGAGTGTTTTGAGGTAGTTGTTTTCTCCTGCCATGTTGAATGTTTAAATCTCCTACCAATGCGGAAACGTTGAGTATGTGTGATTACATTTGTTGTGTCTCTCAGCTGTAAAAAGCCTTAATGCTGAAGCTGTTAGTTTAACTTCATTTCCCAGCTGTAGTGTAGTAGTAATTCGAGCAAACATGGATTGAGAGACAATGCCGATGACTTAAAAAAAACGGTTTGCTGACCTACGGGTGAATCAACCAAATCAAATGGCTCATAACACATAAAAATGGTCTTTTGTCGCCACCTACTGGCTAAAATCTTTAATGTCACAGGTATGAATGAAAATCCTATCCTTCGGCTGCTCTTTTATACAACTGCGCTGCTCTTGCACATTAGGTTAGAGCGCCATGAAAACAAGCAGAGTGATACAAACAGTAAAGCATCTGAGTGCTGATGTTCTGAGACATCAGCACTCTTGGAACATCTCTCGTCCAATCAGATTCGAGGACCAGAACTAACTGTAGTACAATAATAATTATATATATTAAAAATAAAATACATTATTTTTAGATAAGGCTTTAACATATACAGTAAAAGTACAATTCATGCACTTTTTAATTGCTTTTTTGGCAGATTTGATTTTTTCTAACATATTGCACTAACAACAACAACATAATTTAATTTGATCAATTAGCAAAATTAGTAGAGAAAAGAATAAACAAAGGAAACAAATAATAAAAGCCTCAAAGTTTCAAGGTGAAAATATTATATTCAACTGTCTTATCAATTAAAATATTATCATATTTTATACTGTACATCATTTTGTAATTATATTATATATAATTTTTTCGATGTTAAAAATACATTTTTGAAATCCCAGTTTAATATGCAGAGTCAACTAAATAAGCCTTTTGTTGGTTAATTCCCCCGAAATGTATTAAGACTATGGATCTATGGATCACTGAAAACTGATCTGTTTTGGGGAAAAAATCCAGACCGGACAGAGAAAATCCAGCACCACTTTTTGACTTTGGAGTTTGTCAAGGAAAAGTTCAGCTATTAATAATATTTAGATATCATTGTTTTGGAGTTATGGAGATAGGATATTAAGTCTTATTTAAAAAAAAATTTGGAGGCTCACAAAGACAATTGTATCTTTTCAAGGTGGAGGGAAATTATTAATCATAATTTAATAGGGACAGATTAAAGACATCACATGACACACGTGATTACGGCTAACATATGGACAATAATGAAGGTTTCCATCCCTGCATTCTGTGTGCTGCTGTGGAGGTGGTGCTGTTGGTTGTCGCACGTGATATCTGTGCTTGTGGTGGAGGGTAATGCTTCTGTAGGGGGAAGGTGTGGTGCTGGGCTCTGGGTGTTAAGCAGGTGTGAGATAAAGACAGATGGAGCAAGAGAGGAACATGGAGTCCTTGAGTTGCAGCTCTCTGCACGTGCCTGCGCTCCACAGGGGACTCGGTCACCCATCACAGTCTTTCAGTGATCACCTTCACACACACACATGTACACACACATGATGAAAAATACACACACACACACACACACACACACACACACACACACACACACACACGTTGATGCAGCTATCATTATGAGGACTCTCCATAGACAATGATTTTTATACTGTACAAACTATAGATTCTATCCCCTAACCCTAAACTTAACCCTAACAAAAAACTTTCTGCATTTTTACATTTTCAATAAAACATAGTTTAATATGTTTTTTTAAGCAGTTTGAATTATGGAGACACTAGAAATGTCATCATAAACCACATTTATAGCATTATACCCTTGTAATTACCAGTTTGTAACAAAAAAATGTCCTTGTAAACAACTCAAACCTGCCCACACACACACACACACACACACACACACACACACACACACTCACACGTTGGTGCAGCTATCCTTATGAGGACTCTCCATAGGCATAATGATTTTTATACTTTATGAACTATAGATTATATCCCCTAAACCTACACCTACCCCAAACATAGTTTAGTATGTTTTTTAAGAGATTTGAATTATGGAGACACTAGAAATGTCCCTAATAAACCACATTTATAGCATAATACTCTTGTAATTACTAATTTGTTACCTAAAAAAAAAATGTCCTCGTATACCACAAACACACACACACACACACAAACAAACACACACACACACACACACACACACACACACACACACACACAGAGAGAGAGAGAGAGAGAGAGAGAGAGAGAGAGAGAGAGAACAAGAGACTTATGATTTATACACTAATTTTCACAGTCCATTAGGACCAATATGACTTAATTTCTTTTTATTACAGTTCATTTTCTTAATTTACTTTAAGTTATAATTTTTTTTTTTTTGTTTGAGATAAATAATTAGTAACACAGTTTTGACTTCTCTTTGTAACACCAGGTCAGGTTTGAAGCATATTGTGACATTATTGCAAAAATTGACACTTAAAAAAAAAAAGAAAAACAAATTAAATGTCTTAATATATATCTAAATGCATAATTGTTATAATATTTCGAGTTACTACACAGTAGTTGGCTGCATAACACTGCAGCCATCTTCTGGCTATAAGGGTCATAAAATGGTGATGAACAAATCATATTATTTTTATTATTTCAAACAATGGCAGCAATCTGTCCCCAATACATGACACATTCTCATATTTTCTTCATGCTTTAACTTATAGAAGTGTAGGTTTTACTTATATATATATATATATATATATATATATATAAAAATTTGCTTATTTGCATATGCAAATTAATTGTGAAATAAATAAATGTATATGTAAATAGATTTGCATAGTTTGATTGGTTTGTTGTTAAAATATGCTGTCAGCTCACTGTCTGGCAACAATTAAAACACACAGTTTTTAATATGTATTCTTTGTATTGAGCCGCGAGATCAGTGTGTGATGTTTTGATCTTCTGATTGGTCATACATCTTCTCGTCATACAGATAATAGGTCAGAAGTGACCAAATTTTAACTTTTGTCTGTAGCAAAATGCAATATTCAATCGTATGAGCTTGAAATATTTCTACAGTTGTATGGTATTGTAAAGAAGTTCGCCCTCACAGACAAGGAAGAGGTGAGAAACCGGCTTGACATACAAATAAAGGTTTAATGTAAAACTCAAAAGACAAACACATAAGGATACAGACATGTCCGTAAGGATCTCTCTCTCCCGCACCGCCCTCTGCGATCGGCCTTTATCCCTCTCGGTGGCTTGATTAGCCTAATACGGGACCGGGTGTGTCGAGTCACGACCCGGCCCCGCCCTCCACCGTGCCACAGGTATATACTGTCATACACACAGCAAAGTCTAGGCCATCAGTGTGATTCATGTCATTAAGAAAACTATTAACTTCAATATGAATAATCATACATTCAACTTGAAATGACACTCAATGCTCAAGCAAGCCTAATTTTAAGCCTAGTTTTGTGAAATTAGTGTAAAAGATAATATTTTTTCATATGAATCTTCCAAGGTCTATAATTAGTTTTGCAGGGGTTTGACTCTCATTAGAGATGTGTCCTAGCAACCCAACTGCTAAACAATTTATGATTCTAAAAAGAGATTATAATGTTTAATACACCTGTTAAACAAACTTTAATATCATGTAATGTGGAAACTAACTAATTTATTGATATTACTTAATAAAGTGAATGTTTATCACTTACTTTGTATATCTCCCTGGGTGTCGAAATGTTTGTGTGACATCATACACCTGCATCTTGGCGAAATCGGAGTTGAGAATTTCTGCATGAGCCTACAAGTTGTAATTCTGACTTCAAGATGCATTCTATTGCAATTTTCCTAGTAGGAAGTTGTAAAATACAACTTTTGAATCTGACAGTCTGATTTAGTTGCTCATTCATTTGCACTGTTGAGGGATTCTGTAGAAATTCTGAAGGCCTGAAGGGGTGGAGCTCAGACTAACACGATGCTTCGTGCATGTGATTAGTGAAACAGTTGTCACACTTCGCTTGTAAGCATCAAGGAATAAATTCTGAAAAAACTTTTAGTTTTTCTCTATTTGTTTGTAGATTAATTAAGAGTGGAAAGCAATTAAAAATACATAGGCAAAAAGGTGATTGAGAATGAAAGGATCATTTTTTTATTTATTTGACATGTTAGACCAGCAGAGAAGGTTTTGCTGGCCCTGAGAATTCGCCACTGCACACACACATGGGTATATAACCATTTTCAATTTCTGTGAGCCACATACATTATCAATACACAAATTTAAACACGCTCGGGTAAAGAGTAGCACATTTTGTTCTCATCTACCCACACGTCCTCACACATACACACATACTGTCAACTGCACAAAGATATGAGGATATGCCACCTGTCAAGTATGCCATCTCCATCATTTTCCTCTAAAACAGACACATACTTCACCAAACATGCTCTCTTTATGCGACACAGTGCATTTTAAGTCCACATTGTGCCATTTAAAAAAAACTCAAGCATCAATTTGACATTTTTCAGAGAGCTCTGTGCCTCTCGGCCGACAGGCGCTCGATGACACATAGTGAAGCCCTCGAACCCTGTTAGCTTTAGTATGGTTAGCTGCTTGTTATGAAGAGATTTACTTGAGGGACTCTGGTCTGGTCTGCACGATTGGCTGAGCAGTATATAATGCTACACTGCACAGAGACGGCGTTAAGAGTTTTCAGAGCGCTGCTGTCTCACACGGCGGCACAACGACTTTGTCACAATCAGATGAGCTAATTAGCCTCAGGAGCACAGATTAACAGCAGTGTGCTACAGAGAAACGGAGACAAGAGCCAGTGCCATGCGAGTGAAAACAACTCTAATTAAAAACAGACAATGAAAAACACTGGAGTTCAAACGGGAGAGAGAAGCTGCGGCTTTCGCCTGTGATCTTCAAAAACTTCGCTTTGAGAGAAAACTGAAAATAAGCTATTGAGAATTGATGCATTTATGTATGTTTGAAGGAAGTGAAACTGTCACATTGTAATGGAGCTGAGGGAAGTACACAAACTCACCTAAACTGACCTCTCTCCCATGAAGCACTGGAAACACTGAATCATTTAGGTGAATCGGTTCTTTATAGATATACATGTAAATTAACTGAATAAAGTAATCGATTCACTTGTTTAAGTGTTGGAAACTCTGATTCATAGTGAGTTGAATTGCTCAACAACCATGTTGAGCAATTCATAAGAGCACTTTCAAAGCAAAATATGTGTTGCAGTGAAGCACTATCTGACTTTCTCCAAGCCCAATATATTCTCTCAGAAAATACACCAGCAATCTCAATTTCAACCTGAAGTTTGCTAAAGCTGTTCACTGCAGGGATATACTCTCTGCTCCAAACAACTGGTAATACAGGATGACAGCTCTCTACAGAATCGTTCAATTTCAGCAAGTTTTCAGTTATGTCAGCTAATCTTTTCATGGATGTCCCAGTGGGTAGTTTCAGTTGCTGTTGAGGCAATTCTCATAGGTTAATCTTGCCCTAAAATGAAATCCCTTAGTCAACTTTCCTGAAATCAAGGGCTTTCTAAATGTTTCCATTTTGTACAAACTCATTTAATCTTTACTGAACTTAATTTGAGGCAATTTTCTGAGCTGCTGTAAGCCTGCTGTTCTTGAGGATATGAATGGTTTAAACTAGACTAGAATCATAGTTGTACAATTTTGACCTATTGATTGTGCTAGAGCTGAATTGCTGGCTGCACAGTGTAATACAAGTGTGGATAGTTGTTTCATTTAGTTGAAGTGAGCCGCTCTGAAAAGTTAATTAGATCAGTTTGTGATATACATAATATTCTTGTTATGACTGCTCATCTTGCAGCAGAATTTGAAGTCAGCATGCTATGGCAATTTACAACACATTTGACTTTCACAGTTTGACATATTTCCATGTGAAACAGGATAATTGATTAGATTGTGAAAAGTGGGCTATGCTTTTTTTCCACACGTTCTTAAAACTATATATATATATATATATTTATTTATTTTTGAGAAGCAACATGATATATTGACATGATATTTTGTCTTGTTTTCAGAGAACTTTAACAAAGTTTAGTAATGTTTCTGCCTATAAAACAAAAATACCAAAGGGGTAATGAAAAAAAAAACCTCATTCAAAAGGAAAACAAGATTATTTTTCTTACCCCATTAGCAAATAGTCTGTCGCTCACTTCTACGTTGTGTCGAAGAAGCAACACTAGGGGTCTCTCTTGAGCGCCAAATATGCCTCTGATCTATGAAAAAAGGCCAATGAGAAGTTGGCAGACAGTATTTGCATACCCTGCCCCCGGGAATACAGGTATAAAGGTGGGGAAATACATCAAGTTCATTCAGAAATTTTCTTCGGAGTCGATGGTCGTGTTTGCAGTGAGTTGCGAGTCACACACCCGTTCCTGTTCCTCTGATGCGCTCTGCTGTTGGATCTACAGCGCACGGCAGTGCAGTTTGCCCCTGGGCTCTTCGACAGCGCAGAGCCTAAAAGTGTATTAAAGAGTGATATTTCTTGTAAAAGAGTATTTTCCTCTAATAGAGCAATACACAGCTGCGTTGAACATCCTTTTCAGGACGCATCTTTTTAAAGATGCCTTTCCGTCCCGTGTAGTTCCTGGATGCGGTAGAGTGCTCTCCGCTTCAGATGGCCACAGGCGTTGTCTTGTGTGTCTGGGCAGCGATCACACTGAGGCAGCGTTTGTGGATGGTTCATGCTCTTACTGCGAGAGCATGACCATGGCAACGTAGCGGTCATGGCACGCTTTCAACAGCTCCACTCCATCTGCGCCCTGCATTATTCCTTCTTCCCACGGAATTGAGGACGATGCGGCTGGTGATGGAGGCGATCTGGGGATGGCAGTGGGTGCTGCTCCGCCGGGTACGCCCCCTCGGACCACCCGCCCCCCCAGCACGCTCGTTGACTCCCGTCCATGTTCAAGGCAACAACGGCTCGTCGCACAGCCAGCCTGCTTATCCTCTAGAGCTCAAGGTGGATGAGCTTGCTGCTGCATCGGAGAGCGCGTTTGACTCCCCTGGACTGCTGCCTTCGGGCCAGCATGCCCAGGTTGAGGCTGACGCTCAGATGACCGACATGCTTTCCCGGGCCACCGCCAGCGTGGGGCTGGACTGGAACCCTCCGTCCTCCCCACAGCCATTGTGGTTGGATAACTGGTTCCTGGGGTCTGGGCGCCGCTCACAGTGCATGATGAGCTGACATCTTTGTGGAGAGCACCCCACTCCACTCGTCACAAAGCCACTCGCTGATACCAATGTGTTGCAGGAACTCCGCTCAGCGACCGACCTCGCCCTCAGAGCGCAGTCACTCGAGCAGGCGATGGCCACGCTTGTGGTCCAGGAACGTCATCTGGGGATGAGATCTTGGTCGAGATGCGTGAGACCGACAAAGCTCGCTTTCTCAACGCCCCTGACTCCCAGTTCGGCCTGCCCCACCACAAGCCTGCCACAATGGGCCATGCTCCAACTGCTCGCTGAGGGTGTCCTCCTGCAGCTAAGAAACTCCCTGCTCAGCCTCAACTCAGGCCCAGCTCTCAGTCCCCGTGTTGCGCACCCCACAGGAAGCAGATGTCCCCCATCTCACAGACCCCTCGAGGACCCGGAAGGCTCCCAGGTGCTCCTGAGACGTCTGACCCAGAGACCAAGACATTAGCTCCGGAGCTGGTAAGCAGGGCCAGGAGGAGAATCTTTTGTTGAATTAATTTCATTTGCAGCCCCCCCCCCCCCCCCCCAAAACGGGGCTGCGGTACCCACATTCTCAATAACAGAGCTATTTCCTTTGTCTCTGGGTCACCTGGTCTGCAAATGCCATTCTCACGGCAATCTGCTGCCAGATTTCGACAGTCCCGGCATGCTGGAAATGGACCACCTGACTGTTCCCTGGCCGGCCAGTTCTGGCAAGTCTAGAGAAGGCCTACACCGGACCTCCTCCTCAGTCACTAACCCGTCCCCTTCCGGGTGTGCGGAGCAAGGTAAGTGCTTCGAGTCTTTCTCAGCACTAGAGCCTCGGGGCGCATCTTTTCCTCCCGACACCGTATTACCTGCTCCGCCCGTCTGCGAAGCGGAAAATTTTATTTTATTATAATAAAAAATAATTGTCCCCTTGGTGCCCCTAGCATGGAGCTAGGATGTGTGACTTTCACTTCCCAACCTTGTCACGCTGGCTGGCCCGGACCATCCGACTTGGTTACGCAATTCAGTTTGCCATGCCCCCCTTCACAGGCGTCCGCTTTACCGCAGTACACGGCAAGCATGCCAAATCCCTGCGCACGGAAATCGCTACTCTTTTACTAAACAAAGACACGATAGAGCCTGTCCCTTCAACCGAAATGATGAAGGGTCTCTACAGCCCTTACTTCATTGTACCCAAGAAAGGCAGCGGCTTACGACGGATCTTGGACTTGCGAGTTTCCAACCGGGCTCTGTTCAAACTCCTGTTCAAAATGCTCACGCAAAAACATATCTTAACTTGCGTCCAGCATCTAGGTTGGTTCGCAGTGGTAGACCTGAAGGATGCGTACTTCCACGCCTCAATTCTGCCTTGACACAGACCCTTCCTATGGTTCGTGTTCGACAGCCAGGCATATTAGTACAAAGTCCCCCCCTTCGACATGTCACTGTCCCCTCGCGTCTTCACGAAAGTCGCAGAGGCTGCACTTGCCCCTCTCTGAGAAGCCTGCATTCGCATACTCAATTACCTCGACGACTGGCTCATTCTGGCCCATTCCCGAGAGTTACTATGCGCTCACAGAGACTAGGTGCTCAGGCACCTCAGCCATTTAGGGCTTCAGGTCAACCAAGAAAAGAGCTAGCTCGCCCCGGTTCAGAGCATCTCTTTTCTCGGCATGGAGTTAGACTCAGTCTCAATGTCAGCATGCCTCACCAACGAACGTGCACAGTCAGTGCTAAAATGCCTCACCGCCTTCAGGCAGGGTACGGCAGTCCATTTAAAACCTTTCCAGAATCTCTTGGGCCATATGACATCCTCCGCTGTGGTCGTGCCACTGGGGTTGATGCATATGAGACCGCTTCAGCACTGGCCCCAGACTCGAGTCATGAGACGAGCATGGCGCCGCGGCACGCACTGTGTGACAATCACCCCCGCCTGCCGCTAAACGTCAAAACCCTGGACAGACCTCTGCTTTCTGCGGACAAGTGTCCCCCTGCAGCAGGTGTCCCAAGGCATCCTGGCCATGACCGACGCCTCCAAATTGGGTTCAGGCGCCGTGTGCAATGGGCACGCAGCCGCGGGCCGTTGGAAAGGAGCCCTGCTGCACTGGCACATCAATGGCCTAGAGTTGCTGACTGTTTTCTCTGCCCTGTGGAAGTTTCTCCCGTTAGTTCGAGACAATCATGTCCTAGTCAGGTCAGGCAGCACCACCACGGTAGCGTGCATAAATCGCCAAGGTGGCGTATGCTCCTGCCACATGTCACCACTCGCCTGTTGTCTCCTCCTTTAGAGCCAGCAGTGACTCAAGTCGCTGCATGCCACTCACATCCCCGGCAACCTCAATGTGATAGTGGATGCGCTGTCACAACAATGCTTGCCCAGTGGAGAGTGGAGGCTTCACCCCAAGTTGATCCAGCTGATTTGGGAACGGTTCAGCAAGGCCCAGGTAGACCTGCTTGCCTCCCGAGAGACCTCCCACTGCCCGCTCTGATATGCCCGAACAGATGCTCCCCTCGGGGCAGATGCATGGTGCACAGCTGGCCTGCGGGGTTGCGCAAGTACGCATTTCCCCTAGTGAGCCTTCTTGCACAGGTGCTGTGCAAGGTCAGGGAGGAGGAGGAACATGTCACCCTAGTGGCTCCCTACTGGCCCACCCAGGCCTGGTTCTTGGACCTTGTGCTCCTCGCGACAGACCCTACCTGGCGAATTCCCCTGAGGAAAGACCTGCTTTCTCAGGGATGGGGCACACTCTGGCATCCGCATCCAGACCTTTGGATGCTCCACGTCTGGCCCCTGGACGAATACCACCTGCTGCCATAGACACAATCAACCAAGCCAGACCCCTTTCTACCATGCAACTTTACGCCCTCAAGTGGCACTTGTTTGCGAATTGGTGTTCTTCCCAGGCTGAAAACCCACAGAGGGTTTTTCTCTCATTGGCCAACTTCTCATTGGCCTTTTTTCATAGATCAGAGGCATATTCGGTGCT
This sequence comes from Moxostoma hubbsi, assembly GCA_032164185.1. Classification (NCBI taxonomy): domain Eukaryota; kingdom Metazoa; phylum Chordata; class Actinopteri; order Cypriniformes; family Catostomidae; genus Moxostoma; species Moxostoma hubbsi. Next base: position 34,576,146 of record JAVLUX010000016.1, on the reverse strand, counting down.
CAAGAGAGACCCCTAGTGTCGCTTCTTCGACACAACATCTCGTTCCTTCCATCAGGGAACGGAGGTTATGTACATAACCTAGACGTTTTTTCTTGATTTAAGCATTAGCCCCACCAAATTTTGTTAGATTTCTCTGAAAACAAGATTTAATATCTCATACCATTCTCTAGTACATTATTCTTGGTTTTATGATATTTATGTGTTTTACCGGAAGTTAAGAAAAAATAATATAACAGAGTGGAGCCAGACCTAAATTTGAAAGCATTGTTGAGGACACTTCCCAACCCAAAGCACTACTGGAATCCACTTTTAAAGAAGAATTTTAGGTTGAAGGTTAAGTTCACCATTGAGAGCATCTCAACATATCCCAATGATAGTGCATTTGCCAATTAATCATTATTCACAATTATTGCCATAAAATGTACATTAATGATGACCAATTTTAAACAGGCAAACATTTTGTAAGGCTGCATTATCTACAGTACAACAGTAGCCTAAAACAATGCTTAAATAGCTGTTTGGCTATTGGTTAATATGAACCAATAGGGCACACAGCCTAGATCACATAAGCTGAAAAGGAAAGTCGTTTCAGTGTTATAACATTTTGATGAAAGATTAAAAAGACAATTTTTAATTTGGAGTATAACACGCATTGATCAGCTGCACACAATAAGACCAGAAACATGCATTAAGAAAGTGACATGGGTCCATTTTGATTTTATGTTGACGTTTGAACAGTACAGTAGAATGTTCTCAGTTTGTCCTTTACAAAGTCGTGTTAAGCAATTATCACTTTCTGTGATCTACTCGCTGCACATAAACCAAGCATTAACTATAAAGTTGTGTCGGTCTGCTGTAAACGTGTGGTGAAAATCAGTTGGCTATATATTCACCACCCTCTTCCAGAGGATAATGCAGCCTGGTTCACTCAACCCTCATGCAGATATGATGTGAACGAACAGCCCAGACTGATGAAAGAGGAGTGAATCGTTAGATCTGATGGTTGAAGTCTGCACATGTCTCTGTTGTCAGAGAGGCCCAGCCCTCGTTACAATCAATTTCTAGAGAGTGGAAAATGTGAGACCACATATCACACAAGTTGAATGCAGACCTCATGGGCTGGTGGGCAATGGCATTCTGCCGCACACAACTGCTGATCCGGGAAGACCAAAACTCCTGGACTGAAAACAGAACCCCTCATGCATTTACATGGCATTCTGTCTTCCAGAACAGACCGACGTGACATGAATACATATTGCATGAACTTGGATAACTTCTGTTCTGCTAAGTCAGCCTAAGAAACTCAGAAAGGTTGGCATTTGGTTTGCATTTGTATCTATTTTTATTCCTCCAAAATAATTTTAGGTTAAACATCTGAGATAAAGTTGATCCCTAAATGAGATACAGCTGAGATCTCCATTACATTTTCTGAGATATGAAAGAGCAACCTCTGAGCAATACAATGTTCCTCTGGGCAGAAACCAATCTGAAATATGCTGAATAACCTGTATTTTTGTCTCACCAAAGAACCAAATATTCAACTCATGAACACTATTGACTTATTTAATGTGACGTCACTGTATAACCACACCACAATGTTTGTAGCCGAAAGCCCAAATACAATCAGTTTGTGGCAAATAGGGCAATGTGGGGTGTGGCAAAATTAGGCAGATATACTTACCAGTCATACAAGACCTAATGTATATGAAGATGAAGCATGTACAACAAATATATAGATGCCCCAAAAGTCAAATTTGGCAATACTTGTGCTGACTTCTGACGTGTAAAAATATTTCCTGAGACTTGGCATGGATCAAATGCAATTATTGAAGTATTTCTTGAAGTCGTTTCACAAGTGTTTTTTCAACCACTGCCATTTCTTTCCCCCACTGATGGTCACAAATATGTCCGCTACAAGGAAAAGGTCAAGTGACTGAAATAGGTCAACACAGCAAAAATGGTTGTTTTTAAGATTACATGGAGGAACCTTTATTTTCAAGAGTGTCATTTCTACCTAGATTTTGCCACCTTTTACCTTTTTCTGCTTTAAATTTACTAATTTAAAAGATACTTTTATCTAAAGTGACTTTCAAATTAGAAAAATTTGGAAAGTGCGACAATACAAAATTTCAACATTAATAAATTAAGTAACAAAACACCATAAATTATGTATTCAGGCAAGCTCACAGAGTCCTGTCTTCTAGCATAATATTAGCACTCCCTTGATTTCATGACATATTCATGCTCAGCTGATCTACTCTTCAGCTTGTAAGGACATCACAATCGCTGGCTGTTCATTCAGGGTAATTCCAAGCTTGCTTTGTGTGATTTTGAGCACTTGTCTTTTAAAAGTAAGCCTGACAAAATGTAACATCACATTTATTTAATAGGGTTTGACCACCAGAAGGGACACACAGAGCATCACAGATACTCACTCTATGGAACGTTAAAAAGCGTCTGAATGATTGATGAATGGAGGCTGTGGATGCAATCAGAACTTATTATCTGCTCTGTCAAAATCTTTTGACCTCATGGCCCTAATGGAGCCCTTTTATTGTAATATTCTGACCCATAGTCCGTATGGGTGCATGTCCTACTTGCATTTCCTACTGATAAAGAGAGCAGTCGACATTGAGGGTATTTATAAAAATAAAATGAAAATAAAACAGATAACAGCGGGAACTTTATTAGTTTTCAAAATACCTTCTGTTAGAGGTTATCTTACAAATCTTTGTGATATGTTGTTCGTGGATTTCCTGTTCTTATTTCTTTCTCAGGGTTCCTGAAGCTCAACTAGTAGAGCACGATGCAAGCAATGTCAATGTCATGGCTTTGATTCCCAGGGAGCACACAAATGCACAAAACATAATTTAAATGTCTTTCTTTCTCTCAAAGGGGCGACCAAAGACATGGGGAAAATGCTGGGCGGTGAGGAGGAAAAGGACCCTGATGCAGAGAGGAAGGAGGAAGAAAGACAGGAAGCCCTCAGGCAACAAGAGGAAGAGAGAAAGGCGAAGTACGCAAAAATGGAGGCGGAGAGGGAATCAGTTCGACAGGGCATCAGGGACAAGGTAAACATACCATGAGATAATCATCATCGTCTCATGACAACTTGTAATAATTTGTATATGGTGAAATAGTTTGATATTGTATGACATGGATTGTATGAAAAGATATTAATTTTATTCCAATAGAAACCAAAATGATACAGTACAGAAATCAAATTTTAGCTAGCCTCCTATTGAACACATTATTTTAACAAAGAAAACTTCTGTGTACTCACTTTAAAGCATATGAAAGAATTGTCAGATTTTTATTTTTTTTCATATATTTGGTCTATAGATATGCTTTGAAATGCATCACAGTTCAGTTCAGCACATCATATATATATATATATATATATATATATATATATATATATATATATATATATATATATATTATTTTTTTTTTCTTTTTTTTTTTTTTTCTTTCCGATAAAAACCAAACACTATACTGACCCTTAAAAAAGGGAAATTGTAAAACTTTTTTCACTGGGTCTCTTATAATGGGTAAGAGGACATCATTATAGCTTGTAATGTAAAACAATAAGATCTTATAATGACAGAGCAGTGCCTCTGATTTATGAAGAAAGGCCAATGAGATGTTGGCAGACAGTATTTGCATACCCTGACCCCGGACATACGGGTATAAAGGTGAGGAAATACTTCAAATTCATTCACGATTTTTCTGAGGAGCCGGAAATGGTCCGTCCACAACAGTGGCTCGGCACAGCGAAGGTGGCCGGGGGGACACAACGTCTCGATCCCTCCATCAGGGAACGGAGGTTACATACATAACCTAGACGTTCCCCATCTGTCGCTCACTTCGATTTTGTGTCGAAGAAACAACACTAGCATACAGCGCCGTGGCGATTTAAGTATCCTACCACGGTGGTGCTGTCTGACCTGACTAGGACATGTTTGTCTCGCACTAACGGGAGACACTTCCACAGGGCAAAGAAAACAGTCAGCATCTCTAGGCAATTTATGTGCCAGCGCAGCCGGGCCGCTTTCCAACGGCCCGCGGCTGCGTGCCCGTTACACACGGTGCCCCAACCCAATTTGGAGGCGTCGGTCGTGACCAGGACGTGTTGGGACACCTGCTGCAAGGGTACTCCTGCAGAAAGCAGTGGTCTGTCCAGGGTTTGAATGTTTGGCGGCAGGTGGGGGTGATCATCACACGGTATGTGCCATGGCACCATGCACGTCTCGGGACTCGAGTCTGAAGTCAGTGCTGAAGCGGTCTCATATGCATCACTGCCGTGGAGGATGCCATATTCCACAGGAGCCTCTGGAAAAGTTTTAAAGGGACCATTGTGCCTGGCCTGAAAGTGGCGAGGCATCTCAGCATCGACTGCGCATACTCGTTGGTGAGACATCCTGACATTGAGTTTAACTCCATGCCAAGAAAAGAGATGCTCTGAACCGGGGCGAGCTTGCTCTTTTCCCAGTTGACCTGAAGCCCCAGATGGCTGAGGTGCTTGAGCACCTGGTCTCTGTGAGCACATAGTAACTCTCGGGAGTGGGCCAGAGTGAGCCAGTCGTCGAGGTAATTGAGTATGAGAATGCTGGCTTCTCGGAGCAGGGCAAGGGCTCCTCTGCGACTTTCGTGAAGACGCGAGGGGACAGAGACATGCCGAAGGGGGGACTTTGTACTGATATGCCTGGCCGTCGAACGCGAACCGTAGAAAGTGTCGTATCGAAGCAGAATTGAGACGTGAAAGTACGCGTCCTTCAGGTCTACCGCTGTGAACCAATCTAGATGCCGGATGCAATTTAAGATGTGTTTTTGCGTGATCATTTTGAACGGGAGTTTGAGCAGAGCCCGGTTGAAAACTCGCGAGTCCAAGATCGGTCGAAAGCCGCCAACTTTCTTGGGTACACTGAAGTAAGGGCTTTAGAAACCCTTCTTTATTTTGGTTGGAGGGACAGGCTCTATCGCGTCTATGAGTAAAAGAGTAGCGATTTCTGCATGCAGGGATTTGGCATGCTCGCCAGGTACTGCGGTAAAGCGGACGCCCACGAAGGGGTCGGGGGCATGGCAAACTGAATTGCGTAACCGAGTCGGATTGTCCAGGCCAGCCAGCGTGACGGGTTGGGAAGTGAAAGCCACACATCCAAGCTCCGTGCTAGGGGCACCAAGGGGATGAGTATTTTTGATGTACCCGGCAGGGCTTCGCAGCGGGGTGGAGCAGGTAGTATGGCGTTGGGAGGCGAGGGTGTGTTCCGAGGCTCTAGTGCTCAAAAAGACTCAAAGCACTTACCTTTGCTCTGCACACCCGGCAGGGGGCGGGTTAGTGACTGAGGAGGTGGTCCAGTATAGACGTCCTCCAGACTCGTCAGACCCGGCCGGCCGGGAAACAGTCGTGGGGCTGAAAGTGGGGGGTCCTCGTCCAGCATGCCGGGACTGTTGAGATCTGTCGGCGGAGTGCCGTGAGAACAGCATTTGCGGGCCAGGTGACCCAGAGACAAAGGAAATAGCTCTGTTATTGAGAATGTTGGTACCGCCACCCCGCCTAGGCAAATTAAATAACTTCAACAAAAGATTCTCCTCCCGGCCCTCCACCAGGGGACGGAGTGGTCTTATTACCATCTCCGGAGCTAATATCTCGGTCTCTGGGTTGGATGTCTCAGGAGTGCCTGGGAGCCTTCTGGGTCCGTGAGGGGGTCCGTGAGATGTGGGGTCTGAGAGCTGGGCCCGGGTTGAGGCAGAGAAGGGTGTTTCTTAGCCGAAGGAAGACACCCTCGGCAAGCAGACAGGGCATGGCCCATGGCGGCAGGCTTACCGTGGGGCAGGATGTGAGAGATGGCCTCCGTCTGTTTCTTCACTGTGGAGAACGGCTGGGCGAAGTCCTCGATGGTGTCGCCGAAGAGGCCGAACTGGGAGACAGGGGCATTGAGAAAGCGAGCTTTGTCGGTCTCATGCATCTCGACCAAGTTCAGCCACAGATGACGTTCCTGGACCACGAGCATGGCCATCGCCTGCCCATCGCCTGCCCGAGTGACTGTGCTGTGACCTTCGTGACTCTGAGGGCGAGGTCGATCACTGAGCTCAGATCCTGCAACACATCGGGATCAGGGCTACCCCCATGCAGATCTTTAAGTGTCTTGGCTTGGTGGACTTGCACGGCACTGTAGGCTTTGGCGGTCAATGAAGTCCTTGTCCTACAGGCCTTGGAGGGGAGCACAGGGCAACCCCGCCAGGTGGTAGGGTTTCCGGGGCACAGGTGGAGCGCAACAGCCCTATCCACCTGGGGGATCGTTGTGTACACGTGGGCCGCTCCGCCGTCGAGGGTAGTGAGAGCAAATGAGCGAATGGCTTTGTGATGAGTGGAGAGGGGCGTTCTCCATGAAGACGTCAGCTCATCATGCATTTCTTGGAAAAACGGGCCCGAGGGGGGTGAGGCTGTGAGTGGCGCCGAGACCCCAGGAACCATCCAACCGCGATGGCTGTTGGGAGGACGGAGGGTTCCAGTCCAACCCCACGCTGGCGGCGGCCCGGGAAAGCATGTCGGTCATCTGAGCATCAGCCTCAGCCTGGGCGTGCTGGCCCGAAGGCGGCAGCCCAGGGGAGTCATCCGTGTCAGATGCCTCACTCTCCGATGCAGCTGCGAGCTCATTGATCCCGAGCTCTAGAGGATAAGCAGTTTGGGTGTGAGGCAAGCCGCTGTTGCCTCGAGCACAGATGGGAGTCAACGAGCGTGCTGGGGGGCGGGTGGTCCGAGGGGGCATACCCGGCAGAGCTGCACACGCTGCCATCCCCAGATCGCGGAGTGGTGTGATTTCTATTGAAAGCCAGCCACGACCGCAATGTTGTCATGGCCATGCTCTCGCAGTGAGAGCATGAACCGTCCACAAATGTTGCCTCGGTGTGATCACTGCCCAGACACACGAGACAATGCCTGTGGCTGTCTGAAGAGGAGAGCATTCTACCGCATCCAGGAACCAAACAGGGGCGGAAAGGCATCTTTAAAAAGACGTGTCCTGAAAAGTACGTTCAACGCCACTGTGTATTGCTCTAATAGAGGAAAAACTATCTTTTATAAGAAATATCACTCTTTTAAGCTCTTGCGCTGTCGATGCACCCAGGGCAAACTGCACTTCCGTGCAGGGAAGGAGAAAACCGCTGTAGTGCGCCGTAGATCCAACAGCAGAGAGCGTCAGAGGAACAGGAACGGGTGTGTGACTCGCAGCTCACTGCAGACACAACCATCGGCTCCGAAGAAAATTTCGGAATGAATTCAATGTATTTCCTCGTCTTTATACCCGTATGTCCGGGGGCGGGGTATGCAAATACTGTCTGCCAACTTCTCATTGGCCTTTTTTCATAGATCAGAGGCATATTCTGTGCTCAAGAGAGAACCCTAGTGTTGCTTCTTCAACACAACGTCGAAGTGAGCGACAGACGGGGAACTAGTGGTACTTGAAATGTGTATACCACCAGTGGTATGCCACATGACTCTGGAATTTTACATTTGTATGCCACTAACATCACCAAAGGATGTTCCCGGCGGGGCTTCGCAGCAGGGCAGAGCAGATAGTACAGCATCGGGAGGCGAGGGTGCATCCCGAGGCTCTAGTGCTGCGAAAAGACTCAAAGCACGTACCTTGCTCCGCACACCCGGCAGGGGGCGGGTTAGTCTCTCCGACATTATTGCAAAATAATTATTGTCTCCTTGTATGTATTGCAACATTGATATTTTTTAGTATTGCAATTTATTGATGATGCACACTGTAACAAATTGCCAGGATTTTACAAGATGTAACAGTTATTTCTTACAATAAAATACTGCTTTCATAATTCTACTGTAAAATCAATGCAGGCTATGCCATTTTATGTTATAACACAACACATTACATTTAAACAGAAATGACAATATCATACCGCATTGTGGGATAATTGTATTTAGTTTGAAGTCACCATTGTGGTGTTTATTGTTCCCTTTGAATGGCAAATTTGACTTAAAGTAAATAAATGTTCTTCTAGCTGACAAAATTGTGTTTTTAAAAACATATTTTTTTGCACTCTGCTGCAGGCAGCAAATTTGTTTAATTTAGAGATTTACTAAGTCTGATCAAGATGTGTAGTCTTCACTATATTGTGCATTTGTAAGAAAAAGATTGTAATTAACAATGAGGTTGTGATTCTTGCAAGGTCATGCTGTGATACGATTGATCTGTTATTGCACAAACGTTTTGTAAAGTTGGCCGTCAAGTACACACAGATATTAACACTCAGCATACAAACTCAACAATAGTGAATAATGGTGACAACAAATAAACATTGCAGGTTAAAAAATATACTCTTGATAATTGCTATTCTACAATACAACATAGCTACAGTGTTTTCCTGGACCTTGAATTGCTGAACTTTTTTGACAATTAATGATAACTTCACACAAATCACAATTAAAATGGCAGATCATTTCTCACTCAATGCTATCTTATGACATCAAAACACTTTTATTATAGCTCATGACTTGTAAGGTGATACATTTTAATGTTTGCATTACATAACCAACTACATGTATAAGCTTTTTCATGTGTGATCAAATTTTGCAGTAGAGCTACTGAGATGCCAAAGATTGGGGTACAAGCCCTGAAATGCACGTGGGTCGACGTGTTATCCGAAATTGTCTTAGAGGCATCACAAAATTACATGGTCACTTCAGTAATTGCATTCTTTCACGTCACGTTTGGTTTTATTACACTATCGATTAGGTTTAGGTACAAGGTTTGGGGTATGCAGGTTGGTTTTGTTGATTTAAAACTCAATAGAGCATTAATCTCAAAAACCTCTTTTGTTTGGGAGAACATTTAACTCTCTTTTAGCATCTCACACAGGGTAAATTTCACCTCGGAACTGCCTCAATACTTGTATGGAACTGCATAATATTTAGCAAAATTGTTGCCACATTTATGTCACTTTTATCAGATCAGGTTGTGAAAAGTAGTTCTGGGTTTTATTTCATTGACTTTTTGGGGAGGTTGAATGTAACATTGTGGAAAGTTGCAGTAGAGTGGCACGTTGCAAATTGGGATGGCAGAGCCCTGAGGGTGCATGCTGTGAACCAGAGGGACTGGAAAAATAACAGTCCAGCTCAGCAAGCTTTCCATGTGGAGAAACAGAGATTGAGCAGATACTGGCATATGGCTTCTTTGCTGTGACTATGTAAAAAAAAGAGAAAGAAAAAGAAAGAAAATATATGAAGGTATGGAAGACCCAGGGATTATGAAAATGAAAATGTTGTTTTAATGAAAGACAATGCTAATTACATTAATAAATATTATTACATCAACCGATGTTCAGTTTAGCATTATGTAATCATGAAACATTCATATAATGTAAACAAACTGTTGAGTATGTGATTTTTGGAGCTACAAAGGTTTGATCACCATTCACTTGCATTGTATGGACCTACAGAACTGAAATATTCTTCTAAAAATCTTTGTGTTCTGCAAAAGAAAGTCATGCATGCTATGATGGCATGAGGGTGAGTAAATATATTTTTGGGTGAACTATTCTTTTAATCCCATAATTATCTCCTTTCTCTTTCTCTTGAGTTTCTCGAATAAAATGTCAGGGCACCACATGTTGTCCTGACCAGAAATATCAAAAATATTAGTCGCTTTTGCACCATCGAGCCGTATAGTTCCCGATGCAAAACTGTCCTTCAGTGCCAATCCCGGCTTTTTACTTTTTTTTCCACTGTGGTGCTTGAACGTACGCAGGCGCGGACTGGCCAAGTTCGGGGCTGAATGGGCCGCCACGTTAAGACAGCGAACTTTTGGGCCGGTTTCTATGTAAAATCCTGGGCCTGTTACTCTTCCCAGTCTGCCCCTGAATATACATAACAAATAAATCAGTTGGCTATTGCTTGAGAGGTTAACATTGGATCAAGTGTCTAATTCAGGGGTTGGCAACCTACGGCACTTGTGCCAGCATTGGCACCTGGAAGGGTAATCACTGGCACACCAGCAACTGTGAGAGATGAGTGGACAATTTTATTTTTTTCAATTCTACACTTGCATTCCAATCTACATCTTGATGTAATCCTTTCTCATGATCACACATTGAATTTTTATGTGCTGAATGGGAGGCTTAACTAATAATTTATATTTGACGAGACTGCAGTATACCCAACAGACTTTCGGTTAATCGCGCGAGTAAACACACCGCTTTGCTTCTGTCAGGCTGCGTGGATGACAGCCTACATGCTGTGTTTAATTTCTTGTTGTTTTTTTGCTTTCAGAACAACACATAATGTAATAAGGAAAACACCACTATTAATCCTTGAGATTTCCAATCCAGCATACAGGTACAGCCTCCTTAAACCATAGTCACACTAAAAATTACATTAAATGTTTAAAAGAGAAAACATAAACCTACATCTTGGGGTTCAAAATTCTGAGTCTATTAAAAATATAAATTAAACCTTGAAATAAAATTTTATGATTTTGCAGGTGCGATTCACCAAAAAGGGCTAAATAGTTGATATGCTTGTCATGCGCAAAAGGCTTGCATGCGCAGCGCGAGTCTCATCACACTTTAAAAGTGTTTAGTCTCCCATTCTGCTGTTGAAAACCCGCTGCATGATCATGAGGAAGGATTACATCAAGATGTAGATTGGAATGCAGGTGCGAAAAACATATAAATAAAATATCCTGCTCCTCTCTCACTGTTGCTTGCGTGCTAGTAATTGATTATATTGACATAAATAATAAATATTTAAGATTCACAATTTGGTGATCAGTAATCAAATAAGCACATTTGTGACATTAAATGTGTTAAATAATTTTGTACAAAAGGACAGGTTTTCTTTCATTAAAGATGCTCAGTGAAAATTCACATTCAGGACATGATAATATCATAATCATCGGATTGTGCAAAACATTTTCTGATGCTGATAATATCATTTGTAATAAAAAAAAAATATATGATTAAATTCAAAAAATGCTAAATTAAACAAGTGGACTCAAACTTCAGAAAATTACATAAATTACACACAAAAAAGGTAAAAGTTCCCTCACTAGCTAAAAAGGACATTTAGTGACATAATTTTATACAAGTAATATAATAATATATTATACAAATAATATACTGTATGTAGGCTAATTTAAACCATATGAGTTAAACCATCATCATAAAATATTAAAGACAGGCCAAATATACACTGGTTTTTTATTTATTTTTTTTTTCATCAAACTTGATAAATCTCTCCATAGCTAATATTGCCAGGAACAAACAAGTTTCTTTAGCATTGGCAAATTGACAATCGTGAGTTGCCACTCCAACGGCACTGTTGAGCATGGTTAAGCGTGTTTACAGAACAGTTTGTTATCCTGCTGTACTGTGCTCAAGTGAAAATGCTACTGGAAACTTTCTTCACCGTGCTGGAGATGTCCAACGCTTAAAATAGTTTCACTGTTGCCTTGTGCTCTTTCTCAGCTCAATTCTCTGGTGTTACACATGATATTGTTTCTGTTCCATACTACGTTCAATAAAAATACCATGTCTCTGACTGTGTCCCTGCATCGGCACTCAGTAGCTCTAATGCATTAACAGTGGAGAAAGAAAAAAGAAAAAAGTTTGGGGCAGTAGAGAAATTACTGTTAGCTGAAAAAGAATTGGACTGTCTACTGACCCCGCTGTATAATTTGAACTGAATATTTGATATATTAATTAAAGTGAGTCATTTTGATATTTCAGAGTTGAAAGACAAGAGTAAGATGTTACCCTCAGTAATAGACCATTCATTTTAACGTCATGGTTACTGATGTAACCTCCGTTCCCTGATGGAAGGAACGAGACATTGTGTCGATTGTAGTGACACAAGGGGTCTCTTCTGAAAGCCTTGCGTACCTCTGAACTTGAGAAAATATCAAGTTGGCAGACAGAATTTGCATGCCCCGCCCCTGGACATACGGGTATAAAGGGGAGCGGGGGAGCGAATGTCAGACAGGTTTTCACTGAGGAGCCAAGAATATGGTTATGGTGCATTACAGTGTTTGGGATAATGACGTGGCAAGGGAAACACAACGTCTCGTTCCTTCCATCGAGTAACGGAGGTTACAAAAATAACCATGACGTTCCACTTCTGTCACTCACTCGACATTGTGTCGATTGTAGTGACACAAGGGGTCCCACTTCAAAACACCATGCAGTACCCATGTTATGTGACTGCCGACCCAGGTGCAAACAGGCTGCTGCGTGCTAGAAGCATCTGGGTCAGCTGCACGTTGCCCTCCCCAACGCCCCCAATGAAGGTGTCATATACCGCTTTAGGTTCTCAGTGCCCGTCTGGGAACAGGCGACATGACATGTATGGGAGCCAGCCACCTGACGTGAGCATCTGCCGGACCGAACTCCAGGCAAGTGTCGCTGACAGAGAATGCAGGTCCCCAACCCTCTTGATGGTAGCGAGCACAATCAGACGGGCCGTCTTCAAGGAGAGGGCTTTAAGCTCGACTGACTCAAGCGGATCGAAGGGGGGGTCTCTGAAGGCCTGAGAGGACCACTGAGAGATCCCAGGAGGGGAACAGGCTTGGCCGGGAAGGGTTCAACCTCTGGGCACCTTTAAGGAACCTGATTATCATCGTCATGATGATTACCAAGGGACTTGCCATCTACTGCGTCGTGGTGGGCTGCAATAGCAATGACATACACCTTCAAGGTGGAGGGGGACAGCCTCCCCTCCAGCCTCTCCTGCAGGAAGGAAAGCACTGACCGAACTGCGCATCTCTGCAAACAAATGCCACTTGAGGGCGTAAAGCTGCCTGGTAGAGGGGGATCTGGCTTGGATGATTGTGTCTACAACTGCAGGTTGTAGACCGCTTAAGTCTTACACGTCCCGTCCAGGGGCCAGACGTGGAGATTCCAGAGGTCTGGACGCAGGTGCCAGAGGGTACCCCATCCCTGAGAAAGAAGGTCCTTCCTCAGGGGAATTTGGCAGGGAGGTGCTTTTTCGAGGAGTGTGTACTCCATTAGGGAGTACAAGAGCGGGCAGTGGGAGTTGTCTTGGGAGGCAAAGAGATCAATCTGTGCCCTGCCGAAGCAGCCCCAAATCAGCTGGACCACCTAGGGTTGGAGCCTCCACAACTCGAGGCAGTTGATGTGCCAATGCAGGCGGAGCCCCGTCCAGGAGTCAGCTGCTGCGTGCCCATAGCACACAGCACCCCAACAAAGTTGAGAGGCATCTGAGGTGACCACGACACGTCTGGACACCTGCTGTAGGGGGACTCCTGTCTGCAGAAAACAGAGGTCTGTCCAAGGGTTGAGTCTGACAGTAGGAGGGTTGATAAACACATGGTATATGCTGTGGTGCCATGCCCATCTCGGGACTCGAGTCTGAAGCCAGTGCTGGAGCGGTCTCATATGCATCAACCCGAGCGGCACAACCACGGCCGAGGATGCCATATGACCCAGGAGGCTCTGGAACTGTTTGAGAGGAACCGCTGTGCCTGGCTTGAAGCGATCAAGGCACACGAGCACTGACTGCGCAAGCTCTGTTGTGAGGTGCGGTGACATTGAGACCGAGTCTAAACCGAGAAAAGAGATGCTCTGAACTGGAGAGAGCTTGCTTTTTTCCCAGTTGACTTGAAGCACTAAATGGCTGAGGTGCACGAGCACCTGACCCCTGTGAGCCAGTCATCAAGGTAATTGAGTATGCGGATGCCCATTTCCCACTGCAGGGCAAGGGCTGCCTCTGCAAACTTTGTGAAGACACGAGGGGACAGGCCGAAGGGGAGGACCTTGTAATGATATGCCTGGCTGTCGAACACGAACCGTAAGAAGGGTCGTGTCGAAGCAGAATTGAGACTTTGAAGTACGAGTCGTTCAAGGCTACTGCCGCGAACCAATCTTGATGCCGAACGCAGGTTAGAATTCGCCTCGGCATGAGCATTTTGAACGGGAGACTGTGTAAAGTCTGGTTGAGAACTCGCAGGTCCAAGATTTGCCGCAACACAACGCCTTTTTTGGGTACAATGAAGTAAGGGCTGTAGAAACCCTTCTTCATCTCAGCTGGTGGGACAGGCTCTATCGCGTCCTTGAGTAGCAGAGTGGCAATATCTGCTCGTAAGGTGCTGGTGTTTTTGCCATGCATCGGAGTGGAGCGAATACTGCTGAAACGAGGCAGGAGCCTGGAGAATTAAATCGCGACCGGCTGGGAAGCGCAAGCCATGCGTCTAAGCTCTGTGCAAGGGGCACTAACGAGACGATAGTTTTGGACATACTGGGTGGGGCCTCACAGCAGGGGGGAGCAGGTAATAGTACGTCGGGAGGCAAACATGCGTCCCGAGAATTGGGTGCTGAGAAAAAACTCAAAGCACTTACCTTGCTCCGTGCACCCGGCAGGGGGTGGGTTGTAGACTGAGGAGGGGGTCCTCTGGACGTCCTTGACTCGTCAGCGCTGGCCTGCTGGGGGTGGGCTGTCATGGGTCCGGAGGTGAGATGGTCATGTCCGGGTAGCCGGGACTGCAAGGTTTTGGTGCTGGGGTGCTATGAGAATGGTGCGCACTGGTCTAATGACCCAGGAAGTGAGGAAATTGCTCTTTTATTGAAAATTTGGGTACAGCAGCCCAAAGGGGGTGCGGCGAAAGAAAAAGAGAGAACTGAGGATTCTCCTCCCGGCCCTCCACCGGGCGACGGAGTGGTCTTGCTACCAGCTCCAGAGCAAACGTCTGGCTTTCTGGGTGCGCTCTCTCAGGAGCGTTTAGGGGCTTTACAGGCACCTAAAAGAGGTCCTGGAGACGGAGGGCAAACGCCGCCTGCAGGGCGCTCGGCGCTGGGGATGAGAGCTTGGCCCAGGTTGAGGTGGAGCTGCCATTGGTTTCTTCACAGGGGGGGGCTCCCACGGCGAGCAGACGGGGGGGCGGCCTGTGCTGCGATGGCGCGGCATGATGTGAAAGATGACCTCCGTCTGTTTCCTCACCGCCAAAAACTGCTGGGCGAAGTCGTCGACGGTGTCCACGAAGAGACCGAACTGGGAGACGGGGATATTGATAAAGCTGGCTTTGTCAACATCACGCATCTCGACCACGTTCAGCCACAGGTGGTGTTCCTGGACCACGAGGGTGGCCATCGCCCACCCGAGTGCTTGCGCTGTGACCTTCGTAGCCCTGAGAGTGAGGTTGGTGGCAGAGCGCAGTTCCTGCAGCACGTCAGGATCGGGAATACCCTGGTGCAGTTCTTTGAGTGCCCTGCCTTGGAGTACCTGCAGGAGAGCCATGATATGCAAGGCAGAGGTGGCCTGTCCAGTGGCGCTGTAGGCTTTCACCGTCAGTTGTACTACAGACCTTGGAGGGGAGTACCGGGCAATCCTGCCAGGTGGTGGTGTTCTCGGAACACATGTGGATTGCAATGCCCTGTCCATCTGAGGGACCTCTGTGTCCCCGTGGACCGTCCCACCGTCCATGATAGCGAGAGCAGAAGAGCAAGGAGGTCAGTTCCGGGCAGTAAAAGATGCCCTCCATGAACTTCCGGGAAGAAAGGTACTGGGGGGGGTGTGGCTGAGAGCGGCGCCCGGAGCCGAGGTACCAATCATCAAGCCGCGAGACAACCCCACGCTCACAGTGGCCCGGGAAAGCTATCTGCGCATCAGACTCTGACGGGACGGGAGTCAGGTCAGGTCTTCAGCGTCAGATGCCTGAACTCTCTCTGATGCACCGGCGATGTCATCATCCAGACCTGGCTCCAGGGATGAGGCAAACTGGCCGTGAAGCGAGCTGCTCTTGTCCCGAGTGCAGACGGAAGCAAACGAGCGTGCCGGTGGTTGGGTGGTTCGTGGGGCTGTGCCTGGCAAAACCGAGCCCGCTGCCATCCCCAAATTGCCTCCATCACCAGATGGGTCGTCCTCAATCCCGTGGGAAATGCAACTCTTTTAGAGGAAAATAAAACACTTTCAGAGAAGTCAACTCTTTTAGGAGAGAAGCGCTGTCAAAGCACCCAGGGGCAGAGTCTGCACAGCGTGCAGAGAGGAGAAAGCCACTGGAATGCACTGTCAGATCCAACAGAAGCTCTCATGCAGAGGTGGGTGAAGCAATCGTGACAAACAGCTCGCTGATCACACAACCAAAAAATCTGTCTGACATTAGCTCCCCCACTCCCTTTTATACCCATATGTCTGGGGGCGGGACATGCAAATTCTGTTTGCCAACTTGACATTGGCCTTTTCTCAAGTTCAGAGATACGCAAGGCTCTCAGAAGAGACCCCTTGTGTCACTACAATCGACACAACATCGAGTGAGTGACAGAAGGGGAACAGTTGTCTCTATAGCTGAGATGCATAGTGTATATTAGAGTTCAAAATAAGATGTTGCTCATATTTGCAGATTATCATATGCCTTAATGATTTTTTTATTCTGTTATCGCTATTGTTTATCAGCATAGCTTGCCTATTTAAAGATATCATGAAAGGGCCTCTCGACATGGGCACAGCATAATAAATGGACAAAGATATTTTTCATTTGGGATGGGAGTCGATTGGGAAACCCCTGAATATTAGGTGGGGAAATGAACTCAGGAGCAAATACCTGGATCGTATAGCCACAAGTTTTTGAAGGTATTAGTATGTAAAATATGTTTATAGTATACAAACATTCGTATCAATACCCAAGGGCGCAGCAGCCAGGGGGACGTGGGGTACACATGATTTTGGTCACCCACACTTTTCCAAGCTAAACCCATACAGAGTCCAAATGGTGGATTTTTTTATACAATGTTATTTGCATTTTGTTACTTTGGGCTTATTGAGCAACCATCCAGCCTATCACAGGTGAGTTTCATGAGTCGAAACATCCCTTACGTAATAGGTTATCAGTCTAATCAACGTGGCTCAATTCATTTCTACAAAGTTGCTTTGTATCCATGTTTATTTATCGCCATTGATGTTGATCTAAATGAATAATCTAGAGTTGAGGAACACACAAATAAGTGTTATTTATCAGCATATTTTTCTTGATTGCCATATTACGTGAAATGCACTGCAGAAAAAGGAAAATAAGGAAAATCCTTCTTTTAAGCACACATTGTAAGTGGAGTTTATAACAGTGCACGAGTCTTCATTAAGATATGCTTTTTATATTATGTTTGTGAGGTAATTGTTTGATCGGTTGTTTTTGCCAATTTAAGCAGATTACTAGGTCTGTGTTAAATATGTATAGCTATTTTTAATATCACCTACTTTTTTTACCTCTATGTTGGTGTGTAGTCGGCAAACTGTAAGAAAAAACATAGATCTGCTCTGTTCTTAGAACACATGCATTTTGCTGAAGTCAATAGATATGCAGACACACTTTTTTATACATAAAAACGTACAGACATTATTGAAACTCATAATAATATAAAATTATTATTGTTGTCATTTGATAAGCCATGCTCAGCTGCTCACAAACTGTAGGACAATTATAGATTTCTTTGTTCTCATAATGTATAAAACCTCTACTAAAGTCTTTTTGTAGGTCTGTAGGTCTCTTTTAATCATTGATTCAGTGACTAACTCACTTCACACAAGACATCACCAGGTGGCTTCACCAGAAATGGTCACTGAACGAATGACAAATGGATCGAAATAAATTTTGGTGAACATTATCAAAACACTTAAATTGGATAAATTAAAATCCCACAATGCACAAGCACAAGGTAAAAAAGATTAATTGTAATAATTGCCATTATTGTAACTGATTAAATAATTTATTCAGGACCAGCTTGTGCTCAGTCTTTTATTGTCACGTGTAAAATAGAAGCAAGTGCTCCACAAGATGGCCTTTATTTTTGCAGCTAATTTTGCAAAATTTTGCACTTAATTTGCAATACCTGAATCTTTAAAATACTACAAATGCTACAAGTATATAATACGTACATATTAATATAAAACTTATATCATACTTGTATATAAATATATACTGTAATACATAAATACTGCATTGTAAGTTTTGGGTCTGTGTGAGCCACCTACTGACAGCTGTGCCCCACCCCACCCCCCCCCCACACACACACACACACTATTAAAAGGAGTCAATACCAATGACATCATCTAAAACGTAACCTTTTTTAAATGAAAAACTTCGAGAGAGACTGGCCAGAACAGAACTTCCCAGAACTTTTGGAAGGATACTGCTGCATTTAACGTAGTTCTGTTCTTGTTCGAATATTATGAATACTATACTATAAGTCATTACTAGAAATTATAATTCTCCTGTACAGATTTAGTACTTACAGATTTGTCATGATAATGCACCTTGTGCCACTGAGTCACAGAGATTTTTTTTTTGTTTGCCTGGCTGCAATAAATGGAGGATGATCTCTTGTGAGCTTATGGAGTTTGAGATACATTTTATGCAAAGGCATCTTGAGAGGATGGGAGGCCAAAGAAAGCTTTTTTCCACTAAGCCCTCAGCCCAAGGGTCTATTTTACCACAAGGATTAAAGCGGCATCTGCACATTCTCTGAAAAACATGACTAAAATACTGAGGGAAGTCTTAATGTCTTACCCACACTCGCTGAACTTTAGGATTTGCCGAGAATTATCTTGAAGTAGCCTATTTAATTGTTTATCAGACTAAGCTTTATTAATAAGATTGCATGTGAATATGCTTTAAATGATATTCGCTGTAGATGGTTGGAGAAAGGCTGGAAACCACTGGTTAGAAGGTCAGAAGATGATTACGTGAGCATTTTTCTGACCAAGGCTGGGTTTCCCGAAGCACTAAGTAGAACATTAGTAGCACTTAAGTAGTACTTAATCTCTAAGGTGCGTTTCCTAAAAGTATTGTTATCTAAGTAGTTCATAAAAACGTTTGTAAATTAACAAGAGCTTTGAACTACTCTTAAGTCCATTAAGTGCAATTAAACATATCTTTCTGACATCTTTCACAGATTATCAAAGACAATGGGACATTTAATAATTTATATTAATAGATTTTGATAATTGGAAAGCCATTGTAATCTATTTCAGAGGATAAATAGTTTAAAAATATCGCATTGAAATCAATAGGCAGTCTCCGCTTGCGACGTGATAGGTCTAAATTACAAGACACTTAATACAGTATAATATTATATTAGCCTTCTTTGATGAGTATAATTGTAATGACAATAGAAAGACGATATGTTCTTATTAAACAGATTATTTAAGAGGACATGAGTAATGTAATGTGACCATACAGTTTAAAACTTAAATAAATATGCCTAATAAATAATTAATATTTGGTTAGAGGAGATTAGAGTAAGAGTGTGCAATGAGAGATTCCCTGTCTCTCTCTTCCTCCTTCTCCTCCTCCTCCTCTTCCTCCTTCTTCCAATGGCTGGTTCAAATCAGCTCATATATAGTCTTTTTACAAGGCAGTTTCAAATTGCATAATGCATAATATCAGTAAGGCTACAAATGCACGGTGCCTTGAACTCTAACCAGATGATCTATTAGTAGTAGTTCAATACTGATGCGCATCATTTTAATCCTGTTTTGTGTGCATTTGTTCAGTTTCCAGCCAACAAACTTTAGGCTACATGAGAGCCCCTTATGATTCACGTTGTGTAAATGCTCGCTATGTGCATTTATTGCATCACTTTCATTAATCTCTATGATTGAGCATCAATACAACTGAAACAACATCTTACTAAAGCCATAATTATTTCGATAATTAAAGTCTGTAATAGTTAATAAATTTCGGCGCCTCGACAAGGTTATAAACAACAAGTATTTCCACATTATTTTCATGTTCAGAGGACACAGTCTGGACATATTTACCAAAGAAATCAGCACCTTTGGACTGGAAAGCTCCCGTAAAGAAGCACTTAATTTCTACTTTATAATGAGCAATCCATCATGACTCCATCGTAAACTAACCAGCGACATTCGTTAAGATGATCGTAAAAGCGTAAGTTGCAATGTTATCAGGAATCCCAGAAATTGTTAGTTGTCAGACACCACAATGTTCCATCATTTAATCAATTTATTGACAAGGCATCACAGTTATTTATGTCTCAGGGCAGCTGAGTGTCTCAATAGGTTTCACACCTTGTCCTAAACACCAACCCTTCACATTATTCCCCCCCAATCCCATTCCTATAGCCTTATTCCTCAAAATGTGACTGATTCATATAGAAAACTCTAGGAAATAGAAGCCATCATCAGTTCCAAGTCTGTCAACAGTCAGATCCCACTTTCTCCAAGCAGAGATATCAGACTGCAGTTTCACATTTTAATTTTTGGAAAAAAAAAAAAATAAATAGTTTTGAATAATCTTTTATGATTACTAAAAAAGGCTTTTATATATATATATATATATATATATATATATATATAAAAAAGCTTTTGTCCACCAATCCAAAAAAAAACCCAAAGTCAGGTAGTTTAACCAACAGGCCTGTAAAAAAGAAAGAATTTTTATTTTTTTTACATTATGAAAAGGTACATTTTGTTCATGTCAAATGGAGTGACCCTAAAAACATATATCTTTGTGACTCAAAAATCCATGATATTCATAAAAAAATTTAAATAAATAAATAAAAAAAATAAAAAAAATATATATTTGTTAAAAACATTTTAAATATTTATGTGTGAAACCGAAATGGACACAAATATTATATTTAAATAAACTTAGATTTATACAAAAAATGTATTACCTTGGACAATTATTTAAATTTTTATTTGTCAACGACCCATTTAATGTGGAGTAAAAACACTAATATAAGAAAGGATGAGCATAATACAAGGTAATTTGTATCTCTAAAAAATTTCAAACCACTTCAACCTGAAAACCTACATTTAATTGTTATCATTACATTTAAACAAGATCAAAGTATCCGTACAGTAGAGTAGATATGTTTAGGATTGCTCAATTGCTTCAGTGTGGCTCAGAAAGTTGATTTAACTATATACTTTGCTATATCAACTGTATCAACCTCCACTGGGTTTTTCTTAATGATCTAACAATAAACAGCTCAAAGACTATATATATATATATATATATTGTCATCAAAGCACTTGTCTAATGAAGTAGATTTCCCTGCCAATATTCGGCACATTATTTCACATATAAAATGTTGAAAATAATGATGAGTCCAAACTGTTTATTTAAGACAAATTATTTATGTGTGTAACCCCTATCCACCAACCATTTGCACTAGGTCAGAGTTTTTGATAAGGACCTGAGGTCTTTTATTTCTAAATGATCTTTTAATCCTGTCTTCTAATATGGATTAACCTCCAAGGAATCACTTTAGGCCAACCGTCTGTTTACTTATAGCGACTGATTTGTTTATAAATTACTTTTAAACTAAAAAACACCCACACACTCACAAATAAACGTTTGAACCAATAAATATTGTATTATGTGACAATGAAATTGACCTTTGTATTGAAATGAAATGAAACAGATCAAGAATTTGACAATGTAAATGAAACAAAAAGAACAAATGAAATGTCAAAACAACCCTCTGTGATTGTCTTTTAACAGTAACTAAACACTTTTTTTACTGTTTCACACCAGGATTGTCAATTTTAAGTTACTTTCTGAATGTATTTAACTCACTAAGGTTAATCGTGTATGCATAAACCTTTTCTAATTCCTGTTTAACTTTAATTTATATTATCCAATTACCTTACACCTCATTATAACTATTACAAACTTTACTAACCCTTTTTAGCTTTTAACACATTCAAAAATACACTCAAAATGGGAAAAACAGTCACAATATCATTAGTGCACTCGAATGTTTACACACATCCCACCCCGTTGCAGGCCTGATACGGAGCTTGAGTGCGTAGTGGCCTAAAAACGAACTGGCCCCTTCGCTCCAGAGAGCAAACAAAAAGAATGTTTGGTTGTTACCTCAATCTGGTTGCTAGTTGGCATTGAAACACGTCTGCATTCATCAAATTGAACTGATCCAGAGCCTCATGTGTTGAAACGTCTCTGTGTACCACAGGTGCGGTGGTTGTTTAAGCGTCGAATTCTCAAAGTTACTGGACGATGCTCACCGATATTTTCATCCCGGGAAACAAAGTCTACGTATTTATCCTGAAACTCCGCTTGGATTAAGCAGGGAACAACGACAGTTTCAGTCTAGAAAGTATGAAAAACTGCACAGCGTTCAACTCTGGCCGAGCCGAACATGCAGCGACTACAAACTTACATGAAACAGTCTGAAATAATAACGAGCCCCTCCTTAGTGAAGAAATACGAACAGTACTTCTGATTACAGGAAAGATTCTCGTTTTTACTACTCCAAGACATCGCTAAACTTCCATCTTTTATCCATCTTAGTTTTTTCTCCTCTTCTCTCTTCTTCTCACCTGAACTCACTCTCATAGGAAAATCTGATTGGCTCACAACTTGTCAGTCTCTTATTTGACCAATACACATCAACTCACAACCCAAAATTATGTTAGACACGTTTTTTTCACAGGTACCCCCCCAACCAAACTCTAATATAGGAAAGAAAAAAACAATACATATTAAACATAAACATATTTGAAATTACAAAAGAATAATTAAAACAAAGCATTTTATCATAATTTCACCCTTAGTAAATATAGAAAATGACACCTATATTCATCAGGGTTACAGGTAGAACTACTTTGCATGTCTTTGTGGTCCTTTGATAAGGAGTAGAAAAGTATAATGGACAAGAATTAACGAGCCATTATTTTTGTAGCCTCAGACTCTTAGGGGTGAAACAAAGAGCAAATGGTCCATTTGTCATCAAAGCACTTGTCTAATGAAGTAGATTTCCCTGCCAATATTCGGCACATTATTTCAAATTATAGGACATTTATTTGTAACTGATAAAGTGTCTCTGATCTAAATAAAGTTTCTGTGCATCACTGAGCTAACTGACAGGGCCAAATTATTATATTGGCCTGCCAGGTGGCAATCCGCCAAAGTTTTAGGTACATAATCAACACTATCCCAATTTAACAGTCTCTAAATTAACATCCAGGTTGTAGTGCTGCTATCAGAATTCCCAAATGTTCACACATGAGTATGTTAATCAGGATAATGTGGAGCTTAGTTAGGGTAGACACCATATTAATGTTGATACAAAAGATTCACATTCTAATGAAAATGCCTAACATGGTGCTGATTTATTTTTCAGTATGGCATAAAGAAGAAGGAAGAGAAAGAGGCAGAGGCACAGGCAGCCATGGAGCAGGCGTCCGAAGGGAGTTTGACCCGTCCTAAGAAAGCAATCCCTGCCGGCTGTGGTGATGAAGAAGAGGAAGAGGAGAGCATCATGGATACAGTAATGAAGTTCCTTCCAGGCCCACTTCAAGATATGTTCAATAAAAAGTAACAGTGTTTCACGACAAGTTTAAATCATTAAGGTCAAGAATTCCACCACCTTTCTCCCTTTCCCCTCTGTCATATTTGTTCTAAGATCTCTGGACTCGATCTGCGTGCCATAACATCTGTCTTTTACTGAGGGGTCCAAATAAATGTGACATTTTTTGTTAAAATGATGAAGAAAAATGTGTGCACTAGAAATGTTGCATATACATGCTTGCATTGTTTCTCTCTTTAAAGACAAATTAAAGCCCCATGAGTCCAGACCTTAGAGCAAAAATATTCCCATGCATCATTAATTTTGTTTGTAAATAGCAAATGAAAAAATAACTGTATATGAATACAGATATCTATATCTATCTATCTATCTATCTATCTATCTATCTATCTATCTATCTATCTATCTATCTATCTAACTAATATATATATATATATATATATATATATATATATATATATATATATATATATATATATATATATATACACACACACAATGACTAAGAGTAAAAGCCATAATTTTATCTTGGAGGGATTTCTCCAGATCATATCATATTTGATTGTTGCTCTGTTATATATATTGTTGATGTATCCATGTGGTATACCTATATATGTATACTGTATACAGATTAATTTGCCATCTATTTTTTAAACTACTGAAGTAAACATTTCCAGCCATCATAAATTGTAACATTAGACTGTACCTGATTAGTTTGACTGAAAACTGTAATATGGAAGAAAGCGTAAACTATCATCACACAATATTGTTTTATTTTTCCTCTACGCATGCTTTTGTTTACAGGAACACTGTATCCAATTTCTTTAGCCATTTTTAGGTTAAATACTTTAATATTTAAGGCAATAACTCTGGTTTTGGATTTTGTCGTCTGACAGACACCAGTGTTTTTTATAGTTAGTATTTTCTTTTTCTTTTTCTTTTTTTTTTTTTGGAGTGGGGGGGGGGGGGGGGGGGTTATGTTTCTCATAAAATTTTAACGCACATCCACACCACACTCGAGTGACTGAATAATATGGAATCATAAACTATAGCTAGCTGCAATGAGTGAGAGAATAGAGCTAGATGATCTCTTGAATTGATTAATTGTACTTAAAAAGTATGCTACTTAAAGAAATAGCTCACCAAAAAATAAAGAAACTCTGTCACGTCTTTGAAAGAAATCTGTATTTCTTTCTTCAATGGAACACAAAAGGAGTTCTATAAGAAAGAAAGAAAGTCATATGGTTTGGAAAAACGTAAGGTTGAATGATTGACTTGAGTTTTCATTTTTGAGTGAATTATCCCTTTAAAAATGTGAGAGGGTGACATTGATCGCATAAACCTACAATTGGATCAATAGGGCTATATATATATATATATATATATATATATATATATATATATATATATATATATATATACATAAAACCTCTTCATCACTGCTGTACAGTAAATCTAGTTATTTAGCATCTACATTTATGTTCGCACATTAAGTGATCAGACAGTGACAATGGTGCAATATTTGTTTCTGAATGAAGATGTCCTGTGTCCGTTGGTTGTATATGAGACTCGGATCCCAGATCAGCAATGACAGACAATCTTCATGATTATGTATTCAGCTTATTTGCTAGAGAATGTTTGAGTGCAAATGATGTTTTGTCTTCCTAGAATCAGTCCAAACAAAATGCTACTAATGAGTTTAGTAAAAAAATTTAAATAATAAATTGAGGAGAAATGTATTTACTGTAGGGTGCGAGCAGGTCACTGTCTCTAAATGGAGACTGGCACTTATATTTAGGCTGTGATATGATGTGGCTTTGCTACGTAGTGGTCTCAACCAGGGACGGATCATGGCCCTATGAGGCCCCTGGCAGTGTGCGATCCGTGGGCACTGGCCCTGCTGGCCCGGTCCATCTGTGTTTTTATGCTTGCTTATTGCTACTTTATGTATGATGTTATTTCTTGTTGTTGTAACTGCATAGGTATGAAGGAAAACATCTGTTCTGATTTCCTCAATAATGAGAAAATCAGATTTTAAAAAAGCTAATTCAGTTTGTATTATCCACCCTCTTTTAAACTAAGAAAACAATAAGAAAAAAGAAAAACGATAAGCTACACAGTGGTTTAATAGTGTGTTTGTATTCCTTTTAGGTCCTGTCCACAATTATGTCCAGCTAGTGAAATTAACCACAAATCTCAACTCTGTTTGCACAGGTCACAGGTCAGCACTTGTTCAGGAAAACCTGTTAGTTGAAGATCATTGTGTATGTGTACATTTACAAACTACAACAATATTCAAGACTTAAACAAATACAATGGTAACATTTTACATTAATATTCCCTTTAAGGAATCATAAAGGGGTTCATTATTGACTAATAATTAATTTACAAATGCATTATAAATCATTTATATACAGTTATAAGAAGTTTATAAGGTGATTTGCATGCAATACTTGCCAAATAGTGAGCCACTTGGCCTAATGTGTTAAAAATACTTAATGACACTTTTTAACATTAGTAACCTATAAAAATGTAATGTAAAGTGGACATATATAAAGAAACATTTATAAAAATGTTTATACCTTTGGTAAAAGTTCAGTATGGTTTAATAGTCATCAGGCTTTATTACATGATGCTGTGAATTAGCATGAAGAGCTAAAAAAAAAAAAGTGTTTTTTGTTGAGGACTTTAAGTAAAGCACTGGGTAAAATCATTCTTTTGACAACATAACTAATATAAACACAAAGCAGACTGTCACAAAATACATAAACCCTCCTTTTTAATATCACTATAATAGTCTATTTTTGATACATTGTGATACAAATTATGAATTAGGGAATTTTATGCTTTTGATTAATACAAGTTAGAATAAGCATATTTATTAAGAATTTATAACAAGTAAGTTAAAATGCTCACTTTTATTGGATGAAAGTTGCACTTTTTAACATGTTGCTATAACAGCATGTAAATTCGTTATACTGCATTTGTAAATGGCGAGTCATTATTGAACCCTTTTATGAATGATAAACAAAAGGAACATTATTGTATATTGTTTCTAATACAATTAGGAAATTGAATCAGGCTGCTGCTCTATTGTTTGAAACTTTCCAAATATTCCAGACATTCCATTTAATGTATGAATTATATATATAATTTGATAAGCTGTGGCTTTTAGAGTAAAACACGGTTTAGTTTATAAAAGTGTGACGTTTTAGAGCACATTGTCAAAGTGATGTCCTAGCTATTTGTCCTGCCATGTACCTAGCAACAAGGAGTTTAATAGATTAAATGTTTATATAAATGAGCTTGCAGATTAGAATTTCGTTCACCTACAGTTGAACAAACTAGCCAGATGTTAAAATGCTTAATTAGCATAAATTGTCTGTCAATCAACATAGAACAGTGTTTTCAGATTTTACTGCCACTGCAACATTTCGGTGTTCGATATTCAAGGCCTTTATATATTAGAAAATACAATGTAAGTTCAGTTGAGCACAAATTTTGCAGTTACATACTACGTGAATACAACTGCCCTTGATGTGATACATTTTCATTGGCTGCACTGATAAATAAATACTGCCCAAAATCCATATGGCCCATCCTGTCATCACCTGTATTTTAGAAAACCAAAGAGTGTTCTTTTTAGTGAGAACATTATTACGGTGTGAACAGTTATTATTTTAATGCTTTCTCTATTTACTTTCTTTCTCTTTCTTTATCTTTCATTTGTTTTATTTTTATTTTTTGTTCTTTTAAAGTTATTGTCTAAAGTGATGTGATATACGTCTACCATCTGTGCACTCTGAAATATCTGGAAGGCATTTGGCTTTGGGTTTTGTGAATGCCCTTAAAAAGATATTGATCATACAAAGATATAACATAATTGGATGTGATCGAATTTTAAAAAACTGTTTCATCTACACTCTGAAAACATTTTCTTTCCAAATTGTATGTTTATTTTTTACATCTGTAAGTGTAATGTGAAACATTATGACACCGTCTTTGTAATGAATTATCATTGTAACATTCTAATATTTTGTAACCACTTTTAGAACACCTTCAAATCAATTCCTGATTGACATTTAACATGCATTCACTCAATGTCTTTCTCTGTCTCTGCTAATGAAGATACTGCCTATCACAGAAGCGTTATGAAATATTTAATTGTTGTTATTTGAAAGTTAATGTCTACTGCATTGTCCTATGCGGTTTCCTTTGTTATAAAGATAAATTATCTTACTGTAATTTTCCATCTGTAATCTGTTCCTGTCTCCTGGTGGTTTTCCTTTTGGAAAAATATGTTTCTTTTTTTATGCATTTTTTTGTCACTGTAGATCCTCACACTCTCCAGCCTTTCTATTTGTGATGAATTGTCTGCATGCATATGATGTGCACTGTAGGTGAGGTTGTAAATTATATTTCTGTGTGTCCTCTGTGTTTTCTGAGTGTTCAAACTGTTGTTCGCCTCACTGCATGCCCATTATAGACAGATTTTAGACTGTAACATTCCTGCCAAATGGAATCACCACACAGATAATAAAGTGATTTCATATAATTGTTTTGTATTGCTATGTGTTTCTGCTTCCTTGTCCAAAAAAGAAAAAGAAGAAAACTCTTGTTATCATTGCACATGCTACAAGTAAGGTTCTAAGAACTTAAAGTGCAGGGCTCCATAATATTTTCATAAGATTCATTGAACTTATTCACTAGTGGGTAAGTAATTGAAATCCTATATTTGGATCCAAAAAAATTACTGTTCCCTGTCTGTTGCTCACTTCGACGTCGTGTCGAAGAAGTGACACTAGGGGTTTCTCTTGAGTGCCGAATATGCCTCTGATCTATGAAAAAAGGCCAATGAGAAGTTGGCAGACAGTATTTGCATACCCCGCCCCCGGACATATGGGTATAAAGGTGAGGAAATACTACAAGTTCATTCAGAAATTTTCTTCAGAGCCGATGGGCGTGTATGCAACCAGCTGCGAGTGACACACCAGAATCCTGCTTCTGTTCCTCTGAAGTTGTCTGCTGTTGGATCTATGGCGCACTTCAGCGGCTTTCTCCTTCTCTGCACGGCAGTGCAGTTTGCCCCTGGGCGCTTCGACAGTGCAGAGTATTTGAAAGAGTTGTAAAAGAGTGATTTTTTCTATAAAAGAGTTTATGTCTCTAAAAGAGCAATACACAGCGGCGTTGAACTTCCTTTTCAGGACGCGTCTTTTTCAAGATGCCATTCCGCTCCTGTGTAGTTCCTGGATGCGCTAGAGTGCTCTCCGCTTCAGACGGCCACAGGTGTTGTCTCGTGTGTCTGGGCAGTGATCACACCAAGGCAGCATTTGTGGATGGTTCATGCTCTCACTGCGAGGGCATGACCATGGCAATGTTGTGGTCGCGGCTTGCTTTTAATAGAAAGCACGCCACTCCAGCCGCCCCCCGTGTCACTACTTCTTCCCACATGATTGTGGATGATGCGGCTGGCGATGGAGGCGATTTGGGGAGGGCAGCAGGTGCAGCTCCGCTGGGAACGCCCCCTCGGACCATCTGCCCCCCGGCACGCACGTTGACTCCCGTCCGTGCTCGAGGTAACAGCGGCTCGCCTCACCAGTCTGCCTGTCCTCTGGAGGCCCTGCTAGTCCGCTCTCGCTACCCTCGACGGCGGAGCTACCCACGCCTAATGACGATTCCCCAGGTGGATAGGGCTGTTGCGCTTCATCTATGCCCCGGAAACCCTACCACCTGGCAGGTCCTATACTCCCTTCCAAGGCCTGTAGGACGACATCCTCATTTATCACCAAAGCCTACAGTGCCGCGGGACAGGCCGCTTCCGCCTTGCACGCCATGGCCATCCTGCAAGTCAACCAGGCCAAGGTGCTCAGGGATCTGCACGAGGGTAGCCCTGACCCCGATGTGTTGCAGGAACTGCACTCAGAGACCAGCCTCGCCCTCAGGGCCACAGAGGTCACGGCGCAGGTACTCGGGCAAGCGATGGCCACGCTTGTGGTCCAGGAACGTCATCTGTGGCTGAACTTGGTCGAGATGCATGAGGCCGACAAAACTTGCTTCCTCAACGCCCCCCTCTCCCAGTTTGGCCACTTCGGCAACACTGTCGAGGACCTCACCCAGCAGTTCTCCGCGGTGAAGAAGCAGACGGAGGCCATCTCTCATATCCTTCCCCGCCGCAGACCTGCCGCCATGGGCCCTGCCCTGTCTGCTCGCAGATGGCGTCCCCCTGCGGCCAAGAAACACCCTGCTCCGCCTCAACCCGGGCCCAGCTCTCAGCCCCAGCGTTGAGCACACCGCAGGAAGCAGACGCCCCCCCCCCCCGTCTCCCGGACCCCCTCGAGGACCTGTAAGGTGCCCAGGTGCTCCTGAGATGGTCGACCCAGGGACCTGGTGTTCTTCCCGGGCAGAAGACCCAGAGTGGTGCGCAGTTAGGTTAGTGCTCCTGTTCCTACAGGAGAGGTTGGATGGGAGGCTGTCCCCTTCCACCTTGAAGGTGTATGTTGCCGCTATCGCAGCTCACCACGACCCAGTAGATGGCAAGTCTCTGGGTAGGCATGATTTAATTATCAGGTTCCTAAGAGGCGCCCGGAGGTTAAATCCCTCCCGGCCAAGCCTGTTCCCCTCCTTGGATCTCTCGGTGGTCCTTGCCGGTCTTCAGAGATCCCCCTTCGAGCCGCTAGAATCAGTTGGCTCAGGGTCCTCTCCCTAAAGACGGCCCTGCTGATTGCGCTCGCCTCCATCAAGAGGGACGGGGACCTGCAAGCGTTCAATGTTAGCGTCACATGCCTGGAGTTCTGTCCGGCAGACACATATGTGATCCTAAGACCCCGACCGGGCTACGTGCCCAAGGTTCCTACCACGCCCTTCAGAGACCAGGTAGTGAACCTGCTCTCTGGTTTGGGCAACACCTAACACCTTTGCAAGATTTTACAATCTCAGGGTTGAGTCAGTCTCGTCCCGTGTTTTCTCAGGTCCAAGCCGGTAGAACTCTGTACACTCTGACGGTCTGACCGGGTGAATCGCTTGCGTCCAGCGCCCTTTCCCTCGGCCGAGGCAAAACAGTGTGCATTCTTCCCAGGAGATCCCTCCCAGATCCCTGGTTGATTCCTCCCTAGCCCCTTTGGGTCCGCAGTTCAGCAGAGGAACTTGCCGACCCAGTCCACTACGGGTACCCTAGGCTACCCTGTACTGGAATAGGTGCTCCACAGGTCAGGCCTCCTATGCGGACTCCTCCTGTGTGTATTTCCGTGGTACTGTCACCTTAGGAGCTGACCCACGGCTCCCTTAGGCAGTTTTTTGCTGCCCTCCGGTCACCGTGTTGTAGCAACTCCCCCCTCCTTGAAGCTGGATCTACCACCGTGCCATCCTTTCCCACATGTGACCGAAGAGGCCATGTGATGTATTTCGCCACCGTTACCTCCCCTTTTAGGGCAGGTGTGGCCTCCGCAGGGTCTTTTCCCCCTGAAAGAATAGGAAACTGGTAAGACCCCCTTCCCACGATGCGGTAAGGGCCCTGACTGCTCTTGCTCTGTGCCGAGAATCATAGAAAGAAAAGAGGCCAAGCCAGGCTTGGCCCGTTCCCAGGTTGGCAAGCATTACCTTGTTTCCCTCTAGGGTAACCAAAAGGATTCAAACTACTTTTTTGGGGCATTGGGGAAGGGTACATGCAGTCTGAAAGACAGTTGGTCGCTTGTGTATGTGAAATGCCTGCCTGCTCCTGTGTCAGCAGTACACGGCTCAGCACATGGCGTGATTTAAAGTGGACCCCTAGTGTCGCTTCTTCGACACGACGTCGAAGTGTGTAACGTATGTAACCTCCGTTCCCTGAGCCAAGTCACTGAGATGGCCGGACATTCCCGGCTCCACAGAAAAATCCTGAATGAACTTGCAGTATTTCCTCGCCTTTATACCCGTATGTCTGGGGGCTGGGTATGCAAATACTGTCTGCCAACTTCTCATTGGCCTTTTTTCATAGATCAGAGGCATATTCGGCACTCAAGAGAGAGCCCTAGTGTCGCATCTTCAACGCGACGTCTCGTTCCCTCCATCAGGGAACGGAGGTTACATACGTAACCGAGACGGTCTGTTTTCCTATATCACATTGTTTACTGGCTGTTCTACATTTTCACTTTTTTCAACAAATTTGAAATCAATTCAATAAATATGAAGGGCTCTGAAAAGAATATCCTGTCTCTTTCAAATGATGATTGGATCCTCATCCCAAAAGATTAAACTTGTAATCATGTTACAAAAATATTGTTGAAGTGCTGCATACGGGAGGCAAATAATAGGCCTCTGAATAAAATGTGTTTGTCATGTACATATGGCCATGCACATATAGGCTAATAAGTGTAGTCTGGAAATGTCATAAATGTTTTCTGGATGATACAAAAACATGCTAATACCTGTCCATTTAATGTTGTACATTGAAGATGGTATCTACTCTTTAAAGTTAACTGATTTATAACGGAGTTCACAATGACAGCTCAGGAGAAAATGCTCATTAATACAATCACAACGCAGAAAATATATAAACACCTGCTCTCTACAATCCTTCAACTATTCTCCTGGCATCTTTCCAACACAGCAACTCTAGTAGCCCAGGTTGAATGCTGTTCTATAGATAGGTCCAAGTGGGAACATAGAATTGGAGTTGTTTGTCAAACTCAAACACCTCATTGACGAATAGCAAGCAAAATCTGATTAGCTTTATCATCCTCTGATATTAAGCGAACATTTTTGAAGACTTTTACATAAGATCAGCAGGGTCAGAGAGTTATCTCACTATGCATTCAGAAAAAGTAAGTCGACATTTCTTGAGCTAAACTCGGTCTGTACTTACCAAAATACAAAGCACTGCCTCAGTGGCTGAAGTGGAAAGTGTTGTTGAATGTATGAGCCTGTGTGAGATTCAGTTTCCGGGTTAAAAGCCCAGAGAGTGTAAAGTGAATTGTCTCTTGCTGTAAATTATAATACAGTGAAGAAGAATGCATATTTTATTTACTCTATCCCCAAAATAGCAGTGGAGTAAAAATTGTATCTTTGATTTGAAAATGGAACCTCCGAATTATGCAAACACATTTACTTCCTGGTTTCAACTTGGGACAAGAACCCAAATCTCCCACGCTGCTGATGCAGCACGCTATCAGTCATGTCACATGAGAAGGTAAACTCATTTGAAATGATGCAAAATGTTGCATGGGAAATGGCACTTATTAGTAATTTGGTAGAATGGGGCTGGCATTAGGGTATCGCAACATTACGTAGCAACATGGCAACATCCTGTGGGATCATGTTGCAGGGTTTGGGAGTAACAAACAAAAATTTGTGCTGCTACTAAATAAATTAATGCAGCAATATTTCTAAACAGTGTAGCTTTTCCAGTAACAAGCTATTTCTTCCATCAAGTAGTGGTTTAACATGACGAAAGCTTACATCACTATTTTGTCACATTGTATTTATTCAAGTGCGCAATTAACAAACTCATCTTCAAAGAAATTATATATATATATATATATATATATATATATATATATATATATATATATATTGTAATCTTGTAAATCTTGGGTAAACACATAAACAGAATAAAATCAAACTAGCATACATTCAGGCAATGCTAGGTCGGGCAAAGTTATCACACATTTTTGAAATGTATACAATATACAGATAATACAATTTTTGTTGGCCAAAACACTTGTTTGATATTTCTGTACATTATCTTTTACTATTTTGTGTTTTATAATTGTTTTATAGCAGGCTCTAGAGTGAAAAGGTCACAAAAGGTCAACATGCCGTCAATGAACTGTATCTTTTTTCCTGGGCAATAACAGTATAAATGTTCATAGCTTTTTGTTAGCCAAGACTTAAACATAGTCTGAGAAATATTCATTGGATTAAGAAGTGTAACAACTAGCCTCCTTTGACAAGCTACAATTCCAAAGTAGCTTTCCCCTACACTGACCGCCATAACAAAGCTTGATTGCAAAATGCTGACACATAAGTGGAAAAGAACTAGCTCTGTTGTTTTGGTGCCCCAAATTTTCCCTGGCTTAAGAGCTCTAATGAAAGTAAATAGCTTTGGACACACAGTGGCTGCTCTGTTCTGTAAACCATGCAATGTGGAAATTAAGAGATCACATGGCTAGTGCTCTAATTGCATAGCGTAGCATATTCCTGTGTATTCATTTACTACCTTGCCAGTGATTTTGTACAAAAGCACACACTCCACTTACTGTTCCACACTGATATGAGGCTGCAGTTATTCTGTTGGAGAAAAAAAAATCAATCCCATTAGCATTTATGCTCAAGGGTGGCCTTTTCATACTCAGCTCCCTTCTTGGTTTCTGAACAGCACTCTGCTGGCTGGACAGCCAGGATTCATTTGAGAGCTGTGGACATGAAAAGCCTTTGTCAATTAAATGTTCTTTATATAGCTCTACATGAGTTGAGGAGAGCTTCTGATGAGACCCAGACACACCTTACTGGGACTGCATGGAAAACTTTTCTGAGGTACCCTCACAAATGACTGTGAGTAGACTAAAACAATGCCTAAAATAGCTATTTGGCTATTGGTTATAAAGGGGTTTCACAAGTTCACTTGATCATATAATCTTATAGTGAAAATGGTAAACAAATTTGGCGTGCTGTCTGTGATTGAGTTGAATCAAGAACGAGCTGGGCAACCATGAACATGTGATAACCTGAGGAGGAACGATAATAGCAAGAACTACAGCATCCTCCTGCAGGCAACTGATATGTTAATAATTTATAGTTACAGAGGCATCCTCATGCAATGGTATAATATATTAAGCATTTCTGGATACGGAGGCCTCCTCGCACATTGGTCTGAATTATAAACGCATCCTGTTGCGGAGGCATCCTCATACATTTATTATTGATTTTGGAGGAAACCTCATGCGATAGTCTGAATAGGTTAAGCATTTCTAGTTGCGGGGACATCCTCATGCAATGGTTTGAATAGGTAAAATATTTCTAAATGCTGAGGCATCCTCACACAGTAGATTGAAAAGATAAAATATTTCTAATTGCAGAGGCATCCGCATGCAGCGGTCAGAAAGGATAAAATATTTCTAATTGCAGAGACATCCTCACACAGTGGTCTGAAAATATCAAATATTTCTAATTGTGGAGACATCCTCACACAGTGGTCTGAAAATATAAATATTTCTAATTGCGGAGGCATCTTCGTGCAGTGGTCTAAAAAGAAACCAATTTTGGTCACGAAGGCATCCTCACACATTTGGTCTGAATAGGTAAAACGTTTCTGGTTATGAATAAGAAGAATTATGCTGGCTGGGCTGGCTTGGTTTATCACTTAACGGCTGTAATTGCAGCATTTGACCAGCAGGGTGCTCGAAAGGGTATTACTTTAAAGACGAAGCCAGCGTGGAACCTGTTATATGTTCTGGGAGGGAAAGTGCTTAACTCTGTACTAGGTATGACATGGAGCTAAATCGGTTTATGGGTAGGGACATGGTGTAGCTTCTCCCAACTTTCAAGACCATAGAATTGACGGATGGGTATTCTAAATGCTTGGATGGTTGGCTGGTCATGCCCACAGGATGTAATTACTCAGCTTAGTGATTGTAATTATTTTAACTGGGCTGAGAAAGAGATGAGATTTCAATCCAGCTGTACAACCTCATTTAAATTTAGAAAGTTATGAGTAAACCATAATTTTAATTTATGTAAACATGCTACAAGTTGTTTGAGAGCAGTATTGTCATCGCGCTTCAAGGGTATGTAGATTTTAGTGTCGTCAGCATAGCAATGAAATGACATGAAATTGAAAAGTATAGAGCCCATAGGTAACATATATAGCAATAATAAAATAGGTGTAAGAATGTAACCTTGGGGCATGCCACAAGATAGATGTGCCATGGAAGATGAGTATTGCCAATAGCAACAGAAAACCTTCTATTTGACAGATAAGACTGGAACCATTTCAGAACTGTACCCCTAATTCCAACGATACACTCTAAATGAGAATTAAAAATATTATTATCCAAAAAATCTAAAGCAGAGTGGAGGTCTAAGAGAACCAAGGGCATAGTGTTACCAGAGTCAGTGTCTGTATGATTATCCACGAACAAAGCCATCAAATTAACACATCACATTTCACAGATCATAGAGATCCCCCACCAAGCCAGAGTCATAAAAACGATTCCATGGCACCTAAATTGCTGAAGGATACAGTCTTTCCCATGCCTGCTTAATCTCAAACTAGGGTTTGTAATGACAGAGCTGACCAATAAAGAAGATCCTTCATTGTTCCACAAACTTAAACCCTCAGCATAACATTCAGAACATCCATACAGAGCTAAAGCAGGTTTTCTTTGAAAACCATCCTCATGAGATCCTCTTCCCTGTCCCAGTACTTGTGATTTAACCCTATAAAATATACACCATACCTAGGCTTGATAGGTAATTCTGAAAATTACTCTATGTTCTGTGATCACTTGTATAACTGACAAATTAATGATTTTAGCCGATGTACCTTTTAAAATATGTGTAGTGATCGGTAATCACTTATAACTGACAAATCGATGATTATAATATTTAATATGGTATGACTCATCTAATTCTACTTAGAATGGTAATTATTCAACTGGATATTATACCCCGACAATCAAGTCTCTCATAATGTGTAATGTATTATTCATGTTGTAAAACCAATGAATTAGCCAGTATGTTTTGTAACCAGGGATTTTCATGTTTTGATAAATAATCTCATCCGTTTTAAAAGATTTCGCTTAAAAGTTGTACCTAAATATGTGTAATATTATTTTCAATAAGACATGAGAATAATATTACTCCAATAAATTAATTAATCATAATTCCCCTATTAAAGCTAATTCCTTAGAATAGAAATTGTGAGCTGATAAAATGAGATGTTGTATTACGATTTTAATGGTGGAGAATTTTATTCAGACAAATAATCTAGTTATTTGTCATTTATCTAATTTATAATGGTTCAAATGCGACTAATTCCATTATAAATTTCCTTACATAATAATGTAGAATAAGGACAGTTTAATGTAATTCCTAGCTCACGCATACTGTTTCCTACATATAATGGTGGGAGAATTGCAGCTGTTTAATCGTACCATGTACATTTATGCTACCAAATTTCCTACAGGTCATTAAAATATCATTATAGACATTAAAGAGAGCAGACTCGGTACTATGCAACATTTTAAAACCTGACTGAAAAATATTGAAAACTGAATTAGTATTCTAATTGATTAAAAACCACTTTTGCAAAGTTTTTGATAAAAATGGCAGGTTTGAAATGGGTCTAAAACTAGCAAAGACAGCAGGGTCAAGTGTGGGATTTTTTAAGAAGAGGAGACCCTGTAGCAAATTTAAAACAATTAGGAACAGTCCCAGTAGAAAGGCGGTTATTAATAATACCAAAGGAACAACAATATCAAAGATTTGTTTAAGTAATCATGCAGGAATGATATTGTATGGAGAAACGGTAGGTTTTAAGTGCTCAGTAATTTCTCTGCAGGTAAGGAGAGAAACTGGCACAAATTCACTCCCATTCCCAGGAGGTAGCATCTGTGCCTGGACAGAGTTAACTTTATCTGTGAAAAACTTGAGAAAGCTTTCACAGAGCAAGATGTCACAGAGCAAACATTTGAGGGAGGATTTAATAGTGTCAAAAGTGTAAAAAAGAATATTGGGTCTGTGTGACTTATTTTGAATGATTTCAGACCAGGAACTTTACTGGGTAAACCATGGAGGGAGGTAGTAAACAGCACCAGTTTATGGTCAGAAAATGTGGCATCACATATTTAAACATTGTCAATAGATAGTCCATGCAATAAAACCAGGTCCAGTGTGTGGCCCTGAAAGTTCACCCACTGATCAACGTTCAGAGAATACATAAGATTTAAAAATTCCTTTGACAAGGGTTTGGATGCAAAACAAACATGAATATTAAAATCGCCCAACAATAAAATACAATCATACTTGGTCAAAATGTCACCTGCAAACCGGTAAATCAAAAGATAAATCAGCAAAAATAACATGGGCTTTATAGAGCCCAGGTGAATTAGCTGGGCTTCAAAACTATTATAGAGAGTAATGGGTAACAAACGACACTACAGGGTTTCCGTTGTCCGGTAATTACCGGACATTGGCCGGGAAAAAAATTAAATGTCCGACAAAATTAAATCTCTCCGGTCAAATTGTCCGATTAAAATTGCCTAATTATCCCGCCCCCCCTAACACAATCTGAATTTGAGAATAAGCCTAAAATGTATAAAGCAAAAATACACCGACCTTTGGCTATGTTATAAAGGAACAGGCTCTACCGTTTGAAAGTTATTAAACAACATCGCATGCTGCATTTCAAATAAAGCGCACGCCTAAAACGGCTGTAATATAGACCTAAATAACGAACGATTGAGTGAGACGTTTCAAATATGGCCAGGCCCAGGCAGACTAGCCTTAAAAGCTTTTTTCTGAGGCCAGACGCGACGGACGATAGTGAATCAGGAACGCCTGAAGCCTCAGATGTCCAGAGCCAGACAGCTCCACCACCACCGGAGAAAAAGCCGAAGTGTAGGCCGTATCGGTCGGAATGGAGTGACAAGTTCCCATGGCTAAGATGTGAGGTAGTTGATGGTAACGAAAAAATGTTCTGTTCGCACTGCGAAAAGGCAGGACGATGCAACGGATTCACAAGAGGGTCGAATAATTTGAGAATGTCTGCTCTCATTGAACATAGTCAGAGCAACGACCATGTTGCGGCGCTCAATTTAACGCCACAGCAGGTTGCGATGAAAGGCCACTGTGACAAGGCCACGGAAACTTAGAAGAAAAAACTATGCTCTCAGCTCAAAATTGTATTCCACATGGCAAAACATGATCTCCCATCTAACCATTTTGTACCACAGACTGAGCTACTGCAAGCTCTCGAGGCTCCAGATTTTGTCACCACTGATGGCATTTATTGCCACAGCGACTCTGTGGATGATATGGAGAGGGCATTAGAACACGTCGTGGTGGAACAGATCCGTCAAAAACAGAAAAACAATGACTTCATTGGAATAATAATTGACGAAACTGTAAATATCACTGTGAACAAAAAGTTAATCATATATCTAAAGCTGGAAATAAAATGAAAGGTGGAGACATGCTTTCTTGGAAATTATGATGTGGACTCCGGGACCGCAAGATGCATTTATGATCGCGTTGTTGCGGTGCTTCGTGAAATGGATATAGCACTGTCCCGTGTCATTGGCCTGGGTTCAGATGGTGCAAGTGTAATGATGGGAAGGCATGGTGGGGTTGGTGCTTTGTTTAAGCAAGCGAATCCCTTTTCTATCCAGGTGCACTGCGTTGCCCACAGGGCTGCACTTGCTGCGCTGGACGCAGCGAAAGCTGTGGAAAACATCAGAGCTTACAAAAACACGATCTCCTCAGTGTACTCCTTCTACAGACACTCTGCCACCAGAACAACCCGGCTCCGCCAATTAACAGCTGCACTCAGTGATGAGGACATGGTCAGCCTCAAGCAGCCGTGCGCAGTCCGCTGGCTGTCCCTACACAGGGCTGTGGAGGCCATGAAGCACAACTGGGCAGCTGTGGCCATGGAACTTCATGAAGAGGCCGTGGGAGGAAATACCCAAGCACAAGGTCTGCTTGGTCAAATCCAGACCTACAGCTTCATAGCCCTGACTCACGCACTGGCCGATCTACTACCAGTGATGACAAAACTGAATTTAGTTTTTCAGAAAGACAAGATCAATCTTTCCAGCATCCGACCAATAGTGCAAGCATCTGTCGTGGCATTTACACAGTTACGAGATGTCCCAAGTCCAGAAGAGGAGACATTCCAGGCGGGCTATAAAGACGGCACATACAAGGATATCAAAGTGACCAATTCAAGCGACCGCTCCATTCAAGCTTTCAAAAAGCCAGGGAACGCTATGTTCAACATCTGATAGATGCCTTGCAAGATCAGTTCCCAGAGGATTGCATGGATCTACTTCACTGCCTCGATGCCCTTCTGAACCCCTCTATATATCCGCAGACACATAGTGGTAAGTAGGAGCTGTTGATTTATTATACGGGTCATTCTACAGAAACGTCCACTTTTGGTATGGCAAGATGTCTTAAAATGTATTTATTTTTCTAACATTTAAACTTACACCACATTATTAGATTACTAAAAATTTTAAATATAAATACAAATTTATATTTTTTGTGCATTTATTTAAAGACGGCATGTACCTTTTTAGGTCACTGGTGTTACCTTACTTTAGCAATTTCAAAGGTTTTTATGAAATATTATTTATAATTTTTTTTCAGCATAATTTAGTCAGAGTTACCGAAAAATAATAATAATACAACAAATAAGGAGATTATGTTTTATTTATTTTAATCAGGTTTGTTAAAAGTGTGCTTGAATGAGGTTAGTTCGTTTGCGCAACCATGTATTTGCTATAACAATGAAAATATTTGAAAACCGGTTAAAATTAAGCAGTGATGCAATCCTTTAAATCAAATTTTGAGTGTAGCAGAATTAAATGGATGTCAAATTATTATTAGCCTTTGTCACATGTGACATTGTATTTAATGTGACAGAATTTTTTTATATTTTATAGTATAAATATAATATGAAATATATTTGATAGTTATGTATACATCATTGTATTTTAAATGGTGTAAAAACTTGTTATTGGCCTCAAAATAAAGCACTTTCCCTCTGTACATGACTGTGGGGACGAGCACTTCTGTGGTGGAGTTCTATAGAATTAATAAAAATCAAATATTGCCACATTGATGGCTCAAGAAGGTGTAATTTTTCAAATAACATATTGTTTTATTTTAAAATGTAAAGAAATTGTAACCCTAAAGTGTTTTTTAAGTGTAATATTTTTGTAAAGGCTAGGGACAGAAAAATGGACATTTCCATAGAATGACCCATACAGGCCTATTTATAATAAGCGCAGCATTCATTTGTAGGCCTATAATTCTAATATCGTTCTCACCTTATCTTATAGCTCTTCAAGAATATGCAGAACCAGCGATCAGAAGGATTATTTGCCATTTTACAAGCACTGAGTCTGCGGACACCGCTCCTCTTATCGATGCCGTAAGCCTGCGACGTGATGCCCTCGCTGTCATGACAGCGCTCCGTGGCTATGGAGGATTGCATTTCTCCACAGCCTGCGAAGTCCTCATATGTGATTTCAACGAAATGTATCCAGAGTGGACCAAGCTCGCCAAGATAGCCTGTGTAATCCCGGTCTCGAGTGTTCCTGCAGAGAGGGGGTTCTCGCTGCAGAATTGGATCAAGACGAAGCAGCGAAGTCGCCTTGCGGAGAACAAGGTTACGCGGCTTATGCGCATTGCAAGTTGTGGAGAGACACTGGGAAGTTTTGATTTTAAGTCGGCAGTTGCACAATTCAGCACTGCAAAACAGCGTAAAAAGTAGCCTAAAATGACGCGAGACAATGTTATAGGCCTAGTCAGTTGTTTGTTCCAGTTCATTTGACAAGGAGTCATTTCACGGTGGCCAATTTAAATGTTACCAGCTAAATGAGACATACTGAGAGTGTATAATTAAGTTCGCTTGAGTAAAAACAATAGGCTACTATTCAGATATTTTATGTGGCGAAGGGGGATTGGTTTGTTAAACAATGTATGTGAAACGCCAATCGGACGTTCATGTTTTTTTCCGTCTATTTGAAAGTTAGGCTAATAAACATGTTGCATTCTATACGGCCTGATTATGTAATTTTTTTAAGTTACATAGCCTGCCTCCAGTTTTCCTCAACTTGACTAATTAAGAGGCGATATTTGACCGGCATATCATCAAAATGTCCGTAAAACGAAACCTCTGCCGGTCACTTTGACTGGCACCATTTTTTTCTAGCGGAAACTCTGCGACACTACCATATTTTTAAAAACTGTCACCAGACTTTCTACATAACCAGTCGATCGAGGGTATTTCAAAATTGCACAGTCACTGGGTAGTAGATCGTAAAAAGGCCTTAAGTCAACTACTTTAATCAAGGTCTCAGTCACGAAGAGGAGATCAGGTTATGTGAAGAAATAAAATTATTTAGGATAAAGGTCTAATTGACAAGGGAGCGGGTATTGGAAAATGCCATACTGAGCAAAAAAAATTTCCTTACTAGGCGGAGGAGCTTGGCGGATGGTTCACATCTCCATGACGATTCCAGGGAGAAATACATCATGGAGGCCCAACAGACAAGTCCAAGAGAATGGGTCGAATCCACTGATAGGGAGGCTCCAACCCGATGTGATTTCTATCACGATAAGCATATGGACAGCTTCTGGGTCTGAAATAGCAGAGAGGAGATTAATGCATGTAATATTTGAGTTGGGAAAACTTACCAAACCAGGATGAAAATCGTGTGTGAGACCATGTATGAGATGAGTTTTTAAAATCTTTGTTAGGATAGAAGCGAATAGACAGGTATTTTTGGATAATTTTATTGTTCTTACTGGAGGATCTCCAAATGGGGCAAATGGAGCAGGTGTGTGCACCACCACAAAAATTACAGATATGTAAATGACAACATTGTTGTCTGGAGCAAACAAAATGTTAAAAGCATTACATACTTGTCTTCCAACGTTGGTATGGAAGGTACGCTTCTTGAAATTCAAAGTGCTGTTGCCTCTGAACTGGGGAACATAAGTGGTAGACTTAATGGGGGAGGAAGTTTTAGGACTTTTTTGTCTGATGTTCCAATGATATGCAGATGAAGGAAAGATATGGGCGGAAGCCAGTGGTGGACACAGCCTCACGCTTGGATCTGTGCCATATGGGAGTAAGTTTGGCTGAGGGAAGGCAGTTGGAATAAAGGGGTCAGATTACAAAGAGGAGGAGCAGATGTTTCAATTGGAGCTAGCCTCACGCTTGAGTCTGCCTCTGAGTGAGAAGGAAGAAGAGAGGAATTTGGATGAGAAATATTGGAGAGGCGCTGCTATGAAAGGCCATGTTTGGTTAGCCTTAGGGAAGGGATAGGAAAGAGGGCTTGCAAGTGTCATTTGAGGAGGGTGTGGGGATTGGAGACTGCAATATTTTGGTAGAATGCTGTGGAAGGAGCATCAAGAGGAAAGGAGGGGGGATTTTGGAGGTGAGTAAAGGAAAGGGGGAGGGTGAAACTGAGAGGATAAGGCAACCTGTGGAGGAGGAGCATTGTGAGGCAGTGGGGCATCACCCGATTGGAGCGGAGTCAAGTCAATTTTATTTGTATAGTGCCTTTCACAACACACATTGTTTCAAAGCAGCTTTACAGAAGATCAGGCATTAACAGAAGATAAAACTGTGATGTTTATAATGTCGATAAATCATCATTGTTTAATTAGATAAAACACGATTGTTAATCGTGTTTAAAATAAGTAATTAAATAATAATTGTATTAATAACCCCAGTGAGCAAGCTGATGGTGACTGTGGCAAGGAACACAAAACTCCAGAAGATGTTGATTAATGAAGAAAAATAAATTTGGGAGAAACCAGACTCATTGTGGGGGCCAGTTCCCCTCTGATTAACATCATGAATATAATGTAAATATTACTTATGTATAGGTCAAGTCATGGTTTAACATTATTAAACTAAGTAAGTGTTAAGGGTCAGTGTTTAAACATAGATTTGTATGAACTGTAAGCTTAATGACTAATGTCTTTGAAGTCCATCCTGGATTAACTGCAGAAGTTCACATAGATGCAAATGTCCTTGTTAATTGGCTGATGAAGGCTTTTGTTGGCAATTGATAGTCTATGTATTCCATTATAAGAGTGTAGTCCATCAATAGACGGATACTGGCAGAGATCAGTGAGGTGCATCGCAGTTCAACCTGGTTGGTAATTTTGGTGAGGTTCGGTGTGGTCCATCCTAAATCCAAGGTTCAGACAATGGCATATGAAGTATCCCATGTCTTATGGTTGGAGTTGTTATCAGTTCATCCTCGGAAGTCCATCATAATAGACTGAAGTGATGTTTGGCTGGCACTGACTGCATTTAGTCATCATCACACAGCGACACTTAGCAGTGGAGTCCAACACAAAGCAGGAATGGAGCTGGATCCAGCTTGTTCTGGTGACCTCAGGATAGAAAACCCAAGGTTGAGACAGGGAAACAAATAAAATAATATAAGCATAGATGCCATTCAATTTTTTGTAAGAGTTATATATCATGATCAATGTTTCTGGTTTCTGAATCCGGCAGACTAAACTAAAGCAGCCTAATTGTGGGTTGGAGGATAAATTAGGTGTATGCCTGGCTAAATAGATGAGTCTTTAGTCTAGACTTAAACTGTGAAGACTTAAACTGTCCATAGTTTAGGATCCAACTAAGAAAAGGATCTACCTCCTTTTGTGAATTTTGATATTCTAGGAACTATTAACAGGCCAGAATCTTGCGATCGTAATGAACGTGATGGAATATAGTGTGGTAGAAGGTCACTTGTGTACTGCGTAGCTAAACCATTAAAAGCTTTGTACGTAGTTAACAGATTTTAAAATGAATAAGAAATTTAACAGGTAGCCACTGTAACAATGATTATAAAATGGAGCTAATATGATAATATTTCTTGGTTCTCGTTAGCACTCTGGCTGCTGCATTTTGAACCAATTGAAGTTTATTTATTGATCTTGCTGGACA
The DNA here is from genome assembly GCA_032164185.1 of Moxostoma hubbsi. NCBI lineage: Eukaryota > Metazoa > Chordata > Actinopteri > Cypriniformes > Catostomidae > Moxostoma > Moxostoma hubbsi. The sequence goes on along the minus strand of JAVLUX010000016.1, from coordinate 34,532,147 downwards.
TCCCCCCTGTAATTTATTACAATAATCTAGTCTTGAGGTCATGAACGCATGAATTAGTTTTTCAGCATCAGCAACAGAGAGCATGTGCCGTAAATTAGCAATATTTCTTAGGTGGAAGAATGCTGTTCTACAAACACAGGTAATTTGATTTTCAAAGGAGAGATTGGTATCAAATATAACACCTAAGTTCTTCGCTGTTGAAGATGATGTAACAGTACATCCACTGAGAGTCAAATTATAAATTAGTGGCTTATTTTTATTTACATGAGTTTTTTGATCTGATATTTAGTACCTCTGTTTTGTCAGAATTGAGGTGAAGGAAATTTTTCACCATCCAATCTTTTATTTCATTGATACACTCTGCTAATTTGGATAATTGTGAAATCTCACCATGTTTTGAAGAAATATAAAGTTGTGTATCGTCAGCATAGCAGTGGAAACTTATTCCACGATTCCTGATAATATCTCCCAGGGGAAGCATATACAAGGAGAAAAAAGCAGAGGCCCTAAAACTGATCCCTGTGGCACTCCATATTTTACTTTTGTTTGGTTTGACAATTCCTTATTTACATAGACAAAGAGGTAGCGGTCTGCTAAATAGGACCTAAACCATGCTAATGCAACTCCACAAATGCCAACATAATTCTCTAGCCTATTCAAGAGAATGTCATGATCTATCGTGTCGAATGCAGCACTAAGATCTAAAAGCACTAGAAGTGAAATGCAGCTGCGATCAGATGATAAGAGCAAGTAATTTGTAACTCTGATAAGTGCAGTCTCTGTACTGTGATGATGCCTAAATCCTGACTGAATTTCGTTGTATATACTATTTCTCTGTAGAAATGAACATATTTGGGAGGATACTACCTTTTCTAGTATTTTCAACATAAACGGGAGATTTGAAATCGGTCTATAATTAGTCAGTTCTTCAGGATCAAGTTGTGGCTTCTTAATAAGCGGTTTGATAACTGCCATTTTAAACTTTCTTGGGACATGTCCTAAGCATAGTGATGAGTTAATAATAATAAGAGCTTAGTTGGTAAGTTTTGTGAGCTCTTCATGACCTATGACAGCGAAGGATTGAAGTTGCACGTGAGGAAAATTATTAGACACTGTTTTCTGAGGTGCTATGACAGATGATTGCATAATTCCAATTTTATTTCTGATTATTAAAATTTCACCTGTAAAGAAATTCATAAAGTCATTACTCTTGTGCTGCGATGTGATATCTTGTTCTGTTGAGGCTTTATTCCTAACCAATTTAGCCACAGTACTGAATAAACACCTAAGATTGTTGTTGTTATTTTCTATGAGTTTGCTAAAATATGCTGACCTGGCAGATTTAGTGCCTGTCTGTAGCTACAGCCACTGTCCTTCCATGCACCACAAAATACTTCTAATTTTGTATTCTTCCACATGCGCTCCATTTTCCGAGCTGCTCTCTTGAGAGCATGAGTATGATCATTGTACAATGGTGCAGGGCTTATTTCTTTAATTTTCTTTAATCGAAGTGGGGCGATCAGACTGCATTTATATCAAGATCTTCTGGGCTTTGGGGTTTATTGAGTGTATGAGATATATCTGGAAGATTATTAGTTAAGCTATCTTTAGTTGTTGAAAGAGTAGTTCTACCTGAATGATAGCGTTGTGTAGATTGAAGAGAGTTGAGAATATCGATAAATGCTAATCAGCCGATTTGAGCGGAGGTTGAGTGTGAGCTGTTGTTGTTTGTTGTGAGGAAGTAGTGACCATTTTGATGGCTGTGGAGGCCCAGCTGAGTGGCGAATGGAAGTTTTTCCTTTTTTTTAAGAGATTCTGAATTAACATCGGGTGGTTGGGTTATTTAGTGGTGATGTATTTGGTGTACATCTGTGCTTTGGTAGATCTGCCGAAAAAATTGAAATCTGAAGCTGGTGAAGCGTGACACAGACTATTTATCATCCATTTGGCTATGGGAGTGATGTAATTAGTTGTTGAGTTTAGAGTGACTGTAAACTGGGGAGTAGGGCTAGAATGCTGAATCAGTTGAGTGTGCAGCCTCTTGGGTGGCAGAGAATATGCCCTTCTCGGACAGGTTCTGGGAGGAAAGGGGGAACGATGCCTTATACATCCTCTTCGTACCGGCACAGCTTCTGGCGATGAGGATGAAGATGATGATGCTTGGATGGAATCCGGAATCAGCAAAGTAGAGGAAGGAGAGAAGGTGACTCTGTCTTCGTGGCCAGAGTGATGACCCTGCATAGAATCGAACATGGTTTCCCATACAGTCGTAGCACTTGAATATGATTGATTAATGGGATTATATAAACAAGCAATAAGAACTTCAATAAATTGGGTTATTTTTAGATAATCTACAGTCAGGGATGCTGATTGTACATTATCCAACTTACAGTACCAATCAATAAATATAGCTGCAAGCAGCCATTACCGGGGCCAAGCGCAAAGATGATGACAAGACATGCCAACATGGCTGGAATGGTCAGACCAACTGCAGCAAGTAGCAATTAAAGACATGTAAAGATGAATTTAGGCAAATGGATGAAAAATCATATACATTAACTAAAAATATGATTTAATTGATTATCACTTTCGACAAATAGGTGGTGCAGTTATGAAATGTATGTGGTGTGGTCAGAATGAGGTGACAATGAGACATATAAAGTTTGGTGTCAAAATGTCAAGGCATTGCAGAGATAAAGCCTGAATGGTCATTTTGGCAGCATGCGTAGGCTTTGATCTGGCAGTTTACAAAAACAGTTTTGTCTATCGTCACAAAATCCATAAATTGTAGTTGGCATGGTCTGGAGATGATACGATTCGATTTTTGGTGAAAACCATAAACCTAACGGTCTAGGAGGAGTTTGAAAATGTAGGCATTGAATGAAAATCAAGATGGCGGACAGGAAGTTTGGCTGATTATGGGAAAAATGTTATCTATGTTTTTGGCAAAACCCAAAGAATCAATTGAGAACAGTGTGATTACAATAGGTAAATTTATACAAATGTTATTAGCATTTTGGGAAATTTAGTTATAACTTTTGACCAAAAGGTGGCACTGTCTCAAAATATTTTGAGTACCTTCAGGACATGCTGCTGATGGCACATTCTGAGTTTCGTAATGTTACACCAATGCATTCGTTAAGTATAGCATTTTTATCACAATACTGTATTTAAGTCAATGGTAATTTCATGTTTTGTTCTTTTATAGCGCCACCAAGTGGCACAATACCACAATTTCCATATGTGTCCTCTGAGTGAGCCCATACATGTGTGCGTCAATTTTGGTGAAAATATCTCAATTTGCTTCGGAGTTATAGACATTTATGTGAAAAAACAGGTCAAAAATAACTGACACGTGATTTGATTGGATTTTACTACCCCTTACTATCAATATTTTGAGATTTGGGCATTGGCATGTTGCCAGCGACCTGTTTCCAAACTTCTGATGGTGGTTTCGTCTCGATCGGACTAGCGGTTTCGAAGATATCCGCAAATGTTTTTTAAGCGCTAAATTACAACGCTGCACAAACCATATGCGAAAACCTGGCAAGTCTGGAATCGTAGGACTCGGCAAGGATTCAGGAATCTAATAATATGACTCCCGTGAAAATAAGTCAACCCCAGCCAGAGTTATAAGCATTTGAAAATGTAATTTTACCACTAGGAGGCGCTGTTTCGAAACTTCTCTGGCTCCTCCAGTGCATCGTACTGATGACCCATACCGAGTTTTGTAACAATTCATTCATGCATTCAAAAAATACAGCATTTTAGCACATAATTCAAATTGGCCGACAGCCAAAATGACCGATCTGAGAAAATTGGATATCAGTCGACTCGACATGATGCCCTGAATGTAACGAGACCACTTTTATAATTTTTGGACAAACCATTCAGAAGTTATAATCAAAAATAGCCATTTTTTGTATCTCCGGATCAGTAGGTGCGCTGTGCCGAAACGCAGCATGTAGCCTCAGGTCATGCTTGTGATGACATGTACCAAGTTTGGTCTGAATACAATTAAGTGTTGCGGAGATACAGCCTTATGTTTGTTTTTGCAAGCGCTATGTAAAATTTGTTTGTGTGTTTATCAAAAACAGTTGATGAATCAACTTGAATTCCATAACTTTTTGTCGGCCCTGCTTGAAGATGATCTGGTGCAATTTTGGTGAAAATCGGACAAACCGTCTAGGACGAGTTCGCAAAAGTAGGTTTTTTGGACAATTCAAAATGGCGGAAAAAAATTTATGACGGAAAATGACGTCATATGATGCAATCGAATCGTCATAAGCTCAGGAATCAGAGGAAAAAAGAATTTTGTTGATAGGCCTTACGGATCAAAAGTTATTAGCATAATATTTTTGAACATTTGGACAGGTGGTGGCGCTAGAGGGAATGAGTTAGAGACACCAAAATTGGTGTATTTGATGTTGGGACTGTCCTCTATCAGAATGTCAAACCGTTACAACTTTCCCGCATACGCTTCTATGGGCTGCCATAGACGCCCAGTCGGAAGAAGAAGAATAATAAATATAGCTGCAAGCAGCCATTACCGGGGCCAAGCGCAAAGAAGATGACAAGACATGCCAACATGGCTGGAATGGTCAGACCAACTGCAGCAAGTAGCAATTAAAGACATGTAAAGATGAATTTAGGCAAATGGATGAAAAATCATATACATTAACTAAAAATATGATTTAATTGATTATCACTTTCGACAAATAGGTGGTGCAGTTATGAAATGTATGTGGTGTGGTCAGAATGAGGTGACAATGAGACATATAAAGTTTGGTGTCAAAATGTCAAGGCATTGCAGAGATAAAGCCTGAATGGTCATTTTGGCAGCATGCGTAGGCTTTGATCTGGCAGTTTACAAAAACAGTTTTGTCTATCGTCACAAAATCCATAAATTGTAGTTGGCATGGTCTGGAGATGATACGATTCGATTTTTGGTGAAAACCGTAACCCTAACGGTCTAGGAGGAGTTTGAAAATGTAGGCATTGAATGAAAATCAAGATGGCGGACAGGAAGTTTGGCTGATTATGGGAAAAATGTTATCTATGTTTTTGGCAAAACCCAAAGAATCAATTGAGAACAGTGTGATTACAATAGGTAAATTTATACAAATGTTATTAGCATTTTGGGAAATTTAGTTATAACTTTTGACCAAAAGCTGGCACTGTCTCAAAATATTTTGAGTACCTTCAGGACATGCTGCTGATGGCACATTCTCAGTTTCGTAATGTTACACCAATGCATTCGTTAAGTATAGCATTTTTATCACAATACTGTATTTAAGTCAATGGTAATTTCATGTTTTGTTCTTTTATAGCGCCACCAAGTGGCACAATACCACAATTTCCATATGTGTCCTCTGAGTGAGCTCATACATGTGTATGTCAATTTTGGTGAAAAATATCTCAATTTGCTTCGGAGTTATAGACATGTGAAAAAACAAGTCAAAAATAACTGACACGTGATTTTGATTGGATTTTACTACCCCTTACTATCAATATTTTGAGATTTGGGCATTGGCATGTTGCCAGCGACCTGTTTCCAAACATCTGATGGTGGTTTCGTCTCGATCGGACAAGCGGTTTCGAAGATATTCGCAAATGTTTTTTAAGCGCTAAATTACAACGCTGCACAAACCATATGCCGAAACCTGGCAAGTCTGGTATCGTTGGACTCGGCAAGGATTCAGGAATCTAATAATATGACTCCCGTGAAAATAAGTCAACCCCAGCCAGAGTTATAAGCATTTAAAAATGTAATTTTACCACTAGGTGGCGCTGTTTCGAAACTTCTCTGGCTCCTTCAGGGCATCGTACTGATGACTCATACTGAGTTTTGTAACAATTCATTCATGAGTTCAAAAAATACAGCATTTTAGCACATAATTCAAAATAGCCGACAGCCAAAATGGCCGATCTGAGAAAATTGGATATCAGTTGACTCGGCATGATGCCCTGAATCTAACGAGACCACTTTTATGATTTTTGGACAAACCGTTCAGAAGTGAAAAACAAAAATATCCATTTTTTATATCTCCGGATCAGTAGGTGGCGCTGCACCGAAACGCAGCATGTAGCCTCAGGTCATACTTGTGATGACATGTACCAAGTTTGGTCTGAATACAATTAAGCGTTGCGGAGATACAGCCTTACTTTTGTTTTTGCAAGCTCTACGTAAAATTTGATTGTGCGTTTTTCGAAAACGGTTTAACGAATCAACTTGAATTCCATAACTTTTTGTTGGCACTGCTTGAAGATGATCTGGTGCAATTTTGGTGAAAATCGGACAAACCGTCTAGGACGAGTTCGCAAAAGTAGGTTTTTTGGACAATTCAAAATGGCGGAAAATTTTTTATGACGGAAAATGACGTCATAGGGTGCAATCGAATCGTCATGAGCTCAGGAATCAGATGAAAAAAGAATTTTGTTGATAGGCCATACGGTTAAAATGTTATTAGCATAATATTTTTGAAACTTTGGACAGGTGGTGGCGCTAGAGGGAATGAGTTAGAGACACCAAAATTGGTGTATTTGATGTTGGGACTGTCCTCTATCAGAATGTCAAACCGATACAACTTTCCCGCATACGCTTCTATGGGCTGCCATAGATGCCCAGTCGGAAGAAGAAGAATAATAAATATAGCTGCAAGCAGCCATTACCGGGGCCAAGCGCGAAGATGACAAGACATTCCAACATGGCTGGAATGGTCAGACCAACTGCAGCAAGTATATAACTTCACAAAAAGGTGGCGCTGTCTCAAAATATTTTGAGTACCTTTAGGACATGCTGCTGATGGCACATTCTGAGTTTCGTAATGTTACACCAATGCATTCGTTAAGTATAGCATTTTTATCACAATACTGTATTTAAGTCAATGGTAATTTCATGTTTTGTTCTTTTATAGCGCCACCAAGTGGCACAATACCACCATTTATTTATGTGTCCTCTGAGTGAGCCCATACAATTGTGTCAATTTTGGTGAAAATATCTCAATTTGCTTTGGAGTTATAGACATTTATGTGAAAAAACAGGTCAAAAATAACTGACATGTGACTTTGATTGGATTTTACTACCCCTTACTATAAATATTTTGAGATTGGGCATTGCCATGTTGCAAGCGACCTGTTTCCAAACTTCTGATGGTGGTTTCGTCTCGATCGGACTAGCGGTTTCGAAGATATCCGCAAATGTTTTTTAAGCGCTAAATTACAACGCTGCACAAACCATATGCCGAAACCTGGCAAGTCTGGTATTGTTGGACTCGGCAACGATTCAGGAATCTAATAATATGACTCCCGTGAAAATAAGTCAACCCCAGCCAGAGTTATAAGCATTTGAAAATGTAATTTTACCACTAGGAGGCGCTGTATCGAAACTTCTCTGGCTCCTCCAGGGCATCGTACTGATGACCCATACCAAGTTTTGTAACAATTCATTCATGCGTTCAAAAAATATAGCATTTTAGAACATAATTCAAAATGGCCGACAGCCAAAATGGCCGATCTAAGAAAATTGGATATCAGTCGACTCGGCATGATGCCCTGAATCCAACGAGACCACTTTTATGATTTTTGGACAAACCGTTCAGAAGTTATAATCAAAAATAGCAATTTTTTGTATCTCCGGATCAGTAGGTGGCGCTGTGCCGAAACGCAGCATGTAGCCTCAGGTCATGCTTGTGATGACATGTACCAAGTTTGGTCTGAATACAATTAAGTGTTGCGGAGATACAGCCTTATGTTTGTTTTTGCAAGCGCTACGTAAAATTAGTTTGTGCGTTTATCAAAAACAGTTTGACGAATCAACTTGAATTCCATAACTTTTTGTCTGCACTGCTTGAAGATGATCTGGTGCAATTTTGGTGAAAATCGGACAAACCGTCTAGGACGAGTTCGCAAAAGTAGGTTTTTTGGACAATTTAAAATGGCGGAAAAAATTTTATGACAGAAAATGACGTCATATGGTGCAATCGAATCTTCATGAGCTCAGGAATCAGAGGAAAAAATAATTTTGTTGATAGGCCTTACGGTTCAAAAGTTATTAGCATAATATTTTTGAAACTTTGGACAGGTGGTGGCGCTAGAGGGAATGAGTTAGAGACACCAAAATTGGTGTATTTGATGTTGGGACTGTCCTCTATCAGAATGTCAAACCGTTACAACTTTCCCGCATACGCTTCTATGGGCTGCCATAGACGCCCAGTCGGAAGAAGAAGAAGAAGAAGAATAAATATAGCTGCAAAGCAGCCATTACCGGGGCCAAGCGCAAAGAAGATGACAAGACATGCCAACATGGCTGGAATGATCAGACCAACTGCAGCAAGTAGCAATTAAAGACATGTAAAGATGAATTTAGGCAAATGGATGAAAAATCATATACATTAACTAAAAATATGATTTAATTATCACTTTTGACAAATAGGTGGTGCAGTTATGAAATGTATGTGGTGTGGTCAGAGTGAGGTGACAATGAGACATAAAGTTTGGTGTCAATATATCAAGGCAATGCAGAGATAAAGCCTGAATGGTAATTTTGGCAGCATGCGTAAGCTTTGATCTGGCAGTTTACAAAAACAGTTTTGTCTATCGTCACAAAATCCATAAATTGTAGTTGGCATGTTCTGGAGATGATACGATTTGATTTTGGTGAAAACCATAACCCTAACAGTCTAGGAGGAGTTTGAAAAAGTAGGCATTGAATGAAAATCAAGATGGCGGACAGGAAGTTTGGCTGATTATGGGAAAAATGTTATCTATATTTTTGGCAAAACCCAAAGAATCAATTGAGAACAGTATGATTACAATAGGTAAATTTATACAAATGTTATTAGCATTTTGGGACATTTAGTTATAACTTTTGACCAAAAGGTGGCGCTGTCTCAAAATATTTTGAGTACCTTCAGGACATGCTGCTGATGGCACATTCTGAGTTTCAAAATGTTACACCAATGCATTCGTTAAGTATAGCATTTTTATCACAATACTGTATTTAAGTCAAGGGTAATTTCATGTTTTGTTCTTTTATAGCGCCACCAAGTGGCACAATACCACAATTTCCATATGTGTCCTCTGAGTGAGCTCATACATGTGTATGTCAATTTTGGTGAAAATATCTCAATTTGCTTCGGAGTTATAGACATTTATGTGAAAAAACATGTCAAAAATAACTGACACGTGATTTTGATTGGATTTTACTACCCCTTACTATCAATATTTTGAGATTTGGGCATTGGCATGTTGCCAGCGACCTGTTTCCAAACATCTGATGGTGGTTTCGTCTCGATCGGACAAGCGGTTTCGAAGATATTCGCAAATGTTTTTTAAGCGCTAAATTACAACGCTGCACAAACCATATGCCGAAACCTGGCAAGTCTGGTATCGTTGGACTCGGCAAGGATTCAGGAATCTAATAATATGACTCCCGTGAAAATAAGTCAACCCAAGCCAGAGTTATAAGCATTTAAAAATGTAATTTTACCACTAGGTGGCGCTGTTTCGAAACTTCTCTGGCTCCTTCAGGGCATCGTACTGATGACCCATACCGAGTTTTGTAACAATTCATTCATGCGTTCAAAAAATACAGCATTTTAGCACTTAATTCAAATTGGCCGACAGCCAAAATGGCCGATCTGAGAAAATTGGATATCAGTCGACTCGGCATGATGCCCTGAATGTAACAAGACCACTTTTATGATTTTTGGACAAACCGTTCAGAAGTTATAAACAAAAATAGCTATTTTCTGTATCTCCGGACCAGTAGGTGGCGCTGCGCCGAAACGCAGCATGTAGCCTCAGGTCATGCTTGTGATGACATGTACCAAGTTTGGTCTGAATACAATTAAGCGTTGCGGAGATACAGACTTACGTTTGTTTTTGCAAGCTCTACGTAAAATTTGATTGTGCGTTTTTCGAGAACGGTTTGACGAATCAACTTGATTTCCATAACTTTTTGTCGGCACTGCTTGAAGATGATGTGGTGCAATTTTGGTGAAAATCGGACAAACCGTCTAGGACGAGTTCGCAAAAGTAGGTTTTTTGGACAATTCAAAATGGCGGAAATTTTTTTATGACGGAAAATGACGTCATAGGGTGCAATCGAATCGTCATGAGCTCAGGAATCAGAGGAAAAAAGAATTTTGTTGATAGGCCTTACGATTCAAAAGTTATTAGCATAATATTTTTGAAACTTTGGACAGGTGGTGGCGCTAGAGGGAATGAGTTAGAGACACCAAAATTGGTCAATTTGATGTTGGGACTGTCCTCTATCAGAATGTCAAACCGTTACAACTTTCCCGCATACGCTTCTATGAGCTGCCATAGACGCCCAGTCGGAAGAAGAAGAATAATAATAAGAACCACAACAGACACAATAGGTGCCTCCGCACCTTCGGTGCTTGGCCCCTAATAAGAACCGGAACAGACACAATAGGTGCCTCCGCACCTTCGGTGCTTGGCCCCTAATAATAAGAACCGGAACAGACACAATAGGTGCCTCCGCACCTTCGGTGCTTGGCCCCTAATAATAAGAACCGGAACAGACACAATAGGTGCCTCCGCACCTTCGGTGCTTGGCCCCTAATAAGAACCGGAACAGACACAATAGGTACCTCCGCACCTTCGGTGCTTGGCCCCTAATAATAAGAACCGGAACAGACACAATAGGTGCCTCCGCACCTTCGGTGCTTGGCCCCTAATAATAAGAACCGGAACAGACACAATAGGTGCCTCCGCACCTTCGGTGCTTGGCCCCTAATAAGAACCGGAACAGACACAATAGGTGCCTCCGCACCTTCGGTGCTTGGCCCCTAATAAGAACCGGAACAAACACAATAGGTGCCTCCGCACCTTCGGTGCTTGGCCCCTAATAATAAGAACCGGAACAGACACAATAGGTGCCTCCGCACCTTCGGTGCTTGGCCCCTAATAAGAACCGGAACAAACACAATAGGTGCCTCCGCACCTTCGGTGCTTGGCCCCTAATTATACTGACATGAAACAATGATTTAAGCTGAAATAACTTAATTATGTGGGAAGAAAGAGACCACAATCTCCATTAACATGTAAATTCCAGCTGAGATCTGTATGTTGATGTTCCAGCTGATGTTCCAGCGATGTTTATATTGTGAAATTAACTGCCTGATTGCTAAATATCCCACTTTACGTTTTATGTTATTATGTGAGAAGGAGTCCGCAGAGTCTCCGGAAACAACTCAATTCAACCCCTGGTTTGCATCAGAGGTGTGTTGTTGTTGTTTATATTGTGAAAATGTCAGTCTGACTGCCCATTATCCTACTTCTTACACCACTACTTGCCAAAATATAAATAAATGGACATGAAATATTGATTTCCATTTAAATGATGCTATAATGTGAGAAGAAAGAGACTGCAGAGTCTCCAGAAACAGCTGAATATCACGTCAAATTTGCACTGGAGTTCTGTTGGTGTTTATATTTGAAAATGTCAGTCTGACTGTTCGTTATCCTATTTATTACATGACTACTTGCCAAATAAATAAATAAGTGGACATGGAACATTGGTTTGAGTTTAAGCTATTTAGTTAGCTTACTTATAGAGATCGCAGATTGATGCAAGAATTAGGAAAGATAACTCGCCATACCCAGATGACCGGTCTGTTATCACTTCATCCCCAGATGTGCAGTCATTATTCCGAAATATCAGATCACTGGATGGAACAATAGACCAATTAGAAACAAAACATTCCTGAAAGCTATGTAATAATGACTCAGAAATAATTTCCAAACAGGGTTCCCAAACATGGCTACCCCCACTTCCACCCCGCACTGATTTTTTCAGACAAAGTGGTAGTCACGCCACTAGTTGATCCAGAAGTTGACATGTCATCACTCAAACAAAGTAATGTTTTGAAAGTGCCACAGAGTGAGTATTTACATTCGCCATGAAGTCAGTCTACCTTTTAGTTGTCTCTGCACACTAAACTGGGATAGTAGAAAGTATTTTAACCAAGAAAAAATTAAACTACCATACATTAGCACTTCAGCTAGAGGTGAACTTGCTATACCTGTGCAGTGTGTGCTTTTTAATGAATGTATGTCTGTCACCATAAATCACATTATTTAAGAAAATTATATATAGTATTACCAAAAAATTATCTTGACAAAAAGCACTCTAAAGTCTAATTAATGCAAATCATGATTAAAAAGTGATAAATGACTAACAAGCATGATCCAGATTCTGCTTAGGAGTAAGTAGAATATACTCCATAAATCTACATGACAGTCGCTCAGATGTGACATTTCTAGATGCATTCGATATATCCTGAGATTAAATGTGTAAATGAGAATGAGGAGGAAAGATTGAGGGGAAAGTTATATCTTGGATTTATCAAATCTCCTTCGGTGAGGCATCATATTGAGTTTTTGGCCCTGGAATTGAGATTCATCTCCTGAAATATGATGGATATTTTATGGCCAAGGGACAACATGATTGACAGCTCAATTGACACGCAAAGGGTGAAAAGAGTGTGTGCTGTGGAATAGAAGAGTAATGGCAGAAGTTAATGATGGCAGCACTTCTGGGCAGCACTCCTGTGGCTTTCAGGGCCAGGTGAGAAGATCGCCATGTCCCACACTAGCACTGGGAAGCTGCTTATTACTATATTTTTTGAATTAGGTTATAATAGATAGATGTGTTGTTTAATTTTCTAACAATATTGTTAATAACATAAAACTGTTCCCAATATGATTAATAGCATTAGTTGTTCCCAATATTGTTCCTGTCTCACAGTTCAATTCCTAAGTAAAGTCATTGCTTACAGTTGAATGATTTACAAATGCTTTGCAAATAAGTTTGAACTTTAACAAGAATCACAAGAATTTAAAAAGAATCAGTTCAAAGAACGATTCTTTCACAAATCGGACATCACTAACACATAAATACACACACAAGCCCCACCTAGTACTGACAGGCACTGACACATATTGTTAGAATTATGGGCCATTTAATTTCAAAAGTTACCCCTGGAGGACTTCTCTATTTCAGCATGTTATAAAGAGAGATTGAAGGCTATGGAGATTAGAAAGCATCGCTTTCGCAGACCCCCTGACCTCAATTAGAGAATATGTGTCCTTAGCCATTTTACTGTTACTGAGAAGCAGGGACATAACGCTCTCAGTCGGAAGCCCAAATGCAGGAAGATTCAAAATCAGCGCATAAGCCATCAAGAGACATTTTAAGCAGGAAATAGCATGAGAAAAATTGACCTTCAGTTGAGCTGACATGGAATTGTATAGTTTATGGCTAGACAGAAATAAAAGCTACAGTATGTTCCAAAACCTGCAGATAGCAACAAAGGGTCGGACAAATTTGGCTTTATATATATATATATATATATATATATATATATATTATTTTTTGCTTCTGTGGCAGCAGTGATGTTTATTCTTGCTGTTTAAATATAAACAAATATATTTAAAATCTTCATACTTTCACAATTATCTCTTGATCTTCAGCAGAGATCAAGAGATTTACTAGAAGTAAATTGCACCGAATCTCTCCAAGCTTCACAAATTGACTGTTCATGTAAAATGTCACTCATTCACTGGCCCTTCACACTTCCCTGTCACACTTGGAACAGTCCGGATGCTGTTCATTGATTATAGTTCTGTTTTTAACACCACCCCCCCCCCCCCCCCCCCCAAAAAAGCTGGCCATCAAACTAAATAAGCTTGGCCTCACCACACACCTCTGCAATTGCAGAGGTGTGTGTTTCTTACCAGCAGACCATAAACAGTGTGCATGGGTAAGCACTCCTCCTCCCCCATAACAGTGAACACTGGAGCACCATAGGGCTGTGTGCTGAACCCCCTTCTATTCTCCCTCTTCACATACGACTGCAAACCCATCCATGATTCCAACATCATAATCAAGTTTGCAGATGAAACCATTATAATAGGCCTGATCTAGTCAGCCTACAACAACTAGTCAGCCTACAGAGAAGTGGTTGAGAACCTGGAAAAATGGAGCCGGGACAACAACCTTGCTCTCAACTTAAAGAAAACAAAAGAACTGATCTTGGACTTCAGGAGACTGAGGTACAGCGGTCACAATCCCATCAGAATTAATGGTGAGAGGGTGGAGGCAGTTCAGAGCTTCAGATTCCTTGGATCCATGTCAACCAAGACCTGTCATGGTCTATCAATATGACAATAATGGCCAAGAAAGATCTTCAGATGCTTCACTTCCTGAGGAGCCTGAAGAAAGCACAACAGCTGCTGGTCAACTTCTATGTCAGAGAGTCCATCATTACATACAGCATTACAGCATGGTACCCTGGATGCACCTCTGAGAACCAGAAGGCGCTCCAGCGCATCATCAAAACCGCCCTGAAGATCACTGGCTCACAGCTTCCAACACTGGAAGAAATCTTTAGAACCTGCTGCAGCTGCAAAGCCACGAACATCTTTAGAGTCTCCGGCCACAGCATTTTGACCCCTTTGCTGTATGGCAAGCATTACAGAGCCCTGAATGACTACATGATCAGGCTTAAGAACAGCTTTTACCCTAGAGCTGTCACACTGCTAAACACACAGCGCTCACTTTCAGCCTTATAACAACACCACTACTGTAACTGTACTGGACCTCAGCTACTCTATACACATTACACACATACGCTTGCAATACTTATATCTGTGACAGTTCCTCTTATTTATTTCACCCCCACTCCTCAAGTGCAATAATTTATTCATTCCCCCCCTCAAGTGCAATAATCTTTTATGTGCAATATTTCTACTGCAATGATGCACTACTGGCTCCTCTTGCTCTCAATACCGGACACATTATTCTTTTATTTTGTGTATATAAATCTATCTTATTTCATATTTTTGCATTTTAAATATTTATCTTATCTTATATTTTGTGTAAAAAAGTGTTTTTATTCTTTATAGTTTTATTCTTAATTAGGCAAGGCTTGCTCCAAATTACATCTTCTTGTACTTTTACAGTAGCAATAAAGGTATCATTTATATTTTATTCATGTGTGCACGTTTCATGGTTAATCATGAATTCAGGATCAAACGCTAAGTTTAAAGAGGACATCGTCTTAAGATCAGTAAACCCAATCATATAACCAATTTGCCT
Organism: Moxostoma hubbsi; assembly: GCA_032164185.1. NCBI lineage: Eukaryota > Metazoa > Chordata > Actinopteri > Cypriniformes > Catostomidae > Moxostoma > Moxostoma hubbsi. The sequence continues at coordinate 34,517,017 of JAVLUX010000016.1, read as the reverse complement.
CTATCTGGTTTTGTCAACCTGAAACATACTCTGAAACTCTGAGTTTGTTCAACTAGCTTTCTGGAACAGTCCACTGGATGTACAGTGGCCGCAGTTTATATTATACAGTTTAAAGTTAAAATCACAAAAAGAACAGCTGATCATTAATCAGTATTCACTACAGAATTGTCAGTCTTCATGCTCTTGAATGTGTAAAAATACAACATTGAGAACAGTAATATGTACAGACTCATTATCAGCACTAACAAGCATGCAAATCAACATCAAGACAAGACTAGTATGAAGTGCTACAGAGTCTGTGTGGAGTATGGCACTTGGTAATAGTGGTATTTTTTTTATGGTGCTGGCTCATGTAAGAGTGGAGAGAAATGAGGAGGTGGACCATCTGAATCAAGCTAAGCTGGGTCCAAAACATCCACGAATAGATTTTAAAATATCCTTATTTTGGTAAGTCAAGGCCAGGGGAGTGAGGTTTACACATACCGCACAGCTATCATGTACCAGCTGGCTTCCGTTACACTCAACCCCCTAAACCTCACTACCAGCTGGGTCACGGCACCACTGTAACCAGTCCTGCTCAACCCATTCTGAGTGGGATTCAAATTGGCATCAGCACTAGCGACTGAAGCTAGAGGCTGCAGCCTTTATTCTCCTCATTAGCACGCCCACCTGCCATCTGTACGATCGTTCGTGTAGACACATTTTCCAATACCATGTTGTAACCCAGGTTACTGGGGAGTAAACTAAATTAAACTGAAAGAAAAAAAGGGAAAATGTATGATAACTCTAGAATTATATTAATGAAAATTTATATATTTTAAAATTTTCATTATCAAAACTGACAGTGACAGTGTCTTTTAGAGGAGATATAGAGATATAGGGACATAGAGGAGATCAGTCATTAAACCTTACTCGAATTCACCTCCCGCTTTAGAGGCTGCAAATGAGCAGCTATTCATAATTAGAGTGAGGGATTAATCTGGAGAAACGTCATGGTTACTGTTGTAACCTCTGTTACCCGAGGGAAGGAACGAGACGTTGTGTCATATGAAGTGACACAAGGAGTCTTCCTGGGATGCCAAACATACCTCTGAACCTGAGAAAAGGCCAATGTCAAGTTGGCAGACAGAATTTGCATGCCCCGCCCAGGATATTCGGTTATAAAGGGAAGCGAAGCAGCGAGTGCCAGTAAGAATTTTGCACTGAGGAGCCGAAAATAAGGTACGGCCGTTTACAGTGGTAGGTCTAGTGCTGTGGCAGGAGGGACACAACGTCTCGTTCCTTCCCTTGGGGAACGGAGGTTACCCGGACGATGTGTCGAATAGAAATGGCACGCACTGACCGTTACGTGAACTGTCGAGACAGGTGCAAGCAGGCTACTGCCTGCTAAAGGCAACTGTGTCGGGTGCAAGTAGCCCTCCCCAACACCCCCAAAGAGATGTCACATACAGCCCTAAGGTTCCCCGCACCCCTGAGGGGGGAACAGGTGCTACATGACTAGCATGGGAGCAAGCCCATTAGCTGCAGTCTTTTCTCTCACTATGTCTCTCACATAGGACATGAAGCGGCTGGAGCTATCTTAACGCTATGAAACGCATCGGGGAAGTCGGTCTTTCCTGGTCCTATTCTTTCAGGGGGAAACAACCCTGCAGAGGCCACATCCTGGCCAGTCTAGGGGGAGGTAAAATGTGGCAAATACACCATAAGGTTTGTGATGTTGTACGTGGGTATTGGCACGGTGGTAGGTCCAGCCTAATGAGGGGGGATTCTACAGCACGGCGACCGGGGCAGCAGGGCTGCCCAAAGGAAACGCAGGTCCGCTGACAGGGGGACCGTACCGTGGGAAATACATCATGGGGAGTTTGCCTGAGAAGGGAACTAAGCCCGTGGAGCCCAACCCCAGTACAGAGCACCTGGCTAGGGAGGAGAACATCCAGGGAGCGACGCTTAGTGGCTAACCTGGGATAGAAGGCACACTGGATCAACTTGGTGAAGCGCTGTGTGCAAGCGGAACACCTGGTCGGTTGTGCCGTGTTACAGAGTTCTACCGGCTCATACCTGACAAAACACGGGACGAGACCGACTCAACCCTGAGATTGTAAAATCTGGCATTGGGTGTTGCCCAGCCCGCTGCTCTGCAGATGTCTGCTAAGGATGTGCCATGGGCCAGTGCCCATGAGGATGCCACACTTCTCGTAGAGTGTGCTCGAACCCGCAAGGGGTCGGGCATGACCTGAGTGTGATAAGCTAAGGAAATAGCATCAACAACCCAGTGAGATAACCTCTGTTTGGAGACGGCGTTCCCTTTCAGGGGTCTGCCTCCTCCCGGGGCAGCTTGATTGCAGGTTCATGACCTGGTCCCTGAAGGGGGTCATAGGAACCTTGGGCACGTAGCCCAGACGTGGCCTCAGGATAATTTGAGAATGTGCCGAACCGAAGTCCAGGCAGGTGTTGCTGACAGAGAACTCATGCAGGTCCCCAACCCTCTTGATGGAGGCTAACGTGATCAGGAGGGCCGTCTTCAGGGAGAGGTCCTTGAGCACAACTGAATCAAGCGGCTCGAAGGGGGGACACTAAAGGTCCGAGAGGACCACAGAGAGATCTCAGGAGGGGAACAGGCTAGGCCGGGGAGGGTTCAGTCTCTGGGCGCCTTTCAGGAACCTGATAATCAAGTCGTGCTTACCTAGGGACTTGCCATTTAATGCGTTGTGGTGGGCTGCAGCTACATACACCTTCAAGGTGGAGGGGGATGGCCTCCCCACCAGCCTCTCCTGCAGGAATGAATGCACTGACCGAACTGCACACCTCTGCGGGTCTTCGGCTCGAGAAGAACACCAATTCATGAACAAGCGCCACTTTAGGGCATAAAGTTGCCTGGTGGAGGGAGCTCTGGCTTAGTTGATCATGTGTACGACTGCAGGTGGTAGATCCACTTGATCTTTCACATTCCATCCAGAGGCCAGATGCAGAGGTGCAGGTGCCAGAGGGTGGCCCGTCCCCAAGAAAGAAGGTCCTTCCTCAGGGGAATTTTCCAGGGAAATGCTGTCACGAGGAGTGTAAGATCCCAGAACCAGGCCCGGGTGGGCCAGTAAGTGGCCACCAGGATGACCTGTTCCTCGTCCTCCCTGATCTTGCACAGCACCGGTGCAAGAAGGCTCATTGGGGGAAATGCGTACTTGCGCAGCCCCCGGGGCCAGCTGTGTGCCAGCGCGTCTATCCTGAGAGGAACTCCTGTCAGGGAATACCAGAGCATGCAGTGGGAGTTGTCTTGGGAGGCAAAGAGATCTATCTGTGCCTTGCCGTATTGGTCCCATATCAGCTGGACAACCTGGGGGTGGAGCCTACACTCTCTGCTGGGCAAAACCTGCCACAAAAGTGCATCCACCATTGTGTTGCGTTTGCCAGGGATGTGAGTGGTACGCAGCGACCTGAGTCGCAGCTGACTCCAAAGGAGGAGGATTTGTGGAGGCAAGTTGTGACATATGACGAGAGCCATATTCCCTGGAGCCTCTGGAATTGTTTTAGAGGAACTGCTGTGCTGGGCTCAAAGACACCGAGGTACCTGAGCACTGACTGAGCGTGCTCGTTGGTGAGATGCCCTCTTACCTTAGTGGGGCAAGAGCTGCCTCTGCGATCTTCGTGAAGATGCGAGGGTACAGGGACAGGCCGAAGGGGAGGACCATGTACTGATACGCCTGGCCGTCGAATGCGAACCGTGTCGAGGCAGAATGGACACGTGGAAGTACACATCCTTCAGGTCTACCGCCGCGAACCAATCTAGCTGTCGAACGCAGGTAAGAATCTGTTTATTGAGCATTTTGAACAGTAATCTTTGTAAGGCCCGTTTCAGAACTCTCAGGTCCAAAATTGATCGCAATCTGCTGCATTTGTTTTAGGTACGATGAAGTAAGGGCTGTAGAAACCCTTCTCCATCTTGGCTGGAGGGACGGGCTCTATTGCATCCTTGAGGAGCAAGGTCGTGATCTCTGCTCATAAGGCGCTGGTTTCTCGCCGTGCACAGAAGTGGAGCGAACAACTCTGAAACGAGGCAGGAGCTGGGCGAACTGAATTGCATAACAGAGTCTGATGGTCCTGGCCAGCCAGTGTGACGGATTGGGAAGTGAAAACCACGCATCCAAACTCAGCGTGAGGGGCACTAACGGACTTTTGACATACCGGGTGGGGCTTCACGGCGGGGGGAGCAAGTAATTGTGTGTTGGGAGGCAGAAGAGAGTCCCGAGGCTTGGGTGCTGAAAAAAGACTCAAAGCACTTATCTTGCTCCACGCACCCGGCAGGGGGTGGGTTAGAGACTGAGGAAGAGGCCTTAGAGAGACGTCTTCAGAACTCGTCAGCGCTGGCCTGCCGGGGCTGAGCAGTCGCAGGGCCGGGGTGAGGGAACTGCGTCCAGGGAGCCTGGACTGTAGAATTTTGCGCACAGGCTGGATGACCCAGGGTGTGAGGAAATTGCTCTTTATTGAGAATCTGCGTGCCACAGCCCGAAGGCGGTGCTGCAAATAAAACAAGTATTCTACTCCCGGACCTTGGTACCACCTCCGGAGCTGCCTGGGTCGCCCGTCTCAGGAGCGCTTCAGAGCTTTCCTGGTCCTAGAAATGTTCCTGGAGACGTGGAGCATTCACCGCCTGTGAGGTGCTCGACTCTGGGGCTGATAACTGGGCCCGGTTTGAGGCGGAGCTACCTTTTGTTTAGCAGCAGTGGGACGCTCTCGGTGAGCAGGAGGTGTACAGGGCGCGCTGACATGGCGGCGCCGCGGCAAGACGTGCCATCTGCTTTTTCACCGCCGAAATCTGCTGGGCGAAGAGGCCAAGCTGGAGACTGGGGCGTTGAGAAAGTGTGCCTTGTCAACATCGCTCATCTCAACCATGTTCAGCCAGTGGTGACGTTCCTGGACCACGAGGGTGGCCATCGCCCGCCGAGTGCCTGCGCTTGACCTTCGTGGCTCTGAGAGCGAGGTCAGTGGCAGAGCGCAGTTCCTGTAGGACGTCGGGGTCAGAACTACCCAGATCTTTGAGTGCCTTGGCTTGGTGAACTTGCAGGAGAGCCATGTTATGAAGGGCAGAGATTTTCGAGGTCAGTGATGACGTCATTCCTCAGGCTCTGGAGGGGAGTACTGGGCGGTCCTGGGACACAAGTGGATCGCAACCTCTCTGTCCACCTGGGGGACCTCCGTGTACCCCTGGGCTGCCTGGAGGGGTTGATTCCGGACAGTAAAATGTGCTCTCCACCGCCGCATCTGTTGCACAAACGTTCAGCTCCGAAGAAAAATTCTGACTGGTACACGTGGACCCGATTCCCTTTATACCCATATATCCGGGGCGGGGAATGCAAATTATGTCTGCCAACTTGACATTGGCCTTTTCTCAAGTACAGAGGTACGTTTGGCGTCCCAGGAAAACTCCTTGCGTCACTTCATTCGACACAACGGCGAGTAAGTGACAGAAGGGGAACTGAGTTTTCCATCTGCTTTACTGTAAGTGTTCACTATATTAGATATCAAATAGATTCCAAATTGTACTGATGTGTTGACTGAAACTTTTCTCAGTTGAAATCGTCTGGCGTGTGTGTGGCCATGCTTCTCACGTAATGCTAATTAAACATACGCCGGAGTTAGGTCATGTCAGCATCTATTTAAAACAAAACTGAGCTAAAAGAAAAAAATACACAGACAGTTTAGACAGAGTGAGGACATGATTTTATTTAAAGTAAGAGTTAAAGTATACAGAATTTAGTTCAATATGTTGCAAAGTATTTGATCTGCAAAATTGAATATTGTTGTATTATGAGTTGATAATGCTGTATGTGGTATTAAGTTGGTCTAACATGAAGAGATGATTAATGAATCGTTTGGCTTTGTCATGCAAGGCCGGGTTTTTTGTTTTCCTGTTTCCTTGCATGTGTGTTCAACTAGTATGTGCCTCAACACGTCCGGTGGATGTGATCGTGTCATTGCATTGAATATTCTCTTGAGTATCAAATGTTGTTTGGACATGGCAAGCCAACCAAACGATTCCATAGCCTGTGATCTGAATCACTTGTGTCATCAACAGGATGAAAAAAGGCAAGGTATGAAAACAATACTTTACATTACAGCAGATTTGCAGTTTTTATTTTTTATCTCGCATAAGATAACTTAGACTGTTAATGCCCTTTTGAACTATAATAACGATTGCTCATTCATTGTCATTTGCTATCTTGTGCCTTAAATCTGCTCTGCCTCTGACGTCACTTGCTGTGGCTCCAATCCATTTTTTTTCACCTTATTTCCCAGCCTACTCTTTCTCATCCTAATTTTACAATGTTGTCAGTTACAGCACACACATACACACAGCACCATCATCATGCTGTCTGATCTCTGCTGGGTCTTCTTGGATTGACTCGGTATTACACAATGTTAAACAGACCCGCAGCAATAGAATAGGACCTGACCCATCACTGTTAAAAGTTTGGGAACCACTGCACTAAAGGTCTTTACGGGTCCACCCTAACCTGAGGACCCGAGACACGACCTGTAAAGGTTTGGATTCATGTTTTATAAAGTCAGCCGGGTCCCGGGTCGGGTCTCAGGTCCTCGGGTTAGAGTGGACCAGTGAAGACCTCTAGTGCAGTGTCTTGCTCAAGGACACAATGGTGGTGGCTGTGGGGATCAAACCGACAACCTTCTGCTTAACAGTTTAGTGCTTTAGCCCACTACACCACCACCACTCCCACTCTCTAATGCATAGATAACTTTAACACAATTAGCTTTGTAAAACAACTCCCTTTTATTAAACATGTTCTTTTTGTACGTTTTGTACATATTGAATAAATGGAAAACCGATTGAGATATGCTAGATATGATATAACTGCATAACTTGAAATCTTCCCCTTCATTGCATCACGTATGCAAGAATAGCAGTTCTATGCCTGGAATTGCCCATCATTGCAGGTATTCCATTGCCTGCAGACTTCGAGCATTTATGATAAGTATCTGTGCAGTTGCTTGGTCAGCTCAAATCAAATCACTTTATTGTCACACTACCATGTACACAAGTGCAACAGTAGGTGAAAGTCTTGTGTGCAGTTCCAAGCAACATAGCAGTAATGACAGCGACGAGACACATACCAATTACAATACACAACATATTTACACAACACAATTTACATATCAAATGTACACATACTTACACAACACAATCCTATTATACAATGTACAGTAAACAATACACACAATATAGAATACACATACAATAAAAATACAAAATAAGAGTATATAAAAATATATATGCAGCTGTTATATTGTGGAGAATATAATTATGACAGTCCAGTGTGAGATAATAGATTAATAAAGTGCTCGTGAGAGATCAAGTGTTCAAAAGTCTGATTGCTTGGGGGAAGAAGCTGTCATGTAGTCGGATGGTGTGGGTCCTGATGCTGCGATACCCCCTGCCTGATGGAAGCAGTGAGAGCAGACCATGACTCGGGTGGCTGTAGTCTCTGATGATCCTCTAAGTTTTTTTCACACACCGCCTGTTATATATGTCCTGGAGGGAGGGAAGCTCAACTCCGATGATGTTTCTGGCAGTTCGCACCACCCTTTGCAGGTCTTTGCGGTTGTGGGCAGTGCTATTGCCGTACCAGGCGGTGATGCAGCCAGTCAGGATGCTGTCTACAGTACTGGTGTAGAACTGTGTGAGGATATGGTGGTTCATTCCAAACTTCCTCAGCCATCTCAGGAAGAAGAGGCATTGGTGAGCCTTCTTCACAACGGCCTCAGTGTGGACGGACCATCTGAGTTCCTCAGTAATGTGGACACAGAGGAACTTGAAACTGCTGACTCTCTCCACTGGTGCTCCAACACAGGAGATGGGGCTGTGTTCTCTGTCTTTCCTCCTGAAGTCCACTACAAGCTCCTTGGTTTTACTGACGTTAAACCAATGTGCTTTTTTAAAAAAATATCATGCAATAATGTGAAAACAGGTCTCTAGCGTGCAAGCTAATGTGAGTGAAAATTACTGTGTCTGAAAGTGTCAAATTATTGGCCACATCATATGTCTGACACCTGTAAAAGCTTCTGAAATTATACCATCAGAATGAAAATGCCCTTTGCATCTAACATTAAATACAAATTATGTTTTAAATTGTAAAAAAAAATAAAACAGACAAACTAAAGTCATAGACGACTGATATGTACGAGTCAGGTAAAACAGTGAAGTATCAATTTTACTTACTATCACTAAGCTATGTCACCTAGCAGTTTGCTGGGCTGGCAAAAAAAGATACTTGTGTGATGCATGACGCATGAGAAGATGCATTATTTTTAACACCAAAAGATAAAGTTATTTGATTGCATATTTATCTGACCCATTGTCAACTCACATACCCCCTGAGGTACGTGTACCCCAGTTTGGGAAACACTGCTCTACAGTAGTGTGAATGTGTACTCTTCCTAGTGATGGTGATTCGACCCTGCCTTTTGTCCCACTCTTTTTCCCATCTGATTTCCTGTTTCCACATTTAATATTTCTATTAATATTACTTATAATAATAGATCTAAATTGCAGTAATTTGATCACATGAATGCTAGGGAATGTAATAAGAGAATGATCCAGAGGCGGAGGCTGTTGATAGCATTCGTTCCTATGGCTCGGCATTGCTTGTGTTTACTTTGCAACACTGTATTACTAATATTGTAGTAACCATATTTTTTTGGCAGAAATTATATTTCCCTATCTGTCACTCACTCAATGTTGTGTCGAAGAGTTGACACTAAGGGTTCACTCTTGGGAGCCCAGACATCTCTGATCTTTGAGAAAAGGCCAAGTTCCTTTGGTCCCCCTCTCGGGGCCGATGGCGATGGCCACCCTCGTGGTCCAGGAGCGTCACCACTGGCTGAACATGGTCGAGATGCGTGACATTGACAAGGCACACTTTCTCAACGCCCCCGTCTCCCAGCTTGGCCTCTTCGGTGACTCCGTCGACGACTTCGCCCAGCAGTTTTCAGCGGTGAAGAAGCAGATGGCACATCTTGCCACGGCGCTGCCAAGTCAGCGCGCCCCGCACCCCGCCTGCTCACCAAGGAGCACTCCCCAACCCGTAGTGCTGGTTGATCAGGACTTGACTGTCTGCATGCGTTCAGAAAGAATACGCTGGTCCCACTGAAATCCTTTCAGAGGCTCTTGGGGCATATGGCATCCTCAGCGACGGTCATGCTGTTCAGGTTGATGCATATGAGACCACTTCAGCACTGGCTACAGACACGAGTCGAGAGACGAGCATTGCGCCACAGCACATACCACATTCTCGTCACACTGGCTTGTCACCGCCTATTCAGCCCCTGGTCAAACCTAACATTCTTACGGGCAGGAGTTCCCCTAGGCCAGGTACCCAGGCACGTTGTGGTTATGACAGATGCCTCCCATCGTGGCTGGGACACGTGTGCAATGGGCACTCAGTCATCGGCCCTTTGACCGGCCCGTGACTGCGTTGGTACATCAACTGCCTCGAGTTGCTGGAGGTACTATTTGCCCTAAGGAGGCTATTACCATTGATCCAGGGCAAGCATGTGTTGTTCCGGACGGACAACACAGCGACGATTGCGTACATCAAATGCCAAGGTGGCCTACACTATCATTGAATGTCACAACTCGTCTGTCACCTCCTCTTTTGGAGTCAGAGTCGCTGCGGGCCACTCAAATCCCAGGCCACCTCAACACCCCCTACGCTCAGGGGAGAGTGGAGACTCCACCCTCAGTAGGCACAATAACTCAGGCCAGGGCCCCCTCAACGTTGCTGTGTCCGGTGCATGCTCTTCACATCTACTTGGATCGCATGCAGAGTGCTTTGGTGGACAGTGGAATGGAAACACTGTCTCCAAACAGAGGATCGCTCACTGGGTCATCGATGCCATCACTATGGCATACCAATCCCAGCATGTGCCGCCCACTGCTGGCCTGCGAGCCCATTCTACCAGGGGTGTTGCGGCTTCTTGGGCGTTGTCCTGCGGCGCCTCTCTAGTAGACATCTTTAGAGCTGCGGGCTGGGCAACACCTAACACTTTTGCAAGGTTTTATAACCTCAGGGTTGAGCCAGTTTCATCCTGTGTTTTATCAGGTGACACAAAAAGGTAAGTTTGGGATAGCTGGCTGTGCATAACACCTTTCCCCTCCCTTGGGGTGTAGACGTGCGCTCTTTTCCCAGTTGCGTTTGCAAAAAAGTGTGAAACCTGGACATTCTTCCTCCTTAGCCCAGTGGCCAACGAGTCTTCAGAGTGGCTCGCCGCCACCCCAGTACGTTCGTCACCCCAGGCCCCCATACTGAGGTAATTGCTCCACATGTGCTGGTTGTCTTCTTAGGTAACCCAGTGTAATGTATATTCTGCCAAATGGTTTCCCTGCTAGTAAACCGCACCTTCCTTGGGCAGAGGGCCCTCGGTCCTTGGTCACCTTGTTGTTAGTAACTAATCCCCTCCTTGGGTAGGACCTACCTCGGCGCTGCTCCGCACAACGTGCTTCCTCTTCGATGCGGTAAGACAGTGTTTTGTATTCCACTTAGAAGTCCCCCCCCCTCTCGGGGCTGGATGTGGTCACCGAGGTGTCCTCCTCTTTGGAGGGATACCCCCCAACATGGACCTTATATGGCCCCCAGCTGAACGATTTCGTTCCTTTTTTGGGGGAGAACAATAGAAAGAAGGCTATGGCTGGGCCAGCCAATTCTTAAAGTTCTGAGCAGTTAGCCACTCCCCAAGATGTAGGGGATCGCTTTGCGCCTGCCAGTGTGTTGGGGGTAGTTACGCGACAGCTTGCTGCGCTGGCAACGATGAACACAGAGTTCTGCCCGTCTCGCACTGCCAGTCTGCGTAACTCGGTTCAGCTCTTGTGGCGTTTTCCATTGGGACCCCTAGTGTCAACTCATCAACACAATGTTGAGTGAGTAACAGATAGGGAACGTCATGGTTACTGATGTAACCTCCGTTCCCTGATGGAGGGAACGAGACGTTGTGTCCCTCTTGCCACAACACTGAACCAACCGCTGAAATGGCCGGGTCTTTGGCTCGGCTCCTCAGTGCGAAACCTGAGTGTGTGTTTGCAAGTGGCACTCCTTTTATACCCGTATGTCCGGGGGAGTGGCATGCAAATTCCACACGCCAATTCTCATTGGCCTTTTCTCAAAGATCAGAGCTGTCTGGGCTCCCAAGAGTGAACCCCTAGTGTCAACTCATCGACACAACATCTTGTTCCCTTCATCAGGTAACGGAGGTTACATCAGTAACCATCACGTTTTGATGCACTTTACCATGATATCACTACAGGAAAAATAATGATAATACAGTAACCATGGTTAATTTTGTGGTTACTGTAAATGAAAAATAAATAACATGGTGAAACCATGGTTATGTAGTAAAAACAAGGTTAGCTTTCTAAGGTAATGTTAAGATTAGGTTTAGGGGTATAGGTTAATGTAGTGGGTCTGTGGGACTCTAAATAAACACAATAAACACATTGAAATGATGCCCATATACTGTATGTTAGTATTTATATATGGATGCAAATAGTACCTAATACTATTTGCACCAGGGTATCTATCATTATTTGCACCAGGGTTGGGGTGCAAATAATATCTGCCACTATTTGCACTGGGGTGTGAATAGCGTATACTATTATTTGAAACAGGGTGCAAATAGTATCAACAATTTTACCCAATATTTGTGTCTGATATGTATTTTTTTGTTTTGTTTATTTGAGTATTGTGTCGGTATCAGTTTATAGTGTAAATACAGTTAAAATTAATAATATAAAAGTAACAATTTATGTAGAATTCATAAAGAACAGAATGCATTTGCTGACTGATGACGGGCCCTATAATGAGTCATTGTATTGGAGAAACGTGAGTTAAATGCAACAATAAATTAATTTAGAGAAAAATCAATGAAAAGTGTTTTAAAAAGTAACTTAAAAGTAAATTCATTAGTAATGGTATAACTAATTACAATTAACTGGTAAAGTAATTGGATTATGATATTTAGATAAGTATTTCTTAATTTGCACTGGATTGCTTTTTGAGTAAATACTTACCCAACACTGGTTGTTATCTTACCAATGTGTTGATTGAAAGATGTGGAAGAAATTGGCCAAATATATCTGTCTAACATGCTAGCAGTACATTGACCATCAAATGAAAAATGGCAATTAAAAAAAAAAAAGTTAATAAGGTAGCTTACTAGGTTTTGAAACAGACCTCTTGAATGTAAAGTTGTATATCTTTATAGCTGTACTGTTTGTGTGGGTTTTCTACAGAAATACACACAGTATCTTGTCATACATTAACATGCCTTAGATACTCTATCTCTGTACTTAAAGTGCCTTGGTGTATGTAATGTTTCATGGCATTTTAGTAGCACATAAATAACAAAAGATATAGACAAAGTATAGCTGTGGTGCATGTGTTTTAAAGTATCCAGACATCAGTTAGTGCAGCCACAGCTACACCAAGAACATACACAAGCCCCACTGTCATTGAATACAGAGGTGATAAATATCACAGCCCATTTTCTCCAAGCAAATCCTCTCACCAACTTATCTTTGGATTAAGCTCTGCTGGGCTGCAAAATTGAACTGTCAGGCACCTATACAACCCGAATTCCGTTCTCGTTTTGATGCCCTTGATTAGAGTAGCGTTAAGTAAATCAGCTTTTCATGGTTATTAAAGCAGGTCATACAAGAAGAGAGATGAGGAGTGCGAGAGTTGGTGGAGTATCGCCACCATCCCAGAGGGGCCCTTTGATATCTTATTATCTTTCTGATTGATGAAACATCTGGGCCACTTAAGTTCAACTCTCTGTGGCCAACGCTGCCTCCCACACACACTGAGTCCACCAGGCCCTTATCAGAATACCAATTACTTATTGTGGAATACCTAATTGGTTTATATTATAGTTAAGATGCTATCTGGAGTCTAGACTATATTTATGAAAAGGTGAAAGAGGGGAGAATAAGGTAAGTGAATGAATGGCTTTGAAATGGAAATTCCAAAGCATTTTAGAAGTTTAATATTGGCTGGGTTGATGACTCCAAAATAGCAAAGAATAATCTTGCTGTCTCTTTATGAACTGGGGACCGAAACTTTATCAGGAAGGTCTATGTGGTACAACCTTTCTAGCGATACACTATTGACCATGTGAGTGAAGACACTGGGCTGCGGTGAAATTCACCCTTTCACAAAACCCCAAGAACCAAAAAGAACATTGTTAATCCTAGGAGTGATTTAACTCAAACTCATTCGCACAAAAATATGTTTAATATAGAGTGCCAATTAAAAATAAATAAATAAATAATTTAAAATGAAAAGAAACTCATTTTGTTCAGAACTTTGGGTTTTCATTAAATTACAAATAACTTGAACCTCCTTGTTCAGCAAAACCATGAATAATGCACATAGTCTTTAATAATATAGAACATGTTTACGAAGAGTTTCCGAACAAATGAAAAATTGAATGGGCAAACAATAATGGAAGTATGCAATTCTATAAAAGCAGGAAACACATTCCACTCTGAGCAGTATATACTGAAAGGACAATTTTATTACTCAGAGGTTTCTATTTCATTCCTTATGGGATTCAGTGGAGTTCTTATTTAATTATTAACTTCGTCTTAGATGTTTCTGCTTAAACTCAAAATAGACAAATTACAAAATAGACACAAATGAGACAGAAGTTGACACACTAAGGGTATAGAGCTATAAAATGAATGTGGATTACATAGCTCATGGAAGAATTTGACAATAATTTTAATTTATCTGATTCCTGAATGCAGACTTTGGTATCCTGGCAAATTTGAGCACAAATTGAGACATTGTTGAGATCTCTTCTGAAACTTTAGAGGAGTGTCATGTCTAGATGTGTTTTTGTTAATGTTTTGTTTTCATGTCTTTTATTTATCTAGTTTGTCATTGGTTTTAGTTTATTGTCTTGTTATCTTGTTTAGAGTTCTGTTTGTTCACTGGCTTATGTTTCCCCATGTCCATGTATTTAAACCCTCATGTTTGCCATTGTCTCTTGTCAAGTATTGCATGTGAATGTAACTTTGTTGTTTTGTTCATGCCATGCCATGCCAATTCATGTCTAGTCTAGTCTAGTTTATGTCAAATTCATGTTTATGTTTAGTTCACGTTTATAGTTAGGGGTTTTTGGATTTCACGTTTTGTTTAAATAAACTGCACTTGGGTTCTTCACTCATCATCTTCGTCTGCTCCTTCGTCATTGCCTGCCAGCAACGTTACAAGGAGAAACATATACCTGGGGAGAGAATCTCCAGCAAAAGTGCCCATTTGCTTTCAATTTATTGTTATTTAGGATAAACAACTGTTAACAAAATCTCAACTGAGATTTTTCTTTCTCATGGGTATGGATTTTCATTGTCCATAACCATTTTAAAGTAGGTCTCTTAAGACATCCATCCCATAATGTAATAGTATCACAATAATGGGAGTCTGGTTGTTGCCATGGCTCTAGACCAATAATGGTGATGAGTGGAGCCACACTGGTAGCTCATGGTTACAGCATTTGGCATCAGTGAGGCATCATAAATCATTCGGCACCCACTGTTACAGCAGACGCCATAGATGGCTTTTGATCAATAGCGTTTTACTAACCTCTTCATGCAAAATGCAATAGTAGAAGTAAATTTCATGGACAAAGACAAATTGACTCTACAAATAATCAGAACAATAAGAACAAAAATACTATCTAAGATGTAAAGTCAATATTATTACAACATACATGTAATTCAGTGTCACGAAAATTGTTAATAAAATCCAACAGATTGTCATTTTCAGTTCTGAATTTACCAACACACTCGCTCTGTTACGAACCCTGCATACTAAGGCAGGAGCCTAACCCTCATGACACCTTAATATTTCTTTGATTTTGGATTATACGGTGTAGATGCATCTACCAGCAATGCTAAAAGAGGTTGCTAACCAGCTAATTCATGACATCTTGTTTCAACTGCTTTAATGAACTAGTTCCACGTCTGTCGCTCACTTTGATGTTGTGTCGAAGAAGTGACACTA
This sequence comes from Moxostoma hubbsi, assembly GCA_032164185.1. Taxonomy (NCBI): domain Eukaryota; kingdom Metazoa; phylum Chordata; class Actinopteri; order Cypriniformes; family Catostomidae; genus Moxostoma; species Moxostoma hubbsi. Next base: position 34,501,952 of record JAVLUX010000016.1, on the reverse strand, counting down.
GGGGTCTCTCTTGAGCACCGAATTTGCCTCTAATCAATGAAAAAAGGCCAATGAGGCAATACTGCAGCGAGCTGTGAGTCACACACCCATTCCTGTTCCTCTGACGCTCTCTGCTGTTGGATCTATGGCGCACTACAGCGGCTTTCTCCTTCCTTGCACGGCAGTGCAGTTTTCCCCTGGGCGCTTTGACAGTGCAAGAGCATATTAAAAGAGTGATATTTCTTGTAAAAGAGCAATACACAGCGGCGTTGAATGTCCTTTTCAGGACGCGTCTTTATAAAGATGACATTCCGCCCCGTGTAGTTTCTGGATGCAGTTGATTTCTCCCCACCTCTGACGGTCATAAAAGCTGCCTCGCGTGCCTAGTCAGCGTTTTATGAATGGTTCATGTTCTCAGTTCGAGAGCGCTACAGCGGCGTCTGATGCTGATGACTCGCCTGGGCCGCCACCTTCGGGTCTGCTTGCCCAGTCTGAGCCTGACACGCAGAGGTCAGCTATGCTTTCCCAGGCTACTGCGAGCGCGAGGCTGGACCGGTAAACCCCGTCCCCCCCCTCGCGGCTACTTGATTGGTCCCGCGGGCATGTGCGACTAACGTGCATGACGAGTTGAGTAAGCCGTGGCTTCCTCACTCCTCCGCTCTCACTAAACTCGACGGTGGAGCGGTCCCAGAACGCTTCCGCCCTGCACGTCATGGCCCCTCCTGCAACCAACGCCAGGCCAAGGCGCTTCAAATCTTGCACTTGGTAGTCCTGTTCTTGATGTGCTGCAGGAACTGCTCAGGGCCACGAAGGTCAGAAGCGCCGGCGCTCGAACGTCGATGGCCACCCTTGTGGTCCAGAAACGCAATCTATGGATTGGACCTGGTCAAAATGTGGGAGGTAGACAAGGCCCGCCTTCTCGAATGCCACCATCTCTAAGCTCCGTCCATTCAGTGGCACCATTGATGACTCCGCCCAGCAGTCCTCAGCGGTGAAGCAGATGGAGGTCATTTCACACATCCTGCCCTGCCGACATGGGCCATGCCCCATCTGCTCGCCAAGAGCGTCCTCCTGGGGCTAAGAAACAACTGCTCCGCCTCAACCCAGGCCCAGCTCTCAGCCCCCGCGTCGAGCACCCCACAGGAAGCAGACGCCCCCCGTCTCACGGACCCCCTTGAGGACCCGGAAGGCTCCCAGGCGCTCCTGAGATGGATGACCCAGAGACCAAGACGTTAGCTCCGGAGCTGGTAAGCAGGCCGCTCCATCCCCCGGTGGAGGGCTGGGAGGATAATCTTTTGTTTAATTTATTTCATTTGCAGCCCTTCCCCAGACGGGAATGACAATGACAATGTCAAGTATTTCCTTTTCATCAGCTCCCCTAATGTATATTGATTGGATGTTACTAGGAATATTCACATCAGCTACCCTATCCCCTGTTCTCTGCTCTACAATCTCTTTAGCTAACTTACATCCAATATTTACAAAATACTCATTAAATTTATTGACAATATCATTCACTTTATTTATAATTTTTTTATCATCATTTACAAAATTATTTGGATAGTCTACTTTTCCAGTACTCTTTTTAATTATACTGTTAAGTACTTTTCATGTTGCTTGAGTATTACTCTTATACCTCTCCAATAATTTGTGATAATAGTCCTTTTTACTAAATCGTATAATACTTTATACTTTATTATTTTTATATATCTTAGCTTATCTCAATTTGTTTTGTTATTGTTATGATACATTTCCTATATAATGCTTTCTTCTTTTTACATGCCTTCTCTATTCCTTTAGTAATCCATGGCTTATCATCATTTTTGTGCATCTTTAAAACTTTCTTTGACAAACAATGTTTTTCATATTGCCCAATTAATATGGTCAAAAAAGCATCATAGGCTCTATTAGGATCTTTATTTACATAAACCTCACTCCAGTTGTGTTTCCTTTAGTCCTCCCCAAGGGCAGCAATGGCTTCTGGTGACTTCTGGTGACTGATTATTCGACTATGTCGAATCATTTTATAATTAATTGTCCTATTTTCATATGTTTTTTTTTTTTTAATATTTGAAGGATTGCAAAAACTGGAAGATGATCAGTCATATCATTTATAAATAACCCTCCTACTATTTTTCCTCCAATTTAATTTGTATATATATTATCTATCAATGTAGCAGTGTCTGTTGTTATTCTGCTTGATTTTGTAATCACAGGAAATAGGCTTTTTTAGATCTTTCAATGTCATTTTCTATGGTTAAGCGTTCCAATATTTTTTCTATAGTAATTGACTTATTTTTAATCAAACTGCATCTTAATGCTGTATCAACATACAGAGCAACTCCTCCTCCTTTTTTGTTAACTCTGTTAATCATAAACAACTTATATCCTTCCAATTCTACCTCTTGTTCTTTCTCGTTATCAAGCCAAGTCTCTGACACAGCAATCACATTAAACTTGTTAAACTGGCACAAATAATCCTTAATTTGTATGACGTTTCTATAAAGACTTCTACTATTAAAATGGATTATTGATAATGCACCCTCCATTTTCACATTCCTTTTAAATTGTTCTTCTGTATAATATTCACAATTATTATTTACATTACTGAAAAAATGGTTTTCCGGGACAATATCATTTCCAATCTCATACATTTTATGGTCTGTGTGATTGAAAGTTTTGAAATTCAAATGTTCATACTTGCAGTATTGACTTTGTAAATGGTCAGACACACAGTTCTTATGAATATTAAAAAACTCCCCATCAACATAGAGAGTAAAGAGGCCCAGCCAGGCTTGGCTTGTTCCCAGGTTGGCAAGCGTCACCTTGTTCCCCTTCCTAGGGTAACCAGAAGGATCCCGACGACTTTTTTGGGGCATTGGGGAAGGGTACATGCAGTCTGACACAGCTGGTCGCCAATGCACATAGAATACCTTCCCGCTCCAGTGTCAGCAGAACAAGTACACAGCTCAGTGCATGGCGTGATTTAAATTGGACTCCTAGTGTCGCTTCTTTGACACAACGTCGAAGTGAGCGACAGACGGGGAACGTCTCGGTTACGGATGTAACCTCCGTTCCCTGATGGAGGGAACGAGACGTTGTGTTCTCCCGGCCACGTCACTGAGCCGAGCCACTGTAGTGGCCGGACCATTTCTTGCTCCTCAGAAAAATCCTGAATGACCTTGATGTATTTCCCCACTTTTATACCTGTATGTCCGGGGGCGGGGTATGCAAATACTGTCTGCCAACTTCTCATTGGCCTATTTTCATAGATCAGAGGCTTACTCGGCGCTCAAGAGAGACCCCTAGTGTCACTTTTTCGACACAACGTCTCGTTCCCTCCATCGGGGAATGGAGGTTACATGCGTAACCTAGACGTTTGGCAACTCCATGAGAGAGTGAGAGAGAAAATGCTTACACCAAATTCTCAGTCAAAATGCACAATATTTACTGATGGTTCGAACAAAATGGAAATTTTATTGAAATAAACATAGTAAAAATTATGTACATTATTGTATCTCCAATAAAGGTCCTAGCTCTGTGTTTGTCGAAAAAAAAAACAATCAATCAAAGCTGTCTCTGACAAGACACACATGGATTGGCCCCTAAAGCAAGGCTTTGCGATTTAATCAGCTTCAGTCAGTGAGAGGCAGGTAGTGTGTAAGTGCAAAGCGAGGAGAGCCCCACGAGGTTCATCTGAACTTTCAAAGAAATCCAATTAAACGAAGGAGATAAAGAGACAAACACCAGCAGGGTTTCCTTTGTCTGCCACTCCTTTCATACAAAATGTTATTTGCTCACTGCATTACCAAGAGACATTAGAAAATAATAAATATATAAATAAAAGCCCAGTGTTGCTATTGAGGCTAGATGCTTTTTGTGTGTGTCCTGGTTCAAAGTGAACACAAATTATGGGGTTCAGCAAAGCGAATGCATGCCAAGGTGCTTATCACATCTGCTTGTTTTCAATGTGTCACAATAAACCTTTTCTCTGTATGTTACATGAGACGTGTGCACTGGATTCTGAAATAACACGGGGAATGAAATCCATTATCCACCCATGGTGATATGGTGCCATACATGTAAAATTGCTTTACATAAAAACAGAGAGAACAAAAGACTAATATTCTGTTTTAAAACCTACAGAGGCAGCTGTATTATAAGAACACTCCTGAGGTAATGCATTTTTCAAAAGGTAGCCATATTCCTTACGACCAGTTTATACTTGTCGAACCTACTACGCTATTGCCTACAATGCAGTTGCATTAATTGTTCTGTGTTGGTGTGTCTGCGTCGTTCTGTGTGTATACAGTCAATATGGTTGTGCATTGAGAGAAAATGCCTTCATTTCTGAAATAATTATATAGTTAATAAATAAATCAATTTAAAGCAAATAAAGCAAAGCAATGTAATTGTGGATTCAAAAGTATTTATTATTAAATTATTGTACAATTGAAAACATCTAGGTTACGTATGTAACCTCCATTCCCTGATGGAGGGAACGAGGCGTTGTGTCGAAGAAGCGACACTAGGGGTCTCTTTGAGCACCGAATATGCCTCTGATCTAAGAAAAAAGGCCAATGAGAAGTTGGCAGACAGTATTTGCATAACCCGCCCCCGGACATACGAGTATAAAGCGGGGAAATACGTCGGGTTCATTCAGGATTTTTCTGAGGAGCCGGAAATGGTCCGGCCACTACAGTGGCTTGGCTCCGCGACGTGGCCGGGAGGACACAATGTCTCGTTCCCTCCATCAGGTAACGGAGGTTACATACGTAAACTAGACATTCCCTGTCTGTCGCTCACTTCGACGTTGTGTCGAAGAAGCGACACCAGGGGTCCAATTTAAATCACGCCATGCGCTGAGCCGTGTACATGTTCTGCTGACACAGGAGCAGGCAGGTATTTTACGTGCAAAGACGACCAGCTGTGTCAAACTGCACGTACCCTTCCCCAATGCCCCAAAAAAGTTGTCCTTCTGGTTACACTAGGCAGGGGAACATGGTGACACTTGCCAACCTGGGAATGGGCCAAGCCTGATTGGGCCTCTTTTATCTCTATGTTTCGCTGCATAGTGCAAGAACGGCCGGGGCCCTTACACGCATTGAGGGAAGGGGGTCTTACCCAGTTTCCTATTCTTTCAGGGGGAAAAGACCCTGCGGAAGCCACACCTGCCCAAAAGGGGGAGGTAAAGGTGGCAAATAAATCACATGGGTTTATAGGCGACATGTGGAAAGTGGCGCAGTGGTAGATCCAGCCTCAAGGAGGGGGGAGTTGCTACAACATGGCGACCGGAGGGCAGCTGGGACTGCCTAAGGGAGACGCGGGTCCACTTCGTAAGGGGACCGTACCGTGGACGAAACACAGAGGGGGAGTCCACATAGGAGTACTGACCTGTGGAGCACTTATTCCAGTACAGGGTAGATTAAGTACCCACGGTGGATTGGGTCGGCGAGTTCTTCCGCTGAACTGTGGACCACAGGACTAGGGAGGAGTCATCCAGGGATCCGAATGAGTGGGATCTCCTGTGAGAACTCCAGGCAAGTGTCGCTGACAGAGAACGCTTGCAGGTCCCCGACCCTCTTGATGGAGGCGAGCGCGATCAGCAGGGCCATCTTTAGAGAGAGGGCCCTGAGTCCAACTGATTCTAGCGGCTCGAAGGGAGGTCTCTGGAGGCCTGTGAGGACCACTGAGAGATCCCAGGAGGGGAACATGCTCGGCCGGGAGGGATTCAACCTCCGGGTGCATCTTAGGAACCTGACGATTAAGTTGTGCTTACCCAAAGACTTGCCGTCTACTGCGTCGTGGTGGGCTGTGATAGCGGCGACATACACCTTCAGGGTGGAAGGGGACAGCCTCCCCTCCAGCCTCTCGACAAGCATGGCCTGCGCCATGCTCGTCTTGTGACTTGATTCTAGGGACAATGCTGAAGTGGTCTCATATGCATCAACCCCAGTGGCTCGGCCACCGCGGAGGATATTATATGCCCCAGGAGCTTCTGGAAATGTTTTAAAGGGACCGCGAGGCATATCAGCACCGACTGTGCACGCACGTTGGTGAGGCGTGCTGACACTGAGACTGAGTCTAACTCCATGCCAAGAAAAGAGATGCTCTGAACTGGGGCGAGCTTGCTCTTTTCCCAATTGACCTGAAGTCCCAGGCGGCTGAGGTGCCTGAGCACCTGGTCTCTGTGAACACATAGTAACTCTCACGTGTGGGCCAGAATAAGCCAGTCATCTAGTTAATGGAGTATGCGAATGCCGGCTTCTCAGAGCGGGGCAAGAGCTGCCTCTGTTATTTCGTGAAGACGCGATGGGACAGAGACATGCCGAAGGGGAGGACTTTGTACTGATACACCTGGCCGTCGAACTTGAGCCATAGAAGGGGTCGGTGTCGAGGCAGAATTGAGACGTGGAAGTACGCATCCTTCAGGTCAACTGCTGTGAACCAATCTAGATGCCGGACGCAAGTTAAGATGTGTTTTTACGTGAGCATTTTGAACGGGAGTTTGAGCAAAGCCCGGTTGAAAACTCGCAGGTCCAAGATCGGTCGTAAGCCACTGCCGTTCTTGGGTACAATGAAGTAAGGGCTGTAGAAACCCATCTTCATTTCGGTTGGAGGGACAGGCTCTATCGTGTCTTTGCGGGGGCCTGGCAAACTGAATTGTGTAACCGAGTCAAATGGTCCGGGCCAGCCAGCGTGACGGGTTGGGAAGTGGAAGCTATGCATAAGAGCTCCGTGCTAGGAGCACCAAGGTGACGGTTATTTTTTACGTACCCGGCGGAGCTTCGCAGTGGGGCGGACACTTACCGTGCACACACACCCAGCAGGGGGCGGGTTTGTGACAGAGGAGGAGGTCCAGTGTAGGCATCCTCTAGACTTGTCAGAACTGGCCGGCCGGGGGACAGTCGTGGGGCTGAAGGCGGGGGCCCGCGTCCAGCATGCCGGGACTGTAAAGTTCTGGTGGCAGGAAATAGCTCTGTTATTGAGAATGTGGGTACCGCAGCCCCGTCTGGGGGGGGGGGGGGGAGGGGGTGGTGCAAATGAAATAAATTCAACAAAAGATTCTCCTCCCAGCCCTCCACCGGGGGACAGAGTGGTCTGCTTACCAGCTCTGGAGCTAACGTCTTTGTCTCTGGGTCGTCCGTCTCAGGAGTGCCTGGGAGCCTTCCGGGTCCTCGAGGGGGTCCGTGAGATGGGGGTGTCTGCTTCATGCAGGGTGCTCGATGCAGGGGCTGAGAGCTGGGCCAGGGTTGAGGTGGAGCAGTTGTTTCTTAGCCGCAGGAGGACGCCCTTGGCGAGCAGACGGGGCATGGCTCATACCGGCAGGTTTGTGGCAGGGCAGGATGTGTGAAATGGCCTCGGTCTGCTTCACCGCTGAGGACTGCTGAACGGAGTCATCAACGGTGCTGCCGAATGGACGGAGCTGGGAGACGGGGGCATTTGAGAAGGCGTGCCTTGTCTACCTCCCGCATTTCGACCAGGTCCAATCCATAGATTGCGTTTCTAGACCACAAGGGTGAGTATTGCCTGTTCGAGTGCCGGCAATTCTGACCTTAGTGGCGGGGGGCACAATCGGTCATTGAGTGCAGTTCCTGCAGCACATCAGAGTGAAGCAAAGTGAGCGACAGATGGGGAACTAAAAGGCTCACAATATGAATATATTTAATTTAAACATTTGCATATAGCTCAAGGCAAAAAATTTGAAAATACATAAAATCAAACTGGCAAATTGATGTCTTAATTTAAGCCAAAGTGTACTAAAGACCTAATGAAATGGCTTGTCGTGCACAGTTTTCTTTACTGTGTTGACATATTTCATGCTGATGATTAAGAGCCAAGTAGAAATAGCACATTAAATTAACAACTGCATGTGTAGACACTTTTTACAGTGCAACATTAACACTAGCATATAGATGACCTCAGAGATCACATGTATGGACATATACAGTATATTATTATTATTATTATTATTATTATTAATAAGGGATTTTTCAGTTTCCGTCGTACATACCTCAGTCAAAGATTTTTCTTCCAATGTGATAGAGTACAATACGTTTGTAAGACAAAGTTCGCATGGCATTTAAATATTTAACATCTGTTATTATCTTGATCATAATTAAGTGTTGCGCTCTCATATTTAAATTAATCCTGTCGGGAATCAGATTCATATTTTATCTTCTCTTTTATTGAATTGTAACAACTGCATAACTCTACAAGCGGTAGCTATTAATGTTCCGTTGATTAGACATGAGTGTCACTCAGAGACATCTGTACAAAACAACTGAGCTCTTGAGAGATGTTATTCTCTGAATCTTCCAGCATGATCAAAGTCATGATTTGAAATTGAGAGATGGGCTATAGCTGTTTAGCTTATAAAAAAAGGCAAGCCAACACTCAGATCTCTCTCTCTCTCTCTCTCTCTCTCTCTCTCTCTCTCTCTCTCTCTCTCTCTCTCTTGCATGCTGGGAGTTTGGGTTGCGAGAGTGTTACATGTGAGAGGGGCGATCTGTTTTCTTTCTCTTATTACTCATTTTTTTAATAAATCAATCATAAGTTTTTTTCTTTGAAGCAAAATTTGTCAGTCATTTCAGTAATTTATAGTGCAGGTTAGTCTTTTTGTTTTAATTGTTTGTTAGTTTGATTATTTGTTTGTTTGGTTGTTTGTTTCAGTGTTTTACTTGGACTTAGTGGCAGAAGACTGAGATTGATGTTCACCTGAATAGGGGTGGTTCCTCTATCTCACTCCTCCATGGAGTCAAGTGTGTAGAAGATGTGCTTGTGCCTATTGGCAAGCAAATTGGATTTGGGAATATTGACACAGTCTCAAGAATGAACAAGGCTTTTGTTGTATTTCTGGAGGAACGAATTATGGTCAGTAAGTTGGTTGAGAGTGGAATTTGTGTAAGTGTAGTGTTTTCTACTATTTCACTGCTGGTTTTGCTATCAACTAGAGTCACAATATCTAATGTCTCACCATTCATATTGAATGAAGTTTTGAAAACTAGCATGCAGAATAAAAATTATCCTGGATCCATGGATGTAAAAATTAAGCACTAAAACACGTGCAGGTATTCAGATGCCAAGTGTTTATGTACTTAGAATCGCCATCACTAGATGTCTCTTTTCGTATTCAACATGAAGTGAAATCCTATATGATTTATGCATAAGAAGTCTGAAATGTTTTGAATGCAGAGATTTTAGGGACAAAAAAAAAACTTGCTTGCCCTCTAAAAATACAAGCTGAAAATGTAAATGCTAAAATTAAAGGAAGGGATAGGAATAAGAGCAGTTTTATATCTGAATATATTCAAATGAAAAAAAACATTGACATAACATTAATACAAGAAACACACAGTGATGTGGCAAATTAAATAGATTGGAAAATGTCCTGGGAAGGGAATATTGTCACGATTCCCTGTTGTCTGCCCTGTGTTTCTTCCTTGCCCTCTGTCTCTAACTACAATTCCCACAATTCCCTCTCCTCATCACTGCCAGCTTCATTGTTATCACCTGTGTTTAATTTAATCATTATCCCTGTGTATTTAAGCCCTGTTGTTCCACCATTCGTTGTCAGTAGTTAAATGTATGTATGTCTTTGACTGTGGTTCTGCCCGTGGCCTTCGTGGATGTTTCTCTTGTTTATATTTTGGTTTTCCCATCGTGGATGTTTGATTTGTTTCCTGTGTTGTTTTGTCTCACTGAGTGACCCTGTTCATCTTTTGTTTTTCCATTAAACTGCGTGTAGATCCTCACTCCTCGTCTGTCCCTTGTTACAAATATATTTTTTTAGTCATGGGTCTAACATAATAGGAGGTGCTGCTGTTTTATTTTCAAAAAGCCTAAATATGACTTTTGTCTCTTATGCTATAGAAAGTGGATATATTTTAGCTGTGAAGAAACTCACTATCCTTCAATCAATGCTTTAAATAATGTAATTGGAGATTCCTTTTTAAATTACATATGGAGAGACCATCATCCTGCAGTAAAACAATATACCTGGGTTAAAGCAATCCATGCCCATATTAGTACAGCAAGGTTAGACTTGTATAGATCTTATTCATGATAGTGCCATCTTTGAATGAAAATGAGGCTGTGAGGGATAGACATACGGTCTCTTCAATGGGCTGTACTGCAGTTTAAAGTGTTTTTGGAGCCTTATACAGCTTTATACCGTTCATGCCATTAAAGAGATGGTAAGTCTGTCCCTCACAGCCTCATTGTCATTGATAGAATTTTAAGGTCTTTTATTAATCCAAATGGGTTTTCTGACCACCATTCATGTTTGTTTGAAATAAGTGTTAAAAAGCCCCAATGCTATAGTTTTAATTGTAATTTTAATGTGAAATTATTACATGATGCTGTTTTTGCTTTGTGATGAAAAAACATATATAATGTTTTGTCAAAATTATACTTCTCATACTAATAGAATTGTAAAAAAAGACTATTAGAGAGCCTGAGGAAGATATCAAACAAAATGTAAATGAAATGTAAAAATAATACATTAAATAGATGTTAACAGGTAGGAGGTTGGGGGTTGGGGTAGCCTCTTAAGTATCCTAATGGGACTGTAGCATCTGATCCAAAGGAAATTAGCTTGTATTCGATTTTTATAATTAACTTTTTGCCCAAATTGAGTACAAAACAACAAAAAGAACAAGACTCTGAAATCCAAATTCAGGAACTATCAACAGTAGGGCAACAACATTCGGTTGGTTGGGCTCCCGGTATTGATCGACTTTCTTCAAAATTTTATTAACAAATTTGGAGCTTATTGGAAGAAGATTGGTTGGAGGTTTTCAACACCTCCTTTAAAAAGAAGGCTTTACTAACCAGCTGCAAAATATCTGTGCTGTCTTTATTGCCAAAGAAAGGTGGCCTTAGATGCTTAAACAATTGATGACAAGTCACTTTATTGTGCACAGACTATAAAATTCTTGCAAAATGTTTTTTCAAATAGACTTATGAATTACTTGGGGCATTTAGTATATGACAGTCAAACTTTGTTTCAGATAGAACAATAATGGATAATCTTTTACTAATAAGAGATGTAACTGAATTAGCAAAAATAGATAATCTATTTGTAACGAAACGGGCAGACGAGGAGTGAGGATCCAGTTGCAGCTTTTATTGAAGGTAACACAAAGTAAAACGAAGTACGAAAACAGGAACAAATAAAACGTCCACAATGGGAAAACAAAGGTATAAACACAAGATATTAACACTGGGAATCTTCCAAGGTGGGCTCAGGCTGAAACACGGACGAGGGCAGGAAACACATGTAACATTTACCATCAAACAACGACCAACAAAGGACAAGGTGAACATGAGGGCCTAAATACAAAACCAAAGGGGAAACAAAAGCCAATGGGAGAACGGAACTCAAAACAAGATAATAAGGCAATTAACTAATGACAAAACTAGAACTGATAATAAAGTAATCAAACAATAAACCAATAAAAACCAGACACATAGACAAGGAGGGAAAACAGGACATGACAAGGAAACAGGAACATGAGTGAATTTCAAAATAAGAGTGCAAAAGACAATATGGAACATAAAAGGTGCCAAAAAATGAAAGGGACGGTGTGGATCGTTACAGAGCCCCCCCTTTAAGGAGCGGATCCCAGACGCTCCTAACAAAAGGAAGGGCAAAACGACAACGGAGAACAGGGACGAACAGGCAGATCAAGGGGACACAAGGGGCACAGAGGGACAAGACTAGGACAGAGAGACCATGACAGAACAGGAGGGCGGCCAGGAGACCAAGGAGGCCAGGCAGATGCCCAGGGGACAACTTGAAGGAGGGGACCGGGTCGGGAAGTCTGGGAGGCAGCTGCGGGGTCGAGACTAGGTCAGGGGGCCAGGGAGGCAGCCATAGGGCAGGGACTGGGTCAGGAGGCCAGGGAGATGGCCGTAGAGCAGGGACCGGGTCAGGTGGCCAGGGAGGCGGCCATAGGGCCAGGGACCAGGTCAGGAGGAGGCCTCAGGACTGGGACAGGGTCAGGAGGTCTAGGGGATGGCCACAGGGCTAGGACAGGGTCAGGGGGTCTAGGGGATGGCCACAGGGCTGGGACAGGGTCAGGAGGGCTAGGGGATGAACCACAGGGCTAGGACAGGGTCAGGAGGTCTAGGAGGAGGCCACGGGACAGGGTCAGAAGGCCTGGGGGGAGCCCACGGGACAGGGTCAGAAGGCCTGGGAGAAGGCCACAAGGCAGGGTCAGAAGGCCTGGGAGGAGTCTCAGGGGAAGCGGGCAGAGCCGCGGTAGGCTCTGTAGGCGGAGCCGAGGAGGACTCCAGGGGTGGTGCCATGGTAGGCGGAGACCAGGTTGGTTCTGGAGGCGGAGGCTTGGAAGGCTCTGGAGGCTTGGAAGGCTTTGGAGGCTTGGAGGGCAGAGCAGGCACAGGCAGAACCGTGGAGGGCGGAACCATGAAGGCCCTTTGGGGCGGAGCCGTAGAAGGCAGAGCAGGCAGTGCCGTGAAAGGCGGAACCATGAAGGCCCCCTGGGGCAGAGCCGTAGAAGGCGGAGCAGGCAGAGCTGTGGAAGGCAGAGCTGTGGAAGGGTCAGGAGGCGGAGCAGGCGCAGGCAGAGCCGTGGGTGGCGGAGAAGGCGCAGGCAGAGCCGTGGGAGGCGGAGCCAAGGCAGTCTGCAGAGGCGGTGACCTGGATGGCTCTGGTGACCGAGGCGTGGATGGCTCTGGTGACCGAGGCGTGGGTGGCTCTGGTGACAGAGGCGTGGGTGGCTCTGGAGGCGGAGCTCTGGAAAGCTCGGGAGGCGGAGCCATGGGAGGCTCGGGAATCGCTGGCTCCTGGATGGTCGAGGCTACAGGCGCTGGCTCTGGCTCTTGGATGGTCGAGGCTACAGGCGTGGGCTCTGGCTCTTGGACGGTCGAGGCTACAGGCGCGGGCTCTGGCTCTTGGACGGTCGAGGCTACAGGCTCTGGCTCTGGCTCTGGGACGGTCGAGGCTACAGGCTCTGGCTCTGGCTCTGGGACAGTCGAGGCTACAGGCTCTGGCTCTGGCTCTGGCTCTGGGACAGTCGAGGCTACAGGCTCTGGCTCTTGGATGGTCGTGGAAGGCGGAGACTGGTGAGCGGAAGCCCTTCCTCTTCTCCTCCTTCTCCTGGCGGACGAGGCTGGCAACGCTGGCACTGGGACGGATGAGGCTGGCAACACTGGCACTGGGACGGATGAGGCTGGCAACGCTGGCACTGGGACGGAGGAGGCTGGCAACGCTGGCACTGGGATGGACGAGGCTGGCAACGCTGGCACTGGGACGGACGAGGCTGGCAACGCGTTGGCCGTGGCAGGCGTGGGTGTTGGCTCGTTGGCCGTGGCAGGCATGGGCGTTGGCTCGTTGGCCGTGGCAGGCGTGGGCGTTGGCGTTGGCTGTGGCAGGCGTGGGCGTTGGCTCGTTGGCCGTGGCAGGTGTGGGCGTTGGCTCGTTGGCCGTGGCAGGCGTGGGCGTTGGCTCTTTGGTCGTGGCAGGCGTGGGCATTGGCTCGTTGGCCGTGGCAGGTGTGGGCGTTGGCTCGTTGGCCGTGGCTGAGGGATGTCCACCGTGAGGGGCGAGGTAAAGCCCTCTTCCACAACACCCACAGTGAAAGGAGAACTGCAGGTCCATAGGGTCTCCTCCACGAAGTTGTGGAGCGTCCAGCAGGGGGGGGTCGCTGGTGGCAACTGCTCCCCAAGCGAGGGGTTTAGATTGGCCCTGAAAATTCTGACCAAAAGGGATTCCGGGAAGTCAGAAAAATAGGCCAGCTCAAGAAATTCACTGACGTGGGGCTCTATTGGACAGTCCCTCTGTATGAGGCTGAGAAGCTGGAGATTAGCTTGCATGGGTGTCAAGGCTGCTGGGTCCATGTTTGGTCAATTAACTAAAACCAATGACAAAACTAGAACTGATAATAAAGTAATCAAACAATAAACCAATGAAAACCAGACACATAGACAAGGAGGGAAAACAGGACATGACAAGGAAACAGGAACATGAGTGAATTTCAAAATAAGAGTGCAAAAGACAATATGGAACATAAAAGGTGCCAAAAAATGAAAGGAACACAAACCAAAGACGGTGTGGATCGTTACACTATTAATCTAAATAGATAATAAAAAAAAATATTTAGGTATGCATTTCATTGATCAAGAGAAATCTTTTGACAGCATCTCATGTTTAATTGTTTAGTACTCTTAAGGCATTTGGTATTGGTAAAACATTAGATCATGGATAAAATGTTTGTATCTGGGGCATCAGCCATGTTAAATGAGGCATTAGACAAGGATGTCCCTTATCAGGACAACAATATTCCTTAGCAATTTAACCTCGGTTTACTGTTGATGTTACTGTTTTTATTAAAGATGACAAAGAAATTGTAGCATTAAAATAAAGTTTAAAGATATATGAGGAAACATCTGCAAAAGTAAATTGAGGAATAATGTGAAGGTTTCAAATGGGCAGCTGGCAAGAAATAAGTCCACCAGAACTTCCTAATGGAGTCAAAAGGGGATCCTTTTCTGCCGACAGGAAGAGAGCTCTTTTAATACACTACTTGGGAACAGAAGGGCAACAAATCTACAATATTTTGCTTCTTGCTGCTGATACATGTGATGGATCTTTATGAGCACTGAAACAGTTCTTCTCCCCCAAACTGAATGGGGTCTTCAGACAATGTGCTCAAGCCGTGGATGAATCTACTGACCATTGTGTAGCAGCACTTCATGAACTGGTCAAAACATGCACTTTTAGTAATATTGAGCATGAAATGATCCGTGACAAGATTGTGGGAAAAATGTAAATGCCAATAATTTGTGAAAGATTACTACTAGATCCAGATATAACCATTGAAGAGATGTTAATTATTGTAAGGCAAATTGAAGCTGAAGTGGCAGATGGTAAAGTCATAGCACAAAGGGAAACAAAACAAGTGGCAGTGATTCAAAAGCAAGGGAATCTGCGGATACACACGCATAAACAAAAGAATAAGCTGAAAGAATATAAATGAGGGGTGAAACAACAGATGTGTTACTGTTGTGGCTCTGCTAACCATCTTGCAAATGGCCAGTCCTGCACAGCCTGAGAATGTAAACCAAAACATGTGGAAATATTTTGTGAGAGTTTGCAAGATAGCAGCAAAGTCAGTTAATGAAGTATGCTTACCAGAAGTCACAGTCCGCAGTGTGACTGATTGTAACACAGATGATGGAGCCCCTATGGGTATATGGCATGGGGGGCGTGGCCATGTTTCATCTGCAGGAGAGGGAGACTGGTAAGGCTCGTCACCTGGGTCGTAATCATCTCTAACACCTGTCTCTCATTGTAGTGATGGTGGAGGGAGACCTGAAAAGGCACGCCAGAGCATCAGAGAGAGGAGAGAGTGACCCCTGAGAGAGTTTTTCAGTTTTTATATGTACACTGGTTTTGACGGTTATGTCAAGTGTGTTTAAACTGATTATTAAAAGGACTGACCTTGATCCTGCTTGGTTGTCTCCTGGCTCCTCCATTGCCCATGAACTAAGATTGTTTACAGGGTACTTTTACAGTAGGCAGATCTCCCACAGTGACTTGCACCATTAAGATGATGGTCGATACAGGGTCTGGTTCATCAATCCTGCAACAACATATTTACAAAGAACATATCAGTTCATGTGCCCTGTCCCTGCCAAAAGTACAGCTCCTGATCTACTCAAAGGACAAAATACATGTGTGGTTACCTGACACTTAATGTGACATACTATAAAAATACTGTTGTTGGTGAGTTTAGCATAGTGAAATCAGGAACCCCTATCATTGGTCGAGACTTATGCAAAGCAATGAAAATTTAAATTAAAGGTAGTTGTTTGATTGAAGCTTTCACACATTGTGCAATGCTTCAGCCATCCAGCACATCATCTACATCTATAGATGGCCCTGCTTCTGTACCAACCTACTCTTTTTAATTTCAATATGAGATCAGTCTCTCTCAGATACTTATTGCATATGTATAGGACAATGACACCATGGGTGGCATGTGTTGTGTTCTTTTTTGAGGAGACGAAGTCAAAGTTTAAAGGTAAAAATTGTATTTATTAACAAGATAGAATAAGTACAAAAATCATTCAGCCAGCTGGGGATCTAGTCTGCTTCACCCGTAAGCTCTGCTCAAAAAGACCCCGTTTCTCCTGTTCTCCTGAAAAGGGAACTCCTTTTCTACTTTTCTGGCCCAGGGTGTGTCCCTTTGTTCTCATTTTGTTTTTACTCTTTTGATTGGCTTATTTTTGCCGCAAGGGCATCTCCAATATTTTAAGAGATAAGTTTCAATCATCCCATTGGTTCGTTTTTGCCACAGTGGGATTACTGGTTTTGCCTTCTATTGGTTGATTCTTACCAGTTCCCTTCCTAAAGAATTTCCAATGTTGAGACAGTTTCAAACTTCCCTTGCCTAAAGAATTTCCAATGTAGACCTGTTTCTAGGTTCCCCTCATTTCCTGTGTCAGAAATGTAGCTATAGTTTATCACACTTCACATTTAGTGTTTTGGTATTAACATATATGTTCTAGTTAGTTACACACATCATTCCTCATTTGTTAGCAGGCATACATTGTTTAAGATTTGTCACACACATATATACTGATTAAGATTGTAATACACAACACATGTGATGTGAATACTTTTGGTAAGACACTCTAGCTCATTATCACATGTGCAGCAGACACATCTGTCCTGGGCCATATAAGTTCGGATGTTGCATATAACTTCCTCAGTTTTGATGACATGCTTCTTGGAGTAACCCTCTGGTGGAGATAACCCAATGTAACCTAATGTTCTCTATCGTATCCACTCAGATACACATTGCATATGTATGGGACAACCTGTAAGACATGATAATAAGACATGGTAAGAGAATAATCATCAGCTGGGTGTGCTGAACAGCTCCCTTTAAAAGAAATAGCCTACTTTTTAACTTTGGTGCTTAAAGGACGCAAACCAATAGACTACATACAAATATACAGCCCCAAAAGTAAAAAAGAGGGCAACACCCTGCCATGTGTCCTATAGACCCAGTGCACAAAACCTTAACAAAGATTAATCTTATCCAGCCAGATGCTGACCACTAGCGACATAGGGGTAAGCGTCGACAACATAGACTATGAGGGACATAGGGGTTCCTAGAGTCAACCCACCAGAAGCTAAGAAGACAGCAAATATAATCACCTTTATGAGACTGGATTTATTTCCGCCCCCTTATGAGGAAACAAATCATAGAAATGTTTTAATTTTTTTCAATTTGTGTGGAGTATCCCCTACACAGAAACACTTGCAGCAACATTCAATCTATAAAATCATGTGAAAGTTGATGGGACTGACCAAGTGACAGCCTCACAGACTTCTCCCAAAGATGCCCCTCTTAACAGTGCTCATGAAGTGGACACACTCCTTGTGAAATGTGCTCGGACATTAGAGGGGGTAGGAATGCCTGGTTAATTTTAAGCCCTTTGAGTTGTGTCCACAATACGGTGAGATTTAGACAAGGATGACCGATAAGCTCTTGTTTAAATCTTACAAAGAGTGTTAATGATAATGAATTCACTCGGTAGCCAGAATGGTCGACACATAAGCATGAGAAATTCCAGATAAAGAGAGCAGATAGAGTTGATAGAATGTACGTTCCTCTGATCACACCAGGATTTGTTGATCATAAAACATACACCACCACCTCTGTTTTTACCTTAGAGGTCTTTCGCTCTAACCACTCGGTGCACGGAGAACCCCGTGGGTTCGATGGCTGAGACTAGAATCTCATCAGACATCCAAGTTTTTGTCAGGCAGATAAGGTAGCAGTCCCTCGTCTCTCATTGGAAAGAGATCTGAGCTCTCAGCTTACAGAGCTTGTTGTTAGAGACTGAATATTTGCCAGTAGAATACTGGGTAGCAGGGGTTGATTTGCGAGATGTCTTAGTCTGATGAGAACGCCGGCTCTCCTTGCCCTTTTCCAGCTGCATTTCTATGGCTGGGCTGCCCACAAAAAGGCCTCCGCTGTCATGTTTGTAAACAATGGGTCGGCATTGAGGTATTTAAAGTCTGGTTTTTGGTGTGCTATTGCAGAACCAATGTCCAAAAGTGTTTGTCTATCGTAGACAATAAGGCAGACAATATCCAAGACAAAAAACATACAAATTTTGCAACAAAAACTGCAACATTGATTCGGAGCTCACAACTCAGCAGCCATACTCTGTGCCATCTAGAGCCTATGTGAATAACCAAAAGGAAGTCAGTTTTCATCGATTCTCACTTCAATTCCGATATGAGCAAGAGCTCAATGGGACTATCTGGAAGAGCATCAAGGACCCTGTCCAACTCCCAAGTTGGCAGGGTTATTGCACTCTAAGGCCTCAAAAGTCTGAATCAATGAACAAACATTGATCTTGCAGAAGGCGCTTTTCCATTTAGGCAATCTTTGCACTACAGACTGAGGAAGCCCCAGAGATAGGAGGTGGGCCCCTTGAGGGTCAAAGTCCACAGCTTGATTCCCTGAGGGAATGGATGGAATAATATCACATGGGCTTGACTCAGCAGATACTGTCTGGGGGAAACTCAAGGGAAGCCTCTTGCAAAAGGGGTTAAATAATGGAAAACGATGGCATGTGTGCCACAAGTATGAATCAGGCATTCTCAATGTGGATCCTCCGAATGAGAGGAAGAAGAAGCAAGGAAGGAGGAAACACATACAGAAGGCCTGTTGGCAATTTGTGCAACAATGCAAAGATTTCTATTAGAGCCTGCTCTCTCTCCAGAGAGTAAATCAGAGAGTTAGTTGTTTCCCTGAAGGCGAAAAGATCTACGTGTGCCATCACAAAATCATCCCAAATTAACTGGACCACCTCTGGGTAAGACTACACTCCCCTTGTCTGGGACATAATTTGGACAGCTATCTACTGCCAGATTTTCTTTCCCTGGGAGATGGATGGCTTTCAGTTATGAGAAATGATTCTGTGCCCATGTTAACATGTTTTGGGCCACCTCGCAAAGCAGAGCATATCCCAAGCCGTCAGCTTGTTCATAAAAGCTGCTGCTACTGTGCTGTCGGTCTTAACCAGAACACGACTCCCCATTCAATATGGACGAAAGTTATGCATTGCCCAATATATGGTTCTCAGTTCCCAACACATTGATGTGCTGAGAGTTCCAAGGGTGGCGGTGCAGGGCCTTGCCCAAATCAAAATGGCTAAAGAGACCGCATTACCTTTGTTCTATGATCAAAGGTGAGACAATTAACTCAGTTTCCCAGGGTCCTTCACAGTTTCACAGCTGTCTAATCTAGTTCACAGCTCAAATCTAGTTTTCCATGTGGACCTGATCCTCCATTTTGAGACTAGTTCCCCATGTGAACCTGATCCTCCATTTAGAATTTCATCTTCCATTTTCAGTTTAATCTGCCATTTTTTTTATCTTATCTAGACACACACCCTCATACAGTGCATCCGGAAAGTATTCACAGCGCTTCACTTTTTCCACTTTTTGTTATGTTACAGCCTTATTCTAAAATTGATTAAATTCATTTTCCACATCTGTTGCTCACTTCGACATTTTGTCGAAGAAGCGACACTAGGGGTCTCTCTTGAGTGCCAATTATACCTCTTATCTACATGTATGAAAAAAGGTCAATGAGAAGATGGCAGACAGAATTTGCATGTTCCGCTCCCGGACATACGGGTGTAAAGCCGGGGAAATGAGTCTGTTTCATTCAGAAATTTTCTTCGGTGCCAATGGTCGTGTATGCAGCGAGCTGCGAGTCACACACACCTGTTCCTCTTACCTCTGATGATCTGCAGTTGGATCTACGGCGCACTTCAGCAGCTTTCTCCTTCTCTGCACGGCAGTGCAATTTGCAATTTGTAAAAGAGTGATTTTCTCTAAAAGAGTATTTTCCTCTGAAAGAGCAATACATAGCAGTGTTGAACGTCCTTTTCAGGACGCGTCTTTTTAAAGATGCCCTTCCGCCCCTGTGTAGTTCCTGGATGCGGTAGAGTGCTCACCACTTCAGACAGCCTCCGCCGGACCTCCTGCTCAGTTACTAACCCACCCTCTGCTGGGTGTGCGGAGCAAGGTATGCACTTTTGCGTCCCGACGCCGTACTACCTACTCCACCCCGCTGCGAAGCCCCGCCGGGTACGTCAAACCTGTCACACTGGCTGGCCAGGACCATCCGACTCGGTTATGCAATTCAGTTTACCGCTTTACTGCAATACACGGCAAACATGCCAATTCCCTGCATGCGGAAATCGCAACCCTCTTACTCAAAGATGCGATAGAGCCTGTCGCTCCAACCAAGATGATGAAGGGTCTCTATAGCCCTTATTTCATCGTACCCAAGAAAGGCGGTGGCTTACGTCTGAACTTGGACTTAAGAGTTTTCAACCGGGCTTTGCACAAACTCCCGTTCAAAATGCCCATGCAAAAACACATTTTAACTTGCTTCCGGCATCTAGATTGGTTCGCAGCAGTAGACCTGAAGGACGCGTACTTCCACGTCTTAATATTGCCTCGACATCGACCCTTTCTACGGTTCTCGTTCGACGGCCAGGCGTATCAGTACAAAAGTCCTCACCTTTGGCATGTCCCTGTCCCTCGCATCTTTATGAAGGTCGCAGAGGCAGCCCTTGACCCACTCCGAGAAGCCGGCATCCGCATACTCAACTACCTCAACAAATGGGTCATCTTGGCCCACTCCCGAGAGTTACTATGCGCCCACAGGGACCAGGTGCCGTTTAGGGCTTCAGGTCAACTGGGAAAAGAGCAAGCTTGCCCCGGTTCAGAGCATCTCTTTTCTCGGCATGGAGTTAGACTCAGTCTCAATGTCAGCGCGCCTCACCAACGAGCGCGTGCAGTCAGTGCTGGAATGCCTCACCGCCTTCAGGCCAGGCACTGCGGTCCCTTTAAAACTTTTCCAGAAGCTCCTGGGGCATATGGCATCCTCCGCGGTGGTCGAGCCGCTGGGGTTGATGCATATGAGAAACATAGAGAGAAAGGATCCTGGCCCTTTCCAGGTTGGCAAGCATCGCCTTGTTCAATGGGCATTGGTTAAGTGTACGTGCAGTCTGATACAGCTGGTCGTTTTGGCACATCAAGTACCTGCCTGCTCCTGTGTCAGCAGTACACGTACATGGCTCAGGACATGGCGTGATTTAAATTGGAACCCTAGTGGTGCTTCTTCGACACAAAGTCGAAGTGATCAAAAGATGGGGATGTCTAGGTTACGGATGTAACATTGTGTCCTCCCGGCCACGTCGCTGAGCCGAGCCACTGTTGTGGCCGGACCATTTCCGGCTCCTCAGAAAAATCCTGAATAAAACAGACTCATTTCCCCACCTTTATACCGGGACATGCAATTATGTCTGCCAACTTCTCATTGGCCTTTTTCATAGATCAGAGGTATAATCAGCACTCAAGAGAGACCCCTAGTGTCGGTTCTTCAACACAACGTCTCGTTCCCTCCATCAGGGAAAGGAGGTTACAAACGTAACCTAGATGATTTTCCTCAAAATTTTACAAATAATACCCCATAATGACAACATGAAGTTTGTTTGAAATCTTTGCAACTTTATTAAAAATTAAAAATGAAAAAAAAATCACATGTATATAAGTATTCACAGCCTTTGCAATGAAACTCAAAATTGAGCTTAAGTTCATCCCATTTCCACTGATCATCCTTGAGATGTTTCTACAACTTGATTAGAGTCCACCTGTGGTTAATTTAGTTGATTGAACATGATTTGGGAAGGCACACACCTGTCTATATAAGGTCCCACAATTAACAGTGCATGTCAGAGCACAAACCAAGCCATGAAGTCCAAGGAATTGTCTGTAGACCTCCGAGACAGGATTGTATCGAGGCACAGATCTGGGGAAGGGTACAGAAACATTTCTGCAACATTGAAGTCCCAATGAGCACAGTGGCCTCCATCATCCATAAATGGAAGAAATTTGGAACCACCAGAACTCTTCCTAGAGCAGCCAAACTGAGTGATCGGGGGAGTAGGGCCTTTGTCAGGGAGGTGACCAAGAACCTGATGGTCACTCTGACAAAGCTCCAGCATTTCTCTATGGTGAGAGGAGAACCTTCCAGAAGAACAACCATCTCTGCTGCACTCCACCAATCAGCCCTATGTGGTAGAGTGGCCAGACGGAAGCCACTCCTCAATAAAAGGCACATGACAGCCCACCTGAAGTTTTCCAAAAGGAACCTGAAGGACTCTCAGACCATGAGAAACAAAGTTCTCTGGTCTGATTAAACAAAGATTGAACTCTTTGTCCTGAATGGCAAGCGTCAAGTCTGGAGGAAACCAGGCACCGCTCATCACCTGGCCAATACCATCCCTACAGTGAAGCATGGTGGTGGCAGCATCATGCTGTGGGGATGTTTTCAGTGGCAGGAACTGGGAGACTAGTCAGGATCGAGGGAAAGATGAATGCAGCAATGTACAGAGACATCCTTGATGAATACCTGCTCCAGAGTACTCTGGACCTCAGAATGGAGCGAAGTTTCATCTTCCAACAGGACAACGACCCTAAGCACAAAGCCAAGATATCAAAGGAGTGGCTACTGGACAACTCTGTGAATGTCCTTGAGTGGCCCAGCCAGAGCCCAGACTTGAACATCTCTGGAGAGATCTGAAATTGGCTGTGCACCGATGCTCCCCTTCCAACCTGATGGAGCTTGAGAGGTCCTGCAAAGAAGAATGGGAGAAACTGCCCAAAAATAGGTGTGCCAAGCTTGTAGCATCATACACAAAAAGACTTGAAGCTGTAATTGGCGCCAAAGGTGCTTCAACAAAGTATTGAGATGAGGCTGTGAATACTTATGTATATGTGATTTGTTTTTTATTTTTTATAAATTTGCAAAGATTTCAAACAAACTTCTTTCACATTGTCATTATGAGGTATTGTTTGTAGAATTTTGAGGAAAATAATGAATTGAATAAATTTTGGAATAAAGTTGTAACATAACAAAATGTGGAAAAAGTGAAGTGCTGTGAATACTTTCCGGATGCACTGTACACACATACAGACACTAGCATATAGCTCCACTATTTAGTTACAATTTCCTTGTTATTTTTTTGTGTTATATTCAGATAGTATTGATGGTTTTCATTACTGCTTGATTATAATAAATCTTGTTATATTATAATAAGAAGTACACCTGGTTGTTTTTGCTTGAATATTGTGTTAAAGCCAGCCTCTGCCACATCAAGAACTCCCATATTACCTCAGTTTATTGTTATTTTATTGTTGTTAGAATCTAACTGGAACTAAATTACTGTTAGATTCATATGGCAATAATTTGACTAGTTCTTCCTCTTCTTGATTATTTTTGATTAATAATCAAAGTACTCAACCTTCAGGATAGATTTTTATGAGACTTGATCAGTAACTTACTATCATTTTTTTGTTGTCAAAGATGTTGCCACGAGGATTGAATTTAATGAATTTTATTTTATTATTAATTAATAAATAGTAATTATTAATCATTTCTGATAGCAAAATGTATTAAACAAACAGTAGCACCCTACAGCGGAAATTAGATTTAACCCCTCTGCCCTTTTATAAATCCCAGCCTTCCAGTGATGCATCTGTCACCACCAGCTGACGACGCAGTATTGTGCCTAATATTGACCCGACCCGTGTGTTCTCTACATTCTCCCACCAGAAGAGGGCTTATTGTAGCCTCCTTGAAATGGGCACTTTCACTGTAAGGTGTCTTTATTTTCTGTCTCAAGAGGCACCTCTGAAAAGAGCAGAGCCAGAGGTACAATCTGGGCCACAGATGCTATTAGGTGTATTAAGCGAATGCAGGTCTGAAACATAACCCTCCTTCTGGGGCGTATGTTGGAGAGACAAGTTCTGAAAGTGTCATGTCTCTCTGGTGTTACCCTTGGCACAGTTAATGTTCTAAACCTCTGAGGACAATGATATTTGTCAGGCCTCTGAGATTCAGGATGGGCCGAAAGATGCTCTCCGTTTTAGGGATTAGAAAATATTGAGAACAGAACCCGGCTTACTGCCTGCCCTCTCCCAGCCCTCAAATGGCTCCCTTTGAGAGGAGCATCAAACTGTCTTGCTACAATGCTTCCCTTTGTGTGTGGCATGACACTGAAGATGTATGTATCTCTCTAGAAAGAGGATGTTTGCTTGAAAACTGAAGGCAAAACCCCAGAAACATGGTTGAAACCACCCATGGGTCGTCAGAAACAGCTTTCCAAGCTGTCATGTGAGCTGAGGGAAGATGAGAGATGTCCAGGCCCTACAAACAGTTTTGAACTTGACTGAGGCATGCTATCCTGTCTCACCTGCTTGTCATATTGGTGATGCATCCTGGACGGTCCACAATTTCTGGTGTGTCTGCCATTATCAGAATGATTTCCAAGGTCATAGGGCCTGTGCAGATCCCTCTGACCTCTAGAGCAGTGAGAATGAAATACAGGCTGGAAACTAGATATGCCACATCTAAATTCTTTTCCCCTAGTAGCCCCAGGAGGAAAGCCTCTCATCTCGTGTTCACCAAGATGAGCCTCCCTGTGCATGCTGCAGCATTTCAAGATCACCCGGGCCAAACATGGCACAGAAAACTCAAGAGATGCCCAGTTCGTTGTATGTAGCTTATTTTCCTAAGAGGGACTTTGGAGGTGATATTAATTAAACAATTGGCTGGTCCACAGAAGGTAGATGACCACAGCCAGTCCTGTCAGTATCATCTAATACGATAAACGTTTTGCATCCATGAGGTCATGACAGTACTCTCAAGTAGCCCTCAAAGTGGATTGGGGTCTGAAACTGAAAACTCAGCATCCACAACACCCTCAGCCTGATGTTCTTCAGAAGTCAATTGTGTATATGTACATTTATATAGAACAGTCATGTGGGTAACATACATCCAGAACATCTGGGTCTCTTGCTCAGACCCTTTATACAAGATCATATGTGATGTGCCGGTGATGCAACAGTTGCAGCAAGATCCTGCTTATGATGATTAGGTTGAGGTTGTGGAAGAGGTGGAGGACTGTTATGGCATTTTCACCAAAGGAATGTCAGCGAACCTCCCTGATAAGAGCTGACAAGATGAAACAGTTCATGCAAGTATTAGTGTTCTTTTTAGCCATGCGTGCATGGTCATGACCAAGACAGGAAACACAGGCATCATAACATCCTGGTGAGGCTTGGATGCCTTGCAGCTAATGCATACACAATATTGGCAATTTCTGATTTTAGACATGATAATGTGAAAGGCTACACTTTTTGACACAAATCAAAAGACAATGTTATGAGCAGCATCTGGACTTATATTGCCCACAGCAAATGTGTCTGCTGTATATGTGATAACAAGTAGATTGTCTTACCAAAAGTGCCTACTTTACATGCCACTCTTTGTGTCATAGACCAAGACATATGCAATATGTGTTACGATTCCCCATTGTCTGCCCTTTTGTTTCTGTTACGATTTCCCGTTGTCTGCCCTCTGTTTCTCACTTGCCACCTGTCCCGAACTACAATTCCCACAATTCCTGGCCCTCATCACTGCCAGCTATCCCTCATTGTTTTCACCTGTGCATCATTATCCCTGTTTATTTAAGCCCTGTTGTTCCACCACACTTGGTCAGTTGTTAAATGTGTAATGTCCATGTTTTCCAGGTCGTCAACCGTGTTCCTGCTTGTTCCCTTCGTTGATGTTCATTTTGTGTTTATTTAATCCCCTCGTGGATGTTTCTTTTGTTCCCAGTGTTTTGTTCGTACCTCATGCACCGTTTTCTGTTTCATCAATAAAGCTGCACATAGATCTTCACTCCTCATCTGCTCCCTCGTTACAGAACAACTGACCAACAATGGATCTTGCAGTTCAACAAGCTAACTATAAACTTCTCGGCCTCAAACAAGAGGACCGTCCAGTGGAGGATCACATTCGTGAGTTTCTGGAGCTGGCTAATATTTCGGACTTCCCAGAGTTTCCCTTGATGTCATTCTTCAGGGGAAATCTCAATAGTTCTCTAAGGGAGCGTTTGCCACCAGTGACTCCTTGCTGTACGCTCCTAAGCTTCTTAGAAGAGACTCTGCGAATTAGTGGATCTTCATTCACGGTGGGTGTAGAGGAAGAGGGCTGTACCTCACCTCCCGCAGTGGTCACCCCCCAGCCTTCCATAACTCGTCCCTCCATGCCAGCCATGGCCAACGAGCCAACGCCCACGCCTGCCACAGTCAAGGAGCCAACGCCCACGCCTGCCACGGCCAACGAGCCAACGCCCACGCCTGCCACGGCCAACGATCCAACGGCCACGCCTGCCACGGCCAATGAGCCAAAGCCCATGCCTGCCACGGCTAACAAGCTGGAAGCCTCGTCCATCCCAGAGCCAGCGTTGACAGCCTCGTCCGCCCGGAGGTGGAGGAGAAAGGCTTCCGACCTCCAGTCTCTGCCTTCCACATTAAGCGAACCAGAATTCACGCATGCCACGGTCAGCGAGCCAGTGCCTGTAGCCTCGACCGTCCCAGAGCCAGAGCCAGCGCCTGTAACCTCGACCGTCCCAGAGCCAGAGCCAGCGCCTGTAGCCTCGACCGTCCCAGAGCCAGAGCTCCGCCTCCCGAGCCTCCCAGGGCTCAGCCTCTCGAGCCTCCCAGGGCTCCACCTCTCAAGCCTCCCAGGGCTCCACCTCCCGAGCCTCCCACGGCTCCGCCCTTGGAGTCCTCCGTCTCTCCGCCTTCCACGGCTCTGCCCCTAAACTCCATATCTCCGCCTTCCACGGCTCCACCTTCCATGTCACCACCCACGAAGCCTCCCTGGCCACCAGACCCGATCCCTGTCCTGTGGTCTCCTTCCAGGCCTCCTGACCCTGAACCTCCTGAGCCATTCCCTGTCCCGCGGCCGCCTCCTGACCCGTCCCCTGTCCCGTGGTCACCTCCCAGGCCTCCTGACCCTGTCCCTCCTGAGCCATTCCCTGCCTTACAGCCACCTCCCAGGCCCCCTGAACCATTCCCTGTCCTGTGGCCACCTCCCAGGCCTCCTGACCCTGTCCCTCCTGAACCATTCCCTGTCCTGTGGCCGCCTCCTGAGCCTTTCCCTGCCCTGAAGCCGCTCCCCAGGCCCCCTGTCCTGTGGCCACCTCCTAGGCTCCCTAAACCTGTCCCTGTCCTGTGGCCTCCGCCAGTAAACAAATGGCAAAAAAAATTGCCTCACATTCCAAAGTTATAATATCATGTAACTTGGATTCTGAGGATGAATGTGATGTGATGTTTTTTAACAGGGTGTTTTTCTTGGGACAGTCCCATATTTAAGCACTTTTTCTAGTATCTTGTATCGCCTATGCAGCATTTTCAGGCATGTGAGTATTCTAATCAAAGGTAGCCAAGGATACAGTTTGTAAAACCAATAAAATCACACTATATTATTTGAAGTACATGATTGGATTGAATTAAACTATCTAATCACAATCCCCTATCAATAGATGTCCAGTTAGTGAATTTATGTAAATGTTAGTTTGAAAGAGAACACAGATGAAATTGTGGCTGGAAAAATGTCAAGGAATTGTGAATATACATAAAATGAGGATCTTCAAAAAGAGTTGTGTTTCTACAATAGGAGTCACAGACAGAGCCTAGTAAAGTGAGTTGTAAGATTTGTGGAGCTTGCTTTTCCATCATCCAAGGAGGCCGCACCGACATCACACAGCATGTTCATACAAAAAAGCATGTGGATGTTAGCGAATAGGAAGTTCAGAATCTGACAAGGTGCACGTAAGTGAAGGACTATTTGCTTATCATTCTAATGTACACGGCCATAGCTTTGCACATTCGTGACCTGAGAAGAGTCTTGAAAGCAAGGCTGGAGGAATCATTCATACCCTCTGACATTAAAAAGCAGTTGGATGCCCTGGCTGAAGCTGGTAAAATGCGAGTGAAATGCATCAGTGGATTACCTCCAAAATTTGAGCCGCTCATTGGAGAACACAGAAAACTTGAGGGGCCCTACTGAGAGACATCCCAGAATGGAAGACATTCAGAGCAGCTTTGAACACTTCTACTCCAGAATCCTCACTCTCAGTTTGACTGAGTAAACCACACTCTTTGATGAGTGGGCTTGTGTGAAAAACATTGTCACTCGTCCCATCACTGAATGGAACATAAACAAGATGGCCAGGTCTGAGAGATGGACAAATGTTTTTTTGTGAGCTGGGGAGCAAGATCTTCAATTTCAGAGTCTTAGCTAAGGTTGTGGAGTTTGTTTTTTGCCTGCCTGGGACATCTGCATCTGTGGAGCTTGTGTTCTCATTAATCAACGCAGCATGGACTCTGGATACATTTTGACTCAGTGTAAGGCAATGCTTTTCATGCACCTTAATTTTGGGCTGGACTGCTCTGCATTTTACGATAAACTCTTGAAAGACAAGCACACACTGAGAAAAAATGCTGCCAGTGAAAAGTAAAAGGTGACAACAGCTACTGATGCAGATGCACTCTCTACTTTGCATTGATCTACACCTAGGT
Source organism: Moxostoma hubbsi (assembly GCA_032164185.1). NCBI lineage: Eukaryota > Metazoa > Chordata > Actinopteri > Cypriniformes > Catostomidae > Moxostoma > Moxostoma hubbsi. The sequence continues at coordinate 34,473,469 of JAVLUX010000016.1, read as the reverse complement.
AAGGATACGTCAATTTCATTTTTGCTGGGATGGGGCTGTCCTGTTTTCCACAAGCAGGAATCTGGTCACCCTATTTTGAAACACACCATTGTATTTGGAAGTGCAGAAATTACAGCTGATGTGAAGGTTACTGAGAAGGCAAAGCATTGTTTGAAAAGCATTTCCTCATATCACATTCATGGGATGCCTGCAGAATGTGATTGCACTGCAATCAGACAGCTCTCCTGTTGCTCTACCTTTAGAAATCTCAATGGTGGCCCATCACAGTCAGAACATGGCATGAGTGGCTCTCTGGGGGGCTGGCTGAGAGAAACATTAATGTGAAAGCAGCACAAGATGGCCCCATGGTAACCCTCTCTCTGGGAATAACTTTATGAGCAACTAAGGGAAGTGAGAATACTTCTGCTTTTTACTTAAGCCCAGATCATCTCAGCTATTACAACTTAATTGTAAAAACTATTTATATAGTTGTGAAAAGGTTGTGATAATGTTTTATCCTACTTAATACAACAGATGTCTGAGGTTTTTAACAAAATAAATGTTTTTAACAATGTTACAGTAATGTTGTTTTGAATTTGTTAACCAGTCCTCTTTCACTGTTTTAGGAACATCACTATATAAATGCTTAAAACATTTATATTTTTAAAAAGTAATTTGCTGTTCTGAAATTAAATTATGTTAAGGCTACATGATTCATGTAAAACTCAATAATTGACTCATTATCAGCACACAATAGTTGTATGTTGTACATAACCACTACATTGTTTTAAATGTTCCATTAAAATGTAATGCAAATATTATGTTATTAAAACCTAAATAAATATGCCACAAATGTTGCTGTTTGGTGGAGGTTTTGAGGGTCCTTAATCGTATAACAAAACGTATAACGTATAAGGATTATGAAACGTATTTTCTCATTTCGTAATCCTTTTATTTCAGTTACAATTATTATTACTATTATTATTACTACTACTATTATTATTATTATTTCAGGATTATTCTTATGCGTGTGTGTGTGTATATATATATATATATATATATATATATATATATATATATATATATATATATATATATATATATCTACTGCAGTGTTAACCAGTTAAAACCAAAATGCAATGTGAAATGCTGCAAAAATATTTTGTTCCTGCTTGGAGATGCCTCTCTCTCTATTTTGCTCTCTCTGTCTTCTTCACAAGTTAAGTTCACAAGTTCATTCATGTTCTTGGCAAATGCAGTCTTACATAAGCAACAAACCAGAACAGTTTGATCAAATTAAATGTATTTTAAGGATGAAAAATTTATACAATTCTCTGTATAAACTAAAACCTAGCATGAGGAGCTAAAAATCAATAAGCAATTTGCAATGCATACATGTTGCCTTATATAATATTAGTTAAGACATAAGAGCATATAGTTGTTGTTTCTCAATAATTTAAAGCTAAAAAAAAAAAGAATTCTTTAAAAAAAACATTCACTTCTCGCATCATCACACAACTTGAACTCAAAAAAGTTTTCTTAATTTCACTTGTAATCCAGTGCAACAGTGCCCATACATTTTTTTAGCCATCTGAGTTCCATAAGTATTTTTTCCAATTAATTTCTTCAAAAGTACTTAACAAAAGAGTGCTAAGCCAACCAGGTCCAAGGTGAATCACAACATTAAAAACTTTGAATTGAAGAACAAAGTATATAAAAAATTGGACAAATTTATAAAATGTCCTGTTGCTTAAAGTGTTTCATGAGGGAATGAACTACAGTCCCATGAAGCATTGCGAATGATATAGTCAATTTAAAAAGAATGTAAAAAAAATGGATTACAAGTATCAAACAATAACATATGGAGACAAACTGGTTTGCGTTATTCACAGTGTGTCATGGACGGTTGCTTCAGAGCTCTTTTGGCATGCTTTGTTTGTAATTCTCTGATTGGTGGATTACTATTAAATGCATTTAAATGCATTGGTTTAAAATGAAGTTGAGGGGGCCTGGGTAGCTCAGCAAGTAAAGACACTGACTACCACACCTGGAGTTGCAAGTTTGAATCCAGGGCGTGCTGATTGAATCCAATCAGGCTTCCTATGCAACCAATTGGCCCGGTTGCAAGGATGGGTAGAGTAACATTGGGTTAACCTCCTCGTGGTCACTATAATGTGGCTCTCTCGCTCGGTGGAGCATGTGGTGAGTTGTGTGTAGATACTGAAGAGAATAGTGTGAGCCTCCACACATGCTAGATCTCCGCAGTAACGCGCTCAACAAGCCACATAATAAGACGCGCGGATTGACTGTCTCAGACATGGAGACATCTGAGATTCATCCTCCACCACCCAAATTGAGGTGAGTCACTACACCACCATAAGGACTTGGAGTGCATTGGGAATTGGACATACCAAATTGGGGAGAAAAGTGAAGAAAATCCCCCCCCCCCCAAATATGGCTTCTACAGAAGAAAATACCATTTATTAACACCCCTGGAATTCAGGGTAGGTTTACAAGTTATTACAACCTTATCTCATGAAAATTACATGACTGAAATTTTTTTTTCGAAATTAAGTTATGTGGTTCATTATATGTATCGCTGCAGTTTCAATGTGAAATGTCCACTGAGGGGCCCTTAAAGCAAGTAAAATGTTCTCCCAAAAAGATTTTTAAGCGTAATGCTCAATGGAGTTCCCTATCTGTCACTCACTTGACGTTGATGTAGTGACACTAGGGGGGTCACCCATGGGAGCCTCAAACACTTTAAATCTTTGAGAAAAGCCAGTGGGAAATGGCGAGTGGAATTTGCATGCCACTCCCCCTGACATATGGGTATAAAAGGAGCTGGCTTGCAACCACTCATACAGATTTTTCTTCGGAGCCGAGCGGTTGTGCTAAGCGAGCTGAATTCCTCTGCTGATCCATTCACCTCTGAAAACCAAGCTGTTGGATTTATGGCGCATTACAGTGGATTCTCCCCCTCTTGCACCGGTGGTGTGCAGAGAACACCCCTGGGCGCATCAGTAGCTAAAGAGTATATTTCCTACTAAAAGAGTGGCACTGATGGAGCATCTTTTTAAAGATTCCTTTCCATCTGTGTATAATTCCTGGTTACGGTCGCTATCTCTCAGCCCTGATCGCTGTCTCACGTGATTGGGCACTGCCTAAGTGGAGACATCATTAGTGGATGGGTCATGTCCTCATTGCGAGAAAATGACCATGGCAACTTTGCGGTTTTGGCTTTCCTTCGTCAGAGGGAAAGTCACCCCAGCTGCTCCCCGCCTTGGTCCTTCTACATACGGGTATGAGGCCACAGTGGTTAGCACTGGGGGCAATTTGGGTACCTCAAGTTGAGCTTCTCTGACAGGAAACCCCCCCCACGGACCTCCCATTCCCCAGTATGCTCGTGTGCCCCGGTCAAGTTCTGGAATGAGACCGCCGGCTCGTCTCAGGGCGAGTTTGCGGACTCATTCGGGACTCGCGAAGAGGATTAGGTCTCGATTGCAGCATCGGAGAGTGGCCTCGTCCAGTCTGACGCCGAGGACTCGACTGGGCTCACACAATCGTGTGCAGTTGCACAGTTGCAGGCTGACACGGAGCTGGCGGCCATGTGCCAACCAGGTCTCCACTACCCCCTGAACCCTCGCGGCTCGACAATTGGTTCCTGGGCTCAGAGTGCCACTCACGGCAGTGTCCTGCCCTAGTTCCTTTCTTCCTGGAGGTGATGGATGAGCTCACGAGATCGTGGAAGGCACCTTTCACTGCCCAGACCCAATCTATGGGCTCCTCCGCTCTCACTTCCCTTGATGGTGTGGCTGCCAGGGGGTACTTGTCGATTCTCCAGGTGATAAGGCGGTTAGTGACCGCAAAATTCCGGCACTTGGTGGAACTGTCAGAGACTCCCTTCCAGGGCCTGTAGGCTTATGTCATCACTGCCGTCAAAGGCCTATGGTGCCGCTAGAGTGGCCGCCACCGCCCTGCCCTCCATGGCTCTCCTGCAGGCGCACCAAGCCAAGGCACTGAGAGAAATGCACCAGGGTAGTCTTGACCCGGGATTGATGCAGGAGCTGCACTCGGAAACCGATCTCACCCTCCGGGTGATGAAGGTCACGGCACAGCCTCTAGGTTGGCGATGTCCACCCTGGTGGTCCCAGCACCTTTTTCTTAACCTGGTCCAGATGAAGAAGGCTGACAAGGTATGATTCCTTGATGCCCCATCTCCCACATTGGCCTATTTGGCGACACAGTCGAGGACTTTGCCCAGCAGTTCTCGATGGTTAAGAAGGAGATTGAGGCTATCCAGTACATCCTACTCTGGTGTGCCTCAAGATCACGCACCCCATCTGCTTGTCGCCAAGGGCATCCCCTGCGTTGGCAACACCAGCTCCGCCGCAGCCCTCCCCAGTAGGCCGACCCCGGCATGGAGCTGACCGCAGAAAGCAGATGCCACCCGCTCCTTTGGTTGGTATATGGAGCCAGGTAAGTGCTTCGATGTCCCCAGGCTCAGCGCGGCCATGAGTACTGCCTTAGGCTCCGCCCCGCTACGAGGCCCCACCCACCGGTACGTCCGATGTGATTGTCCAGTTGGTCCCCCTCGCCTGGATCTTGGGGGTGTGGCTCACGCTCCCCAACCCATCGCGGAGGCTGACCAGGACTGTCCGACTCGGCTATGTGATTCAGTTCATCAGGCATCTACTCAGGTTCAACGCCATCCACTTACCTCGGTAAAGGTCGAGAACGGTGCTGACTTGCATGCAGAGAGATGAAGAAGGGGTTTTACAGCCTCCGGATTGAGCCGGTCTCATCCCGTGTGTGGAGCTTCTGAAAAGGTTTTAAAGGGACCGCAGTGACCGGTCTGAGCAGGTAAGTTGTGGGACAGCTGGCCGGATGTACCACTTGTATATATTCCCCCCCCAGCCTCCCCCCGATGGTGAAGACGTGAGATTTTTCGTTGTGGACCCTGGATGTCCTTCCTCCTCAGCCCTGTGACAGGTGAGTTTGTGGAGAAACTTGATGCCGGCCCAGTACGTGTGCTAATTAGGCCCTGTAGGTGCTCCAAACAAAACCTACCTCCCTGACGGAAACATTTAACCAAAACCACCAATAGTGTCAAAAAAAGCAAATGTGAGATGAAAATTACTACAGCTGAAGCAACCACATCATTTGCAATAAAAAACAAATGCAATAAAATGCTCTTTTAGAAAAGGGGCAGATCTACCGGGGATGGCATGGGATGGTAACTGCCACTCATGCTACCAACCCAGCATTAGTATCACAGTGTATAAAATTTACATATAAGTATATTATAATTGATGCTGATGTAATGTAAGAGTTTATTTATGTTAAACTGTCTCAACCGAACGCTCATGACTACCGCGGTCCTTGACTATCGTGGCTGATCATGTGATTGATTAAAGCTGTGGACAACTGCGTGTTTGGCTACTGCAGTGAATGCAAAGATTCTGCATTTGACGGGCACAGTTTCCAAATCTGCTTATTATACACTTATAATCTGCTTATTATTATTTTTTTTATTAAAATGTTTTGGCAGATGCTATTTGCACCGTGGTGCAAACAATGGTATGTGCTAGATATTATTTGCACCCCAACCATGGTGCAAATAATGGTAGATACTAATTGCACCCTTGTAACCATATTTAAATACTAACATACAGTATATGGGCATCATAGCAGTATGTTAATTGTGTTCATTAAGAGTCCCACAGACTGTACATTAATCCCTACACCTAAACCTAACCTTACATTAGAAAAAAAAAAACTTTGGTTTTACTACAATAACGTCTAGGTTACGTATGTAACCTCCGTTCCCTGATGGAGGGAATGAGACGTTGGAATACGTACTTGTGCAGCCCCGCAGGCCAGCTGTGTGCCAGTGCGTCTGCCCTGAGGGGAGCCTCTGTTCAGGCATACCAGAATGGGCAGTGGGAGGACTCTCGGGAGGCAAACAGGTCTACTTGGGGCTTGCCAAACCGTTCCCAAATCAGCTGGATCGACTCGGGGTGAAGCCTCCACTCTCCACTGGGCAAACGTTGTCATGACAGCACGTCCGCTACCACACTGAGGTTGCCGGGGATGTGAGTGGCACGCAGCAACTTGAGTCGCTGCTGGCACCAAAGGAGGAGATGACGGCGAGTAGTGACATGTGGCGGGAGCGTACGCCGCCTTGGCGATTTATATACACTGCCGTGGTGGTGCTGTCTGACCTGACTAGGACACGTTTGTCTCTAAGGGCAGACACTTCCACAGGGCAGAAAAAACAGTCTGCAACTCTAGGCCATTGATGTGACAGCCCAGCGGGGCCCCTTTCCAATGGCCTGCGGCTGCGTGCCCATTGCACACGGTGCCTGAACCGAATTTGGAGGCGTCGGTCATGGCCACGATGCGTCGGGACACCTGCTGTGAGGGGACTCTTGTCCACAGAAGGCAGAGGTCTGTCCAGGGTTTTGACGTTTAGCGGCAGGCGGGGGTGATGGTCACACAGTGCATGCCACGGTGCCATGCTCGTCTCATGACTCGAGTCTGAGGCCAGTGCTGAGGCGGTGTCATATGCATCAACCCCGGAGGATGTCATATGCCCCAGGAGCTTCTGAAAAGTTTTAAAGGGACCACAGTGACCGGTCTGAAGACGGGGAGGCATTTTAGTACTGACTGTGCATGCTCGTTGATGAGGCGTGCTGATATTGAGACTGAGTCTGACTCCATGCCGAGAAGAGAGATGCTCTGAACCGGGGCGAGCTAGCTCTTTTCTCGGTAGACCTGAAGCCCTAAACGGCTGAGGTGCCTGAGCACGTAGTCTCTGTGTGCAAATAGTAACTCTCGGGAGTGGGCCAGGATGGGCCAGTCATCGAGGTAATTGAGTATGCGAATGCAGGCTTCTCAGAGCGGGGCAAGGGCAGCCTCTGCGACTTTTGTGAAGCCGCGAGGGGACAGAGATGTGCCGAAGGAGGGGACTTTGTACTGATACACCTGGCTGTTGAACACAAGCTGTAGGAAGGGTCGGTGTCGAGGCAGAATTAAGACGAAGTGAAGGTACGCGTCCTTCAGGTTAGCCACTGCGGACCAATCTAGATGCAGGACGCAAGTTAAGATATGTTTTGCATGAGTATTCTGAACAGGAGTTTGAACAGAGCCTGGTTGAGAACTCGGAAGTCCAAGATCGGTTGTAAGCCGCCGCCTTTCTTGGGTACAATGAAGTAAGGGCCGTAGAGACCCTTCTTCATTTCGGTTGGAGGGACAGACTCTATCGCATCTTTGTTTAGGAAAAGAGTAGCGATTTCCGCATGCAGTGTACTGCGGTAAAGCGGATGCCCACGAAGGGGGGCGGGGGCCTGGCAAACTGAAATGAGTAACCGAGTCGGGTGGTCCAGCCCAACCAGCATGATGCGTTGGGAATTGAAAGTCACGCATCCAAACTCCGTGCTAGGGGCACCAAGGGGACGGTTATTTTTGACGTACCCGGCAGGGCTTCGCAGCGAGGCGGAGCAGGTAGTACGGCATCGGGAGGCGAAGATGCATCCCGAGGCTTTAGTGCTGAGAAAAGACTCGAAGCACTTACCTTGCTCCGTATACCCGGCAGGGGGCGGGTTAGTGACTGAGGAGGAGGTCCGATGTAGGCGTCCTCTAGACTCGTCAGGACCGGCCGGCCGGGGAACAGTCGTGGGGCTGAAGGTGGGGGGTCCGCATCCAGCATGCCAGGACTGTAAAGATCTGGTGGCAGAGTGCCGTGAGAACGGCATTTGTGGGCCAGGTGACCCAGAGACAAGGAAATTATTCTCTGTTATTGAGAATGTGGGTGCCGCAGCCCCGTATGGGGGGGTGGCAAATGAAATAAATTCAACAAAAGATTCTCCTCCCGGCCCTCCACCAGGGGACGGAGCTAACGTCTTGGCCTCTGGGCGTCTCAGGAGCGGTCCTTGAGGGGGTCCGTGAGACGGGGGGGGGCGTCTGCTTCCTGCGGTGTGCTCGACGCTGGGGCTGAGAGCTGGGCCCGGGTTGAGGCGGAGCAGGTCGTTTCTTCGCTGCAGGAGGATGCCATCGACTTCAGACGGCCACAGGCGTTGTCTCGTGTGTCTGGGCAGCGATCACACCGGGCATGGCCCATAGCGGCAGGCTTGTGGCGGGGCAGGATGTGTGAAATGGCCTCTGTCTGCTTCTTCCCCACGGAGAACTGCTGGGTGAATTCCTTGACAGTGTCGCCGAAGAAGCCGGACTGGGAGACAGGGGCGTTGAGAAAGCAAGCTTTGTCGGTCTCACACATCTCAACCAAGTTCAGCCACAGATGACGTTCCTGGACCATGAGCATGGCCATCGCCTGCCCGAGTGACTGTGCTGTGACCTTCGTGGCTCTGAGGGCGAGGTCGGTTGCTGACCGCAATTCCTGCAACACATTGGGATTAGGGCTACCCCCGTGGAGATCTTTAAGTGCCTTGGCCTGGTGGACTTGCAGGAGGGCCATGGCGTGCAGGGCGGAAGCGGCATGTAGGCTTTGGCGGTGAATGAGGCTTTGGCGGTGAATTTGGCATTACCTCGAGCACGGACGGGAGTCAACAAGCGTGCTGGGGGGTGGGTGGTCCAAGGGGGTGTACCCAGCGGAGCGACACTGCTGCCGTCCCCAGATCGCCTCCATCACCAGCCACATCGTCCTAAATCCTGTGGGATGAAGGAGCAATGTGGGGGATGGCTGGAGTGGCGAGCTTTCTATTGAAAGCGAGCCACGACCGCAACGTTGCCATGGTCATGCTCTCGCAGTGAGAACATGAACCATACACAAATGCTGCCTCGGTGTGATTGCTGCCCAGACACACGAGACAACGCCATCTTTATAAAGACGTGTCCTGAAAAGGACGTTCAACGCAGCTGTGTAAATGCTCCTTTAGAGGAAAATACTCTTTTATAGAGAAAATCACTCTTTTAATAAAACTCTTTTAGCTTTCTGCGCTGTCAAAGTGCCCAGGGGCAAGCTGCACTGCCGTGCAGAGAAGGAGAAAAGCCACTGAAGTCTGCCGTAGATCCAACAGCAGGCAGAGCGTCAGAGGAACAAAGGCAGGAACAGGTGTGTGACTCGCAGCTGACTGCATACACGACCATGGCTCCGAAGACAATTTCTGAATGAAACAGATGTATTTCCTCGCCTTTGTACCCGTATGTCCGGGGGCGGGGTATGCAAAATTGAGGCATATTCGGCGCCCAAGAGAGACCCCTAGTGTCGCTTCTTTGACACAACGTTGAAGTGAGCGACACACGGGGAACCATAGTTTACCCTAGTATTTTGTTGCAAATTTACAGTAACCACAAAATTAACCATGGTTACTATATTACCACCATATCACTGTAGTAACACCAGGTTAATTGCTTTAAAACAGTTTTTTGGTTTTTTTGCCTAAAAAAATCTAATAAAACATTGTTATTACAATACTACTATAGTATACAGTGACACAATCTACACACAAGCGATGCTTAGCTGTGGGAACGAGTGCGATAGACAGACCCCACCTTCGGGTCAAATCTTTCTATACACTCCCCGACATTCACTGTGACCAAATCACTGCTATGTGAGGGAGAAGAGTGGGACAAAAGGTTTATTCCAACCAGGGTCAGAGTGACACCGATTGTCTAGTTTGTTGTATATTCCTGTGGTTTCACCAGACTTTTGCGGTACAAATAGCTTCACCGTGTGGCAGATGTTATTTTAACAGGGGTTGTGTTTTTTTGGGTTTCCAACACACCTACCAATGCAGCTTTTGGCACTCGCGGTCTCGCGAATACTTGCGTTTTTCATTGTAAATGGGAATCGGAAATTGTGACTGTCACAAGGGAACCCAGTTAATTTGTCCTCAACCATGATAATAATGACAGATATAGAGAAAAATAGAGGTAAAATGTGAATTTCTCAGTTGTTTCTAGGTCATCACTGAATGATTTTTGTATGATGCATTGTGCAGTTTATTTTTATTTAGGCCTTAATTTGTGTTATGTTCGCTTTCAGATCGCTTATTGAGGTGAGACATAACTTTATTAGCTCGAATAACATGGTCTCTGCATCCACCCTCCATCCATGTGTACATCAAGGTTTAACAAATCAAAACAATTTGGGCTGCATTAGGTGACTTTCAGTTCAGTTCGACTATAAATGTAAAATTTGTTTTACACCCCTGCTCTACATAACCTGTAATTATTTATCACATATTTGTGTTACTCTTTTTGTCCCATGTTTCTGCTTTTTCCAGTCCCTACCCCAATGGTGCTTAATAAGTGTGATCTCTTCATTGACATTGTTAAATAATTATCTTTAAAAATTATCTTTAAAAAGGGGGAAGTTGTTACAAAAACTATATTTAAGTAACTATAAGGTTTTGAGTTAAAAGTCTAATTACACAAATGTGTGTTTTCTCAATAAGTGTTTTTTTTTTATCAATAAGTGGTTTTGTATACTGGTTTCAAACACATAGTTCAAAACACTCTTAAATTACAATATATATTTTAGATATTATTTTATAATATTTTATATAATATTTTGTGTATTGTGTATTATATCGGGGATTATCACATGATGCCTATGCCACTGGATTAATGGCAGGTTCCATTGTGACAGCTAACCTCTTGTGGACAAAATACATGGCTATTTTTGTAGCCAAGAATTTGATATATATATATATAGATAGATAGATATAAGACTCTAAAAAATAAACCTACCACCTACACTGAGAAATATTTACTCGAGTAAAAAGTGTGACAAAAGTGTGACAGCACAGGTCAAGCTATTTTCAAATCTGGTGATGTGTTTAAAAGGCAATGACCTGGGTCAGAAAATCTGTGGGAGGATGAGAAAGACACAAAATATTAACAGGTGGGACACTTAGTTGTTTCTCAGATTTTGCACAAAACCATGTGACTTGATTTCCAAAAAAACTAAAAAATCAGTACAGAACATTTCTTAAATTGTGACACCCAAATGTAGCATTAATTCCTGTGGACAAGTAATCTTGCACAAATATTCTTATTAAATTTTCTCACAAAATTTTACACAAATGTAATGTTGACTGTTTTCGTTAAGCTCATTCATTCGACCCTTTTACTGAAGTTATTGCAAAGACTAAATAAATAGTTCATTATTTTTAGAAACTATAGCTAGTCCATACTGGGTGATTTTATAAATTTTGTGTTCGTTTAGGCAATGGGTAACACTTTATAATAATGGTCTGTCATTAATAGGTAACTATGCATGAATTAATGCAGGTTTAATGAGTAGTACTACATTAACACTTAAGTTACTACTATTAATTAATATGGAAACATGATTAACCAATCAGTAAGTAATAGTAATCAATAATTGCTGAATTTGATTTTCCTCATTGAGAAATGTTAACTAACTAAGGCTAATTTAAAATAACTAATTCAATACAAATCAGGTATGATCATGAAATGCACCTTCAGAGAAACATGCACCTCACATATTCTTTGCTGGAATTAATTTATGGACATAACAACTCTCTAAATCATGGCTACAATGTCTGGTAGAGTATCATATTCAGCTTAATTTTGTAACAGAAGTATGTCCACAACGTGTGTATTCCTTGGGATATCTTTTCTGTTCATTACAAATTATTAACTTTGGCAGGTTTGAAAAGAATGAGTGTCACGTCCATCAAGAATCAAGCTTCTAATCCAATCAGTGTTCGCCATATTCAGTGCTTGTGCTGAAACTGAAAGAAGAGCGAGTGCTGTTTTGCTCTGCCCTCATGTCAATCTGCCAGCATGTGGCAAATTTTAACATAAGTTCTCTTCTGTTCAGACCGAACACAGGCAAATGAGGAAACATGTAAATAAATTTGATAAAAACTGTATGTATTTACAGAGTGGTCTGTCTAGGGCAGAAGTTTTCATGAGGAATCCACCTCATGCTGTTTTATCTCCATTTTCTGTTGAAGTCTTGTGGAGATCAACACACTTGTCCTTTAGACACCTCATTTTATTATTTTACTTTATGTTATGATATAAGACTTTTAAAATATGTAGTAACCATGATCTCCAGCAATTAAAAGCATTATCCTGCTAAAGGTTTGTAGCCTATGCAATTATGTTCAATTATTTCAATGATTCATAATTCAATGCCAGAAAAAACTTTTTTGAATGTCTGTGAAAGTTTAACTATCTGTATGAATAAATTAATACAATGTAGGAACAAACACTTTAGTATTCATTTAGTATTCATATAATTAATGGATTATAATGTGTTCCCGGTCTGTCGTTCACTTCAACGTCGTGTCGAAGAAGCGACACAAGGGGTCTCTCTTGAGCGCGGAATATGCCTCTGATCTATGAAAAAAGGCCAATGAGAGTCGGCGAACAGTATTTGCATACCCCGCCCCCGGATACGGATATAAAGGCGAGGGAAATACGCTCGTTCATTCAGTAATTTTCTTCGGAGCCGATGGTCGTGTATGCAGCCAGCTGCGAGTGACACAACTGTTTCCTGCTTTTATCCTCTGACGCTCTGCTTTGCTGTTGGATCTACGGCGCACTTCAGCAGATTTTCTCTTCTCTGCACGGCGTGCAGTTTGCCCCTAGGAAAGAGAGTTTTTCCTATAAAGAGTAATTTTCTCTGTAAAACAGTTTAATTCTCTGAAAGAGCAATACACAGCGGCGTTGAACGTCCTTTTCAGGACGTGTCTTTTTAAAGATGCCATTCAACCCCTGTGTAGTTCCTGGATGCGGTAGAGTGCTCTCCGCTTCAGATGGCCACATGCGCTGTCTCGTGTGTCTGGGTGCCGATCACACCGAGGCAGTGTTTGTGGATGGTTCAAGCTCTCACTGCGAGAGCATGTGCCCTCGACTCAAGTCGCTGCGCGCCACTCACATCCCCGGCAACCTCAATGTGATAGCGGACGCGCTGTCACGACAACGCTTGCCTGGCGGAGAGTGGAGGCTTCACCCCCACTCGGTTCAGCTAATCTGGGGACAGTTCAGCAAGGCCCAGGTAGACCTGTTTGCCTCCCGAGAGACCTCCCACTGCCCGCTCTGGTACGCCCGCTCAGAGGCTCCCCTCGGGGCATATGCACTGGCACAAAGCTGGCCAGTGGGGCTGCGCAAGTACGCATTTCCCCCAGTGAGCCTTCTTGCACAGGTACTGTGCAAGGTCAGGGAGGATGAGGAACAAGTCACTCTTGTGGCTCCTTACTGGCACACCCGGGCCTGGTTCTCAGACCTTGTACTCCTCGCGACAGCCCCTCCCTGGCAAATTCCCCTGAGGAAAGACCTTCTTTCTCAGGGACGGGGCACGCTCTGGCATCCACATCCAGACCTTTGGAACCTCCACGTCTGGTCCCTGGACGGGACGCGGAAGATCTAGCTGGTCTACCACCCACGGTCGTCGCCACAAGCAACCAAGCCAGAGCCCCTTCTACCAGGCAACTCTACGACATGAAATGGCGTCTGTTCGTGAATTGGTGTTCTTCCCAGGCAGAAGACCCACAGAGGTGTGCAGTTAGATCAGCGCTCCTGTTCCTACAGGAGAGGTTGGAGGGGAGGCTGTCCCCTTCCACCTTGAAGCTGTATCATGCCGCTATCGCAGCTCAACACGACCAGGTAGACGGCAAGTCCCTGGGTAAGAATGACTTAATCATCAGGTTCCTAAGAGGTACCCAGAGGCTAAATCACTCCCGGCCAAACCTGTTCCCCTCCTGGGATCTCTCGGTGGTCCTCGCCGGTCTTCAGAGATCCCCCTTCGAGCCGCTAGAATCAGCTGGACTCAGGGCCCTCTCCCTAAAGATGGCCCTGCTGATCGTGCTTGCCTCCATCAAGAGGGTCGGGGACCTGCAAGCGTTCTCTACTAACGACACTTGCCTGGAGTTCGGTCCAGCAGACACATATGTGATCCTAAGATCTCGACCGGGCTATGTGCCCAAGGTTCCTACCACACCCTTCAGAGATCAGGTAGTGAACCAGCAAGCGCTGCCCCGGGAGGAGGCAGACCCAGTCCCCTCACTGCTGTGTCCGGTACATGCTTTGCGTGCCTACCTGGAACGCACCCAGAGCTTCAGACGCTCTGAGCAGCTCTTTGTCTGCTTTGGGGGACAGCAGAAAGGGAACACTGTTCTCCAAACAGAGGCTGTCACACTGGGTGGTGGATGCCATTCTGTTGGCCTATCACACCCAGGCCGTGCCACCCCCCCTACGGGTTCGAGCCCACTCTACCAGGAGTGTGGCATCCTCATGGGCACTGGCTAGGGGCACCTCCCTAGCAGACATTTGCAGAGTTGCGGGCTGGGCAACACCTTACACCTTTGCAAGATTTTACAATCTCAGGGTTGAGTCAGTCTCGTCCCGTGTTTTCTCAGGTCCGAGCCCGTAGAACTCGGTACACGTCAACGGTCTGACCGGGTGAATTGCTTGCGTCCAGCGCCCTTTCCCTCTGCCGAGGTAAAACAGTGCGCCTTCTTCCCAGGAGACCCCGTTAGGTTCCTGGTTGATTCCTCCCTAGCCCTCTTGGGTCCGCAGTTCAGCGGAGGAACTCGCCGACCCAGTCCACCATGGGTACACAAGGCTACCCCTACTGGAATAGGTGCTCCACAGATCAGGCCTCCTACACGGACTCCTCCTGTGTGTACTTCTGTGGCACGGTCACCTTACGAGCTGACCCGCGTCTCCCTTAGGCAGTCCTTCGCTGCTCTCTGCTCGCCGTATTGTAGCAACTCCCCCCTCCTCGAGGCTGGATCTACCACCGTGCCATTCTTCCCACATGTGACTGAAGAGGCCATGTGATGTATTTTGCCACCTTTACCTCCTCTTTCGGGTGGGTGTGGCCTCCGCAGGGTCTTTTCCCCCTGAAAGAATAGGATTTTGGGTAAGACCCCCTTCCCACGATACGGTAAGGGCCCTGGCTGCTCTTGCTCTACGCCGAGAAAACATAGAGAGAAAAGAGGCCCAGCCAGGCTTGGCCCATTCCGTAGTTGGAAGCGTCACCTTGTTCCCCTCTAGGGTAACCAAAAGGATTCCGACAACTTTTTTGGGGCATTGTGGAAGAGTACGTGCAGTCTGAACACAGTTGGTCGCTTGTGCACGTGTAATACCTGCCTGCTTCTGTGTCAGCAGCACACGTACACGGCTCAGCGCATGGCGTGATTTGAAGTGGACCCACAGACAGGGAAGGTCTTGGTTACACATGTAACCTCCATTCCCTGATGGAGGGAACGAGACGTCGTGTCTTCCCGGGCCACGTCGCTGAGCCGAGCCGCTGAGGTTTCCGGAACACTCCCGGCTCCTCAGAAAAATCCTGAATGAACGAGTGGATTTCCCTCGCCTTTATATCCGTATCCGGGGGCGGGGTATGCAAATACTGTTTGCCAACTCTAATTGGCCTTTTTTCATAGATCAGAGGCATATTCGGCGCTCAAGAGAGACCCCTAGTGTTGCTTCTTCGACACAACGTCTCGTTCCCTCCATCAGGGACCGGAAGTTACATATGTAACGAGACATTTTCACTTTAGAATAATGGTCCAGATAACCTTTAATTCCCAAGGAAGGAAACACTATGATCTCATTAATTAATAATGCGTTACCATGACCCTCACTTTAGAATAATGGTCCAGATCATTAGTAATTTCTTCGTACTTATGTGGTAACCTGGTCTAATGATATGGGCTTTTTCCATGGTTAATTATTACATTATTAAATTTGGTCCACATCAGTCCTAAATATCCTTGACTATGATATTCTACCAGACACTGTAGCCTTGATTTAGTGGATCATTCACATTTTAGACATGTTTGTGTTAACATTATGTTAATGTTTTGATTAGTAATTAATTAGTAGTTATTTTAAATTAGCCATAGTTAATAGTTCTCAATGAGGCAGATCAAATTCAGTCATTATTGATTACCTAAAAGTGAACTACCTCAGTCATTAGTTCGCTATTATTTACTGATTGGTTAATCATGTTTCCATATTAGTTAATAGTAGTAACTAATGTCTTAATGTAGTACTGCCCATTTGCCCATTTGTCCTACATGTCCTACATTAATTCCTGCATAGTTACCTATTAACGACAGACCATAAAGTGTTACTGGCTAATGTTTATTGTCTTTGCTGCAGGAGAACATTTAGTTACATGAGGTCCTATAAACGGCACCTTCTGCAGCATAAGCAGTATAATGAGAGAGATGTGCATAGTGCTCCTGAAATGAAACCGCCCAGAACTACAGCTGTTGCTGCTGTTCCGGAACCAGATGAGGTGGGTTCAAATGATGATTGGGATGACCTTGGGCCTGAGGGTGTCACCAACCGGGTTGCACTATTCTTTTCCTGTTTGAGGGCCAGGTCAACTCAGAACTTTTGTGCTGTAAATTATGTGATTCAGGAAACATCATCCTGTGATTCAGGAAACATCAACAATGTCTGTTTTTAAGAGATTAGGGCAGGAGGAAATACCTGAGGTAAACATTCTCAGAGAGGAATTTAATACTGCATCTGAACCATTTCATGAGTCTCATACAAAATAGATGGCATACTTTAATCAGTCAGGCAGTTTCATTGTGCCAATTGAAGAAGCTTTTCATGTTGTGTCATATAAACAGAAAAGGGCCTCAAACACAGGCACAGTATGACAGGTTGCAGTGAAGGATACTTTTCAAAGGGTACCCCTAAGACCCCTTTTGACAAAAATTCTTGAATGTCCAGGTGTACTACAAGCAGTGGTCCAGTGGCAGGGATAGTGGCGATGTCCTATAGGATTTTTATGATGGGGAGTTTTGCCATGTGCATGCACTATTCTCCAAAGAGTTTACCATGACCAGGTATTGTACAATGATGTTTGTGATAGAGTCAATCCTTTAGGATCCAAAACTGTAGTTCACAAACTTGGATTCCTTTACTTCACAATCAAGACCTTGCTTCCAGGGTTGTTTGTCAAGTTTAAATTCTCATTTTCTGTTGAATGTTTATAAGGTTGATGATGCTAAGACTTACGTCTTGGTGTAGTGCTGAAGCCGATCATTGATGAGTTAAAGTTCCTTGAGACAGAAGGCATATATATATATATATATATATATATATATATATATATATATATATATATATATATATAGGTATAACTCATTTCTAAGGCACAGTAAAGTTTGGAGTTGCTCAGGTGTGTGGAGATAACTTGGGCTTGAATGGCATTCATGGCTACACAGAGATTTATTCGGGCAGCTATGTGTGCCGGTGGTGCAAGGTGCACAGCGATGTGTTATGGGTACAGACAAGTGAGGACCAGTCACTACTTCGTGATGCAGAAAATTACAAAGCTGATCTTTGTGAATTTAATCCTTTAGCTACAGGTTTGAGAGAGGAAAGTGCTCTAAATTCCTTGCACTTCTTTCATGTCACTGATAATTTTGCACCTGACATCATGCATGACATCCTGGAGGAAGTAGGGCTACTTGAGGTTAAGCTAGTTCTAAATTCTCTAATTGAGTAAAAACATCTCTCCCTCGATACCTTGAACTACAGGATCACCAGCTTTGATTACGGCTTTTGCGATAAGCACAATCAACCTACCCCCATCAGCAAAAGTGAGCTCCGTATCCCTGACGGGGTGTGCACCAGTCTGCTTCTCAAATGTGGTGTTTGTTAAGATTGCACCCTGCAATGATTGACGATCTTATTCTGCTTGGCTACAGAAACTGGGATCTTTTACTCCTGCTTTTACTTTGTATGGAGTTCATCTTTTCTCCATCTATTACACCAGGAGCCACAAATTTTCTTACCCACATAATCGAATAGCATCATAATTTGTTTTTAGAGCTCTACTCACATCTCCACCTACGCCCCAAGCATCACTTCATGCTGCACTATCCCAGATCAATCATGAAGTTAGGACCACTGGTTCACTTCTGGGCAATGTGTTTTGAATAAAAATATTTGAATTAATTTAAAGAGAATGATGACAACTTATATATTTCCTTGCAATACAAGGTGTTTTAAACCATCTGAGACAGTGCTTATGTTTTATTTAGCCTCAAAATCATTTAAATCATTTTTTTAAAAGTTGATATACACAAGCATGCCACTTAGTCCAACACACAACAGAAGAACATTGTGTATTTTGTGGTTTTTGAGGACTAGAGTCACGTGAGTAAACTCTTTAATCAAATTTATTAGCCTACATACAGTGGCATGAAAATTATTATCCCATTCATGATATTCTCTTTTAATGCCTATTAACGAAACTAAATGTTTGCAAAATTTAGTATTGCACAAAAAGAACCTGAGAAAAGACAATGCAGTATTATTATTATTTTTGTATCATTTGAACTCATTCATTCATTGAGAATAGTTAATTGAAGCTCAAATAACACATGTGAAAATGGTTGAACAACACTTATACACAAAAATACTGCAACTAAACCACTTGTAATTAGACACCAGCCTTGATCGTCTATGTGATGGAATCTTAGCCCACTCTTTGCAGAACTCTGACAGACCAGTAGATTTTAAAGGATGAATCGCTTTCTTTCCTCTTTATAGAATTCAAGTAAGTACTTTGTCAATGCCACTCCTCAATGTTTATTTATTTATTTCCGCCATTCAAACATGAAAGGGGTCAAATAATTTTAAGAATAATTACGATTAAAGAAAGATGTGCAGTGGTGCGTATCCTGTTGTCCTTTCTAATTGAAAAGTTTGGTGAAACATAAGTGACAATTTTACTTTAAATACACAGAGAAAATCTTCAATTAACTGACTTCTTTTTATTTATTGTGTAGGCCAACTTCTGACACTAGGAAAGCAATGGCATTGGCTTTAACTGAGGATTTTCCATGCCTCAAGGACACCAAATGCAATGGCTATGTTAGAACCTAATAATATTTGTCTCTTTGTCCATTTGCATATTTTTAATTTGGATCAATATGAGGAATAAGTCAAAATAGCACTGAATGTAAGACTGTATATTTTTTGTTATACACTTTAAGGAAGCATTTTACACACCAGATCGAAATCACAGACCAGCCACAGGCTTTATTGAGGAACGTATAAAGAACATCTGAAAAAGAATGAGGAGACCTGAGAAGACCCCAAAGTCAAGAAGAAGATTGGCCTGTAATAATAATCCCAGGTAAGGCTAGAAAAAATTAAAAACCTTTTCAGAACAATTGCTATCTATGATTATATAACAGTTAGTTTAGGTCCTTGAATTGGCTAAGCTGTTTTCCAGTAGCACTGTTATTTTGTTAAAACATTTAAAAGCTTCATTTGTATCATTCCACTTGTCATTGCTGCTTTCCAAATAGTGATGGGGATTTTGATACATTATTCATTTTGATTTCATTCACTGATCTGTTCAGTGACTATTTCTTCAGATTACATGTTTGTGCTATTAGATGGAAACAAATGAGCCACTTATGTTATGAGTGAGTCGTTGATTGTATTTACATTCACAACATTGTGAATATGCTTAACACCCTGTCTACATCAGATATGAGTGTCCTGTCAAAAGCAAACAATAACCATTCAAATCAATGAAGCTCATTGCACTGGAATTGTCCGCAGTGCCGACAGTAAACTGATGTCCCATTTCATTTTGTGCTGCATGCAGTGGCACACCAGAAAATACACAAAAATGTTTCAATGTGTATAGACAGGGTGTTAGCAGACAACGTTTGTAGTAATGTAAATACCTTAAATAGCTTCTTTTTTTTTCTTTTTTTTTTTTGAGGGTTAGGTTATAAACAGTTATAAACAGGTAAAAACCAAAGGAAACCCATTTGTACCTTTTTGCAATGTAAATGTAAAACAAAGATTGTTTAGTCAGAGATAGTTCTCTTTATTAAAATGAGTGTAACAAATTGGAACATCCAATATGGCGGATGTAGAAAAGGAAGTCCTGCCTCACAGATACAGATATGTGTTACTCATCAGTTAACTTGAGAATGTACATGTACATTAGCTGGACCAGTCTTAAAAATAGTGTTTTTAGCATGATCTGAGATAAAATATCACAATTTATGATAACAATAATTTAAAAAATAGCTGTGTATCATCATTTGTGAATGAATCTGAGCAAGCAGTGCAGGGAGCATTGCAGAGTTGTGCTTGATGGTTTTGCTTCTTTTGAAATGTTTGCTAAAATAACTAGCTAAACTAACTGTGGCCTTGTGCCTATTGTTGAAAAAGTTCTGCTGATATTACGAACAACAGCACTAATAGTTGTGTGATATTGCTTAAATGTCAAACTACATATTGTATCTCCAAAACAGGTCTAACTCTACCAAAAGAGAGAGCCCAAAATCTTGTGAAATGGCCAAAAAATAATCATGCACCCTTTAACCAAGTGGTTGAGAATATGAAGGAAACAGAATTATACAGGGCTAAGTGGAACTGAAAAAAGAGCATCTCTTCCCTCATCTCTTGAACACAGCTGGCATGGTATGGGTTTAATGAAATATGAAATATTTGAAATTATCTATTTCATACTTAAAATGTACTTTAATAACACCTTATTTCCATTATTAGATTTCACAACACTTTAATCTGGTTAATGGAGAAACTGGGCTGAAGCTGTTTGAGTCATGGTTCACTTTCTTTGTTGTCAAAATAGTAAGGATTTTAAAGAAAAGTTGAATCAGTTTCTGGATGACATTCCAAAGGTGAGGTGGTTTTAGATGTTAAATTAAAAGGCAACTTAAAAATAGTATTTAGCATCATAGTTGTGCTGTTAATTTTGTTGTGGCTGAGGTCATCACAATAATATCAGTGTATGTATGTAGTGGCTGGTCCTGTATCTATTTGTATACCTTTTTTCTGCAGAGAGTAGAGGTGGTGTAGCTCTTTTGTTTCTTCTTCTTCTTCTCCTTCCACCAATGGTCTACAGAATTGGTCGAAATTCTTCCATCCATCCATTGATGAAGCTAGAAAGTCCTTCATTGATCTGCAGCTAGTAAGTATATTTGCTGCTTATATCACTCTGCTCACTGAGTATATAATGCAGAATTATTCAATCGCAGGTAATTCAGAAGAACAGCACGCTTGCTTGTATAATATTGCTTTAATACAACAGTTCAACAAGCAGCTAAATAACATTTAGTAACTTACACTCACCTAAAGGATTATTAGGAACACCATACTAATACTGTGTTTGACCCCCTTTCGCCTTCAGAACTGCCTTAATTCTACGTGGCATTGATTCAACAAGGTGCTGAAAGCATTCTTTAGAAATGTTGGCCCATATTGATAGGATAGCATCTTGCACTTGATGGAGATTTGTGGGATGCACATCCAGGGCACGAAGCTCCCGTTCCACCACATCCCAAAGATGCTCTATTGGGTTGAGATCTGGTGACTGTGGGGGCCATTTTAGTACAGTGAACTCATTGTCATGTTCAAGAAACCAATTTGAAATGATTCGCGCTTTGTGACATGGTGCATTATCCTGCTGGAAGTAGCCATCAGAGGATGGGTATATGGTGGCCATAAAGGGATGGACACGGTCAGAAACAATGCACAGGTAGGCCGTGGCATTTAAACGATGCCCAATTGACACTAAGGGGCCTAAAGTGTGCCAAGAAAACATCCCCCACACCATTACACCACCACCACCAGCCTGCACAGTGGTAACAAGGCATGATGGATCTATGTTCTCATTCTGTTTATGCCAAATTCTGACTCTACCATCTGAATGTCTCAACAGAAATCGAGACTCATCAGACCAGGCAACATTTTTCCAGTCTTCAACTGTCCAATTTTGGTGAGCTCTTGCAAATTGTAGCCTCTTTTTCCTATTTGTAGTGGAGATGAGTGGTACCCAGTGGGGTCTTCTGCTGTTGTAGCCCATCCGCCTCAAGGTTGTGCATGTTGTGGCTACACAAATGCTTTGCTGCATACCTCGGTTGTAATGAGTGGTTATTTCAGTCAAAGTTGCTCTTCTATCAGCTTGAATCAGTCGGCCCATTCTCCTCTGACCTCTAGCATCAACAAGGCATTTTCGCCCACAGGACTGCCGCATACTGAATGTTTTTCCCTTTTCACACCATTCTTTGTAAACCCTAGAAATGGTTGTGCGTGAAATTCCCAGTAACTGAGCAGATTGTGAAATACTCAGACCGGCCCGTCTGGCACCAACAACCATGCCACGCTCAAAATTGCTTAAATCACCTTTCTTTCCCATTCTGACATTCAGTTTGGAGTTCAGGAGATTGTCTTGACCAGGACCACACCCTTAAATGCATTGAAGCAACTGCCATGTGATTGGTTGATTAGATAATTGCATTAATGAGAAATTGAACAGGTGTTCCTAAAATTCCTTTAGGTGAGTGTATATTTTAGTAAAAAAAATTGCATTTCTGTATTTTCTTTTTTATGCACCAATGAAAATGGTTCCAAAAGAAGCCAAAGCATCAAACTTTGTAAGCGACAGACATACACAGAAAAAAACCTTGTATGTGCAGAATCAAGTGACCTATTTCTTCTCCTGTTTCAAGGCAGCCTCTAATCAATCAGGTCCTCTCTGTGTTTTCCATATCCTGGTCTGTGCTTAGTGAGAAACACTCAAACTTTCTTGATAAGGTAACCAAGAGATCGTAGAGCATCAGAAAATATTAGATTTTCGCTCCTAGCTGCAAGTAAAAGCACACCCTGCTCCTCTTCCACTAGCATGAGATCTCAGATGCTTCAATATTCCAAAATATCTACTGTCCTCCCAGATTCACTCCACATCCGATCTCATACCATGGATTGAAACACCACCACACAAGTGGAGTGATACCAACAGGAAAGCATTCCAGTACTGTTATACTAAATATCATCACTCCTGCAATGGCTTGGCTAATCAGATTTAAGGACTGAAACACAGATTATATGATCTGTTAATGTAATAATTTACATTTCATGTAGTTAAGCACTGACACCAAGATCATTTATTGTATGTTGTCGCTGTCTGTTATAGGTACGAACAAACATGGTGGAATTTCTTCACAGGATCCTTTTGTCCTGGCCATGGGCAATATCCAGCAGATCTCTCAATCATTTGTAATTATCAATGGGCAGGCTCTGGAACAAAGCACGCTACTTGCGGCTGTTAATGTGTGCTTCAAGGCATTTTATGTGCTTGAGGTCAACTACCTACCCCAAGCAATGTGCTTCTGCACAGGAGTTCCTGCAGCACTCATTTTCCAGATGGAGGGCAACGAATCTTCTGCTGTTTGGTTTCTATGTACATCTATAAATGCTGAAGAGTAGGTTTTCACACAGTTTATTTATTTATTTATTTATTTATTTGTAAATGCTACATGTATTTTCATTGTAAACAAAATTTATACATCAGAATACATATTTGCTCATCCGTTAAATTGTCAGTTTCACAATTTCCAAACAGTTAAATGAGTACTATTTCAATATTTACAGTCATTGTTAAATGTTATTGTGTCAATGTAATTGTTATAGCGATTTACTTGTTTTTATGTCATTTTTAAGTTGTGATCTATATATATAATATATGTTAAATGTTATATACAGGTGTTGGTCATATAATTAGAATATCATCAAAAAGTTGATTTATTTCAGTTGTTCCATTCAAAAAGTGAAACTTGGATATTATATTCATTCATTACACACAGACTGATATATTTCAAATGTTTATTTCATTTAATTGTGATGATTAAAACTGACAACTAATGAAAATCCCAAATTCAGTATCTCTGAAAATTTGAAGCGACCAGTACACAGTAGTGCAAATAGATGACAGTTTCTAAAAATGCCAAATGTAAACATAACATACTATGAGATAGTGTTCTATGGACATAGCATTTTTTGAGGTAGCAGACAGTTATAAAGTGACAGTAATTAAAGTGCAACTCAGGACGTGTGTGTGTGTGTGTGTGTGTGTGTGTGTGTCAAACCAGTCTCTGAGTATTGAGGAGTCTGATGGCTTGGGGGAAGAAGCTGTTCTACAGTCTGGCCGTGAGGACTCAAATGCTTGTATGTACCTCTTGCCAGACGGCTGGAGGGTGAAGGGTTTGTGTGATGGGTGTGTGGGGTCGTCCACAATGCTGGTGGCTTTGCGGATGCAGTGTTTTTTGTAAATGTCTTTGATGGAGGGAAGAGAGACCCCGATGATCTTCTCAGCTGTCCTCACTATCCTCTGCAGGGCTTTTCCAGGTAGTGATGCAGCTGCTCAGGATGCTCTCAATAGTCCCTCTATAGAATGGGGGGGGGGGGGGGGGGGGTGAGAGCGTTCACCTTGTGCTCTCCTAAAGTCAACAACCATCTCTTTTGTTTTGTCCACATTCAGGGACAGGTTGTTGGCTCTACAACAGTCCATTAGCTGATGCACCTCCTCTCTATACGCAGACTTGTTGTTCTTGCTGATGAGACCCCACACGGTCGTGTCATCGGCGAACTTGATGATGTCATTCCAGCTGTGCATTGCTGCACAGTCGTGAGTCAGCAGAGTGAACAGCAGTGGACTGAGCACACAGCCCTGGGGGGCCCCAGTGCTCAGTGTGGTGGTGGTGGAGATGCTGTTCCCGATCCTGACTGACTGAGGTCTCCCAGTCAGGAAGTCCAGGATCCAGTTGCAGAGGGAGGTGTCCAGGCCCAGCAGGTTCAGCTTTCCAATCAGGTGCTGGGGAATGATTGGGTTGAATGCTGAGCTGAAGTCTATGAACAGCATTCGAACGTATGTATCCTTTTTATCTAGGTGGGTGAGGGCCAGATGGAGGGTGGTGGCGATGGCGTCGTCTGTTGAACGGTTTGGACGATACGCGAACTGCAGTGGGTCTAGTGAGGGGGGCAGCTGGGTCTTAATGTGCCTCATGACTAGCCTCTCGAAGCACTTCATGATGATTGGTGTGAGTGCGACAGGACGGTAGTCGTTGAGGAAGGACACTGAAGACTTCTTTGGCATGGGGATGATGGTGGTGGCCTTCATCCACACAGACCACAGAGATGTGGTCTGAGTAGCCGAGGTGGGGTCAGGGCTCTGCCCGGTAAGCGCCTGGGATGTTTGTGTAAACAAGATCAAGCGCATTCACCCCTCTCGTTGCAAAGTCCACATAGGGATGAAAATTAGGTAGCATGGTTGAACTCTCCAGCAACAATAAACAGTCCGTCAGGGTGAGCGTTCTGCAGTTTGCTCATAGCCCCATATAGCTCACAAAGCGCTTCCTTAGCATTAGCTCTGGGGGGAATGTAAACTCTGTTTATGATAACAGTGGTGAATTCCTGTGGTAAATAAAAAGGTCTGCATCTAACAGTCACAAGCTACCACCACAAGTCTTACCGCAGAGAGCTGCATTTCTGTCAGCACGAAACGAGGCCGACAGAAAGATACAAGGTAAAGCTCTTTTTCTTCGCCATCACTTTGTAAACATGAATTAATTTAAGCAATATCACACAAAGTAATGTCAAAGAAAAAGAGCTTTTACCTTGCATCTCTGTGGAACTACTATATTACACAGCAGATAAGAATCTGACATTGCTGGTTCAAAACAAATGATTCTTCCATGCCTCTGTTAGTAATTCAAAAATGTCACTTCAGAAATAGATTCACGGCTGGTGCTGTTTCTACCAAGTCATAGGATAAACATGGATGGATGTTAGTGTGTGTGTGTGTGTGTGTGTGTGTGTGTGTGTGTGTGTGTGTGTGTGAGAGAGAGAGAGAGAGAGAGAGAGAGAGAGAGAGAGAGAGAGAGAGGGAGACACGGAGTGTGTGTGATCACCTGTTGCCACACCCAAGAAGAGATGCTGTCAGCGTTGTGTAGATCAGCTTTCTCAGTGGAAAAATAGCCATCCAAGCAGGGGTAATTCTCCCTATTTTGCAGTAGCCAGTGCGCATGTGTCTTTCACTATAGAAACCGCAATGGCCTCCGCCATTTTGAACAGTACTTTTTCTCCAATGTGGAAACTCCAGTAAAGGTAAGCGCCTTGAGTTCTGTAATTAATCTGTCTGTTGTGTCTCTCAGCTGTGATGACCCGTAATACTGAAGCTTTTTTCTATCTGTAGTTGTGAAGTAGTAATACAAGCAATCACTGAGCGCTGTTGTATGTAAACAATGACTGATGGATTCACTTCACATCACCAACTGCTCATATTACACACAAAAATTATCTTTTGCCACCACCTGCTGGCTAACATATGTAATGTCAAAAAATGTAATAAAAAATACATGTAAGAAACATTTATACAGTAACTCTTAACACATACACTACTCTTACACTTTAGTTTAGAACAGCACAAACACAAGCGGAGTGATACACACAAACACAGTGAAGCGTCGGAGTGATGGTGGTGAGACCATCAGTGCTCATGGAATGTCTCTCTTCCAGTCAGATTCGAGGAATTAACTGTTGTATATTGTCATATATACCACAGGTCTGTTGAATGCTTGATTCTGATTGGTTGACGGATGTTCTAAGGTGTGCAATTATTTTTCAAGTATAAGCGCAGCTACAATGTAGATCCAGATCTTGGAACACACACTTGCGCACACACACACACACACACTCGCACACCCACACGCTCGCACTCACACACACACATATGCTCGCACAAACACACGTCCACTTGCACACACATACACACGCACACACACACGCTCGCACTCACACACACACACACATACACTCGCACACACACACATCTGCTCACATACACACACACGCTCGCACACACATACACTCGCACACACACACACTTGCACAAACGCATAAGCTCTCTCACACACACACACACACACAACGATTTTACTCCTATGTCGAAAAGTGGCACATCCTCCGTTGCTAGTTCTAACAAGACGTTAGCCACGAAGGCTTGAGCTGTATCAAAGCTAGATACACTTGAGCAATAAAACAGTTTCTATATTATCTTAAAGGTGCAGTATGTAAGATTCATAAACTCTTGTTATTAATTAAACCTGTGGCTGTTAAGTGAACTGCAGCCAGCTACCTGTTGCTTGCGCTCATGCACACACTCCATAGGGATGCGAGCGAGCGAACATCATCCAAAACAATGATGTAACGTACAAAGGGACTGAACGTGATCCACCAGCATCATGCTGAAGATGAGGTAGCATAATTAAAATTACAGTGTTATGATTTTTTTACTACAAACTTTGTGAATAAACTAAAATTACTTATCAGCTATCATAGCATACTGATACACACACTCACAGCTACATACTACCAAACTATGCCAGACAGTTTACTGTTGCACTGCACTGTTATGTTGCACTATTGTATGTTTTGTATGTCATATGTTGTATACGCATTAGAAACCAGCACATTTGCTTAAATTTATCCTGTATACCTGAATTTTTGTATAAAGAGAAGATAGTTGAAATTATTTTAAAGTTACAAAACAAGGTATCTTGCAACTCCTCAGCGTTAGCAGGCATGATCAAGTTTGCTTAAATTACACAGATCAATCCTTATGGCACTATTTGCTTTGCAGTTTAAATTATTTGCTGTTATGTAAGCTTACCTGTCCAATAAGTAGAACACCTATTCAGGGTTGGTTTTGATCCCCAAAACCAAACAAAGGTCCCACCAGGAATCAAATGCCCTGCTGATGTTTACTCTAGTTTTCGCTTGACCACAGTCACATTTCCGCTTAGTCAGACTGAATACACTAGATAATTGTTTTTTTTTTGTCTTACTCTGATTTTGTGTAGGAGTCGGTGTTGTGCTGGGAGCCGGACGTTAGCTGGATTCCATCTCTAAGATAACGTTACCTAGTGTTGCAGACTGTCTGTTGACAGGGAAGAGAAGCTATTACTGAGGCAAGGCTCTTGGGACCACGCATAAATGTCACATCAAATGCGACACACTACCTTCGCCTGAAAATCGGTCTACAGGCTTTAATAGGCAACCTAGGAAGTCTGTGAAGGGCTCATTTTTTAAGTTGCATTACAAGCCGTTCACACATTAGAAACGTTTTTTTTTTTAACATATTGCTGCTTTAATATCTGTCTGGAAAAACCCCCGTACTCCCCCCCCTCTCTCTCACTCACACACACACACACGCACACACACACACACACACACACACACACACACACACACACACACACAGACATTATATGCACACACTTGAGGCCAAAATATACTGGTGAGAGAATGAGAGTCGTCATGTCAGCTCACTCCTGTATCTCAGTGGGGATGAAATTTTTTTTTATTAAGGTTTACAACAGGAATATGGCAACACACATTTTGGTGATTTTTAAGTGATGTTACTTCTGATGAGAAAAAAGGTCATCCCAGAAGCGAGATATCGAATTTTCGAGTTTCTCTCTTTCGATCCCTCAAATACAAACTCACAAAAACACACTAACTTGTTACTCCAGAACGTCCCCGAGTAAAGCAGTGCAAGCCACCGTTGCTAGTTCTAACATGATGTTTTTGAATTAGCAACGAAGGCTTGAGCTGTATTAAAGTAAGACACTGAATCTCTGACAGAAGAAAGTAGTTCTATCATAAGAGCGTTTTAGGGACAAAAACCAGAAAATGTCTTGAGATAAAACCCTTAAGGTGTGGTAACCGTGGTTTAAGCCGAATAATTGACTCCGACCCATTGAATTGTTGAAAAATGGTCATTACCACCTCGGGTGTGCATTATTTGAAAAGAATTCAATGGTCCGGAGTCAATTATTCCTTACATACTGAACTGAAACAGAAAGTCATACTGATACAGTTGTCTTTCCACAGGTACCAGTGCACTGAGGTTGCTCCTTTTGCTTCTGCCACCTCCTAAAACATAATATAACAGTTTTTCCTTATAGTTAGTTATAGGATAGTTACACAAAAATGAAAATTCAATCATCATTTACTCACCCTCATGTCTTTGTGACTTTCTTTCTTCAGCTGAACACAAAAAAATATATATTTTTAGAAGAATATCTCAGCTCTGTGGGTCCATACAATGTAAGTGTGGCGGAGTGGCACCTCTGCCAACCTTTGTGAATTTACAGTTCTGTAGGCGGACAATTATGGACAGTGATTCCGGTAAGAGAATCAGGCAAGGGAGACGTATATCTTCATCAAACTTCTCTTTGATAACACTTGTCAGGCAGTAAGTGACATCCATTTACAATCTCAGGATGGTAGGGAAAGTTATAAGATGTTATCACGTTGTGTTGTGCTATTTGTTGCATGAACGCACAACATTGAACGATATCAGGGAGAGGGTCTGGAACTGGCTTTTGCATCAGTCTGCTGGAAGTAGCAACTATGATATTAGTCCGTCAGAAACCGCTGCCTGTTTTCCGTTCTGGGATGGACTTTCTGACAGTAAGTGAATGGTGGCTAGAACTCTGAAGCTCCAAAAAGCAGAAAAAGGCGGAATAAAAGTTATCCATAGGACTCCAGTGGTTTAATTAATGTTTTCTGAAGTGATCCAGTTGGTTTTGAGTGAGAACAAACCAAAATGTAACTCCTTTTTCACTATACACCTTGCCATTGAAGATATTGATTAAACTTCCTATGTTTTACTTTTATGCTGCCTTTTGCTGCGTTTTGGAGCTTCAAAATGTTGGCTTCCATTCATTTGCATTGTATGGACCAACAGACCTGAGATTTTCTTCTAAAAATCTTCATTTGTGCTCTGCAGAAAATAAATAAAGTCATTCTCATCTGGACTGAAATAAGTGTGAGTAAATGCTATTTGTAACACAGCCACATTTAGGAAGGCTACTTCGGTCAAGTGCACTTTATGTAGATAGCAAAATGGACTCCCTCATATTTGCTTCTAGTTAAAATTATTTACATTCAAAATTCATGTGGGGTGCATACATTAAAAATAGTCAATAACATTCATACAGAATCTAGGTATGATGCTGAGAAAAAATACAAAATTCCTGGCCAGAATAATCATCCAAATGCATCAATACTCTCTGCAGATATTCAACATGGAATCCTGATGCAAACATGGCACTCAGAGAAAAAGATCGAAAGGGTTTTTCTAACTTTGTTTATTTCTGGTTGCCTGATTCCAGCCCACTCTCTCTCACCCCTCCACTGTGAGAAAACTAACTTAATTCTTTGGCACCAAGATCAAGGCTCTGTGACCTCCATTTTGAAGCAAGCTTTAATTTATCCTCTTTTCAGTTGCTCTGTCTCTGTTGATTTTTAGCAGAGTGTCACACAGATCATTGCTAAGTGCTTCAAAAGGAAAGCATTTATTTGAAACATCTCTAAAAGCTCAAACATTCTCCTGCTCATAAACTTGGTTTGACAAAAAGTTCCTAACCTGAACAGTTCAAAGAAAGAAAGAAAAAAATGGCCTAGAGAGAATTTAGGCTCTGGGTGTGTCTGGGAAATTAAAAATTCTATCAGGAGGTACAGTTGGAAGTCATCAGACAAGTCTGAAGCAAATGTTCATGTAATATCTTATGAACTGAGATACCTCCATCTGGTTGAATTTTAAAGGAGTGTCACTTGGACTACGTGTAGCGTATTGTAAACAATGTAAATTGTTCAGATGTTGGCAAGGAAAAGGGAAAATGGCATCTGATGGAGCAGTTAAAAGGAGTAACTTCATTTATATTCTCTATGTTCATTATTTAAATTCTTTCAACTTGTGATTATATTTATACCAATAAATTAGCATTGTATCCAATAAATATTTGCTTGATTATCTCAAAAGTTAACTTCAAATATTGTAGATCACCAAATATGATGCAATGTTGGCTTGGAGTTTAGTTTGAAAATGGCTTGAGGTACCTGGGTGAATCTCATGAAAAAATGTGCTTCTAACTATTGCCCTAGCAACAACTATAAAAAAACAACATTTACAAGCCATATTTCAGCTCCAGAAAATACTAGAAACATGGTGTAAGGCTGGGTGCCAATGTGCCAATGTGTTTACATTCAAAGGCAAAGAGCCTTTGATGATCAACTTCGAGAAGATCAACAAATGAACTTTCTCACAATTAGCATCTCTTCCTGAGGCACCATACCCCACTGAGCGAAGACCGCAAAATTCACACCTCATTGTTGTCCTTCCCATTCTCTCCCCTCTCTTTCTCATCCATTCCCCCTCAGCACAGAATCACCTCAAACTCACCTAATATCTGTATGTAACAAGAGACCATATCTGATGTATACAAATAATGTAACTAGTGTAACATGTTTGGTATCATTCAAAATGTCTCAGTGCGTCTGGTATAGTGTTTTGTCCCCAGGTTTATAAAACTCAATGATAACAAAGTTATAAGGTCTTTGCCAAATACTGAATAACTCTAGAGGTCTACACCCCTCCTTGAAGGGTTAACACCAGGAAGCCAAGAACCCATTCACCCCCAAATTCTCAAAGGACAATACCATTTGGCTCACAATGTGTATTCGGTCTGGATATTTAAGGAAGGCTGGCCCAGAGCTTGGGGTTCTCTGTAGTCAGACGATCCCGCACACCGCACTGTGTGTAACTTTAATAACAGAAATCTGCATTCAGATTTCCCATGCTTTGCAATTACACGTAGTTCTAAATTGTCAGGTATGTTCTTTTGACTTGTTTCTTTATCTTGTGTTTTAAATCTTACCTGGCAAATAAATTGTTACTTTTTGATTTATTCTGTATTCCTCTGAAATCATTTATATCAGTACTGGTTCTTTAAAATAGGAGAAACTGCTCTGGAGGAACCGAGCAGGAGAATACCATTTTAGGAATCATTTATATCATAACTGAAGCTTTAATGTAGGAGGAAGCCACTTAAAGACTATCAGTTTGAATCTCATTAGAAATTGATCAAAAGGTAAATGAATAGAAGAGGATTCAGAGTAATCAATAACTTAAATGATTAAAATAAAAGAATGATCAGAAAGTATTTAGAGCTTTAATTCTAAATTAGAGGTCAACTTAAAAATGGAGTCAGATTAATATAAAATTGGAGTCAGATAAAATTAATAACGGGATGAATTTGTAAAGTGCAAATTAATAACAATAATTGCTTTACTTCAGTGCTCAGAAAAGACAGAACAACGCAGAGACCTTCAAGGGGCAAATATATATGTTTTTAGCAGTTCAGCTTTGCCC
The DNA here is from genome assembly GCA_032164185.1 of Moxostoma hubbsi. Lineage (NCBI taxonomy): Eukaryota > Metazoa > Chordata > Actinopteri > Cypriniformes > Catostomidae > Moxostoma > Moxostoma hubbsi. Next base: position 34,441,470 of record JAVLUX010000016.1, on the reverse strand, counting down.
CGTGTTCTTACAATGGAGTTCGGCTTTTTTAGACTCAGACTGTTAACTCTTCTTTAAATATCATCTCATAAACTGTATAAGCACACCATAGCAACCATATAGATTACCCTAGTAACCGTACAAACACATGAATAAGCCATATCTCAGCACCAGAACATCGTACAGACATGTTTGTTGGCTCGTATGCAATCATGTACCACACTCTAGCAACCGAGTGGCGAGTTTTGCCACTGCAAGCACCACTCACATTTTCTTCAGGAAATGTACCTATCTAGTTTTATATTATTATTTTGTATTGTGACATTATTTCCTCCCAAATTTTCAGTACTGTAATGTTTTTACCAAACATTTTTGTCTCTCTGTTTGTACATTTTTCTTAGTGGTGATCCTCATTACTGTACTACAGCTATTTGTAACTGTATTACTAGAAACAATACTGCATCATTGGAAATTTCCCAAAAAATACTACCAAGATGTCTAAACTTGCAATAGCATTTTTCACATTACCGTAATGAGAATGAGATTTTTAGATATTACAGTAATGAGAATTTGAAGAGGTACCTAAATGTCATGAAATGACTGTCACAATGCAAATAAATGAACACACAAATAAATACAAAATAAGTGTCCTTAAAACACTTTTTTAATATTTTCTTTAAGCAAAAATATTATTGCTTATTTATGATTTAGGGGTCAAATGTTAACTGGACATGTTCTTGACAGGTGTTATGACATTAAAAATGCTGTCTTTTAAACCACTGTCTTACAGGGGAGCTGAGTATCAAAGCAGCTCCTTTCTGTTTTGTACACGCTCTGTTTAAGAGGACAAGAGATAGAACTGTGCAGAATCTGTGCTGCAAACAGGCATGCAGATGCAACAGAACCCCCAATGAGTCTTTATTGAATCATTGCACGCAAGACTACATTTGAGATGGTGGCATGATTATTGGAAAGTTAAGTATTCATTTAAGTCACAAAAGAATAATTGAAAGAGCCAAAATTAATGATAGGAACGGACTTTGGGGGGTGTTCAAATTACTTCATTTTCATAATTCAAATGTCTCCTGATGGAGAAACACTCAAACCTGCAGGCGGGAGATGATACAGTCAAATCAGAAAAAGTGCATTTGGTGTCTCTCTTGGTGAGTTGACATTTAGCAAAGTTCCCTGAAAGTATCATGTGGATCCATAAAAGTAAAAAGAGAATCTAGGATATGTTACTCAGCTATGAGCTACAATATTTATATTCTCAAACAATCACTTTCTTATATACATCAGGCCAATTGGCTAAACAAGGACATCTCTCAAAGTTATAGCTGATTTAAAAGTTGTTAACGTGAGAGTATATTAGTTTAGTCAGAATTTGTTCTTTTGTGATGTGAAAGCTATTTAACCCAATCCAGCAAAATATGTACTCAATATTGCTCTTATATCATGCATTACAGAGATGTTACCTTGTCAAAGGAATGCTGTTAGGAAGTTATAATAAAATAGCTTCAACAGCAAAATTATAAAGTACACCAATGTATAAATGAATGCATTTATAAATCATAGTGAATCATAATAAACAGTTATTGCGGCAAGTGATATTATTAATGTAATTATTATTTTAATTAAATCGATGTGCTGTCACAAGTTTGTGTACATAGTCTCATAGAATTCACCTACATTTACAGACCTATTCCAATGTGATTTATTTGTGTGGTAGCTCACCTGATTGTGTTCTAAGTTTTGGACTTAGAACTTGGCAGACACACAAGCTAACACATGAGACGAGTGTGTCTTAGAAGTGACATGAGATGACGTGGTTGCTAAGTGTAAGGCTGTCTGTTTTGTTCACTTCTCTTTTACTTTTAGACACTATTGGCTAGTTTTAGGTGTTGGTTAAGGGTAAGGATGTCTGTTTTGTGTTTTTTGTCTGTTTTAATTGTATTAAAATAAATATTATATAAGATAAATATTGGTTAGGTTAAAGTTTTAGGTTAGCAAGGTATGTTTTACTAATTAAAACCTCCATCAATTATTCACCTTAAAAACCTTGTCTAATAATACCTTTTCACACGCTTTTGGCGACCCTCACAAGGAAACTGCAGCCAAACCCGTAATAAGGTCATGTAATTTATTTTGCAAAAATGTTTCCATGGTTACATAATGTTTATAAGACCATGCTGGTTTTGTATTTTTTACAAGAGTTTTGAATGAGGCTTTTGTATCAGATTTTAGAGCCACAATAGTTTTATAATCTAGGTTTGACCGGAGTCAGTACCATACCCTAATTAAAAGTAATGCTGCGAAAATGAGTGCACAACCCTAAAACTATACCAAATTTTCTAAATAAATATAATGTATACATTTTCTAAATATCTCTTATTAAAATAAAATACAGTATATGATTAACTGAAATTAATTTATTTAAATTCCAGCCACCTTTTCCATCCGATTGATTGCCAATGAATAAATGTTTCTCACCCTAGATTTATTTTTCTTATTAAATATATACTTTTACATTCTAAAATAGTTTCCACTACAGAATTAAAATTAGATGCCAATGTGGTTGCATATTGACTTTTACAAAAAAAAATTATAATAAAGCAGATTTGTGATAGTTATCATTGTTTTGTTGTTCATGTGCATACACTCACTGAATTTCAACATCTTCTGTCATTGGAAAAATTAGAAAATGCTGCTTTCTGACACCATCATAAGCACTGAAATAAAACTGAAAATGTTGTGTGCAAAGACCACTATAAGATAACATCACAGTCATTAGCAAACTCATCTGCAGTCTGATAAATAAGTACTGAAGGATGGCACAATGAATGTTCTAAACATCTCATCTCATCCATTACTCAGTGCAGCTATAGTGGGGTGTCTCCATTAGATGGCAAGGGCAGACTGATGTTAGAGATTGATGCTTGGTTTGAGCAGTCCATCTTCAAGGAGCATCTCTCTCCTCCTGCTGCCTATCAGATGTGAGTCTGAGGAGAAGGATTACCAGTGAGGCGTGGAGAGCAGTGGATCATGAAGGACAGGAAAGCATTACTTTCACTTCTTTGTTCTGTCTGACATGAGTGCCGCCTCTACTCTTCCCCCCTTTCTCCATTCCTGAGGGTGTGGCCTGAGAAATAAAAACACGAGTGGTGTAAAAAACAACAACAAACAGGTCAAGGTTAGGCTGGTTAGCATGGCAAAGTTATCCCCTGCTGGTAGGTGCCATAACAACACCCTTCTGGGGGCAAAAAGCATATTTCTGGCTGTGCCTAGAAGGTAACCATCCAGCAGTCAAAGTCTCTTGAGAGATACATTCACTCTGTGGCATAATTACAGGGTGGGCAGCTGCCCTAGGACCAAGGGGAGCTGACAGGAGGGGCCTAAAAAGTGCTTTGCACAGGGACCCGTAAGATCCAAGTTACACAACTGCATTTGTAGTTACTAATGTTAAGGTTAGATTTAGGGGTAATTGTAGGTGGAGACTTTCTGTGGGACTCCAAATTAAAACAATAAACACCTAATTGAAAGTACAATTCCAGACTGTAACAATTAAATCACAAATGTTTCATTATATTATAGTTTTTTGTTTTACCAGTGACCAATTTAATCTAAATAGCTCTATGCATGTTCAATGCAGAGAACTGCATTGTTTTTAATGCTTAACGCTGTAAGATATTGCATAAACACAAGAGCCACAATCACAAGATTTCATATATACTGTATATGTATATAATTTCCTTTCTTTTCTTTTTTTTTCTTAGTTGAAATTCCAATTTCACATATCAACAATGAGTGTCTAGGTTACTGTTGTAACCTCCATTCCCTGATGGAGTGAATGAAACAATGTGTCAAATGAAGCGACACTAGGGGTCTTTCTTGAAGGCCTCGGTTACCTCTGTACTTGAGAAAAGACCAATGAGAAATTGGCAGACAGAATTTGCATGTCTCTCCCCTGGAGATACAGGTATAAAAGGAGGGAATCGTGCATCTGTCCATGCTCTGATTTGGCACTGAAGAGCCGAGAATAAGTTTCGGCCATTACAGTGACTCGGTACAGTAACCTAGAAGTTCCCAGTCTGTCGCTCACTCAAAGTTGTGCCGAATGAAGCGACACTAGGTGTCCCTATTCAATCACGTCATGCACTGCACTGTGTACGTGAGCTGCTGATGCAGGTGCGGGCAGGCAGTTGCGTGCCAAAGCAGCAGGTTGCATCAGACTGCATGTACCCTTCCCCAACGGGCCGTAAAAACATCATAATCTTTTTTAGGTTCCCGGCATCTCCAAAGGGGGGGGAACAAGCGATGTGCCAAGCATGGGAGCAGGCCGCGCCAGCCGCACCTTTTCTCTCTCTATGTTTCTCGCATAGAGTTAAAGATGGGGCAATTTAACACTATAACACGCATAGTGGAAGGCGTTCTTTTCCAACTCCTATTCTTTCAGGGGGAAAAGACCCAGTGGAGACTACATCCTGCCCAGGCTGGGGGGTGGTTAAATGTGGCAAATACGTCATATGTGGTTTTCAGGCCACATGTGGAAGTGGTGCGGTGGTAGATCCTACCAGGCAAGGCAGGAGTTTCTACAAACAGAGTGACCGGGGGGGGAAGAGGGGACTGCCCAAGTGAGACACGGATCTGCCAGCAGGGGGACCGTACCGCAGAAAATACACACAGGGGGATTAATCTGTGGAGGTCAACCCTGTGTAGCACCTATTCCAGTACAGAGAAGTTAGTACCTGTAGTGGTCTGGTCGGGAATTCCTCCACTGAATTTGCGGACCAGAGGGCTAGAGAGGAAAGACATCCAGGGACCGTGAGTATAGTGGATTCTCCTGGGAGAAACACTTGATCGCCTCAGTGGAGGGGAAGTGTGCTATGTGCAAGCGGAACTCCAGGTCAGTCGTTCTGAATTCCCAAATTCTACGTGCTCGGACCTGAGAGAATACGGGACAAGACCGACTCAACCCTGAGGTTGTAGAATCTCAGAAAGGTATTGGGTGTTAACCAGCCCACTACTCTGCAGATGTCTGCTAGGGAGGTGCCGTCAGCCAATGCCCACGAGGATGCCACACTTCTCGGTGCTCGAACCCGCAAGGGGGCGGACATGGCCTGGGTCTGATAAGCCAAGGCAATGGTGTTGACGGCCCAGTGGGCAAGCCTCTGTTTGGAGACAGCGTTCCCTTTCCGTTGTCCACCAAAACAGACAAAGAGCTGCTCAGAACATCTAAAGCTCTGCATGGGGTCCACATAGGTACGAAAAGCACACACCGGAAACAGCAACAGAAAGGCTGGGTCTGCCTCCTCCCGGGGCAGTGCTTGCAGGTTCACTACCTGGTCCCTGTAGAGGATCGTTGGAACCTTGGGCATGTAGCCCGGTCGAGGTCTTAGGATGAAATGTGCATCTGCCGAACCGAACTCCAGGCAATTGTTGCTGACAGAGAACGCTTGCAGGTCCCCAACCCTCTTAATGGAAGCGAGTGTGATCAGGAGGGCCGACCTCAAGGAGAGGGCTCTGAGCTCGACTGATTCTAGTGGCTCAAAGGGGGTCTCTGGAAGCCTGAGAGGAACATGAAGAAATCCCATGAAAGGAACAGGCATGGCCTGGGAGGGTTCAGCCTCCGGGCACCTCTAAGGAACCTGATGATCAGGTCATACTTCCCTAAAGACTTACTGTCCACTACGTTGTGGCGAGCTGATATAGCGGTTATATAAACCTTCAAGGTGGAGTGGGACAGCCTCCTTTCCAGCATCTCCTGTAGAAACGAGAGCACTAACCCGACTGCTCATCTCTGCGGGTCTTCGGAAAGAACACCAATTCACGAACAAGCGCCAGTTCAGGGTGTAAAGTTGCCTGGTAGAGGGAGCTCTGGCTTGGTTGATCATTTCTACGACAGCAGGTGGTAGACAACTTATATGTTCCGCATTCCATCCAGGGGCCAGACGTGGAGGTTCCAGAGGTGGGCACGGATGCCAGAGGGTGCCCTGTCCTTGAGAAAAAAGGTCCTTTCTCAGGGGAATTCGCCAGGGAGGGGCTGTCGCGAGGAGCGTGTGATTCGAGAACCAAGTCCGCGTGGGCCAATAGGGGGCCACTAGAGTGACTTGTTCCTTGTCCTCCCTGACCTTGCACAGCACCGTGTAAGTAGGCTCACTGGGGAAATGGGTACTTGCACAGCCCCCGGGGTCAGCTGTGTGCCAGCACGTCTGTCCCGAGGGGAGCCTCCGCTAGGGAGTACTAGAGCGGGTAGTGGTAGGTCTCTTGAGAAACGAACAGGGCTACCTGAGCTTTGCTGAACCACTCCCAAATCAGCAGGATCACCTGGGGGTGGAGCCTCCACTCTCCACTGAGCATTCCCTGTCGCGACAGCACGCCTGCTGCCGTGATATGAGTGGCGCGCACTACCTGAGTCGCTGCTGACTCCAAAGGAGGAGATGGTGGGCGAGTTGCGACATGTGACGAGAGCGCACGCCGCCTTGGCGATTTATGTACGCTATTGTGGTGGTGCTGTCTGAACGGATCAAGATGTCCTTGCCCCGAAGTAGCAGGAGAAACATCGGCAGGGCAAGAATTACAGCCAGCAACTCTTTACAGTTGATGTGCAAACCCAGCCGGGAGCCCCGCCCAGGAGCAGGCAGCTGCGTGCCCATTACACCCGGTGCCCCAACACTGTTTGGAGGCATCTGTGGTGACCAAAATGCATTGGGACACCTGATGTAGGGGGACTCCTGTCTATAGAAAACAGAGGTCTGTCCAGGGGTTAAAATTCTGGCAGCAGGCAGGGGTTATGAACACACGGTATGTGATGCGGCGCCATGCCCATCTCAGGACTCGAGTCTGAAGCCAGTGCTGAAGCAGTCTCATTTACATTAACCCCAACGGCGCAACTACTGCGGAGGATGCTATATGCCCCAGGAGCATCTTGAATTGTTTTAGAGGAACCGCTGTGCCTGGCCTGAACAAGGTGAGTTATTTCCTCACCGACTGTACACGCTCATTGGTGAGGCATGCTGTCATTGAGACTGAGTCTAACTCCATGCCGAGAAAAGTGATGCTCTGAACCGTGGCAGGCTTGCTCTTTTCCCAGTTGACCTGAAGTCCTAGACGGCTGAGGTGCCTGAGCATCTGCTCTCTGTGGGTGCACAGTAGCTCTTGAGAGTTGGCTAGGATGAGCCAGTCATCGAGGTAGTTGAGTATGCAAGGTAGAGACGTGGAAGTATGCGTCCTTCGGGTCCACCGCTGCGAACTAATCCTGATGCTGGGCACATGTTAGAATATGTTTCAGCCTGAGCATCTTGAACGGGAGTTTGTGCAAGGTTGAAAGTTGAAAACATATCGGTTGTAAACTGGCACCTTTTTTGGTTACGATGAAGTCATCTCGGCTGGAGGAACAGGCTCTATCGCGTCTTTGAGTAAAAGTGTCACGATCTCCGCACGTAGGGTGTTGGCGTCTTCGCTGTGCACTGAGGTAAAGCGGATACTGGAGAACTGAATAGCGCAGCCGAGTCGGATTGTCATGGCCAAACAACGCGACGGGTTGGGAAGTGAAAGCCACGTGTCCAAGCTCAGTGCAAGGGGCAGTAAGGAGATGATCATTTTCGATGTACCTGGCTGGGCTTCGCAGTTGACCTGAAGGCGGCAGCCCAGTCGAGTCTTCAGCGTCAGATGCCGAGACGCACTCTGATGCAGCAGCGAATTCATCATCCAGCTCGGCAGGTCTGAGGGAGTTGTCGGACTGGCTGTGAGGCGAGCCACTCTCACCTCAAGCCGTGACGGCAGTCATCGAGCGTGCAGGGGGTGGGTGGTTCGTGGGGATTTACCCGGTGAAACCGAGCCCGCTACCATCCAAAAATCACCTCCATCGCCAGCCGGGTCATCCTCAATCCCATGGGAAGGAGTAATCGAAAGTAATCAAAAGATTAATTGAGTAATCTTAAAATTAAATGAATAAAACCTCAATATGTTGAAATTTTATTAATTACATTTGTATACAACTTAATTAAATTTGATGGAATTTTGTTTGTCTGAGGTCATGAAATTCAATCCATTTATCAACCTAAATAAAACTTCACTTATATTCCTAAACAAAACATAGTAAACCACTGTACTCACAATTACAACAACTGAACGTGCCAAGTACTAGTGTTAAACCTCTTGTCCTGACAACCACCTCTCTCCACTTATGCTTGCACTTTTTGTTACATTATTTATTTAAATCCATATCCTAGGTAAATTCCTTTTCTTTTTAAAATCAATTTCCTTCTTTTAGTCATTGAGCCTCTGAGCTCTGACTGAATTATATTGCAGACAACATTAAGAAGAGAGCAGTTTTATTAATTTTAGTTATTTTAAAAACTGAGTTGGATATTTAGGCTCTCAATAAAAACACATTTAAATGATAATAACTAAATTATAAAAATGTGTTTACAAGTTGGTCAGGGCGATGCTTTTGTTCATGTGGGTGTTTTGCGCTATGCGTTGTTCCCTCATTATATGCCGGGACCGGTTTAGTATCTAACCCATTTTTCAGTACACCAATTTACCTCAGTTTCCCCTGTAATTTACGCTGGCAAATGAGCATTGAATATTTTCAGATTCTGCTGAGTTTTGCTTCTGCCTTATTACCAAGGGTTTCGGGACATGTGTAATACAACTCAATGTACAATAACACATAGCATGAGCCTGTTGGGCCTGCTGTGTAACAAAGGATGAGACCCCATTCAGTGAACGAAATTGGACCATATAAACGTATCCGGTTCTCTCCAGTTTGCCCTTTGGTCAGTATTGGGATGAATTCACTGTTGTACACGCCTTGAACATCTGACAACCAAAATATGTATTCAGTTTTCCCCTGCAGCTTGCTGGGGAGCAAACATCTCAGGTCTCGAGACATGAGCTGTCCATAAGTTGACAAGCTGTCCACCCATAAAGAATGCTGGGACCGTTGTGGAAAACCAGTTTTCTGAAATAAACATTCCCCCTAATGTTCATACACTACCCACATTCAAAATACTAGGGAAAAGGTTTATTCTGTCAGCATCCCTACTGTAGACACATTTCAGTGCATTCATCATTTATGCCTAAATACGATAACATTTACATTTATGCATTTGGCAGATGCTTTTATCCAAAGCGACTTCCAGTGCACTTATTACAGGGACAATCCCACCAGAGCAACCTGGAGTTAAGTGCCTTGCTCAAGGACACCGTACAGGGATACATAAGACATTTAAAAGCACCAAAATTAAATAAACAACAACATTATCATATGCAATTGGTATTATGTGAGATAGGCATTTTTGAACAGATGTGTTTTGAGTTGAGATTTGAAGTGAGAAAATGAATCGATGTTTCTAAGTTGGGGTGGTAATGAGTTCCAGAGACGGGGAGCAGAGCGGCTAAATGCTCTGCTCCCCATAGTGGTGAGACGGGCGGGGGGGACAGACAGGTGTATGAAGGAAGAGGATCTAAGGGAGCGGGTGGATGTTGGACCATGAAGAAGATCAGACAGATATGGGGGGGCAAGTTTGTGGATGGCCTTGAATGTTAACAGAAGGATTTTGAATTGAATACGGAACTGGACCGGGAGCCAGTGAAGCTGTTGAAGAACAGGAGTGATGTGGTGAATAGAGGGGGTTCGAGTTATGATGCGGGCAGCTGAATTCTGGACCAGTTGAAGCTTATGAAGGGATTTGTGAGGGAGGCAGAAAAGGAGAGAGTTGCAGTAGTCCAAACGGGAAGTGACAAGACTATGGACAAGAACGGCGGCAGTGTGTGGTGTAAGGGAGGGGCGGAGGCGATTAATGTTTCGTAGATGGAAGTAGGCAGACCGGGTAATTTTATTGATGTGGGACTGAAAAGATAATGTGGTATCAAGGATGACACCCTATGAAACTCCTAACCTGGGGGGAGGGTGAAACGGAGGAGTTATCAATAGTGAGTGAAAAACTGTCGGTTTTGGATAAATTAGATTTAGTGCCAATGAGGAGAACCTCAGTTTTATCACTGTTTAATTTGAGAAAATTTTGAGAAAACCAGGTTTTTATTTCTGTAAACAGTCAGTGAGGGAGGTGGGCAGGGAAGTGAACGAAGGTTTGGTCGAGAGGTAGAGCTGGGTGTCATCAGCATAACAGTGGAATTGAATGTTAAATTTGCGGAATATATTGCCCAGGGGAAGGAGATAAATGATGAAAAGTAGGGGCCCCAGGACAGAGCCCTGGGGCACACCTGAAGTGACAGTAGAGGGACTGGATTTGAAAGACTTAAGTTGAACAAACTGAGTGCGGCCAGAGAGATAAGATGTGAACCAGTCTAACGGAGTGTGGGTGATGCCAATGGAAGATAATCTGTTGAGAAGGACGGTGTGAGAGATGGTATCAAAGGCTGCACTTAAGTCGAGGAGGATGAGGATGGTAAGGAGTCCAGAATCAGCTGCCATGAGAAGGTCATTGGTGATTTTGATAAGTGCTGTTTCAGTGCTATGAAGTGGACGGAAACCAGACTGGAACTGTTCATACAGGTTATTGTGGGTTACATGTAAATGGAGTTGAGAGGCAACTGTTTTTTCAAGGATTTTGGAGATGAATGGTAAGTTGGATATAGGGTGAAAGTTATTAAAGTTTGAAGGATCGGCACCAATTTTTTTTAAAATTGGGGTAATGGCAGCAGTTTTGAATGATGTAGGTACAGTTCCAGTGGAAAGAGAGGAGTGGATGATAGCAGAAATGAGGGGAGCCAGGGAGGGAAGGCAAGCTTTAACAAGTTGTATAGGAAGGGGGTCAAGTTGACAAGTGGAAGCCTTGGATTTCCTAATGAGTTCTTTGATTTCTGAAATAGCGGGGAGCTGAAAGGAAGAGAATGAATGGGTGGATGGGTGAAAGTCGGCTGAAATGCTAAGATGAGGGATAGATCCCAGGTGCTGGTGGATGTTCTTGATTTTTTCTGTGAAAAATGACATAATAGAGTTGCAAAAGGAGGTTGTATACAAATGAGGGGGAAGAAAGTCCTGGGGTTGATTAATATTGTTAAGTAAGGAAAAAAGTGACTTGGAGTTTCCTTTATTGGCAATAATCATACTGGAGTAGTAGTGGGTTTTGGTGCTAGCAACGGAGTCCTTGTAAAGTAAGATGTGGTTATTGTACATATCTTTGTGAATAGTGAGACCAGTTTTTCTATAAAGACGTTCAAGTTGCCGCCCTTTGGCTTTCATGAGACGAAGATCGGGGGTGAACCAAGGGGCGGAAATAGAAAAAGAAACAGATCTATTTTTTAACGGAGCAAGGGAGTTAAGAATATTATGGAGTCCAGTGTAGTGAGAGACCAGGTCATCGGGGCTAAATAGATTGTGAGTGTCAGGCAGACAGAAAGAGTGATTACTTGAAGTGAGAGTGACAGGATCGATATTTTTAATATTCCGAAATGAAATAAGGCGTGGTATTTTAGAGATGGAAAGAGTGAGTTTCACAGTAAATGAGAGGAGAAAATGGTCAGTTATAGGGAGTTCAGCAGCTGTAATGTCAGAGGGAGTGACACCAGAACAGCAAATTAAGTCCAGAGTATGTCCTTTGGAGTGTGTGGGAAAAGTGATATATTGCTGGCATCCAAAACTCTCTAGGCAGGAGGTGAAGTCTTTAGTAAGAAGGAGATTAATATTGTCCATGTGGATATTAAAATCACCCAGCAGTATTATGTTTGATGAGAGAGAGAATAAGTGAGTAAGAAAAGCAGCAAAATCATTTAAAAATTCACTATTCAATTTTGGGGGGCGATAGACAGTAGCAATGATGGTTGGGGTGGGACCAGACAGCTTGCAGACAGTCGATTCAAACGAGCTAGAGTCAGGCACAGATATCGTTGAAACTTTCCACTTCTCGCGATAAATTATCGCGAGACATCCCCCCCGGCCGGAGCCACGAGGTTGACAGATGTAAACAAACCCACTAGGAGTGGATTCATTCAGCTGAGAAAAGTCATTGGGCTGTTGCCATGTCTCGGTTAAACAGAGAAAGTCTAGCTTACGATCGTTGATGAGGTCCTGGATGAAATGTCCCTTGTCTGTCAGTGAACGGATGTTGAGCAAAGCGAAGTTAAGTACAGTGTTGTCACAGCTGGTGGTGGTGCTAGCCGACCGAGCTAGGCGGGCTAACACACTGTGGTCAACAGCCCGGTTGGTGGAGCGTGGAAGGCGACGTGAAGTGGACCAGATGGACTTTATTACTGTTGAACTGTTGTGATGGAAATTCCAGCGGGACCCTCAGTGGATGTATCTCGGACGAGGCTGAAAGGCGATGTCCGGATAAAGGTGGAAAGCCTCCGGCGCAGGTCCAGACAGGTGATAGCGCAGCCGGAACAGGTCAATGACCGAATATTGAAGCAAACCTATCACTAGCAGGTGAACAGGCAGCAAAAAGAGCCAGGCACAGACAAACAAAGTGTATGTTCTACCGGCCCACATTGTAGAGGGAGATTTAAGCAGCGTCCACAACCAGTGAAAACAAGTGAGCTAACAGCGAGCAGCGGCAGCGAGCAGCGGCAGCTAGTTGCGCCAGCGTTCACTCAACCATGTCATCTGGTATTGTCTAGTGTTGTTCAGAACAGGGACGTGGGAACCTTGGGCACATAGCCTGGTCGGGGTCTCAGGACCACGTGAGAGTAGCCCGGACCGCACTCCAGGCACATTTCGCTGACAAAGAACACTGCAGGTCCCTAACCCTCTTAATGTAGGTGAGTGCCGTCAGGAGGGCAGTCCTCAAGGAGAGTGCCTTAAGCTCTACTGACTCTAAGGGCTCGATGGGAGCCCCTCGCAGGCCTTGCAAGACTATGGAGAGGTTCCATGAGGGAATGAGGTGTGGCCTGGAGGGATTCAACCTCCTGGCACTTCTCAGGAACCTGATAATCAGGTTATGCTTCCCTAAGGACTTGCCGTCCACTATGTCGGGGTGTGCAGCTATGGCAGCTACGTACACCTTCAAGGTGGAGGGGGACAGCCATCCCTCCAACCTCACCTGCAGAAAGCAAAGCACTGAGCTGACTGTGCATCTCTGGGGGTCTTTGTGTCGGGAAGAACACCACTTAGTGAACAGACGCCACTTCAAGGCATAGATACACCTCATAGAGGGGGCTCTAGCCTGAGTGATGGTGTCTTATGTGGTAGGCCACTGAGGTCTTCTGCGTCCCGTCCAGGGGCATGGAGTTTCTAGAGGTCTGGTTGTGGGTGCCAGATGGTGCCCTGTCTCTGAGAAAGAAGGTACTTCCTCAGGGGAATTTGCCAGGAAGGGGCTGATGCGAGGAGCATGATATGCTGCTGACTCTATAGGAGGAGACAGCGGGCGAGTTCTGACATGCGTGGGGAGCGTAACGTGCTTGGGTTTACAATGAGTCACAGGTTCTGACTTAGTGCACTGCAAAGTGAGTTTCTTGACAGCTTGTGTTAGCTCTCCTATAGCTTTTTCTTGTTCTCCCACAAAATTTAAAGCTTCTTCAAGAGTAGCAGGGTTTTTCTCAGGTATACCAAACAACAGCATCTTGAGCTATTGCTGTCACAGTCACAACACTTCTGTTGCTATCTAATTCTGTGACATGAGATTTAGGATATTCTAGAGACCATATAAGTGCTTCATCTCGCACTTCAATTAGTGTTGACTGTGGCTTGTCTGTCACAAGTTTACGAAGCTCCCTTCTATGGCCTGCATCCTAATCCCCTCAGTTAAGTGTAAACACAAAAGACAGTCAGTTATTGGAGGACAGCTTCAAGGAGTTTCTCAGGCTACACATCTGTGGTACTCATGAACAGCAGGCAGAGCTGAGTGATCATGTTTTTGCTCTTGAGGATGAAGACCTCAGTTTTATTGACATAGCGCAACAAGAGATTCACGTGGTGGATGTTCCGGTGACCCAACCTTATAGGCGTAAACAACCTACACAGTATAGAGTAGTCAGATAACATATCACCAGAAAGGAGTGATCCAAGCACTAGTACCTATGCTTCACCTACCGTGCTAGTTAGGATAACTGATGGGAGTCTCAGGCTTTGTGTGCGATTACAGGCATCTAAACTAAGAGAACAAGTGAGATGTTTTTCCTCTGTCTAGGATAGATGCAAGCTTTGATGCACTACAAGTAGTAAAGTACTTTTCTTTTATTTATTTATTTAGCTAGTGGATATCATCAGGTTGCTGTCCAAGACAGGCACAAGGTTGAATTTATGGCTCCATTTATAATCTTAAATCTTATCCGTATTCTCGGATGCCCTTTGGTGTTTGCAATGGACCTTCGACATTTCAACGTCTTATGCAGGCTTCCATGGGTGATCAAATCGCCCGCACTCTGGCACTGTCTTGTGTTGGTTATAACGTGACAGCATACCTTGTGCAAGAGAGCTTCCTGTTTTGTTCATCGGTTGATAATTATTTGGGATGCATATGGATTGCATGTGTGGAGTTTGACAACATTTGTGCACATGTGCAAGAGTGAAGTATGAAAGTACGAAAACACATTTAGTATTTTTTAGATATATATTTTTAAATTCCCTTTTCCAATACAGCCCCATCGACCGCTGTCTTTTTTTTCCTCTCCCCTCTTTCTCCCCAGTTTGGAATGCCTAATTCCCAATGCACTTCTTGTGTAGTGACTCAATCTGGGTTGTGGTGGACAAATCTCAGTTGCCTCCACATCTGAAAGTGTCAATCCAAACATCACGTGGCTCATTGAGCATGTTACTGTGGAGACATAGCATGTGTGGAAGCTCATGCTTTTCTCTGCAGCATCCACGCACTACTCACCACGAGCCCCACCGAGAGCGAACCACATTATAGTTACCATGAGGAGGTTACCCCATGTGACTCTACCATCCCTACCAACTGGGCCAATTTGGTTGTTTAGGAGACCTGGCTGGAGTCACTCAGCATGCCCTGGATTCGAACCCGCAACTCCAAGGGTGGTAGTCAGCGTCTTTAATCGCTGAGCTACGCAGCCCCCGACCACTGTCTTTTTAATAAACAGCCATCAGAAGAAAACCCCAAAAAGATTTTTTTTTTTTTGTGTGTGTCTAGTGTGGTTATCCACAGCCCAACGGCTACAAAAAAAGATTGTGCTTAGGTTTAGTCTACTGTTAAAGTGTGTGTGTGTTCATGATTTTAGTATCTGGTATGGTTTTGTTCTTTTATGATAGCTGGTTCAGATCAGCCCTGTTCCATATTCTTTAATTTTATGCCTCAGCACCTCCCTGAAATTGGATATGCAGCCAGACAATGACATCATTCCTTGTGATCAATGACATTGAGAGTTTGCAGCCAGTTAAACCTCAGTGCTGAAGGGATATTTTGACTGTTTGTAGACATATCTATATCTAAAATTGACATGCTGCAGCATGTGATGGACATATCACACTGTGCACATCTCACTCTGACTCATGCTGTGATAATCATCTGACTGTGAATTCACCTAAATACTCCTACAAAGTACATATAACAACAAAACAATACTGCAATTAAATGATGCTTTAAGGATAGTTCATCCTAAAATGAAAATTTTCATAATTTGCTCACCCTCTTGTTGTTCTAAAACCCATATTGAACTAAAAAAGTAAATGTGTGTGTGTGTGTGTGTGTGTGTGTGTATATATATATATATATATATATATATATATATATATATATATATATATATATATATATATATTAACGCATTAAATCGACAGCCCTAATATATTAGGGCTGTCGATTTAATGCGTTAATTCAGTGCGATTAATTTGACTAAAAATAATTAAATGTGTTATAAAATTAACACAATCGCAATTCCCGCACTGATATGGAAGATTCCTGAGAAATGCAAGCTTGTAGTACCACCTGTTTACTCCAGACAGCAGTAAGTGAAACTTCAGCTGTATGGCAATGTGCAGTTTATACAATGAAGAAAAACACCCTTGAGCAGCAGAACAACACAGACATGCGTTACGTTCTTGTGTTCAAAACACTTGATGGAGCGCAAATCCGAACAAAGAGATCTCAAGATGTGTTCTAAGTATTAAACTATATTTAACTTGACTCAGTAACCTAAAAACTTTATGTTTATGATGCAACACCTGAGACACTACACAAGCATGTCTGACGCAGAGTAAATTGACGGTCCTTAAACAAGTCCTCATAATAAATCTCGAACTGATTGACAAATTCACTTGTGAAATGGACTGCAGTGAACTGTGTGAAAATGATTATATTCAATGATATGGTAATAAACAAATTGTAAATTGTATTCTAAACCACATTTTTGTATTGTCTAATTAACGATTAACACTTCTGCCACAAGAATGTATTGCATTTTAATTATCTGAATATTTTTTGATTTTATATATATATTTTATTATATATATAAAAAAAATCTCTTCAGCATTATTATAATAGTGAAAATGTCACACTAATTTTACAATTTAGTAATATTTTGTAGAAATCCTTTTCTATGGATATCATTTTAATCAGTTGTTTTGGCTTTAGTGCAATGACAACATAAAAGCCTTTTTTTAATTTTGCTGACATGTTGCCTTTATAATGTCATGCATACAATTTTTCTTAGGCACTAAAAAAGGGGTCTTCAGTGATTGAAATATAAAATTGCCCCTATATTTTAGGAGTATCATCATACTTGGGGTAATTGGCCTTAAAAAGTAAAAACATAATATTTTATATTTATAATATAAGTTTTTTTTTTTACTTTTTGAGGTCCCAGCTCAAGACTTTAAAAAGCATCATTAGAGCTCTCCTTAAAAACAAAAAAATAAAAAGCAACTGAAAAGTGACCTGTAAAATAGAGAAATGTGAAATGAGATTAAGATCAATAGACCTTCAATAACCAACAGAGGCCAGCAGTATGGAGGGCCAAATTAATACAAATGTAATTATTAGATAAATATTTAAATAAATCCTTAAATACAAAAAGTGAATTAATTACATGCAACATTAAATTATAAAATAAATATTTGAATTTAAATATCATTAAAAACATAATGAATTAAAAAAAAAAAACCTAACAAATATTAAATTAATGAATAAAACAATTAAATGACAATGATGAAACGGCCTACAGAGAGGAGGTGCACACTCTGACACGCTGGTGTCAGGAGCACAACCTCTTCCTCAACGTCAGTAAAACCAAGGAGCTTGTGGTGGACTTCAGGAAGAAAGACAGAGAACACAGCCCCATTACCATTAATGGAGCACCGGTGGAGAGAGTCAGCAGCTTCAAGTTCCTCGGTGTCCACATTACTGAGGAACTCACATGGTCCGTCCACACTGAGGCCGTTGTGAAGAAGGCTCACCAGCGCCTCTTCTTCCTGAGACGGCTGAGGAAGTTTGGAATGAACCACCACATCCTCACACGGTTCTACACCAGCACTGTAGAGAGCATCCTGACTGGCTGCATCACCGCCTGGTATGGCAATAGCACCGCCCACAACCGCAAAAACCTGCAAAGGGTGGTGCGAACGGCCAGAAACATCATCGGAGGTGAGCTTCCCTCCCTCCAGTATATATATAACAGACGGTGTGTGAATAAAGCTCGGAGGATCATCAGAGACTCCAGTCACCCGAGTCATGGGCTGCTCTCACTGCTTCCATCAGGCAGGCGGTATCGCAGCATCAGGACCCGCACCACCCGACTACATGACAGCTTCTTCCCACAAGCAATAAGACTTTTGAACACATGATCTCTCACGATCAACAATCAGCACTGCACTTTATTAATCATCACTCTGTCAATATATTCTCCCAATTCAATTAGTGTTTATATATATTTATACCCGTGTCTAGTGTATGTGTATTCTACATTGTGTGTATTGTGTACATTTGTTATGTAAATTATTGTGTAAATATGTGTACATTTGTTATGTAAATTGTTTTGTGTAATATGTTGTTTATTGTAAAGTGGTTTATGTCTCGTCACTGTCATGACTGCTATGTTGCTCGGAACTGCACACAAGAATTTCACCTACTGTTGCACTCGTGTACACAGTAGTGTGACAATAAAGTGATTTGATTTGATTTGATTTAAATAAATGTCCTTTTCATTTCATTTTAGCACTATTTTCCATCTGTTTCTTTTTTAAGGTTAATTTTACATTTACGGATGAGCTTCATGTATTTTATTTTCAGGGTTATGCTTATCGTTACGCCAACAACAACGGGTGGGTGTGTGGGTGTCACCTTTAAAATCAATTTCCTTGGACCTTCTGGTTAGTTTATGTTAACTTTTCTCAAAACACAACTATGGCTGGGTGTGACACGGTGGAGGGCGGGGCCGGGTCGTGACTCAACACGACTGGTCCCGTATTAGGCTAATCAAGCCACCGAGAGGGATAAAGGCCGACTGCAGAGGACGGTGCGAGAGTTCCTTACGGACATGTCCGTCGTCTTATGTGTTTGTCTTTTGAGTTTACCATTAAACCTTTATTTGTATATCAAGCCAGTTTCTCGCCTCTTCCTTGCCCGTGAGGGCGAACTTCTTTACACTGGGCTTGGTACAATCAGACATTTCTTGTTGACATATTCTGTCTCTGTTTCTTCTGAATTGTTTATGAAAATGTGCATGTTTGGACTTATAGTGACCACGAGGAGGTTACCCCATTCTGGGCCAATAAAAATATCTCAAAGGAGAGCTGATTACACCAACCTGCTTTGATTGGCGTGTCGGTTATTCTCTTGCTTAAATGAAAAAGATCCCATGGCAAGCTCTTTAATGAAAATGTAGACAGAGAGCTATTGTTTAAAATGAAATTGATTCAAAGCTAGTCTTGAAATTAAATACATGGGAGATTTTATGTACCAATTTAATGATACATTTAATTCATTCACTATGTATTTAATGATTTATTCAAATATGTATTTAATGATTTTAATGATGCTTTGAATCAATTCACTGTGTATTTAAAGATGTAATTATTCATTTAATGATGCAAATAATTAACTCACTGTGTGTTTAATTATTTATTTAATTATTTTGTAAGGTGGGTTTTTTCAAACTACAGTGAATCAAGCTGCAGGAATGCTGAGGTGACTGAAGAAATGTTAACAGCAAGATGGAATAAAAATGTGCATTTCTTGTCTATTACCACCTTCTGCTACTTATAACAACGATGGAAATAAGCACAGTTAGAATAGCTAATAATGTTGAAGAGCATTGTTTAGAACCAAACTATGACCTTATTGTTAACCAATATGGCACATTGGAAAGTATATTGTTTACACAGTGTTAGAAACTATGTTGAAAATGTTAAATAACAGTAATGTCTTAAAAGGTTACATCAGATGGTTACAATTTAGAGAAAATAATTACAAATAGGATGCATGAAATATGTATACGAAACCAGTATGCATACTTCCTGAGTGAGAGAGAATGGAGGATAGAAAGACAGAGAGAAAGGGAAGGGCGAGAGATGCCACTGAAGGCTGGGAGTCGCGCTTATGGCCTATAACCCAACTCTCAACAGCAGAGCCCAGAGAGAAGAAAAAGTGTTGAGCTTTCCTTGACCATGTGACCATGAACAGACCTGATATATTTAAACTGACCAATCAGCATACCACCTTTAACCTCCACTATATTCTAATTGTGACCATTTGCAGAATCCCAGTACACAAACATCTCAGCCAACAGGCTGATAGATCACTATCAGCACCCTTTGTAAGTCTTGGAATTTAATTGGTGGTCTGTTTTCACAAAGAAATAAGAGTCTTAATACTGAAATTTATTTCTTTGTTAATTTTCAATACTATTTTTTGATATTTAATTATTTATTTAATGATGTATTTAATTATTTATTTAAATATTACAATTTGTATTTAATCATATACTTTTGAGTCATTTGGCACTTCATACAGCATCAACATAGTGTGGGTGTTCCCTTGTAGAAACCTTGAGCCCATTTTCAAATTAATTTTCTCAAAGTTGTGAAAAACTGACTGACTGTCAGGAGGTAATTTACTAAGAATAAATATGTTGTTTATTTGCACACACTGCCTGCATTTTTTAGTGCCCAATTCACTAAAGGAAGCATGCAAATCACGTGTGGTGGAAATGCACCATCAAAATTAGTGGAGGTCACAATTCCTTAGAGGTGCACCATTTTGTGCCTGGCAGGCTTATTGTTAGCTTAGCAAAATGATAACTCCACACTCTACTAAAATCAAAAGACTTTATGGGTAGATGGCATATTTAATTTTTCACAATTGAAAACAAGGCTATGAGGGATAGACATAGGCTGCTATCCATACTTAATTTTCTTGATCACGTCATCTTATTACAACTGAACGGAATATTTGACAGATTTTGTGGCATAATGTTGATTACCACACATTTTTTTTATGATTATTTTGACTCATTCCTACTTTTCTTTAAAAATAAAAAATAAAAAAATCAAGGTGACAGTGGGGCACCTACAATGGAAGTGAATGGGGGCCAATTTAAGAACTCTAAAATGCTCACTGTTTCAAAATTATAGCCAAAAGACATAAAGGATATGCGTATAAACATGATTTTAGTAACCTTTTCTGTGTAAAGTTATAGACAATTTTACAGCTTCATTGCCACCCCAATATAATGTCAACAAAACCCTAAAATGACTGTAAAAATTTAAATTTTAACAAGTTTAAAGCTCAAATAATTATTTAATTTTAACAGAAGAATTAATGCATGTGCTTTTATAAAATTATGACTGTCATATTTCTGCCTTTAACCCCTCCAAAAATTTACCCTATTCACTTCCATTGTAGCTCCGGCTTCCTCCCACCATCCAAAGACATGCAGGCTAGGTTAATTGGTGTTTCCAAAAAAAAAATTGCCCTAGGTGTGGATGTGAGTGTGAGTGTATGTCTGTCTATGTGTGGCCCTGCGATGAACTGGCGACCTGTCCAGGGTGTACCCCGCCTTTCGCCCAATGTTAGCTGGGATAGGCTCCAGCCCCCCGCGACCCTGTACACAGGATAAGCGGTTGACGATGGATGGATGGATGGACTTCCATTGTAGGTGCCTCACTGTAATATGGATTTTTTTGTTTTTTTTAAAGATTTTTTTTTTTCTTCGTGTTAATAATCATTATGCCACAAATATCGATTGTGCTTAACTTGTATTGAATCCGGAACATTCTTTTAAAGAGCATTTAAATACAATGAGAGAGCAATCCATTAGTATTCCTATTAATTTCAATGTCATCTGCATGGCTAAAGAAGGTGTTCCCAGAATTCTGCAATCAGGGCACCGCTTTATGTTTCTGCCTGCTGTCTGACCTTCCAGCATCACATTTTGACTTGTGATAGGCTTGTCAGTTCAAAAGCTAAATTAACTCTGGAATGATGCTCCCTGCCTCCCTTTGCCCCTTCTGCTACTGTCAACAAAGACTCTGAACATCCTTGGAAACAGGAAGTGAGGTGACAGTCTCAGACACATGGCCTCTCCACCAAAGAGAGCTCCTATAAGTGTGTGGCACAGCTCTTCTCTTATTATATATGTGTGTGTAATCGTGCTTGGCGGGTTTGTGGGTGCTGTCAGAGCCCAGCATATTGTGCAACAAGCCATCCTTTGCCAATGGCAAGAAAGAAGATAACACAATGTGGGGGGTCTTTTCTCAGCACTGGGGTCGGCTCTCAGTCCTGGAGCTGTTGAGTGTACAAACATAGAGCTGACAGCGGCACTGAAATGACTCAGACACTGCCAACCAGCCAGATTTAATGAGCAACCCGTTAGCCCTCAGCACCAACCATAGGCATTATTTGTGGTGGGGATGGATGGGACATGTTTCCATCAAATTTTGCCTTGGCCGATTTTGTCTACTCCACTTTTTGAAATAACTTGTGACAGGGATGTCGCTTTGGGGGCTTGTCTCACCCTAAAGGGGTTTATTTTGCAAAATAACTAAAACAAATACAAAAAATGGCTGACTGTACACTAAGCCTTACACGCTCTCTAGAATACTTGATTCTGATTAGTCGTTGGTGCCATCCAGTGGTTAGATATTGCCCTGTAACAACTGCACATCCAGGGATTTAGACATATCAGACTGCTCATCCGGGTTCTGCAAGCCATCTTTCCTGCTTCTCGGATCAATGTGCAATCTCTGCAAGTAAGCTAATACAATTATTTAAACTCAAATCAATGTTTCATGTACATTTATTTATTTAAGTAGTCTTGTGTTATGAGGGCTGAATTATGAGGTGTCAGACGGTAATTTTTACAAAGTAAACACCAACAGAAATCCGATAAATTTTGTTATTTCTAAAAGTGAGGGGGACATGTCCCTTCACGTTAAAATGGTTGCTACTATGACCCTAGCTTTGTAAGTACAATGAAATAATAAGAGATGTAAAATTTTGTGGCTGATATTACTTCGGGTTTTGTTACACTGGAAATGCATGGCGAATTGCCTGGTAGGATTCAGCATTCCATATGCCTCAGTCGTATACTACTCATTTTGACAATTGTAGTACTTTAGGTAGAAAATGTGGATGTGATTCATAGTATACATACTATATACAACTGCAGTGCACAAAGTAGTGTGTTTTTTTGCTATTCCAATCATACTGTAGCCTGAGAGACTTTTCATACTCTTTCTTTCCATTCTAACGTTGACTGAACATTTTTCAGACTGTAATTTCTGCACCAATTTTAGACATATTACCCTTAGGAATGTTTGCTCATGAGTGGCATCAAAATAGAGACCCACTTCCTGGTGGATTTGCATAGGGCTGTCAGATGGAGTTTATGAATGTCGGAGAGTGTGAAAGGCCAGTCGGATTGCTTACACTTCTCCTCATCAGCGCTCAGACTTCTCCAAAGCTTTCAAACATCTCCGACTCCCCAAAGTACACGTCAACAATCTCAGAGTACATAAGAGCCAAGAGCCAAGAGGAGCAGAGAAGTACAGAATGTTATGGCCTAGTTGAGAGGTGCTGTGAATAGGATGACAAATTTAGACTAGGAAAAAAGACATGTCTCTATGTAAAACTATATTACGTAACATTCATAATTTGTGAACACTATTAATCAATCGACTAATTAATAAAACAGCATAGGTATCTTCTCTTTGAGTGTCAATTTCAGAATTTAATTTAAGTCTACTCGTTTCATGCTGCAATATACAGTATATATATATGGTTACATGCCTAGCTACTGTAATCGCAGACATGTCCATTTTTCCTCTGTGTATAAATACTACTTTCAATATCCATTTAATGTTGCTTGGAAGGCCATAAGAAGCTCCATGTTAAGTCTGCTAAGTATCAGGAACTCTGTGCAGATGAGCAACCTGTTCAAGAATGACGTTCTTTTGCCCCACCTCAAGTCTTCAGTGTATTTCTATTATTAAATAATTGCATTACAATGTCAAGTTAATCACTGCATTACTATTGGTCAGTCCTATAGAGTAATAGGACATGCAGCTTTGTTTTATCTGTTCAGGCAATGGCGACATGCTGTCATGTATGCTGCTATCTGGCCATGTTTGGTGACACGCTTGTTGCTGTAAGCTGCTATTCGGCCGGGTTTTGCGACATGCTTGTTGCTTTCAAGATAGATTAAGCTCCACACATTTTTTACCAGTAGGTCTTCAGCTTCTGTCAGTATGAATTCAGAATTGCATTAATTTGATATCTCAACATACAGTAGTCAGTGTTTGCAGCCATGGATTCGATAGAGCATTAATTGATATTAGTCAACAGCAGTCAGTTCGCATAGCTACGGATTCTGAATTTCGTTAATTTGATATCTCAACATTCATTCCGTCTTTTTGAATTCAGTTGAGCATCGGTGAGCAACACCTTTGGTTCGAGAATGTTTGGCAAATGGTTTTGTTTTGGGGAGTTTATTTGCTGCACTCTCTGCTTTGTCAATGTATGGCTGCATGGATGGGCAGAGAGTTTTCCCAGAACAGAACCATACTGCCAACACCAACAGATTGCTTTAATTTTCTAAGTAATAAAGTATTCATTCAAGCAATCAAGTCTGTCATGTATTCAATTGACAGAAGTGGTCCTGACTAAACTGTTTTCAACTCATTAATGCATTATTTGTTCATATCTTTGCACAGTCTGCTCTGTTTTATTGCCTCAACAACACATTTATACTAGCCTATCATTTTTCATTAAACAGAGAATATTCCTTTAATCATAAATCAAGAGGAGAAAAAAATATGTTAATCTATCAGAGAAATGTTAAACAAAGAACTGTGCTGCCTTAGTAATGAGATAAAAATATATGTCTCTACCTTCTGTAAAAGCAAATCACAAGCCTTATAATCTTGGTGTTATCAAAATATTTAAATTGTAGGCTACTATTTAACACTCTCACTCCTTTCCCACTGTTCCACAAAAAAATGTTGGAAGGTCTACCGGTCAGACAGTGAGAGAGAGTTTTTCACTACAGATTTCTTCTCACTGCTCACAATTGAACACTTGTCATTGAGCTATTCAATTATTACAAGTGGCGGTTCAGTACTCGCAAGTCATGAGATTTTGTCAACAAAAGAAATGCAACAGTGAAGTACTACACTAGGAACGAAATTCAGCTGCTTCATTTTAAATGGCACTCATTCATTAAAATGCAAGTGTCATGCTGGTTTATCGCAAGACCATTCAAACCTGCTTGAAGATGCAGAAAACAACATATGTTTGTTAGTTAGAACCTATATTGGTAAATATGTTTCAGGACAAAACATTGAAAGTTTAATATTTTAGATTTTTTTCAATTCTGTGATATATGGCACAATTGTGTCCTGTTTTTATTTTTATTTTTTCGAATAAGTAAAAACTAATTATAGATATCTGATATGAGGGAACGTCATCATTATAAAATTCTTCTAGTTAAAATGCAGTTTCTAAAATATCAGGATGCTACAAGGAAAAATAAAAAAATTCATATAAAGAATGTGTATTTCTCTCAGAGGACTCGATAGTATGGAATTGCATGATTTGGTGATAGATTAGTTTTCTTGAAAAAAACGGATGAAAATAAGACCTGAAATGGGCAAGCATCTGGATGTGCATTACCCTTGAAAAGAGTATCCAGTGCTTGCGATGTATTTGGCTGTGGATTGGGTGAGCATTTGGTCATGCAATACCCTTGAATAGGATAACCAACGCTTAAGAGGAGTATGAAGGATAAACAAGACTTGTGAGGAGGAGGGAGAGTGGACTGTATTGTGCAACTGAATTGCTTTACAGCAGTTGCAGCACCTAGATAGCACATTTATGCTAGCCAGTAGATGTTTGGCAGATAGAAAGAAACACTATGTTGTGGTGTCATGGGATGCTTAGTACACACAAGAAGGACAAGCCGCAGTTGCAGCGCCTAGACAGCATGTTTTCGCTGCATGGGAGATGGATTGAGCCACTAGCAGAGCACTGTGGTTGCAGTTTTGCAAATCTTAGACAAACTGCCCGAGGAGAGGATGAGAGAATTATGAGTGACATAATAGTATAATCTGTTGAAGCAGACATGCAGTTGTGAAGTCTGGGCTCATTTAATTTACACGGAACCAAAAAATTATTTATTAATAAAGGTTTATCCCAATAAAGTAATACAAATACCTTACTTACCTGCAAATACCGAATTATCTGCTAAATGTTACTGCCCTGACAACAAGCACACAAATTATTTGTGAAAAGAACAAAATGACAAAATTTGACTTAAAACTTGAATGAAGCAAGCTTAGTAGATTATTAGTAGGGAGCTTATGTTTTGACCAGCAGAAACAGAAATTTAAATGTAATAAAATTATGCTTTGAGAATGCATGTGATTATGATAAAGCTCCATTGTAAGGCTTTGATGTCCTATCATAAAATAAAAGACTATTAGTTGCTTTCTATAATGTTTTTTAATATAAGTTTAAATATCTATGCACGATGATGCAAGATAATCTCAACTGAACGAAACATGTAAATTCCTGAGATATAAAAATGGTACCCCCTTGTTTAATGTGATTATTTCTTGAATAAGACCAGCAAAATGCGTTTGAGCTGTAATAGAAATGTAAAGATCAATGCCCACCACTAGGTGCAAGTGGCACGAGATGGTATTTCTCCTTTAAGAGAGAGCACACCTGGACATGAAGTCAGAGATTGACATGCTACAGGAGTGAACAAAAAAACATGAGAGCGACATCTTAATTATAGAATAAAATCAGACCCAATACACTGAAATACTAATGGATAACAATATGCATATTGAAACCTGATCCCCCTGTGTAGGAGTCGGTCGGTTGGTGAGCCATGTGACACTGAATGCGCCATCACTCTGGTGGAACACACTATCAATTAATATGATTGTGAACATGGAGCACTTAAGTAAATAAACATTGCCACTTGAAAAGCTGTATTGATGGAATGCAAGGGATAAGGTGCATTGAGAAAATGATAACCTAGACCCTAACATCCACCAGATATTTGCTTTGATGACTGCACTACCAAAAGAAGAATAGACGGAGCACTTAACATATTTCCTTATGGAAACCAGCTGCGTGTTCCACTCAAATGTATGTGAGTGTAAGCAGTGTGTCATACGAGCAAAGGAAGACAGTTGTGAGGCCTTATATGACATAGGCTAGATAATGATTGGATGAGATGCTGGAATTGAATGAGTGAATGATGTAATGCTAACAAATCTTCTACAAGAACGACATGGTTACTGTCGTAACCTCCATTCCCTGAGGGAGGGAATGAGACGTTGTGTCGAATGAAGTGAGCCTTCCTTGGGAGCCTTGCGTACCTCTGAACTTGAGAAAAGGCCAATGTGTAATTGGCAGACAATGGATTAAATGCCCCGCCCCCGGACATATGGGTATAAAGGGAATCGGGCATGCATCTGTCATTCAGGATTTGCACTGAGGAGCCGAGAATAAGACATGGCCGTTTACAAGGTCTCGTTCCCTCCCTCAGGGAACAGAGATTATGACAGTAACCATGACGTTCCTCTTCTGTCACTCACTCAACATTGTGTCGAATGAAGTGACACAAGGGGTCCCATTCAAAAATGACACACACTAGTCCTTGTTACGTGAACTGATGAGACAGGTGGAAGCAGGCTGTTGCGTGCTAGAGGCAACTGTGTCAACTGGGTGCAAGCCCAGCAGCCACGGCCTTTTCTCTCTCTATATCTCTCGCATAGGATGTGAAGCGGCTGGGGCTATCTTAGCACTATGAATGCGTCGGTGAATGTGGTCTTTCCCGGTCCTATTCTTTTAGGGGGAAAAGACCCTGTGGAGGTCACATGTGGCAAAGTTGACCCAGATGTCTGAGGTGCCTGAGCACCTGGTCCCTGTGAGAGCACAGAAACTTTTGAGAGTGAGCCAGGATGAGCCAGTCGTCGAGGTAGTTGAGTATGCAGATGCCCACTTCCCTTAGCGGGGCAAGAGCTGCCTCTGCAACTTTCATGAAGACGCGAGGGGACCTGGAAGTATGCGTCCTTCAGGTATACCGCCACGAACCAATCTAGCTGTCAAACACAGGTAAGAATCTGTTTCTGCGTGAGCATTTTGAATGGGAATCTGTGCAAAGGTCCAAGATTGGTCGAAACCCGGCGTCTTTTTTGGGTACGATGAAGTAGGGGCTGTAGAAATTATTCTTCATCTCGGCTGGAGGGACGGCTCTATCGCATCCTTGAGGAGCAGAATCGTGATCTCTGCTCGTAAGGCGCTGTCTTTTTCACCGCGTACAGAGGTGTAGCGAATACAGCCGAAACGAGGTGGGAGCCGGGCAAACTGAATCTCGCAGCCGAGTCGGATGGTCCTGACCAGCCAGCGCGATGGGTTGGGCAGCAAAAGTCACGTGTCCAAACTAACGGGATGATCGCTTTTGACATACTGGGCTGGGCTTTGCAGCGGGGGAAGCAGGTAATGATGTCGGGAGGCAAAAGAGCATCCCGAGGCTTAGGTGCTGAGAAAAGACTGAAAGACCTTGCTCCGCGCACCCGGCAGGGGGCAGTTTAGAGACAGAGGAAGAGGTCCTGGAGAGGCGTCTTCGGAACTTGTCAGCACTGGCCTGCTGGGGCTGGGCAGTCGAGGGTCCGGAGGTGAGAGAGCTGCATCCGTGGAGCCGGGACTGTAGAGTTTTCTGGCCTGGATGCCGTGAGAATGGCGCACACCACCTGGATGACCCAGGGAGTGAGGAAATCGATCTTTTATTGAGAATGTGGGTACTGCAGACCAAAGGCAGTGCGGCAAATGAAAGTAAATAAAACAAGGATTCTCCTCCAGGCCCTTCATCGGGGGACAGAGTGGTCTTGGTACCAGCTCATCTGACGTCTGACTGGGTCGCCCATCTCAGGAGCGCTTTGGAGCTTTTCTGGTGCTGGAAGGGGTCCTGGAGACGGGGGGGCGTACGCTGCCTGCGAGGTGCCCGACGCTGGTTCTGAGAGCTGGGCCCAGGTTGAGGCGGAGCTGCCTGTTGTTTGGTCGCAGGGGGATGCCCTCAGCAAGCAGGCGGTGCGCGGGGAGCGCTGGCTGGACGGCGCCGCGGCTTGATGTGAGAAGTTGCCAGCGTCTGCAGAAACCGTGATTTGTCAACGTCACGCATCTCAACCATATTCAGCCAGAGGTGGCGCTCCTGGACCATGAGGGTGGCCATCACCCGCCCAAGTGCCTGCGCTGTGACCTTCATGGCTCTGAGAGTGAGGTTGTGGCAGAGCGTAGTTCCTGCAGAACGTCAGGAACGGGAATACCCAGGTGCAAATCTTTGAGTGCCTTGGCTTGATGGACCTGCAGGAAAGCCATGGCATGCGGTGCGGAGGCAGCCTGTCCGGCAGCCCAGTTGAGTTCTCTGTGTCAGATGCTTGGACGCTCTCCGATGCAGCGGCGATGTCGTCATCCAATTCCAGGGGCTCAAGGGCGAATGCCGGCTGGCTGTGAGGCGAGCGCACTCATACAAAGCTCGGATGGAAGTGAGTGAGCGTGTCGGGGGGTGGGTGGTTCGTGGTCATCCTTCATCCCGTGGGAAGAAGGAGCAATGGGGGGGCGGGTGCTGAAGTGGCATTCACCTTAAGGAAAGAGAGCCACAACCGCAATGCTGCCATGGTCATGTTTACAGTTACATTTACATTTATTCTTTTGGCAGACTTACAGTGCACTTATTACAGGGACAATCCCCCCGGAGCAACCTGGAGTTAAGTGCCTTGCTCAAGGACACAATGGTGGTGGCTGTGGGGATGTTCTAGCAGTGAGTAAATGAACCATCCACGAACATTGCCTCAGTGTTATTGCTGCCCAGGCACACGAGGCAGTGTCTGTGGCCGTCGGTCTTGGAGAGAAATCGACCGCATCCAGGAACTACACAGGGGCGGAAGGGCATCTTGAAAAAGACGCGTCCTAAAAAGGACGTTCAACTCCTGCTGTGTATTGCTCTTTTATGAGTGGAAAACCCAAACTCTTTTAGAGAAAAAAAAACTGTTTTAGGAGGAGAACACTCTTTTAAGCAGTGAAAAGCACTGTCGAAGCGCACAGGGGCGTGGACTGCACAGCGTGCAGAGAGAGAGAACGCCAGCTGGAAACGCGCCATAGATCCAACAGCAGTGCTTCTCGGTAGTAGAGGTGAGTGAACTCAGCTTTGCTGTTGCACAACCGCTCTGCTCCGAAGAAAAATTCTGACTGACAGACGCACGCCCGATTCCCTTTATACCCGTATGTCCGGGGGCGGGGCATGCAAATTCTATATGCCAATTTCACATTGGCCTTTTCTCAAGTTCAGAGGTACATGAGGCTCCCAAGGAAGACTCCTTGTGTCACTTCATTCGACACAACATTGAGTGAGTGACAGAAGGGGAACTATTGCTTACGCTTTTATTTCTGCAAGTAATGACATCCTTTTTAATATCAAGAATTAATGTTTTTACTAGTGTAAATGTCTGATATCAAGAATTAGCATTTTCACAAATAGTAATTCCATTGCTGATATAAAGAATTAGCATTTTCACTAGTGGAAAATGTAATTGTAGATATCTATAATTCACAATTGTGCTTGGTTAAATGTCAAAAGGGTTTGCAATATTAGGCTGGTTTGAGCTGTTTATTTTAGCAGGGATTAGCTAAACAAATGGATAAGTATAGTGTTCAGAATTGAGGTTGAAACAATGTTCTCAGGATGAGGTTCAGGAGGAAGCGGGAGACAGCAAAATTAAACTCAGAAAGGTTATTTATTTCTGCGATAACTCAAACAATTAGCTTTTCAGCACAACTCGGCATACGCTCTTTCAATGTGTGTCTGTGGGTCACTCTCTCTCCTCACTGGTGTCCGGTTCACTTTTAAAGCCCATCTCCACTCTCATTGCATTGGCAAACACCTTTTAGATGCAATCATTGCCAGGTGATGATCTACAGTTCTCATCTCCTGATCTCGCTCTGCATTCACAAGCTGGTGATTGCTCAACCACACCCCCAACACCTCAGGTCCACCCTATTTCACTAAAGCCCACTGGTTTAGACATTTTTGATCTTGCCTCTGGGTGATGCAAATAAAGAGGGATATTGACTTGAGAGCTCAAATTAGATTTTCTTTATTCACTACAAGCAATGATGGGCAATGGAGAAGCAATTAGTATTCGTGCATCTAGGCAAGCAACATGTGATTGTGATCATTTGACTTCCTGTCATTCAAGGATGTGACATTGTGTCTTCATAATGGTTGTAAAGCCCCATTCAGTTCCCTTGACTGCACTCTAACCTTTGCTGAGTGTCTAAGATCACCGTAAGCAGTGTGTCACAGCTGCATGCTGCCCAGAGCTGGAACTTTTACACTGCCTGCTAACTGGCATTGAGACTGAAGCCCCTAATCCCTGTGTGAAGCCTCCACAACCCTGTACTGAGGGAATTTCTTTTCATTTCAAAGACTTAAAACTATTGTCCTTTGATCTGTAACCTGACTTCTCCAAAGGAGACTTGAAACACCCTGCATATTTTTACATATTTATTGTGAGAAAGAAAATAATTTTCTTGTTTTCCATTATAAATATTTAAACATCTTTAAAAACCAATTATGGCAGTAAAATGCAAATAGTGAAGCTATTAGCATAACTACATTTCTGAGTAGCAAGGTGGTAGCTTCGCTAGTTTTTAAATCAAGTAGCTTTTCAGTAGCAAAGCTATATTTTTGACTAGGTTGCGGTGTAGTATTGAGAAAAGTTACACCTTTACATCATGGCTTGTACACTATCGCCAGTTTTAAATACTAAAGACTTCTGTAGATAAATATATTTTCCAACCAGAAGAGTCTCAAAACACAGATTAGCCTACATGAAAACACATAAAAAAGTATCCTGGCATTACCATGTTTTTTGGACACGTACAATTACCTGGACGCACTATGTTTATACAATGGTAGGCTATATGAATATGGTAATAATATAGCAAAGTACCAACGTATTTTGTATTACCTTGAAGCACCATGTAAATAAAATAGTATATGAATATGGTAATCATATATCAATTTACCAATGTAGTAAAATTGTATTCTTTGAAGTAATTTGAAGCACCATGCGAATAGAGAATGGTACATAAATATGGTAATTGTATATCAAAGTACCATGGTATTACCATCTGATATCATCAGAAATCACATTGTTATTGCCCAGATGTGATCGATCTCTCTCTCTCTCTCTCTCTCTCTCTCTCTCTCTCTCTCTCACTCAGAAATTTGACCTCTGATATATCCTGTAATATGTATCTAGCTGCTATATTTCTGTATTGTATAGATGCATTTATAGATGACTAGTATACTGTTTGTACACAGAGTTTTTATGCAGGAATTTGCCAAATAAATTATGTTTAAATGGGTATGGGTTTGTAAAGGTAGTAGTATGAATCTGAAAAAGAAAATATAAAAATAGTGATTTTTTTTATATTGAACACATGTTTGTAAAGGTAGTGGTATAAATATGAAAAATAAAATGTAAAAATAGTGACTTTAAATGTTGAACACACGGGTTTGTATAAGAAGCATGTCTAAATATGAATTAACATGTTTGTATATGTGTGGGGTTTTTTTTATGTGCACATACCAGTACGGATTGCACCATACTGTATGCTTGTATATTGTATTGCACTAAACTGGAATATACTGTACCATGACTTTGATAAACATCATGTGAATAAGTTAAAGATCTTTTAGATGCTTTGTCTATAACAGTGTGCTTGCCGTGTGCTACTTTCTCTGAAGTGTAGCTTTTAGCTTAGCTTAACACATTTTTCTGTTGAGTAGTTTGTAGCTTAGCTTTCTACATTTTTTTGAGTAGCTTGCCCAACACTGTTTGAAACAAGATTACTTGAGAAGCAAATAGGTGGGTCTAATAAGCAAAAATCTCACTAAATTTGGTTAGATCTGTGTTTAAAGCACACACACACACACACACACAGAGAGAGAGAGAGAGAGAGAGAGAGAGAGAGAGAGAGAGAGAGAGAGAGAGAGAGAGAGAGAGAGAGAGATGCACAAACCTAAATAAATATTTTAACTTATTTATAACTTATTTCAATACATATTCCATATTCTCCAAGTCTCAACATCTTATGGAATGTTACTTTTCAAGTAAATGTGTCTTGTTTAATGATGTTTAGATATTTTGACTGGAGAGAGTTTACCCACTCACAAGGTGCATGGTTTAAATCAACAGGGGTATATAGTAGAGATATTCAGCAATACTTGTGGTAAAAATTTTATTTGAATTTAAAAGAAAATAACACATACATATTTAAAACAGCTTTGACAAATTACCAAAAAGATGCACACTTAGACAACCAATCAGTTTGAACCCTGGAATTATATACAGCTCACAAGGGACTCCCCAAGTAATTATAAGTTAATGAGGGCCATTTTTTAACTCAATAAATCAATCAGTCAATCAGGGTTTAATTCCATGTTACAAACTGATTGGTTGTATAAATGTGGGGTCTAATTGATAATTTGTCAGAGCTGTTTTCAATGTTGGTTTTGTACTTTTTATTCTAACTGTGATAAAGGCCTGCTTACCGAAACAGGTTGGTTTCTTTTACTACTATAAAATATATATATTTGCTGTGAAACAAGATAAAAAATAAAAAATAAACACTAAGAAAATTATAATTTTTTTATTCATTTATTTACAGGGTGGAGCTTTTAGTGCGGGGGTCTAAGACTAAGAGGTCCCCTTGAACGTTTTAACCATCCATCATGGGTCTGTCTGGACCCAGCTTAAAAATATGGGAAGAATTGTGTTTTAGAAAAATCACACTTATTATTGTATAATGCATTTGTCATAGCTGCTTGTCTTTGAATACATTTATTTGAATTATTCGAAGTTCAGCTCACATTATTAAAATCTCTTGCAATGGATCTGTAGCAAAAAAAGATCAAATAAAAAATATTTATGTGCATTTAATATTTTGGGGGTAAATACACTGGAACAAGTTCCTTAATAACACAGCAAAAAAAATAAATAAATAAATAAAAAATATCCACTTGATCATTTACCTTCGGTAGCTAAATGTTATAGTGGTAAAAATATACTGCTAGTTCTCAAATTGATAATGCAAATGTATATGGTTCTGACCAAAATAATACAATGTGAAAAAAGGGAAGAATGGAATCAGGTTTCGACCAAGCAATCAAATCAAGTGTGAAAAAAACCCTTTGATTGGGCAAGCAATTTGCTACTCTGTGCTAGTGGTGTTTTTAGCATTAAGGCAAAAGCTATGTGTAATGATATTGTAGAGATGAGAGATGATGCTCAAAAAAGCCAGAAATAGTGATCATGATCTATAACTCTGCAAAAATAATTGAATGGCATCTATACTAATATTTATTTTATTTTATTCCCTGTCTCAACCTCGGGACTTCTATCCTGAGGTCACCAGAACGGGCTGGATCCAGCTCCATTCCTACTTCGTGTTGGACTCCACTGCTACGTGTCGCTGTGTGATGATGACTAATAGCAGCTGGTGCCAGCCAAACATCTCTTCAGTCTATTACGATGGACTTCAGAGGATGAACTGATGCCAACTCCAACAATAAGACATGGGATACTTCATATGCCACTGCCTGAACTTTGGACTTAGGACAGACCCCACCACAAATACCATCCAGGTTGAATGGCAATGCACCTCACTGATCTCTGCCTGCATCACCTCAGTCTATTGATGGACTTCACACTTGAAATGGAATACATAAACTATCAATTAATTGCCAACAAGGACAATTGCATCTATGTGAACTTCTGCAGTTATTCTAGGATGGACTTCAATGACATTAGTCATTAATCTTATAGTTCATAAAAAAAAAAATCTTTGTTTAAACACTGACCCTAAACACTTACATAGTTTAATCATTTTAAACCATGACTTGCAATATACATAAGTAATACTGGCATTATATTCATGATGTTAGTCAGAGGGGAACTGGCTCCCACTGTGAGTCTGGTTTCTCCCAAGGTTATTTTCTCCATTAACCAAAATCTTATGGAGTTTATTGTTCCTTGCCACAGTCACCTTTGGCTTGCTCACTGGGGTTATAAAAACAATTATTATTTAATTACTTATTTTTAAACACAATTCGCAATCGTATTTTATCAAACTACACAATGATGACATTATTATAAGACATTATAGATATAAAAAATTGTATCTTCTGTTAATGCATGATCAACTGTAAAGCTGCTTTGAAACAATGTGTGTTGTGAAAGGTGCTATACAAATAAAAATGACTTGACTTGATGGATCTATATGCAGGCTTTTTAATGGAGATTATGAAGAAGGTGAATACAAATCAACGTGGAGCAATAAAAAGAACTAAATAGTAATATTAACACATAAGGAAAAACAATCAAGAACTGACAAGGGAGAATGGAACAACTGATGAGGGAACAGGTGAGGAAGATGGGGAACAGGTGGCTATGATGAACGCAGTGCAATTTGGGAATTGTAATATAGGGCAACTGTCAACAGAACACAATAACCATGTCAAAATAAGAGTGCTTATGAACAGGTGACAAACTGTGAAAAAACCCTCCCCCCACCCCCACCCCCCAAGGGTGACTCCTGGCGCCCAAAGATGGATGAGGGGAGGATGAAGCAAGAACTGGCAGTGACTGGGGAGTAGGAGCACTTCTCCTCTTTCATTTCCAGACTGGGGCTCAGAGACCATTGGAACCATAGTGGGCCCCACTCCCCGAAAATTCCTCTAGGGTTGGAGCTGGCTCAGGGATGGGTGAAGCTTGAAACGCTGGCTCTAGGATAGACAAGACTTGCAACGCTGACTATGGGTCGGATGAGGCAGGTGTGGGAGTTGCCTCGTTGGCCATGGGAGTAGTAGAACAAAGAGTCATGGGAGGCCAGGTGGTATTTTCTGTGGGGGATGAATTAATGTCCTCTTCCTCTTTCCCTACAGTAAAAATTAACACAGATTAATAGCCATTTCCACAGTTGCTGGGGAAGGTTTGTCCACATGCGCTATGTCTCTGCAGTAATGCGCTCAACAAGCCACGTGATAAGATTCACGGAATGACGGTCTAAGATGCAAAGGCAACTGAGGTCCGTCCTCCGCTACTCGGATTGATGCACTATGCAACCATGTGGACTTAGAGCATTGGGAATTGGGCATCCCAAACATGGGAGAAAAAGGGGAGAATAAACAAATTACATTTATGCATTTGGCAGACGCATTTATCCAAAGCAACTTACAGAGCCCTTATTACAGGGACAATCCCCCCGGAGCAACCTGGAGTTAAGTGCCTTGCTCAAGGGCACAATGGTGGTGGCCATGGGGTTCGAACCAGTGACCTTCTGATTAGCAGCCCTGTGCTCTAGCCACTACGCCACCATCACCTCAAAATCCCAGGTGGCTCTGGCTCAGGTGGTAGAGCAGGTCGGCCACTAATCGCAGGGTTGGGGGTTCAATTCCCAGCCCACATGACTCCACATGCCAAAGTGTCCTCGGGCAAGACACTGAAACCCAAATTGCTCCCAATGACAGGCTAGCTACTCGCATGGCAGCTCTGCCGCCATTGGTGTGTGAATGTGTGTGTGAATGAGTGAATGGGACACAGTGTAAAGCACTTTGGTAACCTCTAATGTTAAAAAAGGCACTATGTAAGTGCAGATCATTTACCATTTTTACCATCATAATTGAGACTGAATAAATAAAATCAAATTCATGTATTTACACTGTATTGTCTCGGTTACTGTCGTAACCTCCATTCCCTGATGAGGTCACGAGATGTTGTGTTGATGTAGTGACACTAGGGGTCGATCTTGAGAGCCCAAAACACCTCAGCTCTTTGAGAAAAGGCCAATTTAAACCATACTACGAAATATACATTACAGGGCTTACCGGAGCAATTGGCACTTGTGGAGCACCTATCCCAGTACAGGGCATATTATACCCCATAGTGGGGCTGGCTGCGAACTCCTCCACCAAGTTCACAAAAAATAGGGCTAGGGAGGAATGACATCCAGGGTCCACGACTTTGTAAACTAGACTGGGGGTAAAAGGGGCCTGGGCAAGCATGGTGGTCAGCTGTCCATCAGTCTCAGATTGGGCGGGCAGACCCGAAGGTGGCAGCCCAGTCGAGTCCTCAGCATCTGACATCACCAGTGTGCTCTCCGATGCAGCAATCGAAGACTCATCCAGCTCGTGGGCACCGAAAGAGAAGTCAAGCTGGCTGTGAGGTGGGCTGGTCTCATTTCGGAACCAGATGGGGACAAACTATCATGCTGGGGAACGGGAGGTCCGCGGGGAATTACCCGGTGATATCGTGCCCATTGATCCCGCCAAATCGCCTCCAGCGCCAACTGGGCCGGCCTCATACCTGTGGGTAGAGGGCACAACACGGGCTTTCCCCAATTTGAAGATGGAAAGTAGCGACCGCAACATTGCCATAGTCACAATGAGAACATGAGCCATCCACAAATGCTGCCTCAGTGTGATCGCTGCCCAGACTCGTGAGGCAGTGCCCGTGGCCGTCAGAGGTGGAGAGATAATGATTGCACCCAGGTATCACACAAGGAAGGAAAGGCATCTATAAAAACACTTGTCTTTAAAAAGACATTCAATGTCAATGTGTGTGCTCTTTTAAGAAATATATTCTTTTATCAGAAAAATATACTCTTTAGTAGCTCTGTCGAAGTGCCCATGGGCGAATCTGCAGTTGGCATGCAGAAGGAGAGAAAGCTGCTGGAATGTGCTGTATATCCAACAGCATACACTTCTGTAGAGATGAATGGAACAGCGGTAGTATACAGCTCGCTGATAATACAACCGCTCGGCTCCGAAGAAAAAACCTGAATGAATTCCAGCATTCCATTCCAGCTCACTTTATACCCGTATGTCCGGGGGAGTGGCATGCAAATTCCACTTTCCAATTTTCCTTGGCCTTTTCTCAAAGATCTGAGGTGATTGGGGCTATCAAGAACGACCTCTAATGCTACTACATCGACACAACGTCAAGTGAGTGACAGAAGGGGAACCTAAAATCTTGATGTTGAATTTGAATTTGATGTCCAGTTGTCATTTAATCTTATTACATACCTTAGATATCACAAATTAATTTACTGTATTAGCATTGCTCTTATAAACCACATTGATAGTGCTTGCCAAGGTAAGATATAGGGATTCGGACCAACTCAAATTATTAAACTCAGAACACATCCAGCACCATTTGAGCTTCAGACATGAATGAAACTTCAAATAATGCAATGTTTAGCCATGCTAAAGTGGAAAAACTACTGGAACCATTCCTCACTGCGCGTAAAACCATTCGGAAAAATGCTTGTAAAGATATTAGAATTGGCCCTGTAAGCAATCATCTTGTAACCAATAAAAACACTCTAGCAACCCACAAGCAATGGTCTACCAACCATCCAGAAATAATATTAAATAAAAAAATCAGAACAGGAAGCAACTAGCAACATCCTATCAACCACAAAGGACACTCTAGCAACACACTAAGGGTGCATTCTATTCTGAAGGGCTCATCTCTATGCTCCAATACCTTCAGAGGGTTTACCCTTCTGTGGTGCATTTCCCAAAACCATTGTTAGCCAACTAAAGTTGCTAAGAAACATGTCTTTTGGAAGAGATCTCAGACTTTGCCATTGAACCACCCAGATTTTATATTTATCTCACGGACAGAGATCGTGACTTCACATGCTGAAGGAAAGGTGGTGGTGTTTGCTGTATGATTAATGAGTTATGGTGCCAGGGCTGAATATAAAGCAACTTGTTACTCCCTCCGTAAGGCTATAAAAATGGCCAAATGCGACTACAGGGGCAAAGTTGAAAATAATTTAACTCAGATACTCACACCATATGGCAAGGATTAAACAAAATTACAGACTTTATTGGATATGTCAGCACGTCCTGCACCACTGTCTCTCTTGCGGTCGAGCTTACCTTCTATGCCCACTTTGAGTCAAACTCCAGTCGCTCTGGAAGGAAGCAAGCAGCTACGACTGATGACATCAACAGTCTCTCTGTCTCCATGGAGGATGTGCTCATGAGTCTTAGGAGATACAAGGCTGCTGGTCCAGATAGCATTTCTGGATGTGTACTGAGAGCTTGTGCTGACCAACTGGCTGTAATGTTCACAGACATTATCAACCTGTCTCTCTCCCTGTCTACAGTTCCAACATGCTTTAAAATGTCAACTATAGTTCCAGTACCAAATAACGGCAACATGACATGTCTAAATGACTTATGCCCGGTCGCTCTGACTTCCATAGTGAGTAAATATTTGAGAGACTGGTAAAAGACATTATATGCTGAATGTTAACTGATACCCAGGGGGTCAGCTCTTTTAAGTTTCTTGGCATGCATATCACTGAGGAACTGACATGGACAGAGCACACACAGAAGACTGCATCTCTAGCATCTCTTCTTTCTCAGATGACTTAAGAGATTTGCCTTGAGCCACCGCATTCGGAACTTTCTTTAAATGTGCTATCGGAAGTATCCTTACCAAATGCAATACAGCCTGGTTTGGGAACTGTCCTGCCTCCAATCATATTGCACTGCAGAGGTTAGTGTGATCAGCCCAACGCATAATTGGAACTGAACTCCCTTCTCTCCAGGACATTTATATAGATTATTGTCTGAGGAACGTGAGAAAAATCACCAAGGACCCCAACCACCCAA
This sequence comes from Moxostoma hubbsi, assembly GCA_032164185.1. Classification (NCBI taxonomy): domain Eukaryota; kingdom Metazoa; phylum Chordata; class Actinopteri; order Cypriniformes; family Catostomidae; genus Moxostoma; species Moxostoma hubbsi. The sequence continues at coordinate 34,402,371 of JAVLUX010000016.1, read as the reverse complement.
GCCACAAACCTTTGTTTTTATTGCTTCCATCAGTGAAACGGTACAGCAGTGTGAATGCCCGGACCAGCAGGCTAATGCAGAAAAGTATTTCTGAACATCCAACATGTCGAACATTGATGCATATGAGCTACAGCAGTAGAAGACCCCTCCGGGTACCATTGCTGTCAGCTTAGAACAGGTAACTGAGACTGCAGTGGGCACAGACTCACCACAACTGGACAGTAGATGATTGGAAAAGCATTGCCTGGTCTGAAAAATCTGGATTTCTGCTGAGGTACACAAATGGTAGGCTCAATGCAGCCTCAGTTTTCTGTTCGTGGCTGACAGAAGTGGAACCCAGTGTGGTATTCTACTTTTTGTAAACATACGCCTTAAGGTTTGACATATTGTGCATTCTGATATGCTGTTCTGCTCACTATGATTGTACAGAGGGCTTATCTGAGTTACCATAGCCTTTCTGTCAGCTCAAACCAGTCTGGCCATTTTCTGTTTACCTCTCTCATCAACCAGGTGAACTGCTGCTCACTGGCTGTTGAAATGAAATCTCAGGATATCAGCAGTAACAGAAATACTCAAGCCAGCCCGTCTGACACCAACAATCATGCCACAGTCTAAATCACCGAGATCACATTTTTACCCCCATTCTGATGGTGAACATTAACTGAAGCTCCTGACCCATATCTGTATGATCTTATACATTACACTGCTGCCACACGATTGGGTTATTAGATAATTGCACGAATAAGCAGATGTACAGGTGTACCAAATAAAGTGGCCAGTGAGTGTAGTTCAATCGTTTTGATTTTCCTAAAACATTTGCAAACAGCATTGCAAAGTTGGTTAGAGGCATAGTTCCATGAGAGTTTGCTGTGTAGACATTATTTGACATGTAGATGAGGCTTCTATTTCTTTCATTCCATATATATATATATATATATATATATATATATATATATATATATATATATATATATATTAATCTTTTTATACTTTATGAAGAAATTTAAGCTTCATGTTTAAATGTTTTATTTATTTAAAAATATGAACAAAAAAAATTAACCAGTATACAAATGCAGAGTATATGTTTAATTATTTATGAAATAAAAACTGTTTATATTTCTTTTATTTCAACTCCGTTATTAGAATAACAGGTCATGCAAATTTAAAGTAAAATAAGAAGCCATGGGTATAAATGTATTAAGAGGTTCATTATAATAATTAAAAGACTTTAAAAACCACAAACTTTTTTATTTAAAGAACCGGCGTGCGTTTAGAGTTGCAGAAGGTTTAATTTACAACAAACCTGCAGGTTAATGACGTATGGTACGGTTCCACTCCGCTTGGCAGTGAAGTGTCCATCAGTTGAACCCTACAGAAACGCTTGTTTTGAAAGGCCGTACAAAGCAGATATTTATGAGCCCTTCGGTGTGGAACGACCCTTTAACATGCCGGCCATGATTGTTCTCCCTTCGAAGTGCCCTTTGGAGGCTGATTTATCCCGTTTTGGAATGCATGGTACAAACCACCCAGACCATGTTGGAAACCAGATAGCATTGTTGTGCCAATTTTTGCAAGATCAAATACAACTTTTGAGATTTTTTTTAAAGAAATTATATAAATCAATTTTTACAGGCAGTTTTTGATTCGTGTGCAACCTAGGAATATTACAAGGTGTGGAAGGGCGGAGGGCGGGGCCGGGTCGTGATTCCACACACCCGGCCCCTAATCAGGCTAATTAGCCCTCAAGAGGGATAAAGGCCAACCGCAGAAGGCAGTGCGACAGAGAGAGAGAGATTTACAGACAGCTGTCTGACACCTGTTTGTGTGTGTGTTTGTCTTTTTGGTTAAGGTTATAATTAAAATATTATTTATATTTTCAAGCCGGTTCTTGCCTCCTCCTTTCCATTAATCTCTTTACACTGGTGCCAAAAACCCATGAAGGAGGAGGGATGCGCCATAGTAGAGTCCACGCCACTACCATCCACCCCAATGGAACAACCGCGGCCATTCACCGGGGGATGGAGGAGCCCAGCCGCCTGAGAGTGGAGGTACGGACGCCGACCATGAGGTGAGGAGTGGCTCCTGGCCGATCGCCTGGAGCGGGAGGACCACTGTCAGGGGCGGTGGAGACCCCTTCCATCCACCGGAATGCGGCGGGGCATTCCATCTGCCAGGGGCCAGAGGACTGCCTCCGATCCTCCCGGGGAGGTGCGGCTGTTGGTCATTAGAGGGTGGAGGAGTGGCTGAGGACCAAGTTATGGCGTATCGGAGAACTGGAGAGTAAAACATTTTTCTCTCTCTCCTCTGTCTCCCACTGCTGCTCCGTGTTGGCTTTTCCCTTTCTTTACGGTGTGTAGGTGCCATATTTTTTTTTGTTTCCCTCCCCTTGTCCCCTCCCTCATCAAGGTAGATGGGAATGACCTGCCGGCAGAAGGGGTGGTAGGCACGCCTTACCCCAGGGAAAGGGGGGGGGGGGGGGCATGCTGGGGTCTCCCCGGCCTGAGAGAACGAGGGAGGAATGTGGCAGGGTGGAGGGCTGGGCCATGTCGTGATTCCACACACCCGGCCCCTATTCAGGCTAATTAGGGACAAAAGTCGACTGAAGAAGGTAGTGCGACAGAGAGAGAGATTTACGGACAGCTGTCTGACACCTGTGTGTGTGTTTGGCTTTCTGGTTCAGTTTATATTAAACTATTATTTATATGGTAAAGACGGTTCTCGCCTCCTCCATTCAATTAATCCCTTTACTCAAGGTTTATTTTGTATTTTTTTAAGGATATTTCTGTTGAATTATTTTTAATGGGATCACAAATAATGGCAACTGAACACCTTTTCAAGACAGAAACTGAGCTCTGAACCTATATAATTGAGAACATAATGAACAAATTCCCACTTTCATGTCATTCTTTGTGTTGTTCTGACAAACTATCCAATTTATGAGCTTATGTTACAAGCCCAGAGTCTCTATGATGAATCTGCTCCTTACTGTATTGTTATGAACACATTTTAATCAATGCACTTTGAGAGAAGATGATGGCAAACGTCCACAGAGGGCTGAGAGATGGGGCCCATGGGAGGACCTGATACAAACTGTAAGAGAGTGTAAATTTGTGATGGATGGCGGAGCACCCCTCTGAAAGCTGAGAGAAGAGAAACTGGAGAGTAATGGGGGAAGAATGATTCTTGTTTACCTGCTAAATATTTTCAAAGAAACCAATAGAGCTCTACAATAGAGCTTGTGGAGACATGACCAGTAGCTTACAATGTTATAATACAATCATTAGAATGCAGTAAAATTGAGCAGATTAATAATTCCTGAAAGGCACTCATTTTCAAGATTGTTTACTCTTTTCCACATCTGTAGATCATGTTTTCATTTCAGGGAGCATCTGTCAGATGTTTCTCCAGTGCCAGTTGGGTCAAATGAATAGCTGGCCAAATAAACTCCTTTTAGCTTTGACACAGAAAAACAGCTATTTTTATAGAAGAGTAAAATGGCAAGTTCAAATAGAGGGGCTCTGGGTTTTGACTAAGGTTCAGCTTCAGATAGCCTCCCCTGACAGTCAAGATACGAGAGCTTTGATGTGCCAGAACTGTCAACTCTGACATTCATCTAAAGTCTTTTAACTAAAGTCCAAAGGATTCAAGTCACACATCAAACCCACTGTCAGTTTGGGAGAAACTCAAGAGTGTAGAAGAGAAGAACTTAGGAAGGAGTAAATAAATGGCACAAAGCTGCACTCTAATCTTTAAGATAAATCCAAGAGTGTCTCTAAGGAATGTCTTGAGAATAATTGGAATAAAACCACTAAATTTTAAATGAATATTAAAGGTCAATGTCCTCTGTGAGGGTGTTGGTACCTCTGTAAGGATTTAACCTGACACTTTGTCTGCTTAAAATATTAAAAGTCTGTGGGTGTAAGGTTTCTTACCTTCTTACCTTCTTATCTATCTAATTGCTTTGTTATGCTGTGATGCTTTCCCCCTCCCACCCCATCACCATCAGTTTAGGTCCTGTCCTGCCATAAGGTTTATGCTCCTCTACCCTGCCGTCAATACATTCTGGGTGGATCTGATGGTTCGAGAGAGAATCCAATCATAATCAATATAATCCTATATTCTGGTCCCTAGATGTGTCTTGGTTTCCTCCTTCAATGTCAGTCTATGGGATTTTTGTCATCACTTAGAAGACACCATTTTTTTGACAAGACATGATTTAAAGGATCATTAGTGTATATAATTTATCACAAATTGTGCAGGCCGAGTTATGCTACTGGATTTCCTTCAATTCTCATCATATGTCGTCAAACTAATATCAAGCCTGGTGGCAAAATGGTAATATAGCTTTTGGAAAGGAAACATTAAATTGTTAAATGCTAATATACTAATAATAAATGCTAATAAAGATGTTTCAAGTAGATCAGAAATATCACTACACATAAAATATTTGGTAACCCTTGACGTTAATGTCCTCTTTGTTAAAGGTTTACAAAGGAGTTCATGAATGACTATGTCATTTACAAATCAACTGACAAAACACTTTCAGATCTTCAAGCTCATTCACAACACATACCATATAATAAAGTCTGATGACCATTATACCATATAATATAATATTTAATATAATGTATAATTATTTCATAGGTTATTGATGGTGAAAAAGTTTCAGTAAGCAACATATGAGTTAAAATGTCTTACTATTTGACAGGTATTTGCATGAAAGTCACCTTTTATATGCATGTTGTTATAACTGCATATCAATGATTTCTATGATGATTGTAAGATTTAAATCAATAAATAGTATTAAATAAATTAATAAATGAAATAGACTTAATCATAATGTATCACTCTTGGTAAAATATATATATATATATATATATATATTATTTATTAATTTTTTTTTTTACTGTTGGCACACTCATTCAACTCAGTACATGAGCTAAAGGGGCCATGTACATTAATTCATAAATACCATAAATGTGCAATGTTTCTCTCACATTTGACTGACACAAAGAAATTATTAAATCAATGTTAACTAGAATGAGCCATGTCAGGGTCAGACATGATGAAACAGCCAGTTCTGTTGGCCAAGCACTTCAGAAACTGCTAAACAGAATTCTAAAAGTAGTTCACTGTGTACAATGGTATTTATTAAAGAAGGGGGGGGGGGGGGGGTGATAAACTTCAGCACAATGAAACTCAGTAGAAAGAAATATGGTACAATGAACAAAAAAAATGAAAGCATGGAAATTAAATACGGCAGGTTGTTGTGATAAACACCTTGTCATTGTTATGATGCATTAATACAGATTTGATGCTGCTGGGTTTTGACTCAGAACCAGATCTGTAAATAAAATTATACTTAACTGTTAATTATGCCAATAAATCCATCACACAGAGAAAAAAAATAGTGCTTATTTTACTTATATTGGTGAGACAAGTGGCTTATATTGGACTTGTTATTCCAGACCATTGCTTGTTACTCTTGCGAGATTTGGCAACACTGCAAATTGGTATTTCACCCACCCTTTAGCGCAGAGTACTTTAATTAAAAAAAAACTTTATTAACTGTTCTTTTATTTTGTTCTAACTGGTAACCTTTTAGAAAGAAGGCTGCAAAACTTCTAAACCAGAACTAAAAAATACAGTTTTTGCTCAGAATGAACCAAAAACCGTTTTTAGTCCCTGATTTGTAAATATGACTCCTGTGACCACATATTTAATGTAATTTGTCCACATTTTGAGTGAAATTTTATATATACTCAATACATGTTCTCATGTCTTCAACTAGCACACACAACATGAGAGAATGCCGGAAAACAGGTGTCCTTAACAGGTTCTTAAAGGGGCCACGTCCAGTGTATGTCGAGTTAAATTTCATGAAATTTCTCCACTTGGCTACATAATTAACTTATAAACTGCAGCTATAAACTCATATCTAAACAACATACAGTTTCAGCCATCTAGCATTGTTTAGATAAAAAGTGAACTGTGCATTAATTTTCTCAATGGTATTCCACTTTGCCCAGCTCAGGACAGCCTCAAAATGTTTACTGATGTTAGTAATATAGCTCATCTACTGCCAACTATAGCTAAATTAATACTTAATGAAAACACACACTCACACAATAAATGCAGACATATGCACAACTAAAATATGAAATACTTTATCTTGCCATTTGATTACCTTGAGCTGTACTGTACAGCACTATTATCATAATTCCCTCCCCACTTTTTGGGGCTTCTAACAGGTGTAGAGACTTTTCTTATGGGCAGACAGACAGCAGCAGAGGTGGGAGGAGGCAGAAAGGGGAAAGTTTCACACAGGCTGGGAGCTGACTGGAGAAAGTACGGCTGATTTTGACTGCAGAAATGAACAGTTCTCTCGTTACTCATTGCTTGTACTTGATCACTCCCATTATAATCAATGTTTGTTGATAACGCTGCAAGCAAGTGACTTACGCAGCATCATTCTTTATAACATGAGATCTATAATGCCACTTTTAGAGCATGTAGACAAATACTCTGAATTAACTAGCCAGCTTGACTCTTCCTAACAAACTTTCAAGTACTCTAGTTCACAAAAAGCTCACCTATCAGAGATAAAATGTTTGCTACATATCCTACAGTTGTTAGTACTTCACGCATCCAGCCGTCTCGCTTCACTGCTTTGCTTCCTAAACATCAGGCTCCAACGAGGCTGTTGACTTGTGTTAATGTCCTACTCTAAGCTAACCTAAGGTGTGTCTGAAGTCTGTGGTCTTTTACTTCATATTAGATAGCTTTCCATTGTGATCGATGTTGATGATGAACTTCAAAGGATTGCTAATAATCGCCTTTACCTGAGTACATAGTCTAATTGACTCCTCCCCCTAACAAATATAATCAAGACCATAGAGTTTGTTTTATACAAATACACTCACATTTAAATCGTATTAATATTTTCAGGTTTTTAATCATTTATTTAAAAATGTTTAATGATAATGAAAGTGAGTAATTGTTTTTTTACTATTTAGGAAATCCTTCAGGGGGCTGTGCCGGTGCTACGCAAATCTCTGATGGGGCTATAGCCCCAACAAGCCCTGCCCTAGAGCCGCCACTGTCAATGGGATTCTATTTCTGCTTCACAAAATAATAACAAAATAGAAAAAGTGAAGGGAAACGAGGGTAACAGCACTGAAACCTCCCTCATGTAAACAATGAAGATCTCTCTCATCACAGCTGCAGACGCACACCTGCGTGTCTCCTTTCATTGGTTTATTTAATGTGTGTGTGTGTGTGTGTGTGTGTGTGTGTTGTGTGTGTGTGTGTGTGTGTGTGTGTGTGTGTGTGTGTGTGTGTGTGTGTGTGTCAGAAAAGAGAGACAGAGGGGGGCAAGTTAGAACAGGGAGAAAATAGGGATGAGAGAGTAAAAAATAAACCGAAAAAGAATGTGATTCTCACTTCACTACTTTCCTCGAATGTCTTGCTCTCTCCATGATGTGTTCCTCACTGACATGTTCCCATTCAGGCTATAGCAATAATTCACTCTCTCATATTTAAACTTTAATTCAGAATCACATCTCTCCGATTCACATATCCTGCCTGTAACCTCCTTTAAAGTCCTAATTCTAACAGAAGTAGACACAATTAAAATATTTATATCAAAACAAAAATTTTTGGTAACACTTTATTTTAAGGGTCCACAAGAATGCACTAGTGAAGCATAAATAAGGCAGAAATTAATAATTAATCAAATGTTTAGTTAAGGATATCTAAGCCATCATTTATAAGTTATTAAATATCCACTTTCTGTATAGAAAGTCTTGTCGTTAATGTTCTATTTCTGAGACATTGTATATCAAGTTTACTAACCAATATTAAGCCAGAAAGTCATGCTAATTAGTACTGCAAAATGCAGTACAAATGTAGAACGACAATGTGCTGCATTCTAGGTTCTCCCTCATTGTGTATATTAGCTTTGTGTGAGATAGCGAGAGAGAGGTTATTAATAGCTGGAAATTTTCTCCTGACATACTCTGTGACGTCAGTTATGTTACTTGAGGCAGCATTTTTTAAATCTGAAATCAATGCCAGTGATTCTTTTATTTACTCTCCATGGCTCAATCATAAGAGAGAGCATAATGATCAGCTAGTATGTTACGACAGTAAGTCAACATTTACGGATACAATATACTGTAAATGAATGGGGAGAGCCGTAAACTGGCTCCTACCTGTCGCAAAATTATCTCTGTCTTCTCTTATAGATCTGAAATGTTATTATAGTAAACTACACACATTGTTCATTCCAAAAGGATTTTTTTGATGTTGAAGATTAGTGGACAGATGGTCAGTTGATTAAGTGATGAGTTGTTTCCACACAAAAGCAGTTTATTCAGCATGCTGATGCCTGGATAAACATCCATTAAAACAGATCTTGACTTTCTTGTTTCCTCGCCAGTGTGCCACCATAGATGGGGTGGCTAGCGCCTTGCATGGCAGCTCTGCCATCATTTGTGAGTGAATGTGTGTGTGAATGGGTGAATGAGATGCAGTGTAAAGCGCTTTGAATACTGCTAAGGTTAAAAAGGCGCTATATAAGTGCAGACCACAGAACGTATATGAGACTGCCACGTTATGCTATTTTATGCTAGCTTGTAGACTCCCTTTACTAGAAGTGTTCTGTGCAGAACACTTGCAGAAATGCACGATTACAGACAGCTGATGAAGACAAAGTTTGTTGAATAAAACATTTAAATTTGGGTATATTCCTCAAACAGAGATACATCAAGACGTGAATAATAGTGCACAATTAAAATGTATTTATTTTATTATTGTTTGATGGCAATTTTGTGATTTGTTTATTAACTGTATATTCTGAAAACTCTTTTGAAAATAAAAGTTGAATGCTCAATGAATGATTATTGAGAATTTGTATTCCTTTTAACAAGTTTACTGTAGATTAAAGAGATATAATCCTTTGAAATAGTTGTCTACAGCAGCAGACATTACACTGAACATAATGAAACTGTAAATGCATCAATTATGTTTAATAAATGTGATGTAATTTAACATTTAAAAAATCTCATTGATCATAAATGTAATCAAATTAATGCACCTTCTTGTGATGACTGTGTGCCCCTCTACCCATATATTGAGCACTAGTGCAACACGATTATATTATAATCAGATCCTTATCAAATTATCAGGTGCACAAGGCAGGAAGCGGCACAAAGAAGAGGAGCAGAAAAAAAAAGCAATATAAAAGTAAGAATCATAAGATAACAACTGTTCATGTCAGCCATTGATGTTCATTTACTACTTTAAAATAGCTTTTTTAGAACCTCTTAACTGGCACGGACACTGTGGGATGTTTTTTGCTTGTTTTATTTAAGTTTAGTGCGTTAAGTGCAGCGTATTTAAAAAAAAAAAAAAAACTTTAATTTCAGTTATATTGCTGCTTGCGTTCACTTCACCAAAAAACTCCTATTGTCTTCTTTTAAAAGAGACCATGATTAGGACTGTAGTCTAAAGCATTCGTGCTAAGCACCATCAAAAGAACCTTAGAGCACCCTCAGTTGCAGACCAGGGAAAACTACTGCCCACGGGTCAATTTATCATGAATGTTTATAATTAAATCATTAATTTATCTGGCTTTAGGACCTTTAGGAGCTTTTAATATGCTCGGGGCTGCCAGATAATAGATGCAACACCCCAATCAGAGATTTATACATGCACAAATATAATTTTTTTCGCCTTATGTTATACTTGATTTATGCAATCTGGCAACCATACATACACTTTCTCACTCCTCTTCGAAAAAAAATTAAATAAAATACTTATTTTCTGCTAAAAGAAAAGTGTGATGTAGCCACTCCGTGTGCATTTGTGAGGCTGCATGTGCTGCTTAGTGAATTTAGTGAATTGAATACTAAATTACTTCTGCATTGAAGTATGGTCAAATAAACAATTAATAATTTTATTCAGCCTTTATTCAGGTTTACTTGATAGAAAAGTAGTAACAAAACTTCAAGCAATCACAGAATGTCATACAATCCAGTCTGTATACACTTCAGAAAATTGTGCATAATTTATTGAGTGCATGAGTGCACTACTACTTCTGGGCTTAAAAGCTACAACTATGCAGAACATTTTATCTTCTCTCTTCCATATTCTACTTAACGGCTGATGTGGACCCTGTAACAAAATAATCGCACACACCTGCTTAATTGAATATGTAAGACTAATACTGTAAATTGGCAAACAGATTTCCTTGAATCCCAGCAAACACACAAAAATCCCTGCAGTTTGTGAACACACAAAATGCTGCATCAATGTACTTTATGTCTTAATCTGCAGGTGCAGCATTTTGCTGCCATTTTCAGCAACAGATTATGTTTACATTTTTTTCATAAAAAATTAAGCAATAAGTGATTTGTACATGAAAAACGTCATATTACTGATGTAACCTCCATTCCCTGATGGAGGGAACAATATGTTGTGTCGATGAGTTGACCAGAATGAGCCCAGACATCTCTGATCTTTGAGAAAAGGCCAATGAGAATTGGCGTATGGGATTTGCATGCCACTCCCTCAGACATACGGGTATAAAAGGAGTGCAGCTCACAAACACACACTCAGGTTTTGCACTGAGGAGCCGAGTCAAAGACCCAGACATTTCAGCGGTTGGTTTAATGTTGTGGCAAGAGGGACACAACGTCTTGTTCCCTCCATCAGGGAATGGAGGTTACATCAGTAACCATCACATTCCCTATTTGTCACTCACTAGACGTTGTGTCGATGAGTTGACACTAAGGGGTCCCAATGGAAAACGCCACAAGAGCTGAACCAGGTTATGCAGACTGGCGTTGTGAGACAGGCAGAACTCTGTGAGCCTCGTAGCAAACCCTCGCATAACTACCCCCAACCCACTGGCAGGCATGAAGCGGTTCCCTACACCTCGGGGAGCGGCTAACTGCTCAGAAGTTTAAGGACTGGCTGGCCCAGCCGTAGCCTTCTCTCTATTGTTCTCCCCGAAAAAGGAACAAAATCGTTCAGCTAGGGCTGAAAGCAATATGAATATATATATATATATATATATACACACACACACACACACGTACTTCCCGGAAGTGCATGATGAGCTCATGTGATCGCGGTGGGCACCTTTCACTGCCCAGACCTGGTTCACGGGCTCATCCTCTCTCACTTCCCTTGACGGTGGGGCTGCTAGGGTGTGCTCGTCGACTCCCCAGGTTGATAAAGCGATCACGGTGCCAAATACACCCATATTGCTTTTTTTTTTTAGCCTTTTTTTTATTAACTACTTGTGCAACCACAGGCACACTTGTTTATGTGTTTTCATGTGTGTGTGTGCTTGCATTTCTTTATTTGGGATTGAGTAAAGCTCATATCTGGTCTCTTCTGGTCTCTTTACTCAAAAATCTAAAATCTCACCTAGGGCGCCATCAGAGCCTGGGCCGGCCCTGAGGTCAAGTTTGGTCAAGAATACATTCAAAGAACAATTTTAAAGCCACGTTGGTGGGGGGGGGGGGGGGGAGTTACTACAAACATGATGACCAGGGATAGAGCGCCCTCTGCCCAGTGGGAAAACCATTTCACAGAAAATACATCACACAGGGTTACCAAGGGAGGTAACCAGCACATGTGGAGCACTTACCTCAGTACGATGGCCTAAGTGATGAGCATACTGGGGTGGTGGTGAGCCTCTCCGAAGGCTTGTCGACCACTGGAGTGAGGAGCGTCCCCATCACAGCGTCCCCATCCCTGAGAAAGAAGGTCCTTCCTCAGGGGAATTTGCCGGGGGTGGTGGTGCTGTCGCGAGGAGCATGAGGTCTGAGAACCAAGTCCAGTGGGGCCATTAAGGGGCCACTAGAAGGATTTTCTCCTTGTCCTCACAGACATTGCACAACGTTGGTGCAAGTAAGCTCACTGGTGGAAAACGCACTCTTGCGTAGCCCCTGGGGCCAGCTGTGCACCAGGGCATCTGTGTTGCGGGGAGCCTTGGTCAGAGAGTACCAGAGCGGACAGTGGGAGGATTCTGGGGAAGCGAACATGTCTACCTGTGCTTGGTGGAATCGACTCCAGATCAGCTGGACTGCCTGAGGGTGGAGTCTCCACTCTCCCCTGAGTGTAACCTGCGTGACAGCGTGGCCACTCTGCTGTTGAGGTGGCCCAGGCTGTGAGTGGCTTGCAGCGACTTGAGCCACCGCTGAATCAAGAGGAGGAGAAGACGGGTGAGTTGTCACATTTGACGAGTGTTGTCTGTCCGGACCAACACATGATTGGCCTGGATCAACAGCAATAGTCTCTTCGGGGCAAGTAGTACTGTCAACGAGGCAGTTGATATGCCAACGCAGTCGCGGGCCAGTCCAAGGGCCAGTGACTGTGTGCCCATTGCATACCAGCCATGCTGGGAGGGATCTGTTGTAACCACGATGTGCCTGGAGACCTGGCCTAGAGGAGCTCCTGCTCATAGGGATGCTAGGTCTGGCCAGGGGCTGAACAGATAGCAATAAGCTTGCATGACGAGAATGCTGTGCGTGCCGTGGTGCCATGTTCGTCTCTCGGGTCTGAGGCCAGTGCTGAAGTGGTCTCATATGCATCAACCCGAGTGGCAGAACCGTCGCTGAGGATGCCATATGCCCCAGGAGCCTCTGAAAGTATTTCAGTGGCACCATCAAGATAGTTGAGAATGAGGAAGCCCACTTAACTTAATGGGGCAAGGGCTGCCTTTGCGAACTTTGTGAAGGCGCTAGGTGACAGGGACAAACTGAGGGGGAGGACCTCGTACTGGTATGGACGTATGCGTCCTTCTGGTCTACAGCTGTGATCCAACCTTGATACCAGACACTCGCTAAGATGCATTCCATCAGCATCATGGACGTGAGTCTGTGCAAAAAATCGATTCAAACTCACAGGTCTAAGATTGGCCGTAACCCGTCGTCTTTTTTGGGGTACGATGAAGTAGGGGCTGTAAGACCCTTCTGTAGGAGGGAGGCGATCTCCGCACACAGAGCAACGGCGTTCTCTCCTCTCTCCTCTCACCATAGTGAAGCGGACACCACTGTACCTGAATGGGCGCCTAGCGAACAGAATGGTGTAGCCAAGTTGGACAGTCCTGATCAGCTATCACGGGGGGTTGGGGAACGCGAGCCATGCCCCCAAGCTCCACGCGAGGGGGAACAATTGTGTTGGACATACCAGCGGGTGGGGCCTCGCAACAGGACAGAGCTTGAGGTGTCACTTGTGGCTGTGCTGAGTCTAGAGACATCAAAGCACTTACCTGGCTCCTTGTGACCACTCCCGGAAAAGCCTGGGATGGGGGAGGAAGATTTTCGTCCTCGTAACCCGTGGAGACCATCAAATCAGGGGTGGATTTTTGCCATAGCTGGGCACGCAGGAGAGGGAGGTCCGCCTTCGAGGCGCCATCCCTGCCACAGAGAGAAACGTTGCCCGGTGGTCATAATAACTATGGCCAGGGACACTGACTGTGACCCCCAGGAAATGAGACAACTGCTCTTTCCCTTGGGGCATGCTGTGAAATAAGAAAAGGAAAATAAAGAACTTCCACCCAGCCCTCCACCTGGAGAAGGAGTGGTGCCCTTGCCAGCTCAAGGATCTCCTAGTTCCTGGACTGCCCATCTCGGGGAACACTTTGCAGCCTTCTTGGGTTCTTGGCGAACGGCCATGAGACGTATGGGGTCTGCTTTCTGTGGGTGCCAGGGCCAGCCTACTGGGGCGGGTTGTGGCGGAGCCAGTGTTGCTGCCGCAGGGAGACCAGGGCAGGATGCATGTATGGTCCCCATCTGCCTTTTAACCACTGAGGATTGCTGAGCGAAATCATATATGGTGCTGCCGATATGGCCAACCTGGTTTGACCAAGTTGGGCCAAAGGTGGACCACTAAGGTGGACATCGCCTGCCTGAGAGACCATGCCATGACCATCATTGCTTGGTGGGCAAGATCGGTCACCGAGTGCAGTTCCTGCATCAATCTTGGGTCAGAACTACCCTTGTGCAGTTCTTTGAGTGCATCGGCTTGGTGCACTTGCAGGAGAGCTGTGGAGTGCAGGGCAGAGGTGGCCTGTCCATGGCACTGTAGGCTCAGTCATGAGTGACGACATAAACCCCCAGGCCCTGGACAGGAGACTCAGACGTCTCCGCCAGGTGACGGCACTCAGCGGGCATAGGTGCACTGCGATCGTTTCAACCTGGGGAGTCACTGAGCACCCCCTAGAAGCCCCACCATTGAGGGAAGTGAGAGAGGATGAGCCCGCGAACCGGGTCCGGGCAGTAAAAGGTGCCCACCGCGATCACGTGAGCTCATCATGCACTTCCGGGAAGTATGTGTGTGTATATATATATATATATATATATATATATATATATTCATATTGCTTTATTTTTTAGCCTTTGTTTTTAATAACTACTTGTGCAACCATAGGCACAGTTGTTTATGTGTGTGTGTTTGTGTGTGTGTGTGTGTGTGTGTGTGCTTGCATTTCTTTATTTGGGTTTGAGTAAAGCTCATATCTGGTCTCTTTACTCAAAAGTCAAAAATCTCACCTAGGGCGCCAACAGAGCTTGGGCCGGCCCTGAGGTCAAGGTTGGTCAAGAATACATTCAAAGAACAAATTTAAATTCAGCAGTAATATCTGACTACAAAGTTATCATAAACTTTGCTTCTTTAGCTCAGACTGGCTGTGTCTCATTTCGAAGGCTGCGTGCTAGGCAGGATGTGTCCTTTGAAGGCTGCAGTATACTGAGTGTCCTCCTTTAATGGCCCTCCTGGGGCCAGTGGTCGCTCAGTGGTTAAGGCTCTGGGTTACTGACCGAAAGGTCGGGGGTTACCACTGTTGGGCCCTTGAGCAAGGCCCTTGACCCTAACTGCTCCAGGGGCACTGTTTCATGGCCGACCCTGTGCTCTGACCCCAGCTTAGTTGGGATATGGGAAAAAAATGCATTTAATTTGCTCTGTACCTGTACTCTGCACAATGACAATAAAGTTGAATCTTAATCAAGCATCGTTTAAATGAGATTGCCTTCTTAGAACAAACGGAAATGGAATGTAACATGGTTGCTATGACAGCACGCCACTCTTTAACAAGTGGGAATGCTTTGAGTGAGAAGGGAACAAAGTCCCTCTGGTATGAGGTACATTTTAGGAGAATTATAATGATGTAGAGGGAAAAGAAAATAGATTTTACAGGCGTACTTTTAGTCTAATACTTTATTTTAATTATATATTAATATAATAACACATATTATATACTCTGCACCCATCTACCAAGGTACTTCAACTTGGGAAATATCATTACTTGCATTTGAACATCATATTTATGGGCAAATTGGCATCGTTCTTTCAGACATTTCCATTGAAGCAAAGAATTGTGGGGTGTGAGTGCCCACGAAGGATACACCTCATGCATCCTCCGAATTCCCATGAAAGAAGTTTGCATTCAAAGGCTGCATTCGAAGTGTCCTACTCGCTGTAATGCAGTTCAATGGAAAGGAGGATGTGAGAACCATCTTGACAATATAAATGATATTTAATAAAGAACTAAAACCAAAAGACACAAACACACACATAGGACAAACAGCTGCCCGTAAACGCTCTCTCTATGTCGCACCACCGTCCGGAGTCGGCCTTTATCCCTCTCGAAGGCTTCATTAGCCTGATAAGGGGCCGGGTGCGTAAAATCACGACCCGGCCCCGCCCTCCACCCTGTCACACTCGCATTTCTGAAATGAGACAGCCTCTATGACATATGCGGCTGACAAATGCAACCTCCGGAGGACACAGCCTTCCAAATGAGATACAGCCAACATATAAAATAAATAAATAAATATATATATATATATATATATATATATATATATATATATATATATATATATATTATCTGACTGGTTCTGCTAAAGCGCATGCACATACTTGAGTTGAATGACAGGTGATATCTGAATCTAAAATGTGATTGGATTGAATTACCTTTAAAGCATGACTTTCTTTTCTACATCGAGACTGTTGGCAGTTGGGTGTTTAAATTTAAATTGCTGTTCCCACTGAATGTGTAAAACATAAAATAAACAAAACTACACAGGCATGTGAGTCTGTGTACCTCTTTTTTCTTCCATGAGTGTTGTGAGGTAAGCAATGTTTTTATGATAATGCTGCATTGCACTGAGGTATTATTCTTGTGCCATCTTCTAAGTTGTTGTTTCCATAGTCTAAATAAATGAGGAACAAGTCCAATTTCTGTGTTTTAACACTATCACACAAGGCCTACCAAACAAATTAAAATGGTGCCTGATATATAATGTAATCATAATGAAACAGTAATCGATTGTATTATTTAGATGTAGACTGTTACAGCCAACACTGAACACAAGTAACTTCATCTCACATCTCCAGTGATGTAATCTGTTATAAGTTAAAGTGCTTTATTGTTCAGTTGTTTATCTTATTTTTAGCAGGTTCTGATAATGCAGCATGATTTAAAAATAATAAGTGCAGAAATGTATATATGTTTTAGTTTGCATCTACTGTATATAGTACACCAGACTTTGTGAATATAATGATGATTCATTAGGATAAGTTTAGTAATTTTTAATGTGTATCTTTCATATTCCTTTCCTGCAGGGGCTGATTTTGGTGTCAATGAAAATTGGAATTGAGACAAATTGACTTCGGAATGGAGAGAAATTTAACTTTTAATAACAGGAGCAACATGAGATGACAAGCATTAAATAAAATTTAATGTAATGTACAAGTGAATGTATTGTATGTGTCCACCAAACAAAATAGATTTTAAGGCAATAAAAAATTAGGAAGAATCTGGAGAAGGATGGACCTGCACCATGCTAGAATATTCACATCAGGTTAGTGCAGTCTTGTAGATTCTGTTTATGTTGGCAGATCAAGCAATATATCTGTATATTCATTAGCAAACATGTTATGTCCCACACTTTCGGAAATAATAATATTTTACCTTGACATATATAAAGCCATACTGTATATTTTCACATGTTATGTCAGAGGTCTGTCAAATTAATTAATCTAAAATGTTGCTGGTGCAAAACAATGGACTGTATGGGGACAATTATTTTAGAAGATGATTACAATATGGCAAGGTTAAAGCTACCAGAAGAAGTTGAACACACAGACCCTGGGACAGAAGATTCAAACAGATAAGATTTCAAGTTATCTTTATTTTTTCTGTGTGAGAAAATATATGATATTCGGCCAAAATGTAATAAAGTGCTTCATTAGAGCGAAGAACATCCTTTTTCCTGGGGAAGATGAAGTCGAAAATGACTTCTCAAAGCTAATCAAAGTAAATTGTAGGTTTCTGTGTCTTTTCTGGGTTGCATGTTCTGTTAACAATAAAAAAACATTGATATTATATTTGCTTATCTCTCTGTATACAGATCACAAGAACTGTCTAGTGTACCAAACATATTTTACTCATTTATTCCTCACTCCCAAAGTTATTTGTTCACCCTTGAAGTCTGTCTTGGCAAAAATGAAGCCAAAAAAATTTTTACGTTTCAGTTGTGTTTGACGTTTTTTCCTATAAGCAATTTATGAAATGTCTATTATGTTTGCCTCTCACTCTCTTTCTGTACAGACCATAAAACCTGTCTAGTGCACCGAAGATCTTACACACATTGGTTCTTGACCAAGGTGATTTATTAAGATTTCTCTCTCTCTCCCTCTCCCTCTCTCTCTTTCTCTCTCTCATTTAGTGTGCCGCCTAGAAGAACTGCCTAGTGGACAGCAGATTTTTCACTCATCTTTTCCTAACTCTCAAGGGGCTGAGAAGAACATCTTGGCAAGACGAAGGAAAATATAAGAATTTGTTAATTTGCGATTTAATTATTTATTCAACCTGTAATATGTTCTGATATGCTTTGTTCTGCAACCCACTGCAGTCACATTTATTTATTAGAGTGAAATAACTTTAGATAATGGCGATTTGTCTGTCATTAACTTGTGACTTGATTCTTTTGAATTTGTTCTCCAAAAAGACTGATTCACTGATTTGTAAAGTGTCTGATTCTGTAAAAAGAGTCTTTAAAGGAATGGTGGCTACCCAAAAATGAAAATTCTCTCATTATGTGCCCATGCCATCCCAGATGTGTCTTTCTGTTGGTCCACACAATGCAAATGAATGGTGATGAGAACCTTGAAGGTCCAAAAAGGACATAGAGGCACCATAAAAGTAATCCATCCGGGTTGACTCCAGTGGTTAAATCCATGTCTTCAGAAGTTATATGATATGTGCGGGTGATAAAAAGATAAATATTTAAGTAACGTTTTATTGTAAATCTACATTTTCACATTCTGGTGTTTTGCATGTCTACAAATCTACCAAGAGAATTTAGCAGTTTAAGGATTCTAAGAGTTTTTCCCACAAATAAATACAAAGTATATCTTTTATTGTGTGCACTGCTGTGCATGACTATACAAAATAGACAACAATATGGCCCAAAAATGATTTGAAGTTCATTTACATCCTGATGTCATTATAATGTCATAAATTGCTTTTACTCATAATTAATCCACCCCCTTTCTCTTGTTAAACTAGATTGCTGAACTAAAAGAACAACAAGCCATCTCCACTCATTCAGTCGGTCAGCAGATCCTGATCTTTGCTCGTCCTGCACTCGACCCTGCTGAAGCTCCCCCAAATAGTATCTAGCAACGCCTGTGTTTTAATGATTTTATTTATTTATTTATTAATTTTGTGTCCTTAAAAAAATCACCTGACATGCGACACTAACAACCAGGAGACTGAAGTAAATGTAAAGAGATGGCTTCAGTTTGCCCCTGAAAGAGATTAAGGAAGGAGGAAGCAGTTGAGGAGAAACGCAGGGCAGGACATTTTTAACTTGTTTAGGACAATTCTGACTAGACTATCTCTCACGCACACACGCACACAAACACACATACACACACACAGAGAGAGAGAGAGAGAGAGAGAGAGAGCATGTGAGAGAGACATGCACTCCTGTGCTCCTGTTAATTAACAACAAAAAAACAAATATTGTTGCTAGTTCAACGAGGATTTTATTGGATTTTTTTTGCAAGATTGTTTGCAAGATCATATTGGATTATATTTACACTGATTTGAATCAGTATCATTTGGATTTAAATTACTTTTCAACAAACTTGGATTTTTGGAACAAACACTCTGGAAAACTCAGCATTTGAAGGACTCCAAAGAACACACCTGAAACAAAGCACCAGACAACAGAAAAGCTGCATGGACAATCTGATGGTATCAATGTGCAGTGAGTACCTTTAAAAGTCTGAAATATTGGAAATTTAAGGCAAAAAAATAGCTAAGTTTAAAACATAAATAAACAAAGTGAGAGTTCTAGGTCTGCTTTCCTGCTCAACAGCAACCCACGATTTTGTTTCTGGAGGTGCAAAGTGGAAGGTGTGAAAGCATCTAAGCCCAAAAAAAAGGGCTGAAGGCACACTGAGAGGTCAATAGTCTGAGAACAGCTAATCCAATCAAAAATTCTGAAACCTGGATAGCCTCACACCTATTTAAATTTCAAAGGAAATCAAGGTGACAATGGATGGATATGCCTCATCAGAAGGGTGCAACCTCAACACTCTGGCCATCACATATCCTGACGATGTAACAAGTGAGACTGCAAGAAAGAAATTCAAAACCAAATTAATCAGAGAATTCCCTGAAACTCTTAGAGCAGACTTCATGGAAATAAATGAAAGAAAAGTAAAAACAGACCTGCTCTTTTATACAGAGTACCCAAATGCCTGGTACTCAGCACTCTGCTCCAATTTGAAAGACTTAAAAATGGGTGGAAACAGAGCCATGAGACAACTGTATCTGGAAACTATGCCAAATTTCAACATCAACCTGTATCACAATGGCGCTGTAATGCTCCAGGGCTCGGAGGAGAGACTTGAGCAATTTGTGAGACACTTTGCTGAACTAAAAGTCATAGCTAAGAAGGAAAAGTCTTCTCTCAACCCAACAACAGCAGCAGAGGAGGTCACATCTTCACCATCACGCACACAAACTGCCCCTCTCTACCCACACACACCCAGATCAACAGTTTCTATTCAGTGTATTCAGGGGTGCCTTTCCCAACTGGAAATGGAACTCACAGAATTCAAAGAAAGCAAACTCCAAGAAACTGACACTTCTCAACATCTAAGAGAGGAGTTAAAGTCTTTCAAATAAGAATACCACACCACAATAGGACTGCTTGAGATTAATATAAAAAATCTCCTAAAAGACAACAATAATTTAAATGAAAAATTGTCTGAACTGAGAAAAGAACTGATGGAAAATACACACTTGAAAACTGGAAGACGTAAGAAGAACCACCGGTAAAGTGCATTTTAGTTGCTCATCCACAGAATCACAGACAGACAATGAGCAACAAGCTACAGAGAACAATCAGGAGACCAGCAACAGTACAGTCACACAGCCAGTTCAGCGCAGTCCTCCTCAAACACAAAACCCTCAAACCCCTCACCACACCCCAAAGCACTCTCGGAAACCTCAAATCCGGAAACTACAACCACCAGAAACAGCCATTCTTATAGACTCAAATGGTAAGTTCTTGCACCACCTAAAGGTATTCCCTAAACACACGGTTGGCAAATTC
This sequence comes from Moxostoma hubbsi, assembly GCA_032164185.1. NCBI lineage: Eukaryota > Metazoa > Chordata > Actinopteri > Cypriniformes > Catostomidae > Moxostoma > Moxostoma hubbsi. The sequence continues at coordinate 34,381,720 of JAVLUX010000016.1, read as the reverse complement.
TGGTGCCCCACAACAAACAGCGCATTCCAAATCCTCTGTCAGTCCCCTCTGCACAACCCACAGAACATTATCATCCACACAGGAACCAACAACCTCTATACCCAGAGGGAAAGAGTTGCAGATAAGAGTGGCTAAGAAGGCTCGCAGGGACTTCCCGCAGGTCAACATCACCATCTCAACCCTGCTACACAGGAAGGACTACCCTGCCAACCTAATCAATAGCACCAACCAGAGGATAACAACTGCATGTTCCAGCATTTCGGCCATCAACGTTGCCCACCACCCATTATATGAGTATTTATATGACCAGGAGAGTGTAAGAGTCTTTGCTAAAAACCTAAAAGATTCATTACTCTGCAGAAATTCCCAATCTGCACCCTCACAACGTCGGCATACATGTTCCAAAAGCCATCGTGCCAACCAACTTTCAATTACACAAAGGGGCCTAAAAACCAGACACACTCCGATAAGAAGAAAGCAACCAACCAGACCACAACACACTGAAGCCCAACCGAACAGAACAGCACAGCCCTTTCCGCAATCACCCCAGCTCACTTATGCTGACGTAGTGAAGGACAAAATACACACAGACTCCTCAGACATTACAGAGGTGAGACATCTTCTACATCTCATCTGTAGAATACTGTTGCAAGCCATCTGGACCACCAAAACACCTCACTTTATTTCATTACGAATTCCTTCACTATAAGCTCTTGGAATATTCAAGGCCTCTACTCCACAATCTTAGGGGCCAAGACTTTAAAAGCTGAGTTATTGAAAAACATTTATAACCAGGACATCATTATTCTGCAAGAAACATGGTGCAGATCAGACGTGGATAGTCACTGCCTTTTAGGATACAGGGAAGTATTATTGCCATCACTTAAAAATTGTAACGTGAAATGTGGAAGAAACTCTTGTGGGGTCATTATTTGGTACAAAGAGACTTTAAAAAATAGCCTATCAATCACGAAAAAAACTCATCACATGTTTGGCTTAAACTTAAAAAAGGCATCATAGACTGTGATAAGGACCTTTACATCTGTGCAGCCTACATACCTCCATCAGAGTCTCCGAACTACAAGGACAATCATTTTGATCAGCTTCAGACAGAAACCAGCCAATTCCAGGCCCAGGGGAATGTGATGTTATGCGGGGATCTAAATGCAAGGACAGGTTCAGAACTGGACATTATAGATACCAACGGGAATAACCACATACTGAAAGCCAACACATATCTAACCCCCACCACTACAACACAGAACAATCCGGACAGTACATTCAACAAAAACGGTAAGGAGTTAGTGTGTCTCTGTTGAGGCCTGAGTCTGTATATGCTTAAAGGTAGGTTCCGAGGGGACTCTTTAGGTCGATACACATACTGCTCAGCTCTTGGGGCTAGTGTATTCGACTATGCCATTACAGACATGGACCCCTCCTACAAACGTGCATTCACTGTAAAACCACAGTCTACCTTATCAGACCACTGTCAAATTAATGTGTTCCTAAAGAAACTCCAACACCATAGAACAAACCAAAAGCCCAGAAACCTGTTCAAACTAAATCCAACATACAAATGGCCCAGAGTCAGAATTCCTTAGTGCAATTAGCTCCAAAGAAATGTCCAACCTAATCAATAGATTTCAAACAACACGGTTTATAGCTAACAAGATCGACGTAAATTCCGCAGTACAACAAATAAATTACATTTATCAAAGGTGCATAGAATACTAAACTTAAAACTGGGGATGAAATTTGGTTCGATAAAGAATGTAAAATTAAAAGAAAACTACTCAGACAGATCTCTAACCAAAAACACAGAGAGCTACACAAATCTTAATCGAGACAAAACTATTGTGAAGCACTCAGGGATTATAAAAATACAATACGCCACAAAAAGCAACAACACCTAAACCACACTCTTAATGAAATTGAAGATTAAATTAATAATAATCAGTTCTGGGAAAAATGGAACAGCCTGAATAAACAACACAGTCAGGACATAGCTATACAAAATGGAGAATTATGGAAAGATTATTTTAAAAACTTATTCAAAGAAATTTCTCCAGAAAATCTCACACCTGACCAGAAAAACAGGAAAGAGTCAGATTGGATTCCTACCAAACCACCGCACCACAGACCACATTCACATGCTACACACAATAGCCAACCAGCACATTCATCAAAAAAGCAAAGGCAAAATTTATGCATGCTTTGTTGATTTTAAAAAAGCATTCGATTCCATTAGGCATGATGGTCCATATTATAAAATTCTACAATCCAGCATTGGGAGTAAAATGTATGACTCTATCAAATCTATGTATTCAGACAACAGGTGCACAGTTAAAACTGGCAATAAAAGAACAGAATTCTTCACTCAAGGGCGTGGATTGAGACAGGGCTGCAGTTTGAGTCCAGCTCTGTTCAACATTTACATTAATGAGTTTGCAGTGCTACTGGAACAATCTGCAACACCCGGTCTTACTCTAAATAATTCTGAAGTTAAATTTCTTCTCTATGCAGATGATCTGGTGCTGCTGTCAGCTATTGCACAAGGGCTACAGCAGCACCTCGACCTGCTGGAGAACTACTGTCAGAACTGAAAAAAACTAAAATTATGATTTTCCAGAAAAGAGCCAGATTACAGGACACCAGATACACATTCACTCTGGGAAACACTGCAATAGAACACACCCTACACTACGACTACCTCGGTCTAAAAATTAGTGCTTCAGGGGGTTTTGGTCTAGCAGTGAATGCACTAAAAGAGAAAGCTAGAAGAGCATTCTATGCTATTAAGGGCAAATTTACCCAAGTTGACATTCCTGTAACAATCTGGTGTAAGATAATTGATAGTATTATAATGCCTATTGCTCTGTACGGAAGTGAGGTTTGGGGACCACTCTGTCTGGCAGATTACTCTAAATGGGACAAACACCCCATAGAATCCCTGCATGCAGAATTCTGTAGAAACATTCTAAGAGTTCAGAGAAGAACACCTACTAAAGCATGCCGGGCCGAACTAGATGGATACCCCCTTATTATACATATTGAAAAACGATCCCTCAAATTTTGGACACACCTAAATTCAAGTTCCCCTAACACACTGCAACATGAAGCCCTTAAAACCCAAGATCTGAAGCCTAAAACCAGTCCCATTTGTCAGCTGGCTCTGAAACTCACAAACCCACTAACACCTAACAAACACCAGTTTTAGATCAGCACTGCTGAACAAAATCAGATCAGAATAAACCAAATCATAAAAGAAAGCAAAAATTCATATTTGGACCATTGGGAAAATGAAAGTAAAAACCAAAGCAAATTGGAATGTTATCGGGCCCTAAACAGAACATATAATCTGGCAGAATATCTCCATACTGTAAGAGATACAAAACAGAGACAGATCCTCACCAAATACAGACTCAGTGATCACAGTCTGGCTATAGAAAAAGGCCAACACAGACAAACCTGGCTTCCAAAGGAAGAACGAGTCTGTGCTCACTGTGACACGGGTGAGGTCGAGACAGAGACACACTTATAAATAAATGCAGCTGTTAGGGTGGGCAATAAAATAACTACTGTGATCATACAAATGAATTGTTTTTATCGATTGTTTGATTCCTTTAATTTCTTTAGAATGTGCATGCATATTGCATTAATGTAAGGCTTGTCCCCTCTACAAAATGTATAACTGTGATAATGAAAAGATTGAATTAATTGCATTTGACCTGTTGTAGGTGTTAATTTGATTTATTTTAAATGTTTTGTGTATCTGCACTGAACAAAAACACACAAAAATGTTTATATGCAAAAAAAAAAACTTTTCATGCAATAGTTGTTTTGTGGTTTATTCAACATGTATATGATTTGGGGATATTATGGCTGAGAAGAGATTCTGTGCAGAAATTTGGTTAAATGAGACTTGGGTGTGGCTCAGTTATGGGGTTTCTGGTTAAAGGCTGGTGTTGATATGGTATACATAAGATTGAGATTCGGTACTGATATTATACATGTTCTGGCCCAGTGCAGGGCCAGTTATGGGCTACTGATCGGCTGAGATTTGGGCCAGTTATGGCCGATGCATTCCCCTTGTCTGAAAATCGGGATCTGGGCCACTAGAGGGCCATAATTCATTGCTGTATGTGGGCCGAGGGAAAACAGATTATGTGGACCGGAGCTGGGCCAGACAAAAATTGCTATTTGAGAAATGGTTAAGTAAAAGCCATCTAAAATGCATTCTCAAAGGCAGATGAAAATGCAAGTTTGATTGAAACTGTCAGACTGGTCCCGGATGCCTCCACTGTTTGGATAGCCTACCGCTGAATCCACACAAAATGTTTGGAAAATGGTATTCAATTGTATAGAAAAGAAAATATTTGTCTTTGATGAGTCAGCACCCTAACATAATGCCAGCAGGCCAGTAGCTGCCCGCCAGTGACATAGTTGGCACCAGCTGCAGCCACCACACAGTGTCCAGGTTTAAAATTATTTTTTGTGGTGGCCCATATTCCATTCACAATCCCCAGCTGATGATAAATGGCTACATGATAAATTCCCCTTCTGTCACTCACTCGATATTGTGTCATGCAGTGACACTAGGGGTCGCCCTTGGAAGCCCCAGACACCTCTGATCTTTGTGGCCAATGTGATTTGGCGAGTGGAATTTGCATGCCACTTCCCCGGAAAAACGGGTATAAAAGGGGCTGGAATCCAACCACTCATTCAGACTTTTTCTTCTTGCCGAGTGGTTGTGTTTCAGTGAGCTGAATTCCTCCGCCGATCCATTCACCTCTACAAAAGCTGTTGGGTTTACGGTGTATTACAGTGGCTTCTCCTTTCTCTTTACAGTGCAGCTGACGGCCATGCTTGCCCGGGTGGTATTAGTGTCGGGCTGGAGTGGAATCCTCCGCTCCCCCATGAACTCCCGCGGCTCGATGATTGGCTCCGAGGCTCTGAGCGCCACTCACGGAAGTCCATGATGAGCTCATGCGATCGCGGCGGGCACCTTTTACTGCCCGGACCAGTACTCTGAGCTTCTCCACTCTCACTACCCATCAATGGTGGGGCTGCCAGGGGGTACTCAGTGATTCCCCAGGTGGATAAGGCGATCGCGGTGCACCTGTGCCAACAGAGCGCCACCACCTGGTGGGGCCATCCGAGCCTCCCATCCAGGGTCTGTAGGTTTACATAGTCACTGGTGACTAAGGCTTGTAGTGCCACTGGACAAGCCACCTCTGCCATGCCCGCCATGGCTCTCCTGCAAGTGCACCAAGCCGAGGTGCTTAGAGAACTGCTCAAGGGTAGTTATGACCCAAGATCTATGCAGGAGCTGCGCTCGGTGACAGATCTCGCCCTCCGGGCGATGAAGGTCATGGCGTCGTCTCTCGGGCAGGCGATGTCCACCCTGGTGTTCCAGGAACGCCACCATTGTCTCAACCTGGTCGAGTCAAGGAAGGCTGACAAGGTACGATTCCTTGATGCACCCATCTCCCGAGTTGGCCTATTCAGCGACACCATAGAGGATTTCGCCCAACAATTCGCAGCTGTCAAAAAGCAGATGGGACCATACAACACATCCTGCCCCAGCATGACTCAAGGTCCCGCATCCTGTCTGCTCATCGCCAAGAGCATCCCCCTGCGGCACCAACACTGACTCCACCACTGCCCAACCCAGTAGGCCAGCCCTGGTGTGGAGCCACACACAGAAAGCAGATGCCACCTGTCTTATGGCCGGTTACCAAGAACCCAAGGAAGGCTTCAAGGAGCCCATGAGACAGGCAGCCCTAGAAGTCGGAGACCCGCTACACAGGAGCTGGGGAGAGTAGTTTCTTCACTTCCAGGGACTTACAGTCAGTGTCCACAGCCGTCGTATCATGAATGGTGGGCACTGTTTCATTTCGGCAGTTACAGCGCCTCAGAGGTTGACCTCCCGCCCCCATGCACCCAGCTGTGGCACAATCCCACCCTCAACGTGACAGTCTCAAAAGTAGCAAGGATGACTTTCCTCCTACCCCATCCCAGACCGCTCTGACGGTGGGTGCAAGGAGAAAAGTAAGTGCTTCGATGTCCCTGGACTTGGCACAGCCACAAGAGGCACCTCAGACTCCGCCCCATTACGAGGCCCCACCCGACGGTACGTCCTACACGGTTGTCCTCTTGGTCCCCCCCTCGTTCAGAGCTTGGGGGTGTGGCGTGTGCTCCCCAACCTGTCGAGGTGGCTGATCAGGACTGTATGACTCGGCTACATGATTCAGTTCACCAGACGCCTGCCCAAGTTCAACGCCGTCTGCTTCACTTCGGTTAAAGGTGAGAATGCCGCTGCCTTGCTCGCGGAGATCGCCTCCCTTCTCGGAAGGACGCGATAGAGCCTGTTCCTCCAGCCCGCATAAAGCCCGTGTTTTACAGCTCCTACTTCATCATTCCCAAAAAAAACAGTGAGTTGCAGCCAATCTTGGACCTGCAAGTTCTAATCCGGGCCTTGCACAGACTCCCGTTCAATGGGCTAATGCAAAAACACATTTTAGCAAGCCTCTGGCATCACAATTGGTTCGCGGCGGTAGACCTGAAGGACGTTTACTTCCATGTCTCAGTTCTACCTCGACACGGACACTTCCTGCCATTTGAAGTACAAGTCCTTCCCTTTGGTCTGTCCCTGTCACCTCGCACCTTCACGAAGGTTGCAGAGGCAGCCTCTACCCTGTTAAGGGAAGTGGGCACCCACCTCCTCAACTATCTTGACCATTTGCTGATTCTAGCTCACTTGTAGGACTTGTTGTGTGCGCACAGGGATCTGGTGCTCAGGCACCTCAGCCGGCTTGGGCTTCAGGTCAAATGTAAAAAGAGCAAGCTCTCCCCGGTTCAGAGAATCTCTTTTCTCTGTATAGAGTTAGACTCAGTCTCAATGATGACGCACCTCATGAGCGAGCATGTGCAGTCAGTGCTGAACAATCTGAGAATGTTTAGGCTGAAAATGATAAGCTCCTGGGGCACTCTTTTTGAAGACTGCCCTCCTGACAGCGCTCAACTCCATCAAGTGGGTAGGGGACCTGCAGGCATTCTCTGTCAGTGAATCGTGCCTGGAGATCGGTCTGGGTTACTCTCACATAATCCTGGACACTGACAGGGCTATGTGCCCAAGGTTCCCATGACTCCATTAAGAAATCAGGTGGTGAACCTGCAAGAGATGACCCAGGAGGATGCAGACCCAGCCTTGGCATTGCTGTGTCCAGAGCATGCTTTGCGCATCTATTTGGATCACACGCAGAGTGTTAGAAGCTCTGAGCAGCTATTTGTCTGCGTTGGTGGACAGCGCAAAGGAAGCTGTCTCCAAACAGAAGATCGCCCATTGGGTTATTGACGCCATCGCTATAGCATATCAAGCCCAGGACATGCCGCCCCCTGCAGGGCTGCGTGCTCAATCTACCAGGGGTATAGCAGCCTCGTGGGCTCTAACCAATGGCACCTCTTTAGCAGACATTTGTAGAGCTGCGGGCTGGGCAGCACCTAACATCTTTGAAAGGTTTTATAACCTCCGGGTTGAGCCATTTTCGTCCTGTGTGTTTTCAGGTACAAACAGGTAAGCTCCGGGACAGCTGGCTGGGTGTATTGCTTGCGTATATAGCCTGTCCCCTCCCTTGAGGTGAAGACGTGTGCTTTTTTCCCAATCTCGTTCACAAAGGCGTGGACCCTGGCTGTCCTTCCTCCATAGCCCTCTGGCTGACGAGTTTTTTGAGAAACTCGCTGCTGGCCCAGTACGTGTGCTAATTAGGCCCTGTACTGGGTTAGGTGCTCCACATATGCTGGTTACCCCATTGGTAAACCTGTGTGATGTATTTTCCACGAATTGGTTTCCCCATTGATAAACCGCATCTTTGATAGGCAGAGGTCCCTCTGCCCCTGCACACCGTGTCTGTAGAAACTCCTTCCCCCTCGGGTATGGTCTACCATGGGACCACACCACATGAGATGCTTCCAACAGGGTTTGGTAAGAGCATGTTATGCATTTCCACTCAATTAATATTATTATTAATTCAAAATTAAATGTCATTTTATTTATCATTATGTCTTTGTTTGTCCTTTATAATTCAAAATAATATGTTAATTAATTAGCCTAATAATTTATATTTTTACTCTGTCCATGACGCAGTCATAGGTCTTTATTTAGCTCTTTACATAAACGTAAAAAGTTGTGGTTATGTCGAGATAATTTTCTCGTGGCTACAAGAAAAGAATGTTGTTACATCATTAAAAGTCATGGCCAAGAGAAATGGATGGTGTTCCCTCAACATATTACCTAATGGCCACAACATATTATAACGTTCCCATGAGTTAATATGCCGTGGCCACAACAAAATTAAGTAACAAACATGTCCCTTCCAGGGCACCATACAAGTAAGTGGATCTAGTCTACATACGAATAAACCTGTATATTTGTAAGAATCGTACTATTTTCCAATAACATCAAAATATATTGTTTCTACTCTTATAATAAAGAACTTTCAGTCATACGTATAAAAATATTATATTTTTTGTAGTTTTTAATTCAATTATATCATTAGCGGGGGCCTGGGTAGCTCAGCGAGTAAAGATGGCTACCACCCCTGGAGTTGTGATTTTGAATACAGGATGTGCTGAATGACTCTAGCCAGGTCTCCTGAGCAACCAAATTGGCCCGTTTGCTAGGGAGGGTAGAGTCATATGGGGTAACCTCCTCGTGGTCACTATAATGTGTAGTTCTCACTCTCAATGGGCTACGTGGTGTGTTGTGTGTGGATGCCGCAGAGAATAGCATGACGCCGCCACATGCGCTAAGTCTCCATGGTAACTTGCTCAGCAAGCCCCGTGAAAAGATGTGCGGATTGTTGGTCTCAGACTGAGATTCTTCCTCCGCCACGGATTGAGGCGAGTCACTATGCAACCACGAGGACGTAGAGCGTATTGAGAATTGGGCATTCCAAATTGGGGAGAAAAGGGGAGAAAAAAATACAAAATTATATCATTAGCAATGCTTCATGACGTTGTAGTTCATGTCATTATTAAAGACATAAAGTACACATTCTTGTACCTTTGTATTTTTGTTCAATTTTCAAATACTTTTTTGCTTCAAAGTTTGTAATGTTGTGATTTACCTTGGAGCTGGTTGCTTTGGTCCATGGATTAGAACTCTTTTAATGAAGGATTTTATGATATCCCAATGGAAGAAATGAAAGGGAAAAATATTTCTAGGATGGGACTGGGACTGTTTTGGCACTGTAAGGCAGGACATCCATTCATACAGCTGCATATTTATTGTTATAATTTCTTAGATTGCTATGCATACCTATATCTAATCCTATAATGACTGGACTCAAACCCTCCACGCTATTTCATGGGATCTAAAAGTTTATATTCTGGATTTTTTTTTCTACATACATATATTCAAATATACAGTATATAAATAAATACAAACATTATATTGATTTGTGTAAATCCTCTGCTTTTGGCAGAGCAATGTCTAAAAAAATTGAATCAAGACTGCATATGAACACTACCTCAAGTTTTAGTTTTTTTTGTTTTTAAGTTGCAATAAAAAAAGAGAGCAAGATAACAGGATTCCCAAGTCATAGTAATCTAATTTCACATTCATGAGCTTAATAAGTATGTAAGGTCAAATTTAATTGTGCTGGTCCAGCTCAGAGACTATAGTGTCATAGCACAGAGGTAATTTGGTTTAAATGGGCAGTTATGGCTGATCCAGTGGGTGTCAGGAAATGGTAAAGTGAATAAGGACACAAATGCAGGAATGAGGATAACAAAATTATTAATTAAACAAAACAAAAACAAACAGAGGAGTTGTCTCGATGGAGGAAAATTGAAACAACAAGACAAAACAGAACAAAATAATAACTGACCGGGGAAACTGGAATACAAAGAACTGACATCTGACTGGTCAGAGGAACAAAACAATCCAACAACCAGACAAGACAAAGGAAGGAATATAAAGGAATGGAAGGATTGAAACCAGGTGATTGCGCTGCTTAGCAGCACCTGGCTAAACATGAGGAAAACAAGAATAACATAAGATCAAAATGGAAGGATCATCACAGTACCCCCCCAAGGGAAGACTCCCAGGCATCCCACAAATGAGACAAAACAAAACTAAGCGAAAGACCAGACTACGGTAAGGGAGGGTGGGGGAAACTGGTGGATGGCACTACATGATACAGAACAGAAAAGAACAAAAAACGTCAAAAGCAGATTCCAAAACAAATAAACAGAAAACAAGATGCAGTCTAGGGCAAAGCCGGCAGGACAGACCAGGGTGGAACTGGCAGGACAGGTCAGTGTAGTGCAGGTGGAGCAAGCCAGGGTGGAATGCATAAACCAGGCCTGGTGACTTGACTGGGCTTGGTAACTTGATTGGGCTAGGCAATAGACTGCTGACTGGTGTCTGATGGCTGCTTGCTACTGGACTGAGCCACAGACTGGTACCTGGTGTCTAGCAGGTGCTGGTTACTGGACTGAGTAACAAACTGGTGGCAGGTGTCTGATAGGTGCTGATACTGGGCTGAGTGACAGACTGGTGGCTGGTGTCTGACAGATGCTGGTTACTGGGCTAAGCAACAGACTGGATGCTGGTGTCTGGTGGATGCTGTCTACTGGGTTATGCAACAGAATGGTAGCTGGTTTCTGATGGGTGCTGGCTACTGGGTTGAGCAACAAAATGGTAGTTTCTGTCTGATGAGTAATGGCCACTGGACTGAGCAAAAGGCTGATTACTGGTGTCTGATGGGTGCTGGTTACTGGGCTGTATAACAGACTGGTAGCTGGTGTCGGATGTGTGCTGGCCACTGGACTGAGTAAAGGGCTGATCGACGGCCGCAAGGTTACTGGACAGGATAGTCAACAGTCACAGGGGACTGAACAGGCTTGTCGAAGGTCACTGGGAGCTTGACCAGATCATTGATGGCACAAGGGACTGGACAGACTTGTCAACAGCCATGGGGAACAGAACTGGATCATCAAAAGCCCCAGGGAACTGGACAGGGTTATCTTTTGTCTCAGGGAACTGGACAGTCTCAGGGAACAGGACAGGTGTATCAATAGCCTCAGGGAACTGGACAGGCTTATCAACATTCTCAGGGAATTGGATTGCGGGCTTGGGTGCCGCAGCCCGACTTTTCTTCTTGAGCGATAGGACGAGCAGCCACCCTGTCAACTGCCATCCCAGTCCTCAAGCTGGGATGAAGGAAGGACATCCTCTGAGGCACATGCTGAGATAAACTCATCCCACTTCATGGCCAACTTGATGGTAGTGGCAACACTTCCCCTTCACACATCTCTAGGATACAAAAGTTAACTTCTCATTCAGATGAGCCCTAAAGACTTGAATAAGTCTGGCTTGATTATAACCCAGACCCGAGGACAGCACCAAAAACTCCAACACACCCTCCCTTTACCGACTTGTCATGCTGCTGCAGATCAAAGAGCTTCCTGGACTGCTTAGCTCTGCGATGTGCGGCAGGATGTAAAAAAAAAAAGAAAAACTCATTCCTGCTGGGTCCATGGTTGGTCAGATCGTTATGTTACGAACTGGTAATGTGAATGAGGACCCAAATGCAGGAATGAGGATAACTAAAATATTTATTAAACAAACAAAGAAACAAACTCTCTCATTGGAGGAAAATATAAACAACAAGACAATAAGAACAAAATAATAACTGACCGAGTAAACTGGAATACAAAATCCAACCAGAAAAGCAAGGCCTATTGCGCTGCTGAACACCACCTGGGAAAACATGTGGTAGAGAAGAAAACATAAGCATGTGGGACAAGCTGAGATCTGGGTGGAGGAAACTGTCACAACCCTGCCAAAACAAGAATAACACAAGATCAAAATGGCCGCATCATGACAGTGGGACAGAAACGCAAACAGGCGACAGCTGCATTTGGAGAGGATGAGAGAGTGGCTTCATGGCTTCTCTGGGGTTCATGAAAAGAAAAGTAGCAGTTGCCCATGATAAACATCAAAGTGGAGAGCTCTATAAGTTATTCATGCTTCTTTCAGCTGCTGAGTGTTTTACCTAGCAAAAGAATTTAAATGAAACCATGCTAGTATGTAAAGGATGTATTTGCATGTTATTAACAGTTTAATGAAGGAAAAAGGATAGATGTTTTGAGCTTTTTGTGCGTAAATAAATAAGATGAAACCATAACCTACATATTCTGTGTTTGTGGTAAATGGGTAGTTGACATTAAATACTTTTGGAAAGTATAGCAGGGTTTAACACTCCAAGGGCACACTTTCAATCCAAATAACTTTCTTTCTATTTTTTTACTTGTGCTTCAGCCGCAGATCCAGTTTGCGTCTGCATTTCTGAGCGCTGTCAAATGTTTATCTATTAATGTTTTATAACCAAAAACAACAGCAACTTGCACAGACAAGCTGGAGTTGCAATATAGAGAGTGGCAGTACAATTTCTTTGAAATAGACAAGTTTAAAGAGAACACAATATTTTTGCATATTTACTTTCCTGGGAGCAAAATAAGTTTTATAAGTAATTGAAAACAAAATACTCTATGAATAAGCCTGTATAAGTGTGTCCTGGAATCAACCTGTAGGAAATAAAAATTGCAAAATAGATCTCAATAACGTTTCTCAAAGACAATAAGATTAAATAGAGGCTAAATGTAGGTTTTGTTTCTTGAAGGAATAGGTCAACAACTGAAACAACTTAGAAATCCTTTAAGTGTCCTAAAAACAATGAAAGAGCAACCTTTAAGCAATTCATCCTATTTCAGCCATTGTAGCCAAGTATATTCAAAATGTTTGATGAAAAAAAAAACCTAGTTAAAGATAATTAATGCAGGTTCCCCTTCTGTCACTCACTCAACGTTGTGTCGATGTAGTGACACTAGGGGTCTCTCTTTAGAGCCTCGGTTACCTCTTTGATAAAAGGCCAATGAGAATTGGTGAACAGAATTTGCATGCCCCTCCCCCAGACATACTGGTATAAAAGGAGGGAAGCGTGCGTCTGTTCAGACAGGTTTTGAGCTGAGGAGCCGAGAGTAAGTTCCCGGCCATTCCAGCGGCTAGTACAGTGTTGTGCTCTTGGACACAATGTCTCGTTCCCCCCATCAGGGAACAGAGGTTACAGCAGTAACCGAGACGTTCCTTTTCTGTCACTCACTTGACGCTGTGTCGATGTAGTGACACTAGGGGTCCCTATCTAAAACACCACAATACTGAACCGTGTTACATGGACTGCTGATGCAGGTGCAAGCAAGCTGCTGTGTGCAAAAATAGCAGGTGCATAAGACTGCTCGTAACCTTCCCCAATGCCCCAAAAGATTCCATATAGTTCCTCACATCCCTGAGGGTGGGGGGGGGGTGCATAATTAGCATGGGAGCAGGCCACGCCAGCCACAGCTTTTTCTCTATATGTTTTCTCTCCAAAGAGTTTTAGATGTGGCTGGGGACATCTAACACTATAATACGCATTGGGGAAGGTGTTCTTTTCCAATCCTATTTTTTCAGGGGAAAAGACCATGCGGAGACCACATCCTGCCCAGCAGGGGAGGTTAACATGTGGCAAATACATCACATGGGCTTACCAACCACATATGGAATTTGCACAGTGTTAGGTCCTGCCTCGACGGGGAGGAGCTCTACAAAATCAGAACCTGTCGAGCACCTGTTTCAGTACAGGCAAGTCGGTGCCTGCGGTGGGTCTGGCTGCGAACTTCATCTGCTGAATTCGGAGCCAGAGGGCTAGGGAGGAAGGACACCCTGGTTCCGTGACTTGTGGACTTGACTGGGGGAGTAGAGCACATGTCTTCACCTCAGGGGAGGGAAAGGTACTGTGCTCAAGTGATACACCTGGCTAGCTGTACCGTATTACCGAATTCTACTTGTTCGGACCTGTCAAAACACGAGACGAGACCAGCTCAACCCGGAGCTTGTAAAATCTTGCAAAAGTATTGGGTGTTTCCCAGCCCGACGCTCTGCAGATGTCTGCTAGGGAGGTGCCATTGGCCAGTGACCACGAAGATGCCACACTCCTTGTAGAGTGTGCTCGAACCCACAAGGGGGGCAAGCACGGCCTGGGTCTGGGAGGTCAACGCAATGGCATCCACAATCCAGTGGACAAGCCTCTGTTTGGAGAAAGCGTTCCCTTTCCGCTGTCCACCAAAGCAGACAAACACCTGCTCAGAGTGTCTAAAGCTCTGTGTGTGATCCAAATAGTTGCGCAAAGCATGCACCGGACACAGAAATGCTAAGGCTGGGTCTGCCTCCTCCAGGGACAGCACTTGCAGGTTCACTACCTGATCCCTGAAAGGGGTAGTAGGAACCTTGGGCACATAGCCCTGTCGAGGTCTCAGGATGACGTGAGAGTCTGTAGGACCAAACTCCAGGCAAGTGTCGCTGTCAGTGAACACTTGCAGGTCACCAACCCTCTTGATGGAAGTGAGTGCGATCAGGAGGGCCGACTTCAAGGAGAGGGCCATTAGTTCGACTGATTCTAGTGGCTCAAACGGGGCTCTCTGAAGGCCCGAGAGGACAATGGAGAGATCCCATGAGGGGAATAGGCATGGCCTAGGAGGGTTCAGCCTCTGGGTGCCTCTAAGGAACCTGATGATAAGATCGTGCTTCCCTAACGACTTACCGTCCACTGCATCATGGTGAGCCACTATGGCGGCTACATAATCCTTTAAGGTGGAGGGGGACAGCCGCCCCTACAGCCTCTCCTGCAGGAAAGAGAGCACTGACCCTACTGTGAACCTCTGTGGGTCTTCAGATCAGGAAGAACAATAATTTGCGAATAAGTGCCACTTTAGGGCATAAATCTGCCTGGTAGAGGGAGCTCTGGCTTTAGTGATTTTGTCTACAATGGCTGGTGGTAGACCATTTAAATCTTCAGCATCCTGTCTAAGGGACAGATGTGGAGGTTTCGGAGGTCTGGGTGCAGATGCCAGAAGGTCCTTCCTTAGGGGAATTTGCCAGGGAGGTGCTGTCACGAGGAGCATGAGATCCAAGAACCAAGTCCAAGTGGTCCAGTAGGGGGCCACGAGAATGACTTGTTCCTCATCCTCCCTGACCTTGCAAAGGACTTGTGCAAGTAGGCTCACTGGTGGAAAAGCATATTTGTGCAGCCCCCGGGCCAGCTGTGTCCAGTGTGTCTGTGCCGAGGGGGGATTCTATCAGAGATTACCAGAACGGGTAATGAGTGGAAACTAAGGAAGCAAATAGATCTACCTGGGCTCTGCCAAATCAAGCCCAAATCAGCTGGACCACCTGAGGGTGGAGTCTCCACTCTCTGCTGAGCATTACCTGTCATGACAGCATGTCTGCTGTGGGGTTTAGTTTGCCCAGGATATGAGTGGCATGCAGCCGCTGCTGACTCCAAAGGAGGAGAAGGCGGGCATGTTGCAAAATGCGACGAGAGCGAATGCTGCCCTGGCGATATATATATACTTTACTGTCACTGTGTTGTCTGAGTGAATCAACATGCGCTTGCCACAGATCAATGCCAGAAATCTGCACAGGGCAAGAAATACAGCCAGCAACTCTAGGAAGTTTATGTGCCAACCCAGCCAGGGCCCCATCCAGGAGCCAGCGGCTGCGTGCCCATTGCACACGGCGACCCAGCTCAACTGGGAGGCGTCCGTAGTAACTACGACGCATCTGAACACCTGCTGTAGGGGGACTCCTGCCCGTAGAAAAGAGAGGTCTGCCAAGGACTGAATAAGTGATGGCAGAAAAGGGTTGAGGATAACACGGTATGTGCCATGGTGCCATGCCTGAGCTGAGTTGGATGGTCCTGGCCAGCCACCGCGATGGTTTGGAAAGCATAAGCCACGCGTCCAAGCTCTGAGCGAGGGGCACTAAGGGGAAAATCTCATGTGACGTACCTGGAGTTGAGGCCTCGCAGTGGGAGGGGAGCAGGAGACGTCACGTTGGGGAGCATTGCTTCATCCCGAGGTGGTTTTGCTGAGGAGAAGCTCGAAGCACTTAAGGGCGGGTAAGCGACTGAGGAGGAGGTTCTGTAGAGATGACCTCTAGACTCGTCACCACCGGCCGGCCTGAAGTACGAGAAGGCAGAAGATTCACGTTCATGGTGGCCCAATTGCAACCCTCTCCCTCTCTCTTTCACTCTCACACAATAGGCCTTTATCACAGTCTAAGTGTCGTCACATCCAGCTCCGAATGGTAGTGCAATCATGTTGCATTCGGTCGCGACTCGTGAGTTGACGCTTTACCCAAATCATCGCACTCAAACCCTGAGGACTTGATTAAAATGTCTGTAATCAGTTTCTGGGATTGAAATGTTTCTTTATTTTAACATTTTTAAATGGATCTTATATCATACATGGATATTTTATAAAGTAAAAAGGTGAAAGCAATGTGATCATTATCATCGTAATTACAGTACACTGTATGATCTTTACTCAGAATATACCTTTTTTTTTAGTTACTGTATACCCCTGTCTTGTTCTAATTCTCTTTAATGTGTAAATGTATTCTTGTTTGTATTATATTCTTACATTCCTCTAATATTTTTTTTTTGTAATACTCTATAAAGTGGTCCCTGCTCACATACATCCTGTTTAAAATAATAAAACAAAATTACATTGTTTTTCTATACATCATTATCCCTAGGTAATGATTTTACGGTGAGGTAGGTCTGTTTAGAATTGAGATGAATTTTACATAAAATAGGCCATAAGTGGGCACTGTGACTGAAACGGACTGCAGCGGAAGTTGTTTTATGCTACTAAGCAAAGCTGCGTGTTGTCGCCACATTACCACCTCGAGGTGTGCATTATTTTTCAATAATTCAAAGGTCTGTCGTCAACTATACCTACCTTAATAAATGCTGTAAAATTATTGTTTATTGTTAATGCATGTATTAACTAATGTTAACATTTACAACCTTATAGTAGATTGTTACCACAATCAAACAAACAAATGGATATGGACGTTGATTTGAGATTAAATTATTTTATTAAATGAGATCAAATAGACAGCAGAGTAATACAAGAGACATAAAATTAGCACAGCTATAGAGGAAATTGCTTGCCTGGGACAAGTCAATTATACAGTTTTCATTATCAATAGTAATTATATAAAAATATATGGCTAAAGAATGTCATGATTGATCAATCAAAATTCCAGATAGCTGTGTAATAATGACAGTAATGTTGTTTTAAAAAGCTACTTTTAAAGCAGACAGATCAAAATGCAGGGTCAAGATATATCT
Source organism: Moxostoma hubbsi (assembly GCA_032164185.1). Taxonomy (NCBI): domain Eukaryota; kingdom Metazoa; phylum Chordata; class Actinopteri; order Cypriniformes; family Catostomidae; genus Moxostoma; species Moxostoma hubbsi. The sequence continues at coordinate 34,364,480 of JAVLUX010000016.1, read as the reverse complement.
GACAAATCAAACTGATCTGAACTGTCATACATCTCTCTGTACCTTTTAAAAATATTTTTGTGTTCTGACCTAAAATCGGCATAGACACGAGATAACACTGAATTGTTTTTCAGTAGAGGAAAGAGATGGGAATCAGAGATTTCCACAAGGATATCTAACCATCTATATCTGTCTATATGCCTTTGCCAGAGGCATCAGAAAGCATGGAACTGCATTGAACCATACTACAAACTGTGTGCAGAAAACACACTGTCCCTTATCTCTTTATCCTATAGCAGACAGTGGAATACTAATGCACTCTCACTGCAGTCCTGCATGTGATGCATACACAAACAGTGCTTCCATTAGCACACTGTGCATCCAGGTCAAAGAACAATATGTCACATCACAGACAGAGAGTGTGGAGGGGGACACAGAGAGAGAGAGAGAGAGGGAGATAGTTGAATCTGATGGAAAGAAAAAAAAAGCATAAAATTGCATTTGTGTTGAATAAAGTGTATCTAGTGAATGTAGATTCACTAGACTTTTCGTTGCCTACAACAACAATTTATAAAGCAGTGAACTTAATGAAAATATGTCTGCAAAGATGTATGAAAAAATACAAAAAAAATTATATAATGCAATTATTTTTCTTGTTGAAATCATAGATTAAGAAGTACAACACACCAAATTATACTGTACATGATTTAAATAATGTATCAATGTTTTGTTGTTGTTGCTTTTTTGTTAAGATTTTTGTTATTTAAGTATTGAGATCTTGGGGTGACGTTTATGCTGACTGTCTGTGATTTTTGGAGCTTCAAAACAGAAATTCCATTTACTTGCATTTTAAGGACCTACTGAACTAAGATGCATTTCTTAAAATATGTTCAGGTAAAGAAAGAAATTTATACATACCTGGATATCATGAGGGTGAGTAAATAATGAGAGAATTTTTGGGTGAACTATCTGAGAACTACACTTGTTGCGTAAAGCATCAATTATTTGTGGTCTTATGGTCTCCTGAGTGGTGTCACTGTACAAGAGCAGATACTTTCTGAAAATCCCCTTCCCTAATAACCTGACGGTCAAATCAACTGCATGGGTTGATGATATAATTTGCAGTCAGTGTTAGCTTGTGGGGCTCGACCGCTGTCTTTGGTGTTTGAATATTATATATCTGACAACCATTTATCACACTCACAATTTTCATAGCAGCTCTGTAACCCATATCCCAACTGCACTGTAGTTTTATCAGAAAGACTTGCAGACATAAGTAAAGTTGATGTGACATTTATTTGATTAAATAATAGTGAACGCAGAAATGTTATGTCTCTTTTGACATAAGCCCCATCTGGCAGTCCAATGAGATTGCTACTTAAACCGTTAGATCCTGCCGGAAATAGGAAGCAGGGGTCAAGGAGCCTACCAACGGGACTCAACTGGTGTTAGTGGTGAGGTGAAGGTTACCGTGTTGGAACACTGAAACAGAAAATTGGTAGTTTGTAAGCAGAATTTAAAAGCAATGCCTGATATATGATTGGCTAGGAGCTAACAAGATAATGGCATGATAATGTACAGCTGCGAGTCTCCCGCTAGAACTACGCTTACGCTTACATTACTTTTGTATTTTTGTAAACATCCATATTTTTTACTAATGTTCTGATAAAATCATAAAAAAAAAAAACATTTCCAAATCCTACCATTGTGGGTTACCATTAAGCTACAAGGCCAACCATTGTGCCCACAAGATCTATCACTGTGCCACAAGGGCTACCATTGCGCCACAAGACCTACCATTGCATCACAAGATATACAATTGCACCAAAAGACCTGCTATTGCGGCACAAGACCTATCATTGTGTCACAAGAACTATAATTGCACCACAAGTCCTACCATTGCACCAAAATACCTATCATTGTGCCACAAGACCTACCATTGCACCCCAAGACCTAACTTTGCACCCAAAGACCTACCATGGCACCACTAGACCTACCATTGCACCACAAGAACTACAACTGCACCAAAAGACAAAAGAAAACTTCTTTTGGTTGAGGATTGGCTGACGTCCATTGACTTCCTTTTGCTGACGGCATGCTGCATGAGTATTTGTGTTTGTAGCCTGCTTAGGCTGCTTAGCACTGCTTATTCTTATTTTCACAAGTTCATAGTTTTATCCTTTGTTATTTTACCGCATGTTTCAGGTTTTCCGATTTTCTACTGTTTAATCTACATGTATTTTACCTGTTGCTGCTGGCACCTAGCTAGAGTCTGTGTTTGTAGCCTGCTAGTTTTTTTAGCATCTGTTTTCAGCTTTTAATCCTTAACATCTGCCATTTTTCAGCGCTCATCGGGTTTTCCGCCGCATTATTATCTTATCGCGATTCAGCTGCGTGTATTTTCCATGTGCATCCGCTTCTATTTTTATCACGATTAAACTGCATGCATTTTTCAGCATACACCCATTTTTCTCCTCTGTGTTACATAGATTATTGCATCGATCTCAAAGCACCGCTTGTCAAGAACAACCAACAACAACAAAAATTGCGTGGGGGATTCACATCAATCTCAAAAAACGCTCAGGAACAACCAACAACAAACAATTGCGGTAAGTCATGGCGTCCTGCACTTCATTTGTTCCTGCACTGCATGTCACATGTTTACAATAGCCTCCTCCATCAGCAGTGAGGGATTCACGTGTGATAAATTTAAAGAATTAATCAGGCTGACGGAGAAGTTTAACCCTCTGGTGCGTCCTGCTGGATTTTTTCGTCATTACAGCAGAAACAACTTAAAATACTCTGTCATTTTAGGGCATACAGATAAGTGTAAGACATCATTAGATACTATAAAGGGTCTACTTTTATTTGTGTACACTCACAATAACAACAAAACTTTGTGCTTTTGTAAAATAAAGAAAATAAAAAGGGTGAGCTTTCAGCAGTCTCCGTGTTCACGAGCATATATCTGAAACACTTCACAAAAATGAACTGAAACTCCACGAATACTTATCACACAAACATGAAACATATGTCTAAAGAAAGCTTAAAACATCTACTTTTAAATAAAACAAATATTCTCCTGCAATGTAATCTGTATGAAACAAAGCAATGAACAGTTTTCACCGGTTCATCTAATTATAGATAATGTGATCCCACTCACCAGCAGAGCGCGGCATTCATACGCTAATGTGCTGAGACGATCAAGGCAAATGTACAAGCCCCCAACAGTGAGGTTTGATGGAAATAATTCATTCACTTTACTGCGCGTTTGTAACGATACACAGGCGAGGAAACTCCTGGATAGTAAGGAAGAGTTAACATTTTCCTCAAAAGAAGAGCAGGACTCCGATGAACGTTTGTATTGTGAGGAGAGACTTGATCCAGCCGAGGATACAATTTCGGACCAGTAAGTCATTTAGTTTTCATTAGCTGACATGCTATTTTATATAAACATGTACTCATTTTACTAGTGGGACTGCTTCCAGACTTGCCAGCCAGGATTCAGAGTATTGACATTTGAAATATGACTCCTAATAAGCAAGTTTTTGTTACATGTAAATGTTGTTTCTGCTAAAGCAGGTATTTCAATTGTAAGCTGTATGATAGACACTCACCTAAAGGATTATTAGGAACACCATACTAATACTGTGTTTGACCCCCTTTCACCTTCAGAACTGCCTTAATTCTACGTGGCATTGATTCAACAAGGTGCTGAAAGCATTCTTTAGAAATGTTGGCCCATATTGATAGGATAGCATCTTGCAGTTGATGGAGATTTGTGGGATGCACATCCAGGGCACGAAGCTCCCGTTCCACCACATCCCAAAGATGCTCTATTGGGTTGAGATCTGGTGACTGTGGGGGCCATTTTAGTACAGTGAACTCATTGTCATGTTCAAGAAACCAATTTGAAATGATTCGAGCTTTGTGACATGGTGCATTATCCTGCTGGAAGTAGCCATCAGAGGATGGGTACATGGTGGCCATAAAGGGATGGACATGGTCAGAAACAATGCTCAGGTAGGCCGTGGCATTTAAACGATGCCCAATTGGCACTAAGGGGCCTAAAGTGTGCCAAGAAAACATCCCCCACACCATTACACCACCACCACCAGCCTGCACATTGGTAACAAGGCATGATGGATCCATGTTCTCATTCTGTTTACGCCAAATTCTGACTCTACCATCTGAATGTCTCAACAGAAATTGAGACTCATCAGACCAGGCAACATTTTTCCAGTCTTCAACTGTCCAATTTTGGTGAGCTCTTGCAAATTGTAGCCTCTTTTTCCTATTTGTAGTGGAGATGAGTGGTACCCGGTGGGTCTTCTGCTGTTGTAGCCCATCCGCCTCAAGGTTGTGCGTGTTGTGGCTTCACAAATGCTTTGCTGCATACCTCGGTTGTAACGAGTGGTTATTTCAGTCAAAGTTGCTCTTCTATCAGCTTGAATCAGTCGGCCCATTCTCCTCTGACCTCTAGCATCAACAAGGCATTTTCGCCCACAGGACTGCCGCATACTGGATGTTTTTCCCTTTTCACACCATTCTTTGTAAACCCTAGAAATGGTTGTGCGTGAAAATCCCAGTAACTGAGTAGATTGTGAAATACTCAGACCGGCCCGTCTGGCACCAACAACCATGCCACGCTCAAAATTGCTTAAATCACCTTTCTTTCCCATTCTGACATTCAGTTTGGAGTTCAGGAGATTGTCTTGACCAGGACCACACCCCTAAATGCATTGAAGCAACTTCCATGTGATTGGTTGATTAGATAATTGCATTAATGAGAAACTGAACAGGTGTTCCTAATAATCCTTTAGGTGAGTGTAAATATGATATGTAATATGATATAAAATTATATGAATGTTTAGAATATATTTTATCTAGTGTTTATGCTGCCTCATTATCATCAATTATGCTTGCAAATATTTGTTCAGGTGTAAATTAGTAAAATGCACTTTAAATATGATCATATTAGAAAATCAGCATATTATAATGATTTCTGAAGGATCATGTGACACTGAAGACTGCAGTAATGATGCTGAAAATTCAGCTTTGATCACAAATTGTATTTTACAATATATTCAAATAGAAAATTGTTCTTTTAAACTGTAAAAAAAAGTTCACACAATGTTTTTACTTTATTTTGGATCAAATAAATGCAGTCTTGGTGAGCAGAAGAGACTTCTTCTAAAATTTTATATGGTAGTGTAGGTCTAAAATTAAGTAAAGTCTTTATGTAAAGAAAATGTATAGTCAGATTACTAAAACTTGATTTTGATCATTAAGTCTCCTCACATTCATTCTCTTTCTGTCACATTCCTCAGTGATAGGCCCAAGGGAGGGGTCTTTTGTCTACTCAGCTGTGAATTACCTAAATATTCATGATAGTTCACGCCTCCTCACATATGACATTTCTAACACTAAAAATGTCTTACAAAAAATCAAGTACTGTATTGTTTTGTATGAATAAGTGATCAGGATGGTTTTCACATAATTTTGTAGCAAAAACTCTAGGCTACAAGATCCAGTTCTCAAAAGTCTTGTGGACAAATGTTAGTATGTGTATGTTATATGGCCTTAATTCAATGACTTAAAATGTATTTTTTTCAAAAACCATGCATAAACGCTATTTTCTCCAAAATACAAACATGTACACACATGTTGCTCACATATTATTGTAGCCCAGTTTGTGTTGAATACAGTGTTATCAGACTTTAGCCATTAATATGTTTTTAAGCAACTGAAAAAAGCACAAATGTCAAGGCATGTCAAAACTACTCCAGGGCCCAAAACACCCTCAGACCCCAGAGGGTTAATGTGTTAGAGACATGCATCCGAACGCTAGTGTAGGTCAGTGAGAAAGAGAAGCCGGTAGATACTGTTTTGGATGCGAGTCGTACAGAGAGCAACACATGGCTGTAGAGCCCCTGCAGCAGGGCATTTGGGTGACGTCTCAGCGGCATACTCGCTCAGCAAAGAGACACCACTCTCCTGTTCCTGTTTGGGTTTTCAATCGATTCTCCCACTCAGTGATGCACCCACTGAGAAGCATGTTGAAAGAGCCCTTTTTCCCCTTCGGGACACGACGACGGATGCGCTGACATGACAGGTTTCACCCAGCAGAGAGTGGAGGCTCCACCCCCAGGTGGTCCAGCTGATTTGGGGCCAATTCGGCATGGCACAGGTAGATCTCTTTACCTCGTAGGACAACACTCACTGCCCGCTCTGGTACTCCCTGACAGAAGCCCCTCTCGGGACAGACGCGTTGGCTCACAGCTGGCCCCAGGGGCTGCACAAGTACGCATTTCCCCCAGTGAGCCTTCTTGCACTGGTGCTCTGCAAGATCAGCAAGGACAAGGAACAATTCACCTTAGTGTGTCCTTATTGGCCCACTCGGACTTGGTTCTCGGATATCACGCTCCTCGTGACAGCACCAACCTGGCAAATTCCCCTGAGGAATGACCTTCTTTCTCAGGGATGGGGCACCCTATGGCTCCCACTCCCAGACCTCTGGATCCTCCATGTCTGGACCCTGGATGGGGCACAGAAGATCTGAGTGCCTTACCACTTGCCGTTGTAGACATGATCAACCAAGCCAGAGCTCCCTCCACCAGGCAAATATACGCAATGAAGTGGCACTTGATTGCAAATTGATGTTCTTCCCAAGCCGAAGACCCACAGAAATGTGCATTTCCATCAGTGCTCTCATTCCTGCAAGAGAAGCTGGAGGGGAAGCTGTCCCCCTCCACCTTGAAGGTGTATGTAGCCGCTATCGCAGCCAACTACGACACAGTGGACGGCAAGTCCTTGGGTAAGCACAACTTGATAATCAGGTTCCTTAGAGACGCCTGGAGACCGAATCCTCCACAGCCAAGCCTGTTCCCCTCCTGGGATCTCTCAGGCCTTCAGAGACCCTCCTTCGCGTCGCTTGACTCAGTTGAGCTCAAGGCCCTCTCCTTGAAGACGGCCCTCCTGATAGTGCTAGCTTCCATCAAGAGGGTTGGGGACCTGCAAGCGTTCTCTGTCAGCGACACCTGTCTGGAGTTCGGTCCAGCAAATACTCACGTTATCCTTAGACCGCAACCAGGCTACGTGCCCAAGGTTCCTATGACCCCCTTCAGGGATCAGGTCGTGAACCTGCAAGTGCTACCCTGGGAGGAGGCAGAACCAGCCTTTTCGTTGCTGTGTCCAGTACTTGCTTTGCGTATCTATTTGGACTGCACACAGAGCTGTAGATATTGATTATAATAAGTATTTGACTAACTGGGGCCCAGTTCAGGAAGCAGACAAACTGGTTAATCTGAATGTCTGCTAACTTCCTTGAGATGTCACAGAGATTTAATTCTGTCATATGGAGTTGATGTTGATAATATAGAAATTCTGCAGCAGAGTGACATCTCTGGTAATTATCTCATCTCTTGTTTGCTGTGATTAGCTAATGTTACTCAATCTACACCACGCTATCATTCAGGTAGAACTATTCTTTTGACAACTAAAGATAGCTTCACTAATAAGCTTCCAGACCTATCTCATACACTCAGTAAACCCCAAAGCCCAGAAGAACATGATGAAATAACAAAAAAAATAAATGCATTCTTCTCTAGCACTCTTGATAGTGTCGCCCCCCTTCGATTAAAGAAAATGAAAGAAATAAGCCCTGCACCATGGTACAATGATTACACTCATACTCTTAAGGGAACAGCTCGGAAAATGGAGCGCATGTGGAAGAATACAAAATTAGAAGTATTTCAGGGTGCATGGAAGGATAGTGTCTGTAGCTACAGACAGGCACTAAAAGCTGCCAGGTAAGCATATTTTAATAAACTCATAGAAAATAACCACAACAATCCAAGGTGTTTATTCAGTACTGTGGCTAAATTGGTTAAGGAATAAAGACTCAACAGAACCAGATATTACGTCGCAGCACAAGAGTAATGACTTCATGAATTTGTTTACAGATAAAATTTAAATAATCAGAAATAAAATTGGAATTATGCAATCATCTGTCATAGCACCTGAAAAAACAGTGTCTCATACTTTTCCTCACATGCAACTTCAATCCTTTACTGTGATAGGTCATGAGAAGCTAACAAACCTTGTCAAAATTTCAAAAGCCACAACATGTGTGTTAGATCCAATACCACCTAAGCTCTTAAAAGAGGTATCTTCTGTTATTTCAGAAACTCTTCTTAATATAATTAACTCCTCGCTAACCTTAGAAAATGTCCCAAGAAACTTTAAAGTGGCAGTTATCAAACTGCTTTTTAAGAAGCCACAACTTGATCCTGGAGAACTGGCTAATTATAAACCGATTTTTCAAATCTCCCATTTATGTTGAAAATACTAGAATAATATATATGAGCATAATATATATGAGCAATTTCAGTCAGGATTTAGGCCTCATCACAGAGACTGCATTTATCAGAGTTACAAATGACTTGCTCTTATCATCTGATAGCGGCTGCATTTCACTTCTAGTGCTTTTAGATCTTAGTGCTGCATTCTATACGATAGATCATGACATTCTCTTGAACAGGCTAGAGAATTATGTTGGCATTTGTGGAGTTGCATTAGCATGGTTTAGGTGCTATTTAGCAGACCACTACCACTTTGTCTATGTAAATGAGGAATTGTCAAACCAAACAAAAGTAAAGTATGGAGTGCCACATGGATCAGTTTTAGGGTCTCTGCTTTTCTCCTTGTATATGCTTCCCCTGGGAGATATTATCAGGAATCATGGAATAAGTTTCCACTGCCGACAATACCCAACTTTATATTTCTTCAAATCTGGATGAGATTTCGCTATTCTCCAAATTAGCAGAATGTATCAATTAAATAAAACATTGGAGGGCTAGAAATTTCCTTCTACTCAATTCCGACAAAACAGAGTTACTAATTATTGGACCAAAAACCTCTAAAAAATAAGACACTAAAATATAATTTGACTCTCAATGGATGTTCTGGTACATCATCTTCAACAGTGAAGAATGTAGGTGTTATATTTGATACCAGTCTGTCCTTTGAAAATCAAATGACCAATGTTTGTAGAACAGCATTCTTCCACCTTGAAATATTGCTAAATTACAGCACATGCTTTCTGTTGCTGATGCCGAAAAACTAATTCATGCATTCATGATTTTAAGATTATTAATTTAAGATTATTGTAATGCATTACTGGGAGGATGTCCAGCAAGATCAATAAATAAACTTCAATTGGTTAAAGGTGCAGCAGCAAGATTTCTAACGATAACCAAGAAATATGACCTTATTAGCCCCATTTTTTCATCGTTACATTGGATACCTGTTAAATTTTGGATTAATTTTAAAATTCTGTTAACTACATACAAAGCTTTGAATGGTCTAGCTCTGCAGTACTTAAGTGACCTTCTACCACGCTATATTCCATCACATTCATTATGATCACAAAATTGTGGCCTGTTAATAGTTCCTAGAATATCAAAATCCTCAAAAGGAGGTAGATCCTTTTCATATTTGAAACTATCTCTGCCTGCATCACCTCACCTGCATTCTATTGATGGACTACACTCTTGAAATGGAATACATAGACTATTGATTGCCAACAAAAGCCTTCATCATCCAATTAACAAGGGCAATGCATCTACAGTATATGAACTTCTGCAGGTAATACAGGATGGACTTCAAAGATATTTGTCATTAATCTTACAATTCATTCAAAATCTATGTTTAAACACTGTCCGTTAACACTTAGTTTAATAATTTTAAACCATGACTTGCACTATTCAAAAGTAATATTGGCATTATATTCATGATGTTAGCCAGAGGGGAACTGGCCCCCACAGTGATTCTGGTTTCTCCCAAGATTATTTTTCTCCCATTAACCAACATCTTATGGAGTTTTGTGTTCCTTGCCACAGTCGCCTTCGGCTTGCTCACTGGTGTTATAAATACAATTATTTAATTACTTATTTTTAAACACAATTCACAATGGTATTTTAACTAATTACACAATGATGACTCATAGACATTATAGACATTATAGTTTTATCTTCTGTTATTGCCTGTTCTTCTGTAAAGCTGCTTTGAAATGACGTGTTGTGAAAGGCACTATACAAATAAAAAATTACTTGACGTTGTGACACAAGGCCTAACATTGCACCACCAGGCTCACAATAGCAAACAAGACCTGCCATTGTGCCAATAGATCTACACATGTACCATAAGGTCGACTGTTATGCAACGTAGCCTACCATTTCACCACAACAAATTACCTAGCATTTGACCACAATACCTACTATTGTGCCACAATACCTACTATTGTGCCACAAGACTTAACATTGCACCCAAAATCATATTATTGCACCACAAGGGCTTACCACTGCACCAAACGACATGCCATTGTAACACAAGACCTAACACTGTGCCACAAGTCCTACCATTGGGCTATGTGTCAGGTTCTTTGTTGAGTTTTGATATAGTGTCAGGATCTTCTTGCCTATGTACTAGTTTTTGTTTTTCTATCTCGTGTCTTGACCCTGCTACCTCGTTTTGCCTTCTGCTGCTCAGGGGAAGGACCTCCACATCTGATAACACCTCCTCTTTGTCCGTGCCCCACCTTCCCTTGTGTTCACTATGAGCCAAGCATCGCTGAAGAAGGAGACTGTCCTCTCTGCTGCCCCCATAAAAGCACTTTTCTTCTCCATTGTAGCCCCCCTGGAGGCACCCATCCTCACTGGAGCCCCACTACAGCTCACCTAGAGGCTCACTTAGAGGCCAGTGTTCTCTCAGCAGACAACCTGGAAGCACCCGTCCTCTCTGCTGCAACACCACTGGAGTCACCCACCTTCTCTGCTGTAGTCCCCTGGAGGCATCCGCTATCTCCACTGTAGTCCACATGGAGGTGCCCACCCTCTCCACTGCAGTCCCTTCCTTGTTTCAGCCCTGCTGGTGCACCCATGGTCTGTTCTCTGTTTTCATGTTCTGACAGTCCCCCTCTGGTCTGTCCTGCTGGGAGCCCCCTTGTCTGTACCCTCACTTTCTGCTCCATTGGTCACATTCTGGACAGCCTCCATAGCATCAACTAGACTTTTTGTGTTTACATTTACATTTATGCATTCGACCCATGAAGAAGGGGTAAAATCATGCTCCCCACACTCTTGATTACTTTTTATTTAGTGTCAGGATCTCTGCTCTAGTTTTTCTTCCCGCCCCCTACTGTTTATTTGCTCCTCCTACCCTCCTCATTTCCCTCCAAATTTACCCACTTTACATTACCCTTATGTACTCTGTCTTGTGCACTTCCCCACTATTCCTTGTCCTGACCCTTTGTGTTCCCAAGCGGTGTTTATTTCCCCCCCTATGATAAATAATTTAAAAGATTTTGATTATCTGCGCTTGGGTTCTTTAGTTCAAAACCAGAAAACATGACCTGTCATTGCACCACATGACCTGCCATTGTGATACAAGATCTACCATTGTGCCACAAGGCATGCCATATCGCCACATGGCCTACCATTGGAGTGCAATGCCTACCATTTCATCACACTGGCCTACCATTGCACCACATGACCTGTCAGTGCACCACAAGACCTGTCATTGCACCACAAACCATTTTATTGCACCATGAGGCCTACCACTGTGGCACCATATGATTACACCACATGACCTACCATTGCAGCACCATACTATTGCCCCACAATACCTACCATTGCACCACAAGGCATCCCCTTCTGCCACAAAGCCAACCATTGTGTCATTCGACTTACCATTGAGTCTCAAGACTATTTTAAATTTAAACTGTTTACTTGTTTTAAGCTATTAATCTAAGAACATTTAATGAGGTTTATGTTAAACCAATTAATAAACAATTTGCCAATGGAGAAAACAAACTTATGCAAGTAATGCAAGATATATTTTCTGAAAAGACATATTATTATCTATAAGTACATATATGTTGATTTAAAGATGTTACATTTTTTATTTATTTATTTTACTGGAAGACAAAAACACTTCTTGACCTTTTTTTTTTTTTTACAGTGAACCTCCTGAGTGACAGGCCAGACGGCAGCCACAAAATTCCCTACATTACTGCAGAGTTTGATGGAATCACTTTACATACAAAAAAACAGGAACAGGCGTGCAGCTTTGGAATAGCAGGCGGCAGAATTGTTTTGCTGGTAATGAAACATGCAGCACAGTTGGGTGTGTTCCTCAGGGAGCGTGTGCCATATGTTTACTGAGGGGACTGGACCAATTATGGTGTCACACAAGACTGTTCTTCTAGATTGTCTCGGTACTGAGATGGGCTTAGTTTGGATTTGTATACTATCATACTACTCATTCTATTTCTGCCATAGACACATATGGCAGAAGTAGTAAGAGTAGAATGGGTAGTATGCCATTCCAATCTCAGCCCCAGACTTTTTTTTATGAATGGTTCCAACCACCTCCGGTGAATGTGAAGAAATATATTGCTCCATGAATGCAATGCCAGTCAGAGTACTTTAAAGTTTTATGCTTTGAAAGAATGCCTGACGAATTTTGTGTTACCGAAACATTGCTATAAAAGTTTTGTGATATTCTGTGCAAGCTAAGGTAGTGTGTGGGATTTTTTATTTATTTTTTACTTTGCTGTTTTAAAAGAAGAATTTGTTAATGTATTTACAAAGCTGATAATGAAAAATTTAGTAATGGAAAACAACATTAATTGAGCAGTTTATTTACACTTTCTTCTCTCATAGTAACTTGATGATGATTCAACATGACATAATTCAAAGGATATAAGCTGTAAGAAATAATTAAAAAGATAATACGTACAGTATTGTTCACATCTTGGGTTTCATGTAGTGAACATATCTAAAGAGAGAGTCTCTTTTTAAAGCAGATCAAGATGACCTACTTTTTTATCTTGAAAGAGATCATTTATTACTCATCCATCATGCTAAGCTAAAATTAGCATGGCAGTGAAGGGAAAAGTGGCAATACAATAATATCTCACATGATCAATGAATCTGAATTTACACCAATTTTCTTGAGTGATTCTAACAAAACCTTTCAAGAATCAAAATAAGAAAATTTGAAAATATATTTTGCATTTAAAAAAGGAAGCCTATTTTTAGGGCCATAAAGAATTTTATTTACATCGTGACATTATTTTCTGTTATGAGAATTGGAAAGAAAAGTAAAGTACTGCAAATTGAAAAATGGTGGTCAATGTGATATTGTATTACTGCAATGTGATAGATAGATAGATAGATAGATAGATAGATAGATAGATAGATAGATAGATAGATAGATAGATAGATAGATAGATAGATAGATAGATAGATAGATGAAAGAAAATAAAACATCTGGGTTACTGTTGTAACCCCCGTTCCCTGATGGAGGGAACGAGAGGTTGTGTCGATTGTAGTGACAATAGGGGTCTCTTCTGAGAGCCTATGTTAACTCTGAACTTGAGAAAAGGCCAATGAGAAATTGGCGAACAGAATTTGCATGTCCCTCCCCTGGATATACAGGTATAAAAGGAGGGGATCGTGCATCTGTTTAGTCAGGTTTTGCACTGATGGTACAGTGTTGTGGCAAGAGGTGTGAGCGAGGCAGTGCAAGGGCAGTCTATAGGCTCTGACAATATTGTTACTTGTAGTGAATGACTACTCAAGCATGCTGTGGGACACTGTCCTGTCACTAATCTAAAGATTAGTGGAGGAATGGCCTCTTGTGTCATGTATTTACCTGTAATTCCCATTTTGCCCACTAGATGTCCCTAGTTCTTGTGTCCTGTTTTCCTGCCATTTTTAATGTCATTGTTTCACCTGTGTCTTTTTTGGTACTATGTATTTAAGTTACCTCAGTTCCCTTGTTTATCACTTGGTTTTCGAATGTGCTAGCCACCAGTCCAATATGTTGCTCTTTTAGCCTGCCCTGTAACTAGGAGGTGTGAGTTGTAAGTTTTTTCCCTTGCTGGACTTAATGAGTTTTGTTTTGGATGTTTACTTTTCAAGTTTTCACTGGATTCAGAAGATTTGTATTCTAAGTTTATTCCCTTGTGCCATTACTTTTTTATTATTAAACCTTTGGACTCATCTTATGTGCTGTGTTTGTCTTCCTTCTGGGCCCAACCTACTGCTCTGTGGCTCAGTGGATAGTCATTACCACTCCCTCACCAGAAACCCGGGTTTGAGACTAGCTTGTGACATCTTGTTTACTTGATACAGGTAGCGTTGTCAGTACTAATTCTGAGAATTTCATCAGAGAACACCTGTCTGGTGAGGATGAAGATATGTTGTCCTCAGCAGGTTGGCTGAAGATTACAGCTGACAAAGGTTTAGACATACCTTACTTAGGTTATCTTCAGCTGGAGGTTGAGACCATGGGTATTACCCTACCAGAGTGTGGTTTTCTAGTAGTTAAAGACTCACAAAACTCTTTGCATTGACATCAAAAAAATTACCAGATGTAGACTGGTTCATGCAGAGTTTGTTACTACCATAGGAGGAGAGTTGCACTCTGATTAGAGGGAGGCATTTTAGTAGATGTAGAGTGCCAGCAGTCTAGAGAAGTGAAGCGTAGTCCAAGTAGCTGGAAAAGACATGGTACACATACCTGCTTTGTGAATTACAATGGTAATGGTTAAGGGAGCAAAGAATATGTTACATCATGGTTCACTGTACTTCCTATTAGAACCAGCGAACACACCTTTACCTGGCAGTCTGATTGTTGTTCTCTCTCTTGTGTCTTCAGAGAAACTGTTGTTTCCTGTACAGGTTGTGAACCTCTCCCCATAAGATATCTGGTTGCTGGCCAGCACTAGACTTGGTACTCTGTCGATTGTCGAGAGTGTCCGAGAGTGTCGAGAATTCCAATAAGACGTGTGAGGTGAGATTCCAGGGAATTTCTGCTGATATTGAAGAGATCAGTGTGAACACAAAATATAGTCCATTATTGGAGGACAGCTCCAAAGAGTTTCTCAAGAAGCTACACATTTATTTGTTTATGAAGTACTCTTATGTTTTTGCTCTCGAGGATGAAGACCTCAGTTTTACAGATGAAGTGCAAAATGAGATTAATGTGGTGGAGGATGTACTGGTGGCCCAGCTATACAGGTATATCCCACCCTCTCAGTATAGGGAAGTCAGAGAACATATCACCAAGCTCCTTAAGATAGTAGTGATCCAAGAAAGCAATAGTGCTTACGCTTCACCTATCATGCTATTTAGGAAAACGTCTTGGTTATGTATGTAACCTCCGTTCCCTGATGGAGGGAACGAGATGTCGTGACGGAGAAGCAACACTAGGGGTCTCTCTTGAGCACCGAATATACCTCTGATCTATGAAAAAATGCCAATGAGAGTTGGCGAACAGTATTTGCATACCCCGCCCCCGGATACGGATATAAAGGCGAGGGAAATCCGCTCGTTCATTCAGGATTTTTCTGAGGAGCCGGGAGTGTTCCGGCCACCTCAGCGGCGCGGCTCAGCGATGTGGCCGGGAAGACACAACGTCTTGTTCCCTCCATCAGGGACGGAGGATACATACATAACCGAGACATTCCCCGTCTGTTGCTCACTTCGACGTCGTGTCGAAAAAGCGACACTTGGGGTCCACTTCAAATCACGCAATGTGCTGAGCCGTGTACATGTGCTGCTGACACAGAAGCGGGCAGGTATTTCACGTGCACAAGCGACCAACTGTGTTCAGACTGCACGTACTCTTCCCCAATGCCCCAAAAAAGTTGTCGGAATCCTTTTGGTTACCCTAGAGAGGAACAAGGCAACGCTTCCAACTAGGGAACGGGCCAAGCCTGGCCGGGCCTCTTTTCTCTCTATGTTTTCTCGGCATAGATCAAGAGCAGCCGGGGCCCTTACCGCATCGTGGGAAGGGGGTCTTACCCAAATTCCTATTCTTTCAGGGGGAAAAGACCCTGCAGAGGCCACACCCACCCGAAAGGGGAGGTAGAGGTGGCAAAATACATCACATGGCCTCTTTGGTCACATGTGGGAAGAATAGCGTGGTGGTAGATCCAGCCTCAAGGAGGGGGGAGTTGCTACAACACGGCGACTGGAGGGCAGCGGAGGACTGCTTAAGGGAGATGCGGGTCAGCTCGTAAGGTGACCGTACCGCGGAAGTACATGCAGGAGGAGTCCGCGTAGGAGGCCTGATCTGTGGAGCACCTATTCCAGTAGGGGTAGCCTGGGGTACATGTAGTGGACTGGGTCGGCGAGTTCCTCCGCTGAACTGCGGACCCAAGAGGGCTAGGGAGGAATCGACCAGGAACCTAAAAGTGGTCTCCTGGGAAGAAGGCACACTGTTTTACATCGGCAGAGGGAAAGGGCGCTGGACGGAAGCCATTCACCCAGTCAGACCGTCGACGTGTACCGAGTTCTACGGGCTCGGACCTGAGAAAACACGGGACGAGACTGACTCAACCCTGAGATTGTAAAATCTCGCAAAGGTGTTAGGTGTTGCCCAGCCCGCAGCTCTGCAAATGTCTGCTAGGGAGGTGCCCCTAGCCAGTGCCCATGAGGATGCCACACTCCTGGTAGAGTGGGCTCGAACCCGTAGGGAGGGTGGCACGGCCTGGGTGTGATAGGCCAACAGAATGGCGTCCACCACCCAGTGGGACAGCCTCTGTTTGGAGACAGCGTTCCCTTTCTGCTGTCCCCCAAAGCAGACAAAGAGCTGCTCAGAGCATCTGAAGCTCTGGGTGCATTCCAGGTAGGCACGCAAAGCACGTACCAGACACAGCCTTGAGGGGGCTGGGTCTGCCTCCTCCTGGGGCAGCGCTTGCAGGTTCACTACCTGATCTCTGAAGGGCGTGGTAGGAACCTTGGCACATAGCCCGGTCGAGGTCTTAGGATCACATATGTGTTTGCCGGACCGAACTCCAGGCAAGTGTCGTTAGTAGAGAACGCTTGCAGGTCCCGACCCTCTTGATGGAGGCGAGCGCGATCAGCAGGGCCATCTTTAGGGAGCGGGCCCTGAGTCCATCTGATTCTAGAGGCTCGAAGGGGGATCTCTGAAGACCAGCGAGACCACCGAGAGATCCCAGGAGGGGAACAGGTTTGGCCGGGAGGGATTTAGCCTCCGGGCACCTCTTAGGAACCTGACGATTAAGTCGTGCTTACCCATGGACTTGCCGTCTACTGGGTGGTGGTGAGCTGTGATAGCGGCAACATACACCTTCAAGGTGGAAGGGGACAGCCTCCCCTCCAACCTCTCCTGTAGGAACAGGAGCACTGACCTAACTGCGCACCTCTGTGGGTCTTCTGCCCGGGAAGAACACCAATTCACGAACAGACGCCATTTCAGGGCGTAGAGTTGCCTGGTAGAAGGGGCTTTGGCTTGGTTGATCGTGGCTACGACCGTGGGTGGTAGACCAGCTAGATCTTCCGCATCCCGTCCAGGGACCACACGTGGAGGTTCCAAAGGTCTGGACGTGGATGTCAGAGCATGCCCCGTCCCTGAGAAAGAAGGTCTTTCCTCAGGGGAATTCACCAGGGAGGGGCTGTCGCGAGGAGTACAAGGTCCGAGAACCAGGCCCGGGTGGGCCAGTAAGGAGCCACAAGAGTGACTTGTTCTTCGTCCTCCCTGACCTTGCACAGCACCTATGCAAGAAGGCTCACTGAGGGAAATGCATACTTGCGCAGCCCCACTGGCAGGTGTGTGCTAGTGCATCTTCCCCGAGGGTAGCCTCTGAGCGGAGTACCAGAGCGGGCAGTGGGAGGTCTCGTGGGAGGCAAACAGGTCTACCTGGGCCTTGCCGAACCGTCCCCAGATCAGCTGAACCGAGTGGGGGTGAAGCCTCCACTCTCCGCCAGGCAAGCATTGTCATGACAGCGCGTCCGCTATCACATTGAGGTAGCCGGGGATGTGAGTGGTGCGTAGTGACTTGAGTCGCTGCTGGCTCCAAAGGAGGAGACAACGGGCGAGTTGTGACATGTGGAGGGAGCGTATGCCACCTTGGCGATTTATGTACGCCACCGCAGTGGTGCTGTCCGACCTGACCAGGATATGTGTGTCTCGTTGCAAACAGCTCCCCAACCCTATCTGGAGGCGTCGGTCATGACCAGGACCCGTCGGGACACCTGCTGTAAGGGTACTCCTGCCCGTAAGAAACAGAGGTCTGTCCAGGGTTTGAATGCCTGAGCACCTGGTCTCTGTGAGCGCATAGTAACTCTTGTGAGTGGGCCAGAATAAGCCAGTCGTCAAGGTAATTAAGTATGCGGATGCCAGCTTCTCGGAGCGGGGCAAGAGCTGCCTCTGCGACTTTTGTGAAGACGTGAGGGGAAAGAGACAGGCCGAAGGGGAGGACTTTGTACTGATACGCCTGGCCATCGAACGCAAACCGCAGGAAGGGGCGGTGTCAAGGCAGAATGGAGACGTGGAAGTACGTGTCCTTCAGGTCTACCACTGCGAACCAATCTATATGCCGGACGCAGGTTAAGATGTGTCTCTGCATGAGCATTTTGAACGGGAGTTTGTGCAATGCTTGGCTGAAAACTTGCAGGTCCAAGTTTGGTCGTAAGCCGCCGCCTTTCTTGGGTATGATGAAGGGCTGTAGAAACTCGTCTTCATCTCGGTTGGAGGGACAGGCTCTATCATGTCTTTGAACAAAAGAGTAGCGATTTCCGCTCGCAGGGACTGGGCATGTTCGCCGTGTACTGCGGAAAAGCGGACGCCCATGAAGGGGGGCGGGGGCCTGGCAAACTGAATTGCGTAACCGAGTCGAATGGTCCGGGCCAGCCAGCGAGACAGGTTGGGAAGTGAAAGCCATGCGTCCAACCTCTGCGCTAGGGGCACCAAAGGGACAATTAATTTTGACGTACCTGGCGGAGCTTCGCAGCGGGGCGGAGCAGGTAGGGCAGCATTGGGCGGCGACAGGGCGACCCGAGGCTGGGGTGCTGAGAAAAGACTCAAAGCACTTACCTTGCTCCGCACACCCGGCAGGGGGCGGGTTGGCGACTGAGGAGGAGGTCAGGGTAGGCGTCCTCTCAGACAGACGAGACAGCGCCTGTGGCCGTCTGAAGCGGAGAGCACTCTACCGCATCCAGGAACTACACAGGTGTTGAATGGCATCTTTATAAAGACGTGTCCTGAAAAGGACGTTCAACGCCGCTGTGTATTGCTCTTTCAGAGAAAACTCTTTTACAGAGAAAATTACTCTTTATAGGACAACTCTTTTAACTCTGCGCTGTCGAAGCGCCCAGGGGCAAACTGCACGCCATTCAGAGAAGAGAAAAGCCGCTGAAGTGCGCCATAGATCCAACAGCAAAGCAGAGCATCAGAGGATAGAAGCAGGAAACTGGTGGGTTACTCGCCGCTGGCTGCATACACGACCATCGGCTCCGAAGAAAATTACTGAATGAACGAGCGTATTCCCCTCGCCTTTATATCCGTATCTGGTGAGGAGTATGCAAATACTGTTCGCCAACTCATATTCGGCGTTCAAGAGAGACCCCTAGTGTCGCTTCTTCGACACGACGTTGAAGTGAGCGACAGATGGGGAACTGATGTTCTTGGGCTTTGTGTCGATTACAGGCAGCTTAATGCAAAGACCAAGCAAGACATGTTTCCTCTTCCTAGGATAGATGAAAGATTTGATGCATTACAAGGATAACATTTATTCCATTTATTTAGCTAGTTGCTATCATTAGGTTGCTGTCCACGAGCAAGACAGGCATGAGGCTGCATTTACGGCTCCATTTAGGATTTTTGAGTATTCTCGGATGCCCTTTGAGGTTTGCAATGGAACTTCGATGTTTCAATGTCTTATGCAGGCTTCCATGGGTGATCTAATTTTTCAGATCATTCTAGTGTACCTTGATGTGCTCATCCACTTTCCCTGAGCACTTACAGAGACTGGAAGTAGTCTTAAACAGACTAAAAGAAACTGGTCTAAAATTTAAGCCTGAAAAGTGTAATTTCTTGCATAAAGAACTAAATTTCTTAGGTCATCATATATCAGCTTGAGGTATAGGACCTGATCCAGGTAAAGTTGAAGCAGTCAAACAATTGAAAATTCCCTGTAGTGTTAATTATGCTCATTTTTATGGTTCTGTGTTTACTACAGAAAGTTCACTGAGGGTTTTTCGAGAATTTCGGGCCACCTCCATGATTTGTTGAACCTGTGTATCAAGCAGTTTGGCACCACAAAGAAAGAGTTTAGCGCTTTGTGGTCATCAGAGCACCAATCAGTGTTTGAGCTGCTGAAGGAGAAGCTTACTTCTGCTCCTGTGTTAAGAATTATATATAATTACTGGGCAAACAGACTTTGTTTAGTTCGCCTACAAATGATAGCAAAATGCAGTGAGGTTTTTGTTCAGTCAAGGTGTTAGTTAGGTGAGATTTCTCTTGTTCGCAAACATCTCTGAAATTCTTGATCTAGGAGAACTCAGCTGGTCGAAGAGCACTGATGACTGGTTAAAACTAATCGTATGTATGGTTTGGACGTGACACTTTTGGAATTGTTACCTAGGTTACAGTCATTAAAATGGATAACTTTTGAAGTATACTTCAAAGTGAGATCAGCAGATGGAAAATGTCTTCAATAAATCAGATGATTTGTAGAAGGAATAACACATTTTATTTGTACAGAAATTAGTAAAATTAATAAAATATGAATTAATGAGAATAAATGAAATTATAAAAGAAAAAAAAATTAAGTTTGGTTCTTTAATGTTAAGAACATATATCTTAAGGATATATCCAAGGACTAAGTCCTAAGTAATTAAATGAAAGAAGTTAAAGTACTGATAGTAAGATGAGGCCTCAAAGTTGGAGATCAAATGTGAAGAGCGAGAGAGTTGAGTTGTTAGTCTGAGGACTAAATATTAAGTTAATGTATTTATACACTCTTGAGACTGTGCCAAGAAGATCCCTTATTTGGTACAGCACGTTCTGCATGGTTTGGAGTTAACTCAAGGTTTTCCGGACATATTGTTATGACCTATTGAAGTGCAAAGTCTGCAGTTAAGTGGCCTTGAGAACCGGGCAGAAAGACCAGAACTTCACAAGTGTGTCTTATCTTGTATGTGTGTATGTGCAAGATTACCATCTGCACATTGCTTGAAACAGTAACATCTATAAGGTTAGCACCAAGCTCTCTGAATTTAGATCTGAAACCACATCAGGACAAAAGGGCAACAAGTTCATATACTTTGTCCAAAACAGTGCTCCAGTTTCTCACAGGAATGTTGTGCACAGAAAGCACAAACCATTTACAAGGATAGAGAACGAGCATGAATTAATCTTCTAACACACACACATTGAACATATAAGGCTTGTGCCTGGTAACATGTATACAACACAGGAATAAAAGGATGGACATACAAGTAATACATGGAGACTTAATGCAATGATAATGTTATATAAGCTGGTTTCATTAATGTGAAGTATATGATTATATTCTAATTCAAAGGTTGTGGATACAAGCAAAAGTATAAAATATAGGAATGTCTCTTGCCACTTGCATCAGTCCCCGACTTGAGAATTAGACATTTTAACTTAATTAATTCCTATTAATCTATTCCTTCTTGGCCGTCAGAAATTCTATTTTCAGGAGGTGCATAAACACCATGCTTTTTCTTAAACATCTTGGCACAATGATACATACTTATACATGTACCAGCATACAGTAAAAGTACAAAGTCAAATTTATTTCTAAAGCACACTCAAACACAGCAAAGCTGACCGAAGTGCTGTACAGATGAATATACAATACATTAAAATAAAACAAACATGTCAAGTACAGATTAATCTACAATACATTAATAAACCAAACACGTCATTAAAAAAAGGTGACAAGACAATCTCATTTAATACTTGTTTAATACTGCAAAAGCTAGAGAATAAAAGTGCGTTTTAAGCCTACGTACAGGAGGAAGACCAAACCAAAAATTAAAGCAATTGCTAACCCAGTTTTTTTAAGTGTTCCAGGCATTATTTCCTGGTGTTTTACCCACCTAGGAAAATAAATCAAGGTTATTGTCACTCACATTCTTTCAATTGATGGTTAATTTCATTTCTGAGGGTAATCATTTGTTGTAGAACATCAGTCATGTTATCCGTATAATCGGGGACAAATGTGCAGCATTGTTCCCCAATCACAGCACAAACTCCTCCTTCTTTAGTGAGGAGAAAGTCAAGGGTGGCTCTGTTTTGTAGGGCCACTAATCTAAGATTTTTTACTTCGTCGGTCATCAAATGGAACCCTTCAGTTGCATAGTTGGCAAAGTTTTCCAGTTCAAGGCTGATATTATCAATCATATAAGTATTATGAACTGTTCCATACAAAGGAAAAATACCTTCTGAAGTTTTTACTTCAGGTGAAATTCTCAAATGTGGTCTATGTAATTCTTGCCTCGGTCTAATGTGTATTTTTCTAAGATGTGCCCATTCTTAGAATCAGGTGTAATAAATGTGAGTGGTGTAGTCATACCACTTATATAGCAACATCCTGACCAGGATTCTGGAAGCCATACATAAGCAGAGCTACCACAGATCCAATATCGATCTTTTAATGCCCCAATTTTAACATCTCTCAGGAGGATTAATTGAATCTGTATAAACAGTAATATTTCTATTCCCTGTTGGAGTTATCTTTCATTAGAGTGTGAATAGCCCTCACATCTGAAGAGATGATCAGAAGGTTGACAAATACAAACAGGCATGGTGAAACTTGGTTTGATATCTACTGGCAGGGGTGTGGGCATATCAATTACTTCACTTACCCTGTCATGGATGAGAGTATCAAGAGTCATATGCAAACAATGAATTACGCATAGGTGAACATGCTGTTTTAGCATCAACATTAATGTTCAATTTAGCCGTTCAGCCATCTATTAGCCATCCAGTGCAAGTTCCTTCTGGCAGGAGAACAGCCAGTGCATATAGCCATATCATGCTTTTGGATTCTGTCTCTGTCAGAGTCAAAGTGGCTTGTCTGTTGAATGTGGAGTGTTAGCACAAACATAACAGTTATGATACCCGTTTCTAAGGGTCACGTAATTAATCAATTTCCACCAATAATTATTTCATGGGCAACATTACTTGCACCAAAGTAGTCTATGTTCTCAGCCACGAGAACCTTAATTTTGTTGGATTTCTTTAGTGAATATAGAAACCGTAGTAAAAGGTATATCTAATAATATATTGATTCTCACAAGCACAATCAGGAAATGTCTTACAAAACCAGTAACAAGCTGCAATCTCTCATTTGGGTGCTGTAGGAGTGGCACAGTGCCTGTTGATGTAGATGAGGTGTCCTGGACCTGTGACAAAAGTACCAGCCCCCCACGGTTACCGATTGATCTCTGAATGATGGCAGTTGTGGTGTTGGAATAGATTGGCCGATTGCCACAGCCAGAACCGCACGTTTGTTTAGGAGGACTTCGTGCACATAGTTTCTCCAGAGGATTGATGCTGAGGTCAGGTGTTGAACTGCACGTACTTGACCAAGGAATTCCCTGTAGTTCCCTGAGAGCATCAATTTGTACCTAGTATATACATAGAGATAGGTAGAGAAGAAAGGAAGAGAAGAGTGGGGAAGAAAAAAAACACATGGAAGGGATGACCCATCCCGACAAGTTAGTAATGGGTTTTTTTATTTTCCTTCGCAGAATCATCTCTTTTTCATCGGAAAGGCATTACATCAGCACCCTAAGGCAATTTTACTTGGCTGACCCATCAGGGGGAAAATAGTGCTAACATTGTAGCAGCATTAAGCTGTAGCGTTGGCAGGGTCAGCAATTTAGGGTTAGTATAGCAAGCAGGAATAGTTTAGATTGCATTAAATGCAACCATGAGGTCATGCCAGGCTCGATTTCAACACGCATAGAGGTTGGAATTGTCAACAACTCTGGACAAGGGCCATCATATCATGTAGACATTGATCCAAAGATTCACACTTTCTCAACTACTACCTCATCCCCCACTTGCAATTGATTACAATCCTGTCATCCGATTTGGCGTTGCTCTCATAGCAATGAGAACGGAGGGGAGTTGTCTGAACCATCCATCATCAAATTTGCTTAATTTTGCATGGAGAGCCAATGTTGGGCCTCATGTATTCAGATACAAGACAAAGGCAGGCCTAACACAGTTGTAAAAACAAAAACAAAGTCATAAATCTTACTGATAAAAACCGTGCCAAAATCAAACAAAGGGAGTAAAAAACCTTGAAAGAAGTCTTGCTCACTTTCCAACTGTGTGAAATTCCAAAGGATCGAACTCTCAACTCCTATTAGATGAGGCACCTCAATTATGATGTCATCAGGAGTAGAAATACCTCCAAAATCATTCTGTACCTTGCTTCCAGTGACTTTGCTTGCCGTGCGTAGATGCAGTCATCGCTGCTCTCAGGTGTTGCCTAATTGCACAAGGAAGTAACGTACGACTTGAAACTGCAGCCATACAATCTCCATCTTACTGGAAGAATTGAAATTACTCTGTGTTCCACCGAACACAATGAACGGATCCGAAGGAGACTGCCGAGCAATCCGCATCAAGAATCCCCTTCCCTCTTCAATCAAGTTGAAATCGCTGATTTCTCCGCCAGTCCGCAAAGAATCAGCAGCCACACCGCCCGCCGGCAGAGCGAGGAAATGGCCTCCAGTCATCACCCGAGCCCCGAGTCAGAGTCAAACAACGAATGAACACATGTTCTACATGCATCCTTGTGCGATCCTAGTTAGAGGTTAACGTCTGGGCAGAGATAGAATATTTAGGTGTGTTATTCTTGTGGAGCAAGTTTATTGTTTGTACAGTTTACAGACTGCCGAGTCTGTTCATTGTTGCTAATAATACTCAAGGTATTAAAGTAACATACTGTTATCACAAATGAGAGTTTGCTGTGTTGTAATCCAACCATGTTGGACTGTTGTGTATTTACGCCATCGCGGATGAGACCGGCACACTGTGTTTATCCATTAAAGGACCAAAGGCCACCGGATAGATTACGAGCCGTTCATCACATCTCTGAGTGATAAACTAACAGCTGACTTCTCTCCCACGATCGCAAAACCAGCTTCAGTGCCACCACTTTAATCTCTCTCACTCTCTCTGTCGTACTAACCACACAAACACACACACACGCGTGCACATGCAACCCCTCACTAACATTTGGCTAGTAGATAACTTTGTGATAAAGCTCAGCTTTGTCCCCAAGTTATTGTACAAGCTTTCCCATGAAATGTGTTCCTTGGTCACTGTCGTGTGACTTGCAAATTCCCCATCTTGGGAATATTTCTCTCAATAAAATTTCTGCTACTTTTTCAGCGGTGGTGGTTCACAGAGGAAACTCTTCTACCCATTGAGAAAAGTGACACACAATTACCAGCATGTACTTATAACCATGGTTGGAGGGTAAAGATATAAAATCAAGTTACAAGTGTGTGAAAGCCCCCCCCCCCCCCCCCCCCCCTCTAATTGGAATTTTTGTCTTCCAAATTTAGGTCTTGTTTTACATAATTCGCCACGTTGGGCCAAAACCAAGTCTGTTGGAGCATTGTCTGTTTTGTGATACAAATCAATTAATTTGATTCGATATCCCATTGGTGGGATAACTTTATCATTCAAAATCCACAATCCTATATCAAACAATGTGGCAGTCAATTTTTGACAACTCTCCACATCCTCTAGATTGTACATCTTGGACAATGACTCTGAGCCTGTAAAATCAGAGAAAACAGGAAAAATGGCAGGCAATTCTTTGATCTGCGATTTTGCTGCTTCTCTAGCAGCTTTATCAGCGAGGGAATTTCCCTTTGCGAGTGAGTCACTAAACATACTGTTTACAAACACAAACACAATTTGGTTAAATTTTAACTCTTAAACTTAAGAATTTTTAGTGCATAAAATCATAAACTATTTATTTTAACATACTTTAGATCAGGATGAGATAATAAAAACTCATATATAATACTAATAATATTTTATAAGCAAATAATCAAAGTTTAGCTCACATTTGTTCTGAGATGGTTCTCAAAAGCCAACTCCATTTCCCATTCTATGATTAATTTGATTTTCTTTAGGATGTGATCTGCCAGCATAGTGACATTAGATTATGAACATTTGTTTATCAGCATTAATCTAGCCATTTGGGTGTGGTTAATTCACTCAGGTTTAGTGGAACTCACTTTGGGACAGATTCCTTTTTCCCAGTTTTTATGCTTTTGGCCCAAGATAGCATACCATCCACTTTCTTACCCATCTCACACCTCCCGTCTTGGGCAGGTGCCCCAGGGCGGTGATGCCCTGCCTTAGGTTGCTCCCCCTTGTGACCATTAAAGAGTCTTACCCGTCATTGGTTCATCACCTCATGCCACTAGGTTGCCACTTTGTTCCCTCTGGCAATATGTTAAATAACTAATAATACAAGACAAATGTATGTCATTGGTTTGGGGGTAAGGCATTTCAGAATCATCACAGCAAAATGTCTTGCCTAAATGTCTTGCCTAAATAAAAAGAATAAATAAAATAATAATAATAATCAGACAGTTCAATGGAAATCCAAAAGAGCAGAAGTATAATTGTAATAGCTAAAATCCATTGGCACATTGGTCTACTGTAATAAACAGAAAGCTGAAATCTGTATTTTCACATCTTATCATTGAACAACATTTAATAGATCACATTTTAGCTACTGTCAGGTTAAATTGACACAAATGTTTTTCCTGTGCAGCTTTCTCAGCATCCTGTTTGAGTGGATATTGGAACACAGAGGATGATATGGACCTGAAACATTCAAAGATTAAATTTTGCATAAACCAACACAAGTTTATTTTTTTTTATACCACAATTAGGAAAGAGCATTGAAAGGTATTGAATTATTGTTTAATCGGATTTATCTGTTTCTTTTGATGAAACAGCAGTGACTGTCAAATCTGAAACCCTGTATTTGTCACAAAGAGTAATAGGCGTGGCAAATAGGCATCAAGAAATTGTACCTCGAGTTTGTGAAATATCTGCTTTGATTTGATTCACAATGTCCACTCCCAATATAGTACTGACTTGGTTTGGTTTTCAGTTTCAATCTGACTGTCCCTCAAGGACTTTAGTCAGAGCATTAACTCATTTGAGTAACTCATTTACATTATGATCAGCAGAGGGTGTTGTGGGTGCAGGCTTGTTCTGATCATGTGGTGTTTGTTTTTGTTTCGGCTGGGTGGTTGAGTATTTTGGATTACGCATGAAGGGGCAGAGTATTCTCTTATGCTCGGGGCATCTGTTTGCCCAATTTGCAATTATGGGGAGAGATGAAATCATACCACTTTAATATCGTAAAGACATAGGTCTGTAAACCACCACATCACCTGTGACTGTAGCCTCCAGGTTGCCAGGCACCAGCTGTCCAGCCACCGGAACAAACAATGGTGCCATAAATGCTGGTGCTGATGGCGCAGCAGGAATATCAAAAATGTTAATCTCCTCTTAGCGAGGAGGTGGCATGGTACGTTTATATATCGGATATAGTTTCACATATTCACTACATTCATCATCTTCAACAGGAATTTGTTTTATTTTCATTAATGAAAAGGCAGCAATTTGTATCTTTCTATTACAGGAAAGTTGCTGTACTCTGCTGTGTTATACAACAACTGAACTGAAGGATTTTCAATTGAAAGATCGCACTCTTGTTTCTTACATTTTGGGAATGTAAACAAAAGCCCACCACTCGTAAGAGATCTGGTTCATCAAAGTATGTACTCTCACTGATAAAGCAGTGGAAGTGTGTTAGAGATCTGGATGACTTGCTTTAACACATTGTGTATGACCAACATCGTGGTGAATGTCAACAGCAGCTCTTACCCTCATGTCTGAAAGGACAGGTCCTCGAAGGTCTTCATGACTGTATGGGACATGAGGGTATTGAGCGCACTCTTAACCTGTTGAGGAAACGATGCTTCTGAGATGGCATGTATAATGATGTGGAGTGGTGGATCAAAAAGTGTCAAAGATACCACACCCAAGGATACATACATCCTCCTATGAAACCATTTCTGGCTTCAAGGCCCCTTGAAGTAGTGGCAGTAGATTTTACTATGCTTGTACCTGCCTCTGATGCTGTGAGAACATGTTAATTGTGACTGATAGTGTCACAGAGTTCACACAGGCATTTCCAACCAAGGATCATAGGGCTGATACCACTGCCAGGATCCTTCTGAAAGAGTGGTTCATGAAATATGGTGTTTCTCGACAATTGCATTCTGATCAGGACAGAAATTTTTTAAGTGACATAATTGCTAAGCAATCACGTCTCATGTAAAATGTATGGTGTAAAGAAAACCCATTACAGAAAACCCAACACATTACTGAAAATCCTCACCACATTACTTACTGTTTGGAGTCAACCCACATCTTCCAGTAGATGCACTGCTAGGTCAAGAGCAAACAGCGGACCGAAAACATGATCGGTTAGAGGTTAACCAAGACAGATTGAGAGAAGCTCATGAAAAAGCCAGGGAACATGCCAAACACAAGGGTGCTGAGAGACTTGCCCCTTTGTCCCGTTCTCCCACAACACCACAAACAAGGGTAGAATCTGTTTCTGAGCAGATTAAGGTTGTGCATTCTGATCCTGATTTTGTTGTGCTAGAAGTGGTCACATTTCATAGTTTTCAAGAGACAAACAATGTGAACCCTGAAAACCCTGTGTAAGCTGCTGATGCCCTTATTCTGTTGTTGAACCTGTACTGATTTCAGAGAACATTGAACAACAAGGTTAGGTACCAGAAAGAGTTGAGTCTAGATACGACACAGCTCCTATAGTGTCTGGTACAGAGAGAGTTGAGCATGACACTGGCTTGTCATGAGTTGAGCATGACACATGACAATGAGTGTCTGAACCAGAGATAAAAAAAAGCCTGTGCCAGCACAAAGAAGAACTACAAGAGCCAATTTTGGCATGAGCCAAAATCAGCATGCAATGCTGTTTCACTCAGTCCTGAATTCTTCTCTCTGGTGTTAACAAGCCTGGGTAGTGTGTTCTTCAGTGAAGCTGTTAAAGAAATTAAAAATATATATTAATTCATCAGGGACAATGATTTTTAGCAGGGGAGAGTATAGCCAATTGGAGAAATTTCATGTAATTTAACTGTAGCCATGAATTGCAAGTGGCCCCTTTAAGAACACCCCTTTAAGGTTTGCAACACCAGAGTTTTGCAACACCTGCTTACCAGCACTCTCTCATGCTAGAAACATGAGAACATACATTGTGCAGGAGAGCTCCTGGTTAAAGTTCATTGGCTGATAATTCTTTGGGATACATATGGATTGCATGTGTGGAGTTTTTGTGCACATGGATAGAATGGCCTCTACCGAATTTCATTGAACCATATTTCATTTATGTCTTTAATTTCCATATATATATATATATATTAGGGCTGTCGATTTAATGCGTTAATTAAGTGTGATTAATTTTATTAAAAATAACACGTTAAAAAAATTAGAGCAATTAATCGCAATGCCCCCGGACCACAATAAGGAAGACTCCTGAGAAATGCAAGCTTGTAGTACCACCTGTTTACTCCAGAGGGCAGAAAGTGAAACTTCAGCTGTATGGGCAATGCGTAGTTTATACAATGAACAAAACAACCCTTCAGCAGACAGCACAACACAGACATGCCACACATTCTTGAGTTCAAAATACTTGATGGAGTGCAAATTCTCAAGATATGTTCTAAGTATTAAACTATATTTAACTTGACACAGTGACCTAGACATTTTATGTTTATGACGCAACACACCTGAGATGCTTCACAAGCATCTGTCTGATGCAGGCGTACATTGATGGGTCCTTAAACAAGCCCTCATAATAAATCTCAAACTAATTGACAAATTCACTTGTAAAATGGATTGCTTTGAACTGTATGCCAATGATTGGCTTATGGTAAATAATATGGTAGTAAACAATACAGTGTATTCTAAAGCCACTTTTTGTATTGTCTTATCAATGATTAACTCTCCTGCCACAAGAATGTAATGCATTTTAATTATCTGAATATTTTTTATTTTATATATATAATAATTTTTACATATTTAAAGATAACTGTATAATTATTTCATCCTTATATATTGAATTATTGTTATATGCAATTAATCAATCAGGACACCATGTAATTACATTTACATTACATTTACATTTATGCATTTGGCAGATGCTTTTATACAAAGCGACTTACAGAGCCCTTATTACAGGGACAATGCCCCTGGAGCAACCTGGAGTTAAGAGCCTTGCTCAAGGACACAATGGTGGTGGCAGTGGGGATTGAACCAACAACCTTTAGCTTAACAGTTTAGTGCTTTAGCCCACTACACCACCACCACTCCTGTTAGTTTTAATTAATTCTACTAAAAAAAATTATCGTTTGACAGCCCGACAGATACATATATATATATGTGTATATATATGGACGGTCGTCACCGGAAGCCAGTGATTGTAGTTGAGTAATAATGCTGATAAAGTTTTTTGACACTTACATAAACTTTCTATTGATAACTAGAAAATATTAATTGGAGAGTTGTAGTGATGATCACAGTCAGTGTGGGAACTAAAACATGTAATTGTTCTTAGGGTTATTTCAGTTAACAGATACGGGGATGGCATTCTGTCAGTCTGGTATTATCTTCCACAACCCAATCATAACTTCATAATGTATTTTGTTTGAATGAGTACAATGTAATAGCATAGCATTAATATTATTACCAGTGTAATTCATTTAATTATCATTTTGTAATAGATTATGCAGGTTGCAGAATACTCTTCTAATATTTAGAAATTCATGGCACACACTTTTGACAACTAGGCTGTTAAAACACCTCATGTTGCATGTTAAATTAGTTTGTCCCAGCACACATTGAAGATGTGTTTGTTTTAAATGTAATTTTCAATGTGTACACTGAAAAATGTTAACTTCATGTAGTAACATCATAATTAACTGCTTCGATTCAAGTTGAAATGTTATTTAACATGTCTAAATCAGCCTAAATATATTAAGTGACACCAACATAACTAACTTTATAGGTTAGATCAAGTAGAAATACTACCTTAAGGAAACAATGGCAGGTTACCACTTTACAGTGTAAGTCTGCATACAGATTTGTGTGTAAAAGCTGGTGGCAAATGTGAAAGTAGTTATATTTTGTACACAAGAGCTAAAAAGGGATAAGTCAAACAAATCATCCTGTTTCATTGTTAGTTTGAAAGATCCTGGTTCAAATGCCACATTATTAAATACAAAAATACATTTTATTGCAATATATGCAACAAAGGCTAATACAATATAATTTAAATAGACAATAAAAAATAATCAGTCTGGTGACATTGCCATGGATCATGATGTTGTGATAGGTGTGGTTTGTATAGCACAACCTTCCTCGCAACCCCGTTTTAATTTTACAGATATCATTCTTTCGATCTGTTTTCTTAGTATATATATATATACACTCATATACACTCACCTAAAGGATTATTAGGAACACCTGTTCAATTTCTCATTAATGCAATTATCTAATCAACCAATCACATGGCAGTTTCTTCAATGCATTTAGGGGTGTGGTCCTGGTCAAGACAATCTCCTGAACTCCAAACTGAATGTCAGAATGGGAAAGAAAGGTGATTTAAGCAATTTTGAGCGTGGCATGTTTGTTGGTGCCAGACGGGCCGGTCTGAGTATTTCACAATTTGCTCAGTTACTGGGATTTTCACGCATAACCATTTCT
Source organism: Moxostoma hubbsi (assembly GCA_032164185.1). NCBI lineage: Eukaryota > Metazoa > Chordata > Actinopteri > Cypriniformes > Catostomidae > Moxostoma > Moxostoma hubbsi. The sequence goes on along the minus strand of JAVLUX010000016.1, from coordinate 34,332,797 downwards.
AGGGTTTACAAAGAATGGTGTGAAAAGGGAAAAACATCCAGTATGCAGCAGTCCTGTGGGCGAAAATGCCTTGTTGATGCTAGAGGTCAGAGGAGAATGGGCCGACTGATTCAAGCTGATAGAAGAGCAACTTTGACTGAAATAACCACTCATTACAACCGAGGTATGCAGCAAAGCATTTGTGAAGCCACAACACGCACAACCTTGAGGCGGATGGGCTACAACAGCAGAAGACCCCACCGGGTACCACTCATCTCCACTACAAATAGGAAAAAGAGGCTACAATTTGCAAGAGCTCACCAAAATTGGACAGTTGAAGACTGGAAAAATGTTGCCTGGTCTGATGAGTCTCGATTTCTGTTGAGACATTCAGATGGTAGAGTCAGAATTTGGCGTAAACAGAATGAGAACATGGATCCATCATGCCTTGTTACCACTGTGCAGGCTGGTGGTGGTGGTGTAATGGTGTGGGGATGTTTTCTTGGCACACTTTAGGCCCCTTAGTGCCAATTGGGCATCGTTTAAATGCCACGGCCTACCTGAGCATTGTTTCTGACCATGTCCATCCCTTTATGGCCACCATGTACCCATCCTCTGATGGCTACTTCCAGCAGGATAATGCACCATGTCACAAAGCGCGAATCATTTCAAATTGGTTTCTTGAACATGACAATGAGTTCACTGTACTAAAATGGCCCCCACAGTCACCAGATCTCAACCCAATAGAGCATCTTTGGGATGTGGTGGAACGGGAGCTTCGTGCCCTGGATGTGCATCCCACAAATCTCCATCAACTGCAAGATGCTATCCTATCAATATGGGCCAACATTTCTAAAGAATGCTTTCAGCACCTTGTTGAATCAATGCCACGTAGAATTAAGGCAGTTCTGAAGGCGAAAGGGGGTCAAACACAGTATTAGTATGGTGTTCCTAATAATCCTTTAGGTGAGTGTATATATATATATATATATATATATATATATATATATATATATATATATATATATATATTGTTAATTTGTTTTAGTTAAAAGTATGGTAAATATAGAAATATAATTATTGAATAATATCACAGTTTTTAATTTTATTGGAGTTCACACATTTACATTTCAGTTCTTCTTAGAGGATTTAGAAACTGAAGGTGAGTGAGATTACCTAAAGTTTGGTGTCTAAAAAATGAAATATCAGCTGTTACTATACCATATTCTTCTATTTCAACTTTTATGTTAACATGCAAGTAATCGTGTTTATCTGGAATGATCTATGTCTTTAGTTTTATCTAATGATACTGGCTTTGAAAACATATACTGTATGGGCCTAAATGTCTCAAACCTTACTGATTTGTTAACTGACTGAGAACACGGATAAAAGATCTGTAAACATATATTTACATTCAAGAATTTACAAATGAGTACTCAACAGACTGAAATCAACTTATGTCATGATAAAAGCAAGGTACATCTTAACAAGGATAAAACAATAATGTATACACTATATAATACAGTAGAAATAATACCAGTCTTCACTACAGCACTGATATAATCAAACTCATGATTCAGGGTTTGTGTGTGTGTGTGTGTGTGTGTGTATGTGTGTGTATGTGTGTGTGTGTGTGTGTGTGTGTGTGTGTGTGTGTGTGTGTGTGTGTGTGTGTGTGTGTGTGTCAAAATGCATTCTATGCTGAGAAAAGAAAACAAATATGATGACCTGTTCCATCCAGATGGAATAAACACCAACTATTTAGACATATTACAGTGAAAACAAAGGCAAACGCAAATCTATGCTCAAGGAATTTGCAAACTTTTCAACAAAACAAAATCTTTTTTTTTTAAGAGACAATGCCATGAACCTTGCAAATTTGGCTAATTCAGCACCTACTTTTTATCATAACCACCTATTTTATCCTACTTTATGGACTTTTTCAACTCAATTGATTCAATTGTTTAAAACCGTCAATTGCAATGTTCATTGAACAATGGAAAGGGACAAAAAGTGTGTTTTGATCATGTATTTTGAAGTTGTGAATAGTGTTAGTTAGTTTGATGGTTATATTTTAAAAAGTGCTTTACAGAAATGACTCCTCACAGGTGTAAACTTTAATTATAAAGTGTATATGTGACAGGCCTTAGGTCAGTCTCAAGGAAAATTTCCAGGCACACACACCAACACAAAACACTCCATCACTAAATAATAAACACAAAAGTAATTCTCCTCTTTAACATAGACAGCATCCTGTTTACCTCCTAATTGCGCTCACTTCCATCAAGAGGATTGGGGACCTGCAAGCGCTCTCTGTCAGCAACACTTGCCTGGAGTTTGGTCCGGCAGACACTCACGTCATCCTGAGACCCCAACCATGCTACGTGCCAACGACATCAAGGTACCAACGACCCCTTTCAGGGATCAGGTAGTGAACCTGCAAATGCTGCCCCGGGAGGAGGCAGACCCAGCCTTAGAGTTGCTGTGTCCGTTGTGTGCTTTGCACACCTATTTGGATCGCACGCAGTGCTATAGACACTCTGAGCAGCTCTTTGTCTGCTTTGGTGGACAGCGGAAAGGGAACGCTGTCTCCAAACTGAGGCTTGCCCACTGGATCTTGGACGCCATTGCGTTGGCCTACCAGACCCAGGGCTTGCCCGCTCCCTTGCGGGTTCGAGCATACTCTACAAGGAGTGTGGCATCCTCGTGGGCACTGGCCAATGGCACCTCTCTAGCAGACATCTGCAGAGCGGCGGGCTGGGCAACATCCAATACCTTCCCGAGATTTTACAATCTCTGGGCTGAGCCAGTCTCGTCCCATGTTTTGACAAGTCCGAACGCGTAGCATTCGGTAATATGGTGACAACAGCTGGCCGGGTGAATTGCTCCAGTCGAGTCCACAAGTCACGGACCCTGGGTGTCCTTCCTCCCTAGCCCTCTGGCTCCGAACTCAGCGGAGGAAGTTCGCAGCCAGACCAACCACAGACACCGACTTGCCTGCACTGGAATAGGTGCTCCACAGGTTCTGATTATTCCAATATCTCCTGTGATGTATTTTCCACAGTACGGTCCCCCTGTCAGCGGACCTGCATCTCCCTTGGGCAGAACTCCCTCTGCCCCCCGGTCGCTGAGTTTGTAGAGCTCCTACCCGTTGAGGCAGGACCTACCACCGCTCCACTTCCATGTGTGCTTGGTAAGCCCATGTGATGTATTTACCACATGTTAACCTCCCCTGTTGGGCAGGATATGGTCTTTGTGGGGTCTTATCCCCCTGAAAGAATATGATTGGAAAAGAACGCCCGATGTGTGAGTTTCAAACATCAGTTTAAACTCACACCAATTATGTTAGCTAGCTAGTTATTAATTTATAGAAATGACACTTCTGCATTTATAGAATTAGCTCAGCCAGTTTTGCAAGCTAGCAACCAAACTCAGCCAGTTTAGCTACCAACTCTGCCTAGCGACCAACTCTCTGCTCATTCTGAGACCTTTTTGTCTAAAGCCATTTTGTCTGAGACTATTTGCCTGACATTGGATAATGCAATTCCATAGACTTACTTGACAGAGTTTTTCCTGATGTGTAATGTGTGATATAGAAGAAAGCAAATGTTCAAGAAAGTTATTTCCGGTTTTGTTATTTGCATATACAGTGTATGCCTGATCTTAATGAACATGTTAGAATATAGTGTGGTAGAAGATCACTTAAGTACTGCGGAGCTAGACCATTCAAAGCTTTGTACGTAGTTAACAGAATTTTAAAGTTAAAAGGAATTTAACAGGCAGCCAATGTAACGATGATAAAATGGGGCTAATATGATCATATTTCTTGGTTCTTGTTAGCACTCTGGCTGCTGCATTTTGAACCAATTGAAGTTTATTTATTGATCTTGCTGGACATCCTCCCAGTAATGCATAACAATAATCTAGTCTTGAGGTCATGAACACATGAATTAGTTTTTCGGCATCAGCAACAGAGAGCATATGCCTTAATTTAGCAATATTTCTTAGGTGGAAGAATGCTGTTCTACAAACATTGGTGATTTGATTTTCAAAGTACAGATTGGTATCAAATATTACACCTAAGTTCTTCGCTGTTGAAGTTGATGTAACAGTACATCCATCCAGAGTCAAATTATATTGTAGTGGCTTATTTTTAGAGTTTTTTGGTCCAATAATTAGTACCTCTGTTTTGTCAGAATTGAGTAGAAGGAAATGTTTGGCCATCCAATCTTTTATTTCATTGATGCACTCTGCTAATTTCGAGAATTGTGAAATCTCATCAGGTTTTGTAGAAATATAAAGTTGTGTATCGTCAGCATAACAGTGGAAACATATTCCACGATTCCTGATAATATCTCCCAGGGGAAGCATATATAAGGAGAAAAGCAGAGGCCCTAAAACTGATCCCTGTGGCACTCCATATTTTACTTTTGTTTGGTTTGACAATTCCTCACTTGCATAGACAAAGTGGTAGCTGTCTAATAAATATGACCTAAACCATGCTAATGCAACTCCACCAACGCCAACATAGTTCTCCAGCCTATTCAAGAGAATGTTGCGATAAAAGCACTAGAAGAGAAATCCAGCCGTGATCAGATGATAAGAGCAAGTCATTTGTAACTCTGATAAGTGCAGTCTCTGTACTGTGATGAGGCCTAAATCCTGATTGAAATTCTTCGTATATACTATTTCTCTGAAGAAATGAACATATTTGGGAGGATACTACATTTTCTAGTATTTTTGACATAAACGGGAGATTTGAAATCGGTCTATAATTAGCAAGTTCTCCAGGATCATGTTGTGGCTTCTTAATAAGCGGTTTGATAATTGCCATTTTAAAGTTTCTTGGGACATGTCCTATGCATAGCGAGGAGTTAATGATATTAAGAAGAGGTTCTGAGATTACAGGATTTACCTCTTTTAAGAGCTTAGTTGGTATAGGATCTAACAAACAAGTTGTGACTTTTGATGTTTCGATAAGTTTTGTTAGCTTTTCATGACATATGACTGAGAAAGATTGAAGTTGCACGTGAAGAAAATTATTAGGCATTGTTTTCTGAGGTGCGATAACAGATGATTGCATAATTCCAATTTTATTTCTGATTATTTCAATTTTATCTGTAAAGAAATTCATGAAGTCATTACTATTGGGCTGTGACGTAATATCTGGTTCTGTTGAGGCTTTATTCCTAACCAATTTAGCCACAGTACTGAATAAACATCTAGGATTGTTGTGGTTATTTTCTGAGTTTACTAAAATATGCTGACCTGGCAGCTTTTAGTGCCTGTCTGTAGCTACAGACACCATCCTTCCATGCACCACGAAATACCTCTAATTTTGTATTTTTCCACATGTGCTCCATTTTCCGAGCTGCTCTCTTGATTTTAATCTCTTGATTTTAATTTTCTTTAATCGAAGTGGGGCGACGATATCAAGAGTGCTAGAGAAGACTGCATTTATATTTTTTGTTATTTCATCAAGTTCTTCTGGGCTTTGGGGTTTATTGAGTGTTACGCAGACGACACACCAGACCGCTTGGTTCTCCCAATTGCCAGTCCATCCCTGATTGGCTCCAAAGTGCGTCGGCACACCGGGAAAATACTATCTAGCTATCGCGCCAGGTATCAAAATGTCAGACTTGAAGGATAAATGTAACATTGACATTTTGATACATATCAGCTTTTTTATGTCCCACTGTTTACATTCACTTGGTGTTTATATACCTTGCCAAGACGGGCATTTTGGCAGAATTTAGAAGTGTATTTGTCTTTTTAGGCACGTATCAGCATTATCACGATCACGTAATGAGCACACCTGGCTTAAAATATGATGTGCTCAGCGCACATAAGCAAGCAAACTAAACCAAAATCTGTGAACAGCTGTTACACTGAGCACGTGATTGAGTTGTGGACCACAGAACAGCTCTGAAAACACTAATAATGAACTAACATTCTATCACGATTTTGATTTTATTTCGATTAACAATGCAGCCCAACTGCAGACCCAGAAAACAACCCCTTTCTGATATCCCTGCATCCTGGAAGATAAACATGGTATCATGTTGTGTAAGTGTAAAAGATTTCCTCTAACAGCATTACCAGCGTTATTACAGTCCTGAAACCTGCAGGTGAGGAGCGAATTTACTCACATGGTGCAGGCCATGCAAGCCTCTCTCTGCAAGCACAGGGTCAATGAACAAGACCATCTGATACCTCTGTGCAGTCTTACCATCATGGCATCACACTCGGTCAGAGATGTAATTACATAGCACAGCATGACAGACTTGGAGAAAACCTGTGAGGAATCCAAAGTAGCAGAGCCAATCTGAAGTCTGTCTGATGTGTACAATGGCTTCTTATCTACTGAAGTCTCCAAGATGCTGGGAGCATTACATGGCAAAGCAAAATTGATGTCCACAGTCTAGAACTTTTGAAGTCTGAGTCAATCATGTTTTAATCTGTCCATCCATTTCCACTTTCTATTGTGTCATCTATCCATCCAGCCATCCATGTATACATCCAGCCACCTCTCTATCCATCCATCCATCCATCCATTCCCCTTTCTGTCCTCTTTAGCCTGGCTGATTCTGAACAACGCACCAATTCTGATCAGTTTTAGAGTGTTACATAAGCTGTGTTCTGTCTTCAAATAACTGCAGGCTCTAAGCTTGTCTACAGGCAGCGTTGATTTTCTCTGGTGAGTCGCTAAACCATTTTCACTAAACATTTAAGCATTTCCACAAAAGTTGCACAGTGGAAATTAGAAAATTAGGCCCTTAATATCAACTGTAATGACTTTAAGGTCAATATAATTTACAAGAATAATTGTGTTCATGTCAAGTTCATATTGGAACTTGTTTTTTCTTTGAGAAAGAGTGGAAAGCAACATGACTTCTGCATTTTCTTCAAATGGAGCAGAGATTAAATTCAAGACCTCTATTTTTTATATTGAAGAAAAGAAGCAGAACAGACATGCATCTAGTCATAGGCAGCTAGTGTAGAGGACACCAACCACTATCATTACTGTTGCTTTGTGTATTGCTATGTTCTTGTACACAGTCTGTATTTAGCTGAGGGAAGAAAGAAATGACACAGAGACCCAATGCTATCAAATCCTTCTTCAACGTTTATTGTTCAGCACTTTGTTATATGGTCCAGAAAAACCATATTCCATTGGACCCCCACCAATGAAATAGTTCTTTACCATATATGGGTATAACATGTTTGAGCTACGTGGGATACGTGAGGGTACAGAGACAGGAAACTCATTCCTATAGAACATCCTTTGATCAGGGAGCAGCTGCAGCTACACCAACAAAAGAAGTTTAAAAGAGGCCTCTATTATTCCACAGTTAAGAGGAATGCATATAGTATTTTAACATACTCGTGAGAGAAAAACAGAGTTGTTATGTCAGCGCACTCCTGCACTGGGGATGAAAAAAGTAGTTGGCTTTATAACGGGAATATGTTGATTTTGAAGCGATGTTAATTCTGACGAGAGCTGCAAAAAAAAAAAAAGGTAATCCCAGAAGCAATCTCTCTCATTTTCTGAGTTTCTCTCTTTCGATCCCTCAAATGCGAACTCTCACACACACGCACAAACGCACAAAATTTTTACTACAGTAAGTATTTGAGTAAACCAGCACAAGCATCCGTTGCTAGTTCTAAATTGACATTTTCGAATTAGCAACGAAGGCTCCAACTGTATTAAAGCAAGATGCTGAATATATTGCGGAAGAAAGTAGTTCCACTCACGAGCGTTTTAGGTAAACATGGTATAAGCGGAATATTTGACTCCGAAATGTTGAATTGTTTAAAAAATAATGCACACCCGAGATACAACTGCATTACCACCTTGGGTGTGCATTATTTTTAAACAATTCAAAGGTATGTCATCAATTATTCCTTAAATAAAGTTGTCTAAATCTATCTCTAATCTCTATCCTTGTAACGTGATAACAAAGGAAATCAACATGTTGCTTCCGAATGTTCATGTAGTCTGAAACTGAGCCGTTCTGACGAATTACTGACGAGCGCCTTCCCCATCACACATTTTTGCATCAATTGAAATTAATTTGCCTTTCCCTCTAGCCCTATTGATAGTGTTGCACCATCTCTGTAAAAAAGGTTCTTGTCTCATGGAATCCATGAAGTAATCGTGTTCACATAAACAATTGTTAATGCAGTTCAGTGGTTGTATTTTCATTCTAACGTTACATTTTTACTCCATTGATGGCTAGGTTTAGGGTTGGGGTTTGGGTTAAGTGGTAGAGTTGAAAATAAAATGCATTCCTTATGACTATTACATGATTTACTACTAAATATACAACTTGTTTCTGGCGCTACTCTTTCACCTTACAGTTCAGATCTTGTAAGCTCAGCAAATGTACCTCTAATTCAAAACTTCCATTCAGAGTCGAACTCGTTATCTCTGGCCAGAGAAAAGGCATTAAAGCTATTAGAGCAGAAAGGGACTGATGGGCTATGATTGTAGGCTTCCACTTGATACTGCTTGTGTCAAGCTAAATAATGTTTTTCTTGTGGCATTTTGCAAAAGATTCTCCTAGGCGTAGAGAAAGAACAATTTCAGTGCGCCTTCTAAACAGATTGCATTGACCTCTGTTAAAATTATTTTAAGAAAATGGTATAGGCAAGCCAAACTCAGGTCTGTATCATAAAGACTTGGCAGTGTATATATAATCAAATCAGTCACAGTAGGATGCAGGTTAACTATAGACTGACTCCTGCTTTCTATGGTGCACTCACGCTGCGGTTGTTCTAATTTTGCACTAAGTAGCTATGCATAAATTCACTTATATATGGGCATGCATGTGGAATATGCAGCAGAGAATAGTTTGCCATTTGAAATTATGTTTAATGCAATTTAGTGAACACACAGCAGAGCAGTTGCTCTAATTGGGCGTTACTATGCCATATAATTAGTTCAGTGGTTCTCAACTGGTTTTGCTTCAGGGTCCAGATTTTGCATTTGACATCAAATCCAATCCAATACATTATCAAAATTGTTTATTGAACAGAATGTTTCTCATGGTTTCATGCATTTTGGCAGCCAATGGTTTACTGCACCAATCTGTGGTCAATCCAATGTCCATGTCCTCATCACACAGGAAATCTACATGTTTTTTTTTTGTTTGTTTTTTTCATATATGCCGAAATTGACCCTGTTCTGTCAAATTACTGACATGTGCCATTTCCCCATCATCATACGGCCGGTTTGTGGCAGGAGTGGATAGCCGCCTTATGTACGTTACCGTAGTGGTGCTGTCTGATCAGATCAAGACGTGTTTGCCCTAAACTAGCAGGAGAAACATCCACAGGGCAAAGAATAAAACCAACAACTCTAGGCAGTAGGCTGCGTGACCATTGCAACCCAACCCAAATTGGAGGCATCGGTAGTGACTAGGATGCGTCGGGACACCTGCTACAAGGGGACTCCTGCAGAAAGCAGAGGTCTATCAAGGGTTTGAACGTTTGGCGGCAGGCGGGGGTGATGATCACACGGTGCGTGCCGCGGCGCCATGCTCGTCTTGGGACTCGAGTCTGGAGCCAGTGCTGAAGCGATCTCATATCCATCAACCCCAGCGGCGCGACCACCACAGATGATGCCATATGCCGCAGGAGCCTCTGGAAAAGTTTTAAAGGGACCGCTGTGCCCGGCCTGAAGGCGGCGAGTTATTTCAGCACTGACTGCACGCGCTCGTTGCTGAGGCGCGCTGACATTGAGACTGAGTCTAACTCCATGCCAAGAAAAGAGATGCTCTGAACCGGGGTGAGCTTGCTCTTTTCCCAATTGACCTGAAGGCCTAAACGGCTGAGGTGCCTGAGGATTAGCCAGTCGTCGAGGTAGTTGAGTATGCAGATGCCCAATTCCTGCCGAAGGGGAGGACCTTGTACTGATACGCCTGGCAGTCCAACGCAAACCGTAGGAAGGGTCGTTGTTTAGGCAATATTGAGACGTGGAAGTACGCGTCCTTCAGGTCTACCGCTACGAACCAATCTAGATGCCGGACGCAAGTTAAAATGTGTCTTTGCGTGAGCATTTTGAACGGGAGTTTGTGCAAGGCCTGGTTGAAAAATCGCAAGTCCAAGATTGGTCGTAAGCCGCCGCCTTTTATGTAGCACCATGGTCCTGGAGGAACGTTGTCTCGTTTCACTGTGTACTGTACTAACTGTATATGGTTGAAACGGCAGTGGTGGCTCAGCGGTTAAGGCTCTGGATTACTGACCAGAAGGTTGGGGGTTCAAGCCCCAGCACCGCCAAGACACCACTGTGTGGCCCTTGAGCAAGGCCCTTGATCCTATCTGCTCCAGGGGCGCCGAATCATGGCTGACCCCAGCATAGCTGGGATATGTGAAAAATAAATAATTTCACTGTATATATGCAGAAATGTATGTATAATGTGTGACAATTGGGCAATTAAATTAAATTAAATTAAATTAAATTAAATTAAAAATTAAAATTAATTAAATTGACTTGACTTGACTTGACTTTCTTGGGTACAACAACAACAACAACCTTTATTTATAAAGCACATTTAACACAATACAAACTGATCCAAAGTGCTGTACATAGTACCAAGTAGGGCTACATTATAAAAAACATCAAATTACAAATTTCCAAAAGCTAATGAATAAAAATACGTTTTTAAAACAGATTTAAAAATATCCAATGAAGGAGCAGATCCCACATGATAAGGGAGAGCATTCCAAAGCTTAGGCCCAGCTACAGAAAAGGCCCGTTCACCCTTTAATTTGTAACAACATCGTGGCATATTTAAAAGCAAATGACTTGAAGACCTAAGTGCCCTAGCAGGACAATATGGCACAATAAGTTCACAAATATACCTTGGTGCACAGCCAGACAACGCCTTATAAACAAACATAAGGATCTTAAAATTGACTCGATACTTAATGGGAAGCCAGTGAAGTGATGCCAAAACAGGCGAAATATGGTCCCTCTTTTTAGACCCAGTCAACAGTCTTGCTGCTGCATTTTGAACAATTTGTAATATGGATAATGAAGATTGGGGAAGACCAATTTGTAATATGGATAATGAAGATTGGGGAAGACCACAATAAAGAGAGTTGCAATAATCTAATCGTGATGTTACAAAAGCATGAATTGCAACTTCTAAATCTTTGCTTGAAAGAATATTTTTTAACTTTGCAATAGATCTTAAATGGAAAAAGCTTCCTCTAATAACTGCACTAATTTGTTTATCAAAACATAACGATGGGTCAAAGATCACTCCAAGGTTCTTGATCTGTTTGCACACATTTGTCGAGAGAGGACCTAATTGAGCTTCCAGAACAGGAGAAAAATCTGCCGGACAACCCAGAATTAAAACCTCAGTTTTATCCTCATTCAACTGCAAAAAATTGCTTGTCATCCACCTCTTAATATCATCTACACATTCCATTAACTCATCAAATGGAGTAGTATTGTCAAGCTTTACTGGAAGGTAAAGCTGAGTATCATCTGCATAACAGTGATATGAAATGTCATACTTTTGAAAAATGAAGGCCAAGGGGAGCATATAAAGGGAAAATAATAAAGGTCCCAATATAGATCCCTGAGGCACACCAAACAAAACTGGAGCAGATGACGAAGAACAATTTCCTATATTTACAGAAAAAGTCCTTTTTTCGAGGTAGGAAGCAAACCATTGTAATACAGTGCCTCTGACACCTATCATGTGTTCAAGCCATTCAAGAAGAATGTTTTGGTCAATAGTATCAAATGCAGCGCTCAAGTCAATCAAAACCAACACAGCACAAGAGCCTGAATCCAAAGCAAGCAGGATATCATTTGTAACCCTCAACAGAGCTGACTCAGTGCTATGTAATGATCTAAAACCAGATTGGAACATGTCCAAAATATTTAAAGAATTCAAATAAAACTGAAGCTGTACAAAAACGACTTTCTCTAAAAGTTTAGAGATAAAAGGCAGTTTGGAGATCGGTCGATAGTTACTGCACAAATCTGGATCAAGTTGAGGTTTTTTCAAAATTGGCTGCACAATTGCATGTTTAAAACTAGCCGGAACAACACCTTTTGCTAAAGAGCTGTTTATGATAGCAGTTACCATTGGAGTAATAGTAGAAAATACATCCTTACAAAGACGAGCTGGGATAATATCTAACTTAGAACCAGAACACTTCATAGTAGAGATTATATCAGCTAGCTGAGTTTGAGAGACATCTCTAAAGTTTGACAAACAGCTCATAGCACCTGGCAGTTTCAGGTGACAAGGTTCAGATGGAACAATTGAGCTTCTAATATCATTTATTTTTTGAGTGAAATATTTTTAAAAATCTTTGTAGTCGGGTTTAGAATAGAGTCAATTGTATCAAATAATACTTTTGGCCTCTTTGCGTTGTCCAAAATTAATTGAGAAAAGAACTTTGATTTAGCCTTCTTTACTGCCGTTTGATAATTAAACAAACTTAATTTTAACATATACATTGAAACCTGTAGGCTATCTTTCTTCCACTTTCGCTCCACTTTTCGACACTCCTGTCTGAAAGCGCGAGTAACATCATTCAACCACGGCTGACCAGCAACCTTCATCTTTTTACGCTTAAGCGGGGCAACAGCGTCCATAGATATAGAGGATGCTTTATAAAATATCTCAACCAAGCATTCAGTATCTGTTTCATTCAGAAAATTATTAATATTAAAATGTGAAGAAGAATTTTCTGAAAACAAATTTGCAGTGTTTGAGTGAATAGCTCGAGAGAGACATGAAGGCTGAGAGCAAATAGAGGAAGGAAGAAAGCACTCAGAATTAAAAACAATAGGATAATGGTCCGACACACATGCATCAATAACCTTTAAATTTTAAATCAAAAAACCCTGAGACAGTACCAAATCTAGTGTGTGACCCAAATTATGGGTTGGACCACATACAGATTGTACAAAATTCAAAGACTCTAAAATTGTTACAAATTCATTGACCAACGCTTTAGAAGGGCAGCAGAGATGTATGTTAAAATCCCCAAGAATTAATAGTCTGCCAGCCCGAGTCACCAGATCAGAGAGAAAATCTGAAAATTGTTGAATAAAATCCTTATTGCATTTAGGAGGTCTGTAAATCAGAGCACATAACATAGGACCATTTAAATCAACCTTCAATAACTGGACTTCAAAACTGGAAAATAAGTCCGTAGGCACAGACTTGCATTTAAAACAGTTTTTAAAAATTGTTGCAACTCCACCACCATGCCCAGAGGCCCGTGGAGAACTGAAAAAATCACAGTAAGGAGGGGCAATCTCGGCAAGAGGCATCAAGTCACCCTGTTTTAACCAAGTCTCAGTCACAAATAAAAAGTCTAAGAAGTGAGATGTAAAGAAGTCGTTTAAAATAAACGATTTGTTCGATATTGACCTTGCATTTACTAAGGCCATCCTTACAGTAACAGGGCAATCAGACTGCCGAGAGCTGAGTGGCACGTGTTTGATCAAAGTAATGTTTCCAGAATTGACACTCTGACTCCTACCATTTGATCTAATGGAAGAGCGGCGATGTGGCGATCAGATGACCGGGATGGGATAATTATCCTGAGACACAGTCGAAGTCCTCACAAGGGGGTCACGGCTAGATCCACGATGGATGTACCTGTGGCGGTGTGCAATTCCCAAAGCGATGCAGTGGTTATAAATTACACCGGAGAGACAGCGGGATGAATTTAGCCTCTGTAAATCCCTTGAAGAGTATTTAAGCGCCATATTTGTGGTGTACCAGTGTACAAATGATATAACACCACATTTCAATCTGGATTCACTCCTCCACGTGCAAGTTCACCAAACGAGTCTCAGTAGATCCACGTATTCAGATCCTCCGACTCATTTAACCATAACAAACAATAAAAGAATACCCAACTGTAGTCAGGCGAGATCTCCTCGATCGAAGGACATAAAAAATCCTCAAAGTTAGGCTAAAAATTTAAATTTAAATTTAAAATAATAAAATAATAAAACCAAGAAAACAGCAGCAGAGCAGCAGCAGCCAAACACGCCAGCGTTCGCTCCGCCCACCCCAAGGTGGTACGATGGTACGATGAAGTAAGGGCTGTAGAAACCCTTATTCATCTTGGTTGGAGGAACAGGCTCTATTGCGTCTTTGAGTAAGAGGGTCGCGATTACCGCGCGCAGGCATTTGGCATGTTTGCTGTGTACTGCGGTAGAGCAGACGCCCCTGAAGGGGGGAGGGGGGGCTTGGCAAATTGAATGCATAACCGAGTCGAACGGTCCAGGCCAGCCAGCGTGACGGATTGGGAAGTGAAAGCCACGCATCCAAACTCTGAGCTAGGGGCACTAAGGGGATTTCTGACATACCCCGCGGGGCGGAGCAGATAATGTGGTGTCGGTAGGCAAGGGTGCGTCTCGAGGCTCTGGTGCTGAGAGAAGACTCGAAGCACTTACCTACCTCTGCGCACCCGGCAGGGGGCGGGATAGTGACTGAGGAGGAGGTCCCGTGGAGGCGTCCTCTGGACTCGTCATAACCGGCCGGCCGGGGAACAGTCGTGGGGCTGAAGGTGAGAAGTCTGAAACCAGCTTACCGGGACTGTTGACGTGTGCCGTGAGAACGGCATTTGCAGGACAGGTGACCCAGAGACAAAGGAAATATCTCTTTTATTGAGAATGTGGGTACCGCAGCCTGATAAATAAATTCAACAAAGGATTCTCCCCCCGGCCCTCCACCAGGGGATGGAGTGGTCTTCTTACCAGCTCCGGAGCGAACATCTTGGTCTCTGGGTCAGGCGTCTCAGGACCGCTTGGGAGCATTCTGTGTCCTCAAAGGGGTCCGCGAGACAGGGGTGTGCACTTCCTGTGGGGTGCTTGATGCAGGGGCTGAGAGCTTGGCCCGGGTTGAGGCAGAGCTGCACGTTTCTTAGCCGCAGGAGGACGCCCTTGGCAAGCAGACGGAGCATGGGCCGTGGCGGCAGGTTTGTGGCAGGGCAGGATGTGTGAAATGACCTCCATCTGCTTTTTCACCACAGAGAACTGCTGGGCAAAGTCCTCAACAGTGTCGTCGAAAAGACCGAACTGGGAGATAGGTGCGTCGAGGAAGCGTGTCTTGTCCACTTCGCGCATCTCGACCAAGTTCAGCCACAGATTACGTTCTTGAACCACGAGTGTGGCCATCGCCTGCCCAAGTGACCGTGCTGTGACCTTCGTGGCCCTGAGGGCGAGGTCGGTCACTGAGCGCAGTTACTGAAGCACGTCGGGATCAGGACTACGCAAGTGGAGATCTTAAAGTGCCTTGGCCTGGTGGACTTGCAGGAGGGCCATGGCATGCAGGACAGAAGCGGCCTGTCCGGTGGTGCTGTAGGCTTTGGAAGTCAGTGAAGACGTCATCCTACAGGCCTTGAAGGGGAGCACAGGGCGACCCCGCCAGGTGGCGGCATTCTCAGGGCACAGATCATGTAAATTATTTGATTAAAAACTGTAATTGATTGAGAGACGTAATAATATTAGTAAGAAATAATATTACATACATTAAAAAACAAGCCTATTTTTAGGACCATTAAGATATTATTAGATATTAAAACATTATTTTCTTAACAATTAAACACATTTCTACCTAAAATCTTTTTTCTGTTTTCCATTTATTCCATTTTAATTACCGTAATGCATTTGCAGATTTTACTTTTGTTTTTATTTTGTTTTTTGTAATTGCCATCATTCTTGGTGGTGATTATCATTAGATTGTCTTTGCTACAATAAAGTAATTTCTACCATTTTACAGTAAAAAAAAAAATAAAAATACAGATTTTTTTTTTTTATAAATCAGCATACATTCAAGGCATTATAACAATATTAAAATATAAAACATGCCTTAAATAATTTATTTCTATAGGTGGATCACAACTGTCTGTCCACCTGGGGGACCGCCGTGTACCTGTGGGCTGCTCCGCTGTATATCCGTGGGCCGCTCCGCCATTGAGAGTAGTGAGAGCGGGTAAGTGAGAGGCTTGGTGACAAGTGGAGAATGGTGTCCTCCATGAACTCGTCAGCTCATCATGCACTTCCGGGAAGAAAGGAACCGGGGGGGGGGGGGGTCGGCTGTGAGCGGCGCGCAGACCCAAAGAACTAATCATCCAGCCACGAAGGCTATGGGGAGGACAAAGGATTCCAGTCCAGCCACCCGCAGACGGACGTGCTGGCCCAAAGGCGGCAGCCCAGTCGAGTCATCCGCGTTAGATGCCGGACTGCTCTCTGATGCAGCGGCGAGCTCATCCAGCTCGGGGGGCTCAAGAGGATAGGCAGGCTGGCTGTGAGGCGAGCCGCTGTTGCCTGGAGCCCGGACGGAAGTCAACGAGCGTGCCGTGGAACGGGTGGTTCGCGGGGGCATACCCGGCAAAATCGAGCCCGCTGCCATCCCCAGATCGCCTCCATCACCAACCGCATCGTCCTTAATCCCGTGGGAAGAAGGTGCGACACGGGGGGCGGCTGGAGGTGCATTCCTTCTGTTGAAGAAAAGCCGCGACCACAACATTGCCATGGTCATGTTCTCGCAGTGAGAACATGAACCATCCACAAACGCTGTCTCGTTGTGATCGCAGCCCAGACACATGAGACAGCGCCTGTGGCCGTCAGAAGCGGAGAGCACTCTACCGCATCCAGGAACTACACAGGGACGGAAGGGCATCTTTAGAAAGCCGTGTCCTGAAAAGGACATTCAATGCCAGCTGTGTATTTGCTCTTTTAGAGAAAATAACTTTTAACTGTGCTGTCGAAGCACCCAGGGGCAAGCTGCACTGCCGTGCATGCTTGATATGCAGCGTAAATCCAACAGCAATCGCTCAGAGATGAGAGGAACAGTGTGTTACTCGCAGCTAACTGCATCGTCTCCGAAGAAAATTTCTGAATGAAACAGATGCATTTCCCCTCCTTTATGCCCGTATGTCCGGTAGCAGGACATGCAAATTCTGTCTGCCAATTTCTCATTGGCCTTTTCTCATAGATCAGAGATGCAAAAGGCACTCAATAGAGACCGCTAGTGTCGTTTCTTCGACACAACATCGAAGTGGCGACAGACAGGGAATTGTATTTTTACTCCACTGACGGTTAGGTTTAGAGTTTGGGTTAGGGGGTCGATTTAATAAAATATGCATTCCGTTTGACTGTATTACTTCATTTACAACTAAAAATAACTAACTTTACAACTCAATTTTGGCAGCACTCTGTTGACATTTAAACCAGAAACTGGAGCTGTCACATGCTCATATGTTCAACAACACCTCCAGCTTTGGCCTCTGGGGGCAGTACTTACAATTTCGGTGAGCACAGATTGATTTAAGATACTGTTGCTAAATTCACAGTGATGTCAGTTTGTCTTTTCTGAGAAACTTTTCTCTTTTTAGGAAAGGGATAACATAGTTTCAGACCACCATCTAGGGCATTAGAAACAGTTTTCCACCCTTGTGCAAAACAGGTTCTTAGAAATACAGTCTTAGAACAGCTGAAACTGAATCATAAAATAATTAGCTATTTCAGAAGTCACCCACGACTTGGAAAGAGATACAGAAGATTCTGTATCTAATATATACTGTATTTTTAGTGCTAATTTTTATTGGTTTATCATACTAATTTGTGTAAGAGTGGGTTCTCGCCAACACAGAGCTGGATTACCAGAGTGCCTCTGCCATTTGTAACCCACACACTGATATTCGATAATGAGGGTGAAGGTTAATTAATGTAAACCTCTCATGCAGAATAACTGTTTCTGGAAGGAAAGATAGTGCAAATGGAGAAGACATGTGGGTAGGGCACCAAAATGGTCAGAAACGGCCTGCAGTGGTGCCCATATATTCAAGTAGTCATAAATTAAACGGACTACAAATCATGTTATTGGGTAAATCTCACAAAAATTATTTCTCTAACCATCTGATTCACTGTTGTACGCCCTACCCATAAATAATTATTTTGGCTAATTTTCATATTTCAAATATTTTCAAATACTATTTTCTATAATATATCCAATGCAATGTATGTGTAGCCAATAATGTGCAATTAAATTAGGTTGTATCATACAGAGATGTATTGGTAGCTAATATGAGCTAAATATTAAAATAAATCCTGATTCAGTATTCAGTATTAGTTGCATTGATTTAGTTACATTTTGGATTTCAAGTGGGTTTAGGTGGGCCTTAAAGTAAGTTTATAAATAACTCTTTGTTTAAACATTCTACCCATTGGTCTTTCTCCACAAGAGGTAAATGTGTGTGCTGAACATTCCCTTGAGAGCTGCCCTTTAACTTCCTGAACCTCCAGTGTTATCAGTATTCAAGCTGCGTAATACACAGATTCCACAACAAATTATTGGATTTTGCCATTGTAGAAAACCTCCATGTGTGACGTCTTCATAAGCAGCGATTATCCTTCAAACAACCGTGTGCGACCCCAAACTAAAGACTGGAATGAAAAGCTAAACACCCACAATCAACTCTTTTTGTTCCTGTCTGAAAACTCTTGAGTCTTGACAAAAAGAAAAAAGATTATAATAATAAAAAGGAACGGTTCCTCTTCTCTGGAGAAGGAGTAATTTGTCAGGTGGGATACAAAAAACACTAATTCATTCTTTTATTTGAGTGAAGTGAGCAATATCATCTCTTTCCATAAGCTTGAAAGGTAATCTTAAGGAGCTAAGCTACCCTGTTGGTATTTTATTTTAAAGGCAAAGTAACACAAAATGTATTTACAGAAATCTCCATAATCTTTTGTAAGTTACAAGCAAACAATGCATTTTATGAAATATTCCTATTAAAGTAACAGCGGAGGGATAATAATTTTTTATTGTTTTTGTTTTTTCAAATGAACCAGAGTGTATTGCAACCTCTAAAAGCACACATACTTCACAATTGAAGTTTTAATAAACAATGTTTTCATAATTAATCTAAATGATCTACGGCATACTACAGTTATGCATGAGCAGTTTTTTAGCAGACTTCAAACTTCAGTCAGTGAAGGCAAAATAAACCTGGATATAAAGATTGTTGCTTGAATTTGCCACTCCCATTAGAATGTAAATATCACACTGGAATTCAATCAATACACATTATTTCAAAAAGCAGTTTATGAGAAAAAGATTGAGTAGTCATTATTTACATGAATGCATTAGAAGACATGAGCGTGGAGTTGGACTGGAACCCTCCGTCCTCCCAGCAGCCCTCATGGCTAGACAATTGGTTCCTCGGGTCCAGGTGCCAATCACAGCCACGCCCCCCTTTCTTCCCAGAGGTGCATGATGAGCTGACAAAGTCATGGAGGGCACCTTTCACTGCCCGCAACTGGCCTACCCTCGACGGAGGGGCGGCCCACAGGTACTCGGAGGTCCCCCAGGTGGACAGAGCAGTTGCGATCCACCTATGTCCGGAAAACGCAGCCACCTGGCGGGATCGCCTGGTGCTCCCCTCCAAGGCCTGTAGGATGACGTCTTCACTGACCGCCAAAGTCTAAAGCGCCACCAGACAGGCTGCCTCCACCCTGCATGCAATGGCCCTCCTTTAAGTTAACTAGGACATGGCACTTAAAGATTTGCACATGGGTAGTCCTGACACCGACGTGTTGCAGGAACTGCACTCTGCGACTGAACTCACCCTCTGTGCCATGAATGTCACAGCACGGACACTTGGGCAGGCGATGGCCACCCTTGTGGTCCAGGAACATCACCTATGGCTGAACCTGGTCAAGATGTGGGAAGTAGACAAATCCCACTTTCTCAATGCCCCCGTCTCCCAGATCAGCCTATTCGGCGACACCGTCGATGACTTCGCCCAGCAGTTTTCGACAGTGAAGAAAAAGATGGAGGCCATTTCCCACATCATGCCCCGCCGTTCCAATGTGGCCCATGCTCCATCTGCTCGCCAAGGGCGTCACGCTGCAGCTTCCAAACGTCAGGCAGCTCCACCTCATCCTGGGCCCAGCTCTCAGCCCCAGCGCTGAACGCCCTGCAGAAAGTGCACACCCCCCGTCTCTCAGATGTCTTCGAGGACCCGGAAGGATCCCAAGTACTCCTGAGACAGATGGCCCAGGGAACGAGATGTTTGCTCCGGAGCTGGTAAACAGACCACTCCATCCCCCGGTGGAGGGCCTGGAGGAGAACCCTTATTTACACACCTTATTTCCTTTGCCGCACACCCTTTGGGCTGCAGTACCCACACTCTCAATAAAAAACCAATTTCCTCATTCCCTGGGTCATCTGGCCCACAACTCCGGCCTTCTCTCAGCACTAAAGCCTCGGGATGCGCTTTGTCTCCCGAATCGACACTACCGGCTCCACTCCACTGCAAAGCCCTGCCAGGTATGTCAAAAACGATTGCCCCCCAAGTGCCCCTTGCACGGAGCTAGCACGCTTGACTTTCACTTACCAACTCATCGCGCTGGCAAGCCAGGACCATCCGACTCAGCTATGTGATCCAGTTTGCCAGGCCCCCGCCCCCTTTTGGCTGCGTCTGCTTTACCTTGGTAACACCCTACGTGCAGAGATCAAAGACGCGATAGAGCCTGTCCCTCCAGCCGAACTGAAGAAGGGTTTCTACAGCCCTTACTTCATCATACCCAAGAAAGGCGGCGGCTTACGACTGATCCGGGACTTGCGAGTTTTCAACCGGGCCTTGCACAAATTTCCGTTGCAAAGATGCTCACGCAAAGATGCTTTCTCAAGATGGCGCCGAGTATGGCTGCTGCGTCACGAGCTCCGTCAAAACACTGCAGTTTATTGTTTGTTTTGTTTACAGTTCTGTGTTTTTTTGTCTTGGATGTTGTCTGCCTTATTGTGTACGACAGACAAACGCTTTTGGACATTGGTTCGGCAATCACACACCGAAAACTGGACTTCACATTCCTCAATGCCGACCCGCGGTTTACAAACACGCCAGCGGAGCCCTTTGTTTGGGCTGCCCGGCCGCGGAAACGCAGAAGGAAAAGAGGAAAAAGAGCCGGCGTTCTCATCAGATTAAGACGTCGCGCAAATCGCCCCCCGCTACCCAGTATACTACTGGCAAATGTTCAGTCTCTGGACAACAAGCTCTGCGAGCTGAGAGCGCGGATCTCCTTCCAACGAGAGATGAGAGAATGCTGCGTTATCTGTCTTACAGAAACCTGGATGTCCGCGGAGATTCCAGACTCGGCCATCGAACCCACGGGTTTCTCTGTGCACCGAGCGGACAGAGCGAAAGACCTCTCAGGTAAAAGCAGAGGTGGAGGTGTATGTTTTATGATCAACAAATCATGGTGTGATCAGAGGAATGTACATTTTATCAGGTCTTTCTGCTCTCCTGATCTGGAATTTCTCATGCTTCTGTGTCGACCATTCTGGCTACCGAGGGAATTCACAACGGTCATTATCACAGCTGTGTACATCCCCCCACAAGCCGACACAGACCGGGCACTCAAGGAACTGTATGGGAGTATAAGTGAGCAGGAAACCGCGCACCCTGAGGCTGCGTTCATTGTTGCCGGGGACTTCAACAAAGCCAACTTTAAAACAATAGCACCAAAATACCACCAACATATCAGCTTCAACACACGAGGGGACTGGGTTTTGGATCATTGCTATTCTCCTTTCCGGGATGGCTACAAATCCCTCCCCCGCCCACCATTTGGCAAATCCGACCACTCTTCCGTTCTGCTTCTGCCCGCTTACAGGCAGAAACTGAAACGGGAAGCACCCGCCCTCAGAATGATCCAGTGCTGGTCGGACCAATCAGACTCTGTGCTACAGGACTGTTTTGATCACGCGGACTGGGAGATGTTCCGGTCTGCCTCCGATGACGACATCGAGGTTTACACTGATAACGTAACGTGTTTCATCAGGAAGTGCGTAGAGGACGTTGTTCCGACAAAAACTATACGGATCTACCCCAACCAGAAACCATGGGTTAACGGCGATGTTCGCGCAGCACTTACTGCGCGGACCACCGCTTTTAATTCCGGGAACGCGGAGGAGCGTAAACAAGCCAGTTATGCCCTCCGTAACTCCATCAGTACAGCCAAACACCAGTACAGGCACAAAATTGAAGGACAGTTCAACACCACTGACTCCAGAAGTATGTGGCAGGGAATTAACACCATCACAGACTATAAACAGAATAAAAACTCCGCCATGAACACCGCTGCCTCTCTGCCGGACGAGCTTAATAATTTTTATGCTCGTTTCAAGGACAACAACAACACCGCCCTCACGGAGAGAGCACTCGCGGCCGATACTACAGATGATGGTTCACTCTCCGTCTCTGTTGCTGATGTAACCCGATCCTTTCGACGGGTGAATATCCACAAAGCCGCGGGTCCAGACGGCATTCCGGGCCGCATCATCAGAGCATGCGCGAACCAACTGGCTGGTGTTTTTACGGACATTTTCAACCTGTCCCTCTCCCTGTCTGTAGTCCCCACATGCTTCAAAACATCAACCATTGTGCCTGTACCGAAGCAATCAAAAATCACTTGCTTAAATGACTGGCATCCTGTTGCCCTCACCCCCATCATCAGCAAATGCTTTGAGAGGTTGTTCAGAGATCACATCTGCTCTGTTCTGCCCACCTCTTTGGACCCATTCCAGTTTGCCTACCGTAACAACCGCTCCACTGATGATGCCATTGCATCTACAATACACACTGCTCTATCCCACCTGGAAAAAAGGAACACGTATGTGAGAATGCTGTTTGTAGACTACAGCTCAGCATTTAACACCATAGTGCCCTCTAAGCTTGATGTGAAACTCTGGGCTCTGGGCTTAAACAGCTCGCTGTGCAGCTGGATCCTGGATTTCCTGTCAGGCAGACGTCAGGTGGTTAGAATGGGCAGCAACATCTCCTCATCACTCACCCTCAACACTGGAGCCCCGCAGGGCTGTGTTCTCAGCCCACTCCTGTATTCCCGTTACACACATGACTGTGTGGCGACACATAGCTCCAATGCCATCATTAAGTTTGCTGACGATACGACGGTGGTAGGTCTGATCACTGACAATGATGAAACAGCCTACAGAGAGGAGGTGCACACTCTGACACGCTGGTGTCAGGAGCACAACCTCTCCCTCAACATCAGTAAAACCAAGGAGCTTGTGGTGGACTTCAGGAAGAACACAGCCCCATCACCATTAATGGAGCACCGGTGGAGAGAGTCAGCAGCTTCAAGTTCCTCGGTGTCCACATTACTGAGGAACTCACATGGTCCGTCCACACTGAGGCCGTTGTGAAGAAGGCTCACCAGCGCCTCTTCTTCCTGAGACGGCTGAGGAAGTTTGGAATGAACCAACACATCCTCACACGGTTCTACACCAGCACTGTAGAGAGCATCCTGACTGGCTGCATCACCGCCTGGTACGGCAATAGCACCGGCCACAACCGCAAAGACCTGCAAAGGGTGGTGCGAACGGCCAGAAACATCATCGGAGGTGAGCTTCCCTCCCTCCAGGATATATATAAAAGACGGTGTGTCTGAATAAAGCTCGGAGGATTATCAGAGACTCCAGCCACCCAAGTCATGGGCTGCTCTCACTGCTTCCATCAGGCAGGCGGTATCGCAGCATCAGGACCCGCACCACCCGACTACATGACAGCTTCTTCCCACAACCAATAAGACTTTTGAACACATGATCTCTCACGATCAACAATCACTGCACTTTATTAATCCTCATTCTGTCAATATATTCTCGCTCCCAATTCAGTTAGTGTATATATATATATATATTTATACCCTTATCTAGTGTACGTGTATTCTACATTGTGTGTATTGTGTACATTTGATATGTAAATTGTGGTGTAGGTATGTGTACATTTGTTATGTAAATTGTGTTGTGTAAATATGTTGTTATTGTAAAGTGGTTTATGTCTCGTCACTGTCATTACTGCAATGTTGCTCGGAACTGCACACAAGAATTTCACCTACTGCTGCACTCGTGTACACAGAAGTGTGACAATAAAGTGATTTGATTTGATTTGATTTGAAAGACACATCCTATCATGCATCCTCGACACCAACCCTTCCTACGGTCCGTGTAGACGGCCAGGTGTATCAGTACAAGGTCCTGCCCTTCGGCCTGTCCCCTCGCATCTTCACGAAGGTTGCAGAGGTAGACCTTGCCCCACTAAGGGAAGTGGGCATCCGCATACTCAATTACCTTGACGACTGGCTCATCCTAGCCCACTTTCAAGAGTCACTGTGCGCCCACAGGACCAGGTGCTCAGGCACCTCAGCCATCTAGGGTGTCAGGTCAACTGGGAAAAGAGCAAGCTCACCCCGGTTCAGAGCATCTCTTTTCTAGGCATGGAGTTAGACTCAGTCTCAATGACAGCGTGCCTCAACAACAAGCTCACGCAGTTGGTCCTGAAATGCCTCACCTTATTCAAGGCAGGCACAGCGGTTCCTCTAAAACAATTCCAGAGGCTCCTGGGGCATATGGCATCCTCCGCAGCAGTCACGCCGCTGGGGTTGATGCATATGACGCACCACTTCAGCACTGGTTTCAGACTCGAGTCCCGAGATGGGTATGGCGCCATGGCACATACCATGTGTTCATCACCCCCGCCTGCCGCCAGAATTTCAACCCCTGGACAGACCTCTGTTTTCTGCTGGCAGGAGTCCCCCTAAAGCAGGTGTTCCGCCACATTCTGGTCACCACAGACATTTCCAAACAGGGTTGGGGCACCATGTGCAAGGGGCACGCAGCCGCCGGCTCCTGGTCGGGGCCCCGGCTAGGTTGGCACATCAACTGCCTAGAGTTGCTGGCTGTAATCCTTGCCCTGCTGAGGTTTCTCCCGCTGCTTCGGGGCAATCATGTCTTGATTTGCTCAGTCAGCACCACCACGATAGCGTACATAAATCGCCAAGGTGGCGTGTGCTCTTGATGCATGTCCCAACTCGCCCGTCATCACCTCATTTGGAGCCAGCAGCGAGCTGCGCACCACTCATATCCCGGAAAACCTCAACACGGCAGCGGACGTGCTGTTGCGACAGGGCATGCTCAGCAAAGAGTGGAGGCTCCACCCAAAGGCGGTCCAACTGATTTGGGAGCAGTTCGGCAAAGCGCAGGTAGACCAGTTTGCTTCCCAAGAGACCTCCCATTGCCCGTTCTGGTACTCCCTAGCGGAGGCTCCCCTCAGGATAGACGCGCTGGCACACAGCTGGCCCTGGGGGCTGTGCAAGTATGCATTTACCCTAGAGAGCCTACTTGCACAGGTGCTGTGCAAGGTCAGGGAGGATGAAGAACAAGTCACTCTAGTGGTCCCCTATTGGCCCACACGGACTTGGTTCTCGGATCTCACGCTCACCGTGACAGACCTTGCCTTGCGAATTCCCCTGATGAAGGACCTTCTTTCTCAGGGACGGGGCACCCTCTGGCATCTGCGCCCAGAACTCTGGAACCTCCACGTCTGGCCCCTGGACAGGATGCGGAAGATCTAAGTTGCCTACCACCTGCTATCATAGACACGATCAACCAAGCCAGAGCTCCCTCTACCAGGCAACTTTACACCCTGAAGTGGCACTTGTTAGCGAATTGGTGTTCTTCCCGATCTGAAGACCCGCAGAGATGTGCAGTCCCCCTCCACCTTGAAGGTTTATGTAGCCGCCATTTCGGTTCAGCACAACGCAGTGGATGGTAAGTCCCAAGGGAAGCATGATCTGATCATCAGGTTCCTTAGAGGCGCCCAGAGGCTGAACCCTCATGGGATCTCTCCGTGGTCCTTTCAGGCCTTCAGAGACCCCCCTTGATGACGGTCCTCCTGATCACGCTCATCTCCATCAAGAGGGTTGGGAACCTGCAAGCATTCTCTGTCAGCAACACTTGCCTGGATTTCGGTCCAGCAGACACCCATGTCGTCCTACGACTGCGACCTGGCTATATGCCCAAGGTTCCTACGACCACATTCAGGGACCAGGGAAGCACTGCTCCGGGAGGAGGCAGACCCAGCCTTTTCATTGCTGTGTCCGGTGAGTGCTTTGCGTACCTCAGATGCACGATTCCCTCCTTTTATACCCGTATGTCCGGGGGAGGGACATGCAAATTCTGTCTGCCAAATTCTCATTGGTCTTTTCTCAAGTTCAGAGGTAACCGAGGCCTTCAAGACAGTCCCCTAGTGTCGCTTCATTCGACACAAAGTCTCGTTTCCTCCATCAGGGAATGGAGGTTACAACAGTATCCTGGACGTTTTTGGTTCATATTTAATTTGTGCTTTTATACATTTCCACTTTTTAACTGAACATTTTAATTGCTTCCAGTGCTTGGCGTTTACTGTTTTGTTTATAAATATTGCTTGAAAATATCTTGTGTGACATTGTTTTCTACTAAGTGATGTTTTTGTGTGTTTTTTCACATTGAATCAACGTTACTAGGATACAAGTGTTGGAAAGCAAATGTAATAAAGTCTTGACTTGTCTTGCCTTGTCTACAATAAAGTTTTGACTGTGACAGTACATAAACTTGACTTGACTTGACTGTGTATTTTCACATTTAAAATGTTGAAAGTTGAATGAAATTATTCAACAAATGACATTGTTGTGACAAAATCAGTGTTTTAATATTACAGCATGTAATAATTTTACAGTTATTAATTTACAGTATTAAAATTAATGCAGTAATGCCTGTTACAGTAGTATAATGTTTGCTATTAAAAAATACAGCATCCTATTACTCTGATGACCATTACAGTACCGTGATTATTACTGTAATAACAATTACAATAAGCTTTGCTAATTTTCTGCCACCCAGTTACTGTACATTTCACAGTGTTCTTTTTTACAGTGTAAATTCATCTTGTTTTAAGGATGTTTAGATATTTTTATTGGAAAACAAGACAAAAATACTTATCATGAAAAAAAAAATTGTTGTGTATTGTTAATACTTGGGTTCGGGATTTCAACAACATTGTAACACAAAGTATTCAAGCACATAAATTCATCATTTTCAGGAGAGCTGTCATTTACTTTAGTAGAAAGTAGACTTTCCACCAAGTGGCCGATAAAATGGGTGGGAAAAAATGCAACACTGAAAATGGGACCCAAAACATCTAAGAGCCTGAATATCATAAAGACTTAGGCCAGTAAGCATCCACCAAACACCATAGAACACCATAGAAACAGCACAGCAATGTGTTTAAAACCACTCAGAACATCTTGGAAAAGCTGGAAGATGTAAAACTTTATTCAAGTACTAAACTTTATTCATCTCTGTAACCTTTTTGGACAAGCTGTTTTCCAAATGATAAAGGAATGTTATTACTTTGAAGTGAAGCATTAACTTTTGAAACACACTATCCAAAACTAAAACTATTCTTCCAGCATTCTCTCATTCAGCCTAATTTGGCGCCTATATTAAAGACTCTCATTAATCATTATCTGAGAAGGAGCAACACATCTTGTAGATGTTGCTTATTTCTTTGTTTCATTACTTTTTGATGTATTTGTTTGTTTGTTGTTTTTGTTCCTGTGGTCCTCATTAAAAAAGGCAACAGCAGAACCCAATCGGAATTCTGTCTTAGTCCCAGCACGTTTGGATTTGTTGAGTGGACTCCTGAGAAGATGGAAGACTTTGCTTCAGGGTTAGTGAGACTGCTGTCTCCTCTCACTCAGATTGTTAGACAGGTTGAGTTGCTCTCAGAAGGGAAAGAGTGTGGCTTTTGACTTAATTGGGCAGAGTAATACTTCAGCCTGCTTCAGGCACAATAACATTGCCCTGAGATATTCAGGCAAGGCAGATGTGAGTTTTAACACACATGAATGCTTGATGAATAGGAATCCTGCTTAAGGTAAGCTCATATGCTCTTTAGAGGTTTGTTCATAAGAAAACTCTAAAATCAGATTCCTCCAAGGCTCCTATGATGCTGATGGGCAAATTCTCTCTCTTGTTTGCTATTAAACAGACTTATTCACATAATGACAACATGAAGAGTCAGTTACCTTCCATTAAGGACTGGTAAACAAAGAGAACAAAAGCAATGCAGAGAAAAGTGATTCAATTCACACCAATATTTTATATACAATGACAGTGAAAGCACAATTCAATTCAATGAATTTCAATTGATGAAGAATTTAGGGTCCTTTCCCTATTCATTCTATATAACTCATGAATGTAATGCTGAAGATAGAACATGTATTTTGGATGATGTTCAGATGAAAAAAAAAAACATTTAAAATAAAATGAAGAGTTCAATTATCAAATAATGTGAAAAAGTGTGATTTTGCCCTGTTAATTATACCAGTAGTAAGTCTAGGCCTTCAATGCCATTATGAAAACACAGTTTCACAATGAATAAGACACCATATGCCAAACATTACATCATACATTATGTGGCAGTCTACTAATAACATCAATTGACATTTTAAAAACATATCCACACATGAAAGCCAGAACCAAGGAGGTCCAATACCAAGAAAAATCTCTCTTCGAATATTTGTGATTTGCAATAAATTTTGTTTCGTCAGGGTACATGGTTACTTTTCAAAACTTGATCCGGCACTGAATGATCAAGCAGCATAATTTACACTTAGAAGACTACTGATGTTGCTATAACAATGCAAATAGCACTTACCAGTTTACTTGAAGTGAAAATCAGTCCTCCTTTCCTGTTTAATTAATCAATCGCACGATCATGCAGAACATCTCAGATTTTTCAATCTGTAAGGATCTCTTTCAGTGGCTAACAGACTGGTGTAGAACCAACAACCTGTCCCTGAATGTCGATAAAACAAAAGAGATGGTTGTTGACTTTAGGAGAGCACAGGGCGAACGCTCTCCGCTGAACATCGACGGCTCCTCTGTGGAGATCGTCAAGAGCACCAAATTCCTTGGTGTTCACCTGGCAGAGAGCCTCACCTGGTCCCTCAACACCAGCTCTGTTACCAAGAAAGCCCAGCAGCGTCTCTACTTTCTGCGAAGTCTGAGGAAAGCACATCTCCCACCCCCTATCCTCACTACATTCTATAGAGGGACTATTGAGAGCATCCTGAGCAGCTGGATCACTGCCTGGTTTGAGACTTGCACCGTTTCGGAAAGCCCTGCAGAGGATAGTGAGGACAGCTGAGAAGATCATTGGGGTCTCTCTTCCGTCCATCAAAGACATTTACGAAAAACACTGCATCCGCAAAGCCACCAGCATTGTGGACGACCCCACACACCCCTCACACAAACTCTTCACCCTCCTGCCGTCTGGCAAGAGGTACCGAAGCATTTGGGCCCTCACGGCCAGACTGTGTAACAGCTTCTTCCCTCAAGCCATCAGACTCCTCAATATTCAGAGACTGGTTTGACACACACACACACATGTCCTGAGTTGCACTTTAATTATTGTCACTTTATAACTGTCTGCTACCTCAATAACTGCTATGTCCATAGAACACTATCTCATAGTATGTTATGTTTACATTACATTTTTAGGAACTGTCATCTTTTTGCACTACTGTTTACTGGTCGGCGCTGCACTGTCTCTCACTGTGTCTATTGTCCTGTTCATTGTTAGTAATTTATTGTACTGTCCCATACTTTTTGCACACGTTTGCACGTGCACTTTATTTAGGTACTTTATTTAGACTGTGTAGTCTCATGTGGTTCTGTGTTTGTCCTATATTGTTTTATGTAGCACCATGGTCCTGGAGGAACGTTGTCTCGTTTCGCTGTGTACTGTACTAACTGTATATGGTTGAAACGACAATAAAAAAACACTTGACTTGACTTGACTTGACTCTTTCTCAATGGTGATGTGGCATTGACAGCCAACTCGTCAGCAAGATCTCGCCTTCTTTTTCTTCTTGCCTTTCAAATTACATATATCAGTTAAAGCGTGATTGCATCACTCAAGGCTAGCTAGAAGGCCTTGACTGGGACATATCCTAAAGACCACACCCACCAATAACAAATAAATCAATCTGATTGACTGATGAATCTGACATTAGTTGCTCATTCCTTTGCACTGTTGAGGGATTCTGCAGAAATTCTGAAGGCCTGATGGGGTGGAGCTCAAACTCACGTGTTGCTTCGGTTAACAAGCTCGGTTTCAGGCTTGCGATTTGTGAAAAAGTTGTCATACTTTGCTTGTAAGCATCGAGGAATAGGTAAATTCTGATTGGAGATTTTAGTTTTTTGCTATTCGTTTGAAGATAAATTTTGAGTGGAAAGCGATTGAAAATACATAGTCAAAAAGGTGATTGAGAATGAAAGGATGAAAAAATATTTATTTATTAGGCATGTTATGCCAGCAGAGAAGGCTTTGCTCTGAGAAATCACCACTGCACACCAAAATATTTTGTTTTGTCCACTCTACTGAAATAGCAAGAAACTCCCCATTGCCAGCTCAACATATAGGACTCGTCAACAAACAGCCTTATATCATGTACTACGCATCCCGAGTGGGAACATAACACAAAGCTGACAGTGAATAATCATGACAAAAATAACTCTGCCTCAGGTGGGATCACTGCAGAGAAATGGCCCCTGCTGATTATAATGGGGAACAGAGAGGTGAATTTAATCTGCAAGCATGTTTATCAACCTTCTAAAATACAGTAAAATCCATTACATCGTTCAGCATTGCTGATGTTGCTCCACTGGGAGAGGTAAAATGTAATCACAGTGCTGTTTTCAGCTATTGCAGAGTTTTAGTCTGGGCAAGAAAATGGTTGTCGAATGCATTCCCTTCAAAGACCCCATGATGAGGAGCGATTTATAATTGAACGTGTGCATCCCTATGCTCTACTCACTCCAAAGGGCAGAGCCCTTGAAGTGGAAACTCTGGAGGAAGCAGCGCACTCACGTCTCATACATGGCCATTTGGAACACTCTTGATAAAGGGAGTAATAAAAGATATACGACACTTCCTCTTTTCTTTGCCTGAAATATTACCATGACGATGCAGCACAGAGTCCATCACCCTATTAGCTGTTCTTACAACAGGAATCTCTTCTTTATTGCTGTTAATTTTATGTTGCAAATAAAATAAAATGTTTTGTGTGTGTGTCTTGTTTGAAATTGCATGCTGTTTTATAATAATAATATAGTTTGACAGAAAATGTATATATAAAATAAATGAATGAACATTTCCCACCTAAAGTTATTTGGTGCATGGGAGGTCTTAATAATTATGTTAAAATTATGTTATAATTATGTATAATTAGGTCAGATTATGAACGGGGAATGAAACAAAGGGACCATGTAACCTCTTTGTGTGCCGGAGAGAAGCTTTTCGAGAAAAGCGAAGTGGGTCTCAGTTATTACAAACATTCTATAGCCGTAATCAAATAGAAGGCGAGTATGCTCATGCTTAATCTCACGCTTTGTCTCAAATTCCAAGTTCTGTCCTGAAACAGTCATCAAATAGAATATAAAATTTGAATTTAGCAATCCAAATTCATTGAGGGGATTGTGGATGCAGGCCTTAGAAGGGAGCTTCGTAAGATTGTGAGAGATAGGCCACAGACAACACCAATTGAAGTGAGAGATGAATCCCTTATGTGGTCTCTAGAAGATCCTAAATATTGTGTCACAATATTAGTCAGCAACAGAAGTGTTGATTCTGAGACAGCAGAAGCTCAGTGCACTGCTGTTGGTATACCTGAGAAAAACCCTGCTACTTTTGAAGAAACTTGTTGAGAAACTCACTTTGCAGTGCATTAAGTCAGAACCTTTGGCTCATTGTAAACCCAAGATGCAGCCTAGATTTACAGATGATGGTCAGCCAATATTTTTCCGGTGTAATGGTGCAGGACACACAGCTAAGAGGTGTGTGAAGAAAAATAAACAGACTGTCACAGAGAATGTGAAATCATCAGTGCCACAGGAAAACCTTGTACCCTTTCTTGCTAAGAGTGAGGCAGTGCGAGGGCAGTCCATGCATAGGCTCAGCCAATATCGATACATGTCGTGACCGACTACTCATGCATGCTGTGGGAAAATTTCCTGTTGCTAATTTCAAGATTAGTGGAGTAAGGGCCTCTTGTTTACTTGATACAGGAAGACAAGTCAGTACTATTTCTGAGAGTTTATTCAGAGAACATCTGTCTGGGGAGGATGAAGATATGCCGTCCACAGCAGGTTGAAGTCCAATGACATATGTGAGGTGAGATTTCAGAGAATTTATAATACAAAAATACAAAAGACAGTCAGTTATCCAAAGAGTTTCTCAACAAGCTACACATTGGTGGTACTTCTGAACAGCAGGCAGAGCTGAGTGATTTGTTTATGAAGTACTCTTCATAAACAAATCACTCAGATGTTTTTGCTTTCGAGGATGAAGACCTCGGTTTTACAGACAAAGTGCAACACGAGATTCACATGGTGGATAATGTACTGGTGGTCAAGCCTTATAGGCATATTCCACCCACACAGTATAGGGAAGTCAGAGAACATATCACCAAGCTCCTTAAGAAATGAGTGGTCCAAGAAAGCACTATCGAGCTAGTTAGGAAATCTGATGGCTCAAAGATGAAGGGAGATTTATTTCCTCTGCCTAGGATAGATGAAAGCTTTGGTGCACTATAAGGAGAAAAGTTATTTTCTTCCATGGATTTAGCTAGTGGTTATCATCAGGTACATGAGTGAGGCATAAGACTGCATTTACGACTGCATTTGGGATCTTTGAGTATTCTCTGAATCCCTTTTAGGTTTGCAAAAGACCTTCAACTTTTCAGCGTCTTATGCAGGCTTTCTTGGGTGATCTAATATTTCAGATCATTCTAGTGTACTTTGATGACATACTAGTGTATTCGCACACTTTCCCTAAGCACTTGCAGAGACTGGAAGTAGTCTTTAACAGATTAAAAGAAACAGGTCTCAATTTTAAGCCTGAAAAGTGTCATTCCTTTCAGCAAGAAGTAACTTTCTTAGGTCATCAGATCTCAGCTCGAAATATTGGTACTTATCCAGCTAAAGTTGAAATGGTCAAGCAATGGAAAATTCCCAGTACAGTTAAGGAATTCTGATCATTCTTAGGGTTCTGCAGTTACTAGAGAAATTTAATTGAGGGTTTTTCCAGGATTGCCAGCCCCTCCATGATTTAGTGAGCCTGTGTAAATTGTATAGTGTAAAGAAAACCTACACCACAACCTATTGGCCTCAGGGTTACGCTCAGTGTGAGCACTCTAACAGAATGCTCCATGATCTGTTACGTACAGTAAACTTTCCCCTAAAAAGACAAAGTGTTTTCCAGAACACCTTCCTGAGTTGTTTATGCTTATAATGTAACACCACATGTAACCACTGGTTACTCACCACTTTACTTGCTGTTTGGATTTAACCCGCATCTTCCAGTAGATGCTCTCCTAGGTCAAGCGCAAACTGTGGACAGAAAACATGATTGGTTGGTGATTTACCAAGACAGATTGAGAGAAGCTCATGAAAAAGCCAGGGAATATGCCAAGCACATGGCTGCTGAGAGATTTGCCCCTTTGACCCATTCTCCCACAACACCATAATTGAGGAGATCATTTGTTTCAGAGCAGGTTGAGGTTGTGCAATCTGATCCTGGTTTTGTTGTGTTAGAAGAGGTTACATATCCTTGTCTGCAAGAGACAGATAATGTTAACCCTGAATGTGAAACCCTGTCAGCCACTATAGCCCTTATAGGTGAATCTGTATGTATTTCAGAGAACACTGAACAACAAGGTTCGGTACCAGAGAGAGTTGAGCCTAGCAATGAAACAGCTTCTTGAGTGTCTGGTCCAAAGAGGGCTGAACCTGACACTGACATGGTTCCTAGACTGTCTGAGTCGATGTGAAAAAGCCTGTACCGAGACCTAGGAGAACTAAAAGAGCCAAAGCTGGCATACACTCAAACCATTTAATGAGCTAAAATCAGCATGCAATGCTGTTTTACACAGATCTGAAGTCTTCTCTCAGATGTTTAAAAGCCTGGGTAGTGTGTTCTTTAGAGATGCTGTTAAAAAAAAAAAAAATGTAAGTTTAATGTAATTTAACTCGAGTCTTATATTGGACATGGCCCCTTTAAGAGTTTTGTGACACCCGCTTTTTGTACTCTTTCATGTTAGAGACGGAAGAGCATATGTGGTGCAAGAGAGCTCACAGTTTTGTTCATCGGTTGAGAATTATTTTGGTAAATATCAAATTCTACTCAAAATGTTGCTAAATTGGATTAAATAGTGTGTGTGTTCTCAAGAGTCATATGTTAAAATCAGGGGAGTAAAGTAATGAATTACATCCCACCGTCTGTGTTTGCTACTTCGTCCTGATTTTTTTTATCTGTCAACATGATTGGCTAGGGAGAGTCTTGAATCTTGTGAATGGCAGCTGCAGATGGCGCCAACTATTATGGCAACATGCTGGTTATGAATGTGGAGGATCCCTCAACACCTGAACATCACGGCCGCACCTAAAAGGGCTTTTTGCAGTGAAAACGTCCAATTGCTTGGCTGTGTCTTGTGAGTTTAACATGCTCAAGCCAGATATCAGCATTAATCCTGCCTCTAATTTTAAGAAGAATATCGAGGAAAATTTAATATGTCTGCTTAATAGATTCTGTGTGTCTATAATGTAGCCTGTAAATTAGCTATCTATCACTGAGACTAGTTGGTTGATGTGAGAGATTAAGGCAATGTTATCAATAGGGCTGGGCGATAAAACAATCTTGATGTTTATCTGAAAAAAACGAGAGAGATGTCCTCAACATCGATTACTTTTTTTTACATCGACTTTTGAGTAATTTTCTATACTTAGCCTATGTTGTACATCGATTGTGATAGCAAGGCAACCACTGGTTGGTTGATCTAGATGAAATATAAAAGATTGACTTTTTATTTCCTGAGAGTTTATTCAGGCAAATCTTTGAGCGTTATTGCAGTTACGCACCTAAATGGTCAAATACACTTTATAATTACGTCAATCCCCATCTTGATGAGGCATTAATGTAAATGCAGTCGGTTTGGTCTAAAGTGAACGTAAACAGTGGGACAAAAAGTGTATTTGCATAAAAATGTTGGACTTGAAGTGTACATGTAACCAAATTGAGCACTGTCTAGTAGGCTATGTCATATAAAGGCTATTAATCAAACAACAACAAGGAAACGAGAAAACCTCTCACTACATTTGGCTGAATAACTTGAGTAGCTTTAAAATTCTTAATGTAATAAAAGTAATACAGTGACATTTTAAATAATAATGTTTTTAATAATATTGTTAGGTTTTTTTTAATAATACTGACCCCTGATGTAGAGTGTTAATTTGTATAATAAATTACTAGGAAAGTATAGATAAAATTGTATAGATATAAAATATTTTATAATTATGCTGAGCCTTTTTTTCTAATGCCTGATAGAAAAGTATCAACCTTTGCAAAGCAATAATTCAGGCAGAACATTCCACCAATCACAAACTTCAGAAAATTGTGCATCATGCATTAGAATAAGAACACAACTATTTCAGGGCTTCAAAGATACAAGAACTAAATAAACGTGGAACATTGTATCTCAAAAGGAGTAGAATGTGCAAACCACAAAAAATTGTGCTGGACATGATGTGCCAAGTGACCCTACTTTTTAGTGGGATTCTTTATTTAGTGGGATCTTTTTTATTTTTTTACTTCCTTGCATTGTTTTGAACATGTTTTATGCACAACAGTAACTCTCTCTGTCGACATTAAGGGAAATTTAGACATTACACATAAACTTTAATGTAATTGTTTCATACATTATGATATAAAATGGGGATCATTGTGTTGAAAATAACTTTTTCATCTTTTCATTTATGTAATCATGTTGCCCTTTTATTTTAATTTTTCACATAATTTTCATGTAGAGTTTACAGTATCATAGATAAGTGATGTATTTTAAAAGTTGTCAGTCACAAACACCTATACGATTTGAAAATAATATCCTATATTCTTTATTCTTTCTGGCAAACAGCCATTAAAGGAAATGTAAATTACAGTATGTGTGCTATAGTTTTAAATTGCAGCATCAAGTTTTTAATTATAAAGGGGCATAGCATTCGCAACTCAGCACTCAATACTCACTACTCATGAGTACTTTTAAATGAGCTACTATTTTACTCTTACTTGAGTAGTTTTTAGGACAGGTATATTTACTCTACTCAAACATTTTTTAAGAAGTAACAGTACTTTTACTTGAGTATTATTTTTCAATACTCTTTCCACCCCTGGTTAAAATTGAGTGTTTGTTATGGATAATGTTTTAAGGATGCTTATGGATTGCATGTGTGGACTTTGACCACATTTGTACACATGTGCAAGAACTGGGTGTGTAAATTTAGTATTAATAATTTAATGATTTATAGCCCAGAGTGTTTTCCAAATAAGTGTAATGCATGTTATATGTGAAAAATTAGAATTATATTGATTCAAAATGTTGTATAAATCCTGGTTAGAAATGCATAAAATTATAGAGTGATTTAAGCATGTGTTAAATGCATAAAATACTGTGAGTGATTTAAGCATGCGTTAAATGCATAAAATACTTTTTTTATTTTATTTCTACAGGTGTTGTCCTCTTAAAGACAGTTTTCTTTTTCTGTTGTTTGGAGTTCCCAAACTTTGTGCTCTCTATATAAAACAATATTATTATGGATCTGGTGAGATGGAACTGATCTCTGCCCTCGCAAGACCTCCTTGCCAGAAAAGATAAATAAATCAATAAGATGTTTTGGTTCACTGTTGTGTAACTGCAGAGGTCAGAGAGTTTTGTATAGGTTTTGTTAGCTGATCCAGTCTCAAATATATAAGCTTGATGTGAACAGCAGTGGAAATAAACAAACAATCACTTCATGTTTATTGCACATTCTTTAACTAGCATCCAATTCAAGTCATGAGGTCTGGTCTTGATTTAAAACTTTCATGGATCTAAACCTACACATCTCACCTCACTACTCATAACCCTCCCACCAGGGGAATTAATTAGTGGTCAACACGGATTAAGGGGGTTTGTGTCTTCATCTGCAATGGTTGGAGAGATGGGCTTGATAAGGTTATTAGCTGTGGTCATGGCTCATTATGACTTTGGCAATAACACACACAGACCCGCTGTAATCCCTGGGGAATATGCGTAGGAATATTTTTTTTTTCATATATGTTTCATTTAATGCACTCTTGGAAGTGTGAGAGAACTCACACACTGGTGCATTCTTTATATTAGTTTTAAGGCTGTCAAATACAAATTTGAAAATTCAAATATTCTTTAAATTTAAGATAATAATGCACATTAGATTGCTAAAACATTGCATTTGAATTTTGTGCTAATTGCGCTAAAACTGTAGGAATATAACAGAACACAGGTTTATCAAGATGCATGTTTACGTTTTAAGTTATTTTTAACTTGACATGGCATCTAAGAAATGCAGCACTCCTGCACAAGATGCTGAAACAACAGAGACATAGAGCAAAGGTCAAAGAGGTCCATCTACCACATGTTTACACAGAAACACAACTGGAAAAAGAGGTGCAAATAGTTGCAAAAACATGTTAGGTGTGAATGTCTCTGTAGAGGGAATAATGAAAAGGAGGCGGCGAGAACCGGCTTGACAAAATAAATAATAGTTTTAATGAAGAAATAAACACAAAGACACACATGACGGTCAGCTTCCCGTAAACGACCTCTCTCTCTTGCACCACCATCCGCAGTTGGCCCTTATCCCTCTCAGAGGCTTAATTAGCCTGATAAGGGACCGGGTGTGCAGAATCACCACCCGGCCCCGCCCTCTGCCCTGTCACAGTCCCCTTAGATGGAGCTTAACAATATGCATACTTCTCTATTTTATAGTATGCAAAAAGCAATATGTCAAAAAAGTAGGATGCTCTAATACTTTATTTTCATGAAACATTAGGTGAAGAATACTTGGCTGATGTTACGATCCATATTGTCTTTTGTTTATGTACCTTTTAAGTTTCTGGCACCTGTTATACTCCATTTCGTCTTTTGTTTATGAAATCATTCTTATGTTCCTGTTTCCCAGTCTTGTCATGTCCTGTTTTCCCTCCATGTTCATGTGTCTGGTTTTCATTGGTTCATTGTTTGATCGCTTTATTATCAGTTCTAGTTTTGTCATTGGATTTAGTTAATTGCTTTATTATCTTGTTTAGAGTTCTGTTTGCCCATTGGCTTTTGTCTCCCCTTTGGTTTTGTATTTAAGCCCTCATGTTTACCTTGTCCTTTGTTGGTTATTGTTTGGTGTTAGATGATTTTCCATGTTAATCCTGTCTTCTACCGTGTTCCTGCCTGTGCCCTCCTTGGATGATTCCCCGTGTTTATAGCTTTTGTTTGTACCTTTCTTTTCCCCTCGTGGATGTTTTATTTGTTCCTGTTTTCACCGTTTGCTTGACCCCTTGCACCAACTCAATAAAGCTGCACCTGGATCCTCACCCCTCGTCTGCCCGTTTCGTAAAAGCTGACATACAGCATTCATTTAGATTCTGAAGTGTGAATCTGCTGGACACTTAATATTTAACATATATATATATATATATGATCTTAAAAAATTCCAATGAGAGCTAAGGAGCCAACATATTAAAAACTTTGGAGGACTGGCACGAGTCGGACAGCTCTTTTCAATTGTGAGTGCTATAGGTACCAAGAAACTTGCTCCTTGTGGTTAAATTGCACTTGTTTTAAATCAATGATCATTCTTTGCTGTTACTGTTAATGCATTATAGATAAAAGAACGTACATGTCTAAATTCCAAAATGAAGTATGTACAGGAATGTATTAGTTTCACACTGTATACCAGTATGTACTTTATTAACGGTATAAGAAAATAACAGGAATTTGGATTTAGACAAATTTGAAGGAAGCTTTACATGTATCCTTGCAGAGAATCCAATCCCAGTATGCATTTAAAGCTCTATTTTTAATGACGGACAGAGTTGATGTCTTTGTGGAGTGTTCCAAATTGGCCACTCATGAGGTTTAATTTCGGTTAGGTTCACTTCAGCTACCTATGTAGGCATTAGACAGCAAAGCAGCTCATTAGGTTTCAAAACAGAGCCTATGAGACATTTGAAGCCTCAATGTTTTGCTGAATAATTTACTACAGACTAGATTGGGTTAATTAGCATCTGATGTTATTTGTGTCATTTGACACCTGTCGATACTACCTAATGAAAAATGGTTTACTGATAGATTTTCTACTTGCAAATGATGTTGCAAATAAGTGATGACAAACAGCTGATAGTGAAGCTTTAAAGGCACTACAAAAAATCATATTTATTGATTAATAAGAATGTTTTTATATTACCTTTATCACATATCAAATAAAATCATGTAGAGCTGCAGTTCTGTTCTATAAATCAGTCTCAATATCCACATTTTGAAACTTTTCTGTATAAAGTCTTCACATAATGCATGTTCTTCTGCCACAAAGTAAAAGCTCATTTAACTTATGGCACAACATTCCATTTGGCGGACAACAATAAAGAAATTAGAAGTGCCTGTCTGGTCCATTCAGATGTAATAAACCGTGCTGGGTTGTAATGGATTACATGTCATCTGGATTAAATAATCAGATTACAAAAATCAAGTACTTGTAATTGGATAAAATTACATTTTTAATATTCGTAATAATTCTACAGTTGCTTTTTGATAATTTACATGATTACATATTAACAAGGCAACTGCAGTTAATTGTTTATACTTTTTTGATCATCCTAATCATTCTCTTTTTAAAATCTTTTACATTTTTCATTCTAAATCAGCAGACCTCTGATATATGTTTGGTAACTCTTAGAGAGGGGGTAGGGTTGTACTCGTTACTAGCCAGTCAGGTGAAGATGGAGTGGTCTACCTCAGCATTTAACCACTGGACCTATAGTGAGAATTTCATTTTAAGAATAAAATTACACCAATGGTGTGCAGCTCACACAATGAACTTAATTTCTTCAAATGATCTGGTGGATGCCATCTTTAAGGGTCATACCCTCAGGGCCACACAATAGTTCAACTGTAAATGTGCAGCAATATGAAACAAAGCCCATTGCACTACTGTTGCCGAGTCCACGGCATGACACTTGACATAAAACTTGATACAACTGTTCCTTGTGTGAGTCGGTGGGACTCGTTCATTAAACTGCAAACTTGTTCAAATCTGGCAACCCGGAGGTGTCGAAATACTTTTGGTGAGTGGGCGGGATCACACAGGACAAAACATAAACAGAAATTCCAGCCAGAATGGAAACTTCAAAGTAGAATATATCAAATGCATGTGACGTATAATAAAATAGAATTAGGTTGAAATTAATCTGAAAGTAATTAAAAAGTAATTGGTCTTTTGAACCCCCATGTAATCTATGAGATTATATTACTGATTGCATTTTTGTCATGTAATTTGTAATCGTTACTTTATTACAATTAAAAAAGTAATCTGCCCAGCACTGCTAATAAGTACCAAATATTTCAGTTAGTTCATAAGAAGAATATACAGTTGTGCTCTTACATAATTTGCCAACCTTAAAACACAAGCCACAGCTCTTGCAAAACTCTGTTATAAAGACATGATATTATGAACTTTAGCAAACCCAGCTACTAATTTCCTATAAGCACTCATTTTAACAGCCTGCTAACAACACTTAAAATCACACAATATACATGTATATAATGCTTATTGTGGAAAGCCAAAAGGACAAAAATCAGCATTCAAATATTACTTTTTCTTCCATGTGACACTACAAAAGAAGATTTTACACAGAATATCAGTCACAAAAGATGCACGTTAATATTAGGAATGTACCTGTATACTGTTTATACTCTATATTCATTAGTATGAGTATTTTCATTATCATTTTATGTATTTCATTGTATATTATCACTTTAAAGATTTTCTTCATATAAATGAAACGCTGCATGAAACATTCAACTGGGGCTGTCAATCATTTAAAATGTTTAATCAAATGAATGATATGATGTGCTGATTAATTAATCACAAAATCTGAATTGATAACAAATAATATGAAAAATGTCATTTTTATATATATATATATATATATATATATATATATATATATATATATATATTTAAAAAAAAAAAAATCCACACACTCACTAACTAGGCAAACTAACTATGTGCAAATTTACAGTATCCTCCAGGAAACAGGGCAGCCAGATGCAGCCTCTGTTCCCTAGTGCTTGTGAAAAAATAACAGGCACATATTATTATTACCTAAGACAAACAGAACTTTTTCAAATAGAACATTTCCAAAGCTAGATAACTGATGTGCTCACTGTAATAGATTTTGCCAATACCAATATTTCTTGAACTGCTGATATTCAAACAGTTTTTCTTTTATTCCCTCTATATACATACACTCATCTAAAGGATTATTAGGAACACCATACTAATACTGTGTTTGACCCCCTTTCACCTTCAGAACTGCCTTAATTCTACGTGGCATTGATTCAACAAGGTGCTGAAAGCATTCTTTAGAAATGTTGGCCCATATTGATAGGATAGCATCTTGCAGTTGATGGAGATTTGTGGGATGCACATCCAGGGCACAAAGCTCCCGTTCCACCACATCCCAAAGATGCTCTATTGGGTTGAGATCTGGTGACTGTGGGGGCCATTTTAGTACAGTGAACTCATTGTCATGTTCAAGAAACCAATTTGAAATGATTCGAGCTTTGTGACATGGTGCATTATCCTGCTGGAAGTAGCCATCAGAGGATGGGTACATGGTGGCCATAAAGGGATGGACATGGTCAGAAACAATGCTCAGGTAGGCCGTGGCATTTAAACGATGCCCAATTGGCACTAAGGGGCCTAAAGTGTGCCAAGAAAACATCCCCCACACATTACACCACCACCACCAGCCTGCACAGTGGTAACAAGGCATGATGGATCCATGTTCTCATTCTGTTTACGCCAAATTCTGACTCTACCATCTGAATGTCTCAACAGAAATCGAGACTCATCAGACCAGGCAACATTTTTCCAGTCTTCAACTGTCCAATTTTGGTGAGCTCTTGCAAATTGTAGCCTCTTTTTCCTATTTGTAGTGGAGATGAGTGGTACCCGGTGGGGTCTTCTGCTGTTATAGCCCATCCGCCTCAAGGTTGTGCGTGTTGTGGCTTCACAAATGCTTTGCTGCATACCTCGGTTGTAACGAGTGGTTATTTCAGTCAAAGTTGCTCTTCTAACGGCTTGAATCAGTTGGCCCATTCTCCTCTGACCTCTAGCATCAACAAGGCATTTTCGCCCACAGGACTGCCACATACTGGATGTTTTTCCCTTTTCACATCATTCTTTGTAAACCCTAGAAATGGTTGTGCGTGAAAATCCCAGTAACTGAGCAGATTGTGAAATACTCAGACCGGCCCGTCTGGCACCAACAACCATGCCACGCTAAAAATTGCTTAAATCACCTTTCTTTCCCATTCTGACATTCAGTTTGGAGTTCAGGAGATTGTCTTGACCAGGACCACACCCCTAAATGCATTGAAGCAACTGCCATGTGATTGGTTGATAATTGCATTAATGAGAAATTGAACAGGTGTTCCTAATAATCCTTTAGGTGAGTGTATATAACATATAATACACAAAAAGGATGGCCAAACACTTTTCTCCTAAAACAACACAAAATTACTGATACTTTATTATGATAATGGTGAAAACCAAAAAAGACTAACTTCAGATGCAAGAGGAACAGTTAATTTTTGCATGTGCTGTACACAAATACTTGAGACATTTCAGACATCTTTTGTTAGTCTTTGAATAATTTTTTTCTGGAGCAGACCTGGCATCATCCACTTTTTCCAGCAGCTGCTTCAAGCCGACTTTGAATCTCCCTCACAGTGGATCGTTCCCAAGTGCACAACCACAGAATTCGTTCCTGAGTCTCTGTTCATGTTCGCGACCACAGAGGTTGTTTCCAAGTCTCTGCCCATGTATACAACCATGGAGGTCGTTTCTAAGTCTCTGTCCATACCCACGACCGCAGAGGTTGCTCCCAAGACTCTGCTCATGTTCACGACCACAGAGGTCATTTCCAAGTCTCTGCCCATGTATACAACCATGCAGGTCTTTTCTAAGTCTCTGGCCATACCCACAACCACAGAGGTCGCTCCCAAGATTCCGCTCATGTTCACAATCACTGAGGTCTTTTCCCAGTCAATTAGGACACTTAATTTCGAGCCTTCCACAGCTCCAGGCCATGTCATGCCTCAGCCTGCTCCATGCCATGTCACGCCTCAGCCTGCTCCATGCCATGTCACAGCCACGCCTCAGCCTGCTCCATGCCATATCACAGCCAAACCTCAGCCTGCTGCATACCACGTCACAGTCACGCCTCAGCCTGCTCCATGCCATGTCATAACCAAGTCTCTGCTTCACGGTCCAGGCCCACCTCTGCTCCACGGTCCAGGCCCGAATCCGCTTCACAGGGGACCTCCATCCCTACAACTCCACCTTGGTCCTCAGCCCCATCTGCTCTGCCCCTCGAGCCTCTCTAAACATCTTTAAAAACAATCTAATGTACGATGGAGATTGTGAAAACAGATAAAATAATTGGTATGCATTTTGTATTCCACCCGCAGTGTTTTTCTGGTGAAGACACTGTTTTAGTCTCAATGTACTCCTGTTTACTGACTTTTTTGCAGCACAGTGTGCTTTTTGCAGCACAGTGTGCTTTTTGCAGGTGTGAATTCTGCATGAATATCTTTGCATATTTAAAAATGAATATTTAAATGTGACACATTTTTACTGCTTTGAATATTAGGTTCTCCCTGAAATGAGAATCTGGTGTAAAAGTAATTCAAGTGTACTTTTAAAAAGACACCAGCGATTTTATTGTATTCCTGCTAGAATGTTTTTTTTTTAAAATAATAAAAAAATATTTCTAACATTTGTACAGAGAAATTATGGTTGGTGGTCAATAGATGGGACAAGTGACTAGCTGAAGGGCTGAACAACTTACACCATAACCTTTGACCTAATTCCTGACTTGTGTTATTTACAGGTTCTCCTTGGCAGTGTTCAGCATAGCATACTAAAATACTAATATTATCTCTGCAATATACAACATGTTAACAATTGTCTTTTGATTGGACTGCCAGATGTCAAAACATTTTTAAACAAATTGAATGAAAAATGAAAAATTCTGTAACTGTTTGGGTATCATACAGTTTTGGGTATCATACAGTTGTCAATATTAGAAACCTATGACATAAAGCCTATACATAAAGTTCAGTATGGTTTAATGGTCATCAGGCTTTATTGTATGATATATGCAGTGAATGAGCATGAAGACTTAACTGCTTTAGGTAACTAATTTAGGTAAGTTTAAATAATGTCAGCATAAAAGCTTTCA
Organism: Moxostoma hubbsi; assembly: GCA_032164185.1. Classification (NCBI taxonomy): domain Eukaryota; kingdom Metazoa; phylum Chordata; class Actinopteri; order Cypriniformes; family Catostomidae; genus Moxostoma; species Moxostoma hubbsi. The sequence goes on along the minus strand of JAVLUX010000016.1, from coordinate 34,288,541 downwards.
AAACAACAGCAACTCAAAAAAACTAAATTAAATCGCTCTCCTTATAACAAAGCTTTTTACACCCAATGTAGCGATGAGACGCGCATTCAGTTGACGGGCATCCTATATCGTGTAGAGGCTCCAACCGCTTTATTTTCCCCTCTAATAAAATATTTGTAACAAATGTCATATATTTTAATTTATTGCTGTTAATTTATTTCATTACAATAATTAGAAACTTCTAACATGTGCATCAAAACCAGATTGAGTTTTCGGATATAAGATGCTTAATTAAATAACTTTGGCAAAACTCCTTAAATTCTAAACTCGATTAATGTTATTTTTTAAGATTAAATCATGTCAATCACAATTATTATATGTATGAATTATGAATTGTATTATTTATAACTTTTATTCATTGCATCTCATGATGACATAAGTAATCTACTCTGAATCAAATTATATATTATTTTGGATGATAAAATATGCTCTCAAATCTCCAGCCTCTTTCTTTCCCATCCAACTAAAATACAATTATGTAATTTCCAAATATTTTCTTGAATTTCTTGCTAAGAATTTTATGTCATTATTTAGAAAAATGGTCACAGGCATAGTAATAAGTTCCAAATACTGTATTTTTTGTCTCTTTCTTGGAACCTGATTCTTTTTTCTTTTTCTCTCTGATCTCACTATGGCAGCAGTGTGATCTCTCCCACGCTTTAATGAGAGTAAGTTGCAATTCATTGGCGGAGCATTACCAGAGTTTCCACATTGGAGAAGATATACTGTATAAAATGGCAGAGGACAATGCGGTTTCTATAGGAAATGACTCTAGCGCACCAGCTACCATGAAATAGAGAGAAAACCCCTGCTTGTTTGGCTATTTTACCAGTGAGAAAGCTGGCCTTCAGAAAGCTGACAGCATCTCTGCTTGGGTGAAAAGGTGGTTTATTCGCAGCTCTATTCTTATCTAACCACCTTCAACATATTTGACAAATTTCAATCAGGCTTTAAGTCACTGCATAATACTGAGACTGCACTATTAAAGGTGACCAATGACATTTTAGTCTCCCTGGATTCTGGCAACGGGGCCATTTTAATTCTTCTAGACCTCAGCATTTGACACGATTGATCACTCCATTCTTTTAAATCGTCTTGAGAAGGTGGTTGGCATCCAGGGAGTTGCATTAAGCTGGTTTTCCTCATATCTGAAGGAAATAACTTTTTCTATCAGTATTGATAATCACTTCTCTTCCCCAACACTGCTCACATGTGGTGTCCCACAAGGCTCCATGTTGGGTCCTCTGCTTTTTTCTCTTTATATGCTTCCTTTAGGCTCTATCTTTCAGAAGTAAAGTGTAGGATATCATTGTTATGCTGATGACACACAATTTTACCTTCCATTGAGGTCTAATGATTGTTGTTCCATCAGTAATCTCATCTCTTGTCTTGAGGAAGTTAAATTATGGATATCTGAAAACATGCTTAATGAGGATAAAACCGAGGTTATTGCTTTTGGCTCTACGTTACGTATTGCTGACATTGAAAATCAGTTAGGTACTTTGTCTTTAACCATGCACAATAGAGTTAAGAACTTGTGTGTCATCTTTGATTCTGACTTATTATTTGATAAGCAGATAAATGCAGTTGTTAAAGGAAGCTTTTTTCATCTAAGGTCCATTGCTAAATTAAAACAGTTTCTCTCACAGAAGGACTTGGAAATAGTGATTCATGCTCTTATTACATCACGGCTGGATTACTGCAATGCCTTATATGTGGGTCTCAATCTTCTTTCTCACGACTGCAAGTAGTCCAAAATGCAGTAGCTAGACTTCTAACGGGTACCAAGAAAAGAGAGCATATTACCCCAGTTCTCTCTTCCCTACTTTGGCTTCCAGATAGCTACAGAGTTAATTTCAAGGTCGTGCTGTATGTTTATAAGGCCTTGCATGGTTTAGCCCCTCAGTACATTGCCGATTTACTTCATCTACATTCAGCACCTAGGTCTCTTCGACCATCAAATTAGTTACTCCTCTCTGTTCCCCGATCCCGTTTGAAAACCAAAGGTGATTGGGCGTTTGTGGTTGCAGCCCCCAGGATGTGGAATGCACTCCCATTTGTCGTTAGGTCTTCTTCCTCATTGCCTATATTTAAATCTAGATTGAAGACACATTTTTTCTCTCTAGCCTATAATGTTGGTTGAGAATTATAACAGTTTTTTTGTGTAGGTTTTATAATGTTTTATTAATTTATTAATGTTTGCAAAGAATTGTACAGCACTTTGGTTACAACACTTGTTGTTTTATAAATAACACGCTCCATCTCTCTCAGCTGATGTATATCGCACTCTTGCTCGATATTGCTTAAATAAATAAATATATATATATATATGTATATATATATATATATATATATATATATATATATATATATATATATATATATATATATATATATACACTCACCTAAAGGATTATTAGGAACACCTGTTCAATTTCTCATTAATGCAATTATCTAATCAACCAATCACATGGCAGTTGCTTCAATGTATTTAGGGGTGTGGTCCTGGTCAAGACAATCTCCCGAACTCCAAACTGAATGTCAGAATGGGAAAGAAAGGTGATTTAAGCAATTTTGAGCGTGGCATGGTTGTTGGTGCCAGACGGGCCGGTCTGAGTATTTCACAATCTGCTCAGTTACTGGGATTTTCACGCACAACCATTTCTAGGGTTTACAAAGAATGGTGTGAAAAGGGAAAAACATCCAGTAGCGGCAGTCCTGTGGGCGAAAATGCCTTGTTGATGCTAGAGGTCAGAGGAGAATGGGCCGACTGATTCAAGCTGATAGAAGAGCAACTTTGACTGAAATAACCACTCGTTACAACCGAGGTATGCAGCAAAGCATTTGTGAAGCCACAACACACACAACCTTGAGGCGGATGGGCTACAACAGCAGAAGACCCCACCGGGTACCACTCATCTCCACTACAAATAGGAAAAAGAGGCTACAATTTGCAAGAGCTCACCAAAATTGGACAGTTGAAGACTGGAAAAATGTTGCCTGGTCTGATGAGTCTCGATTTCTGTTGAGACATTCAGATGGTAGAGTCAGAATTTGGCATAAACAGAATGAGAACATGGATCCATCATGCCTTGTTACCACTGTGCAGGCTGGTGGTGGTGGTGTAATGGGTGGGGGATGTTTTCTTGGCACACTTTAGGCCCCTTAGTGCCAATTGGGCATCGTTTAAATGCCACGGCCTACCTGAGCATTGTTTCTGACCATGTCCATCCCTTTATGGCCACCATGTACCCATCCTCTGATGGCTACTTCCAGCAGGATAATGCACCATGTCACAAAGCTTGAATCATTTCAAATTGGTTTCTTGAACATGACAATGAGTTCACTGTACTAAAATGGCCCCCACAGTCACCAGATCTCAACCCAATAGTGCATCTTTGGGATGTGGTGGAACGGGAGCTTCGTGCCCTGGATGTGCATCCCACAAATCTCCATCAACTGCAAGATGCTATCCTATCAATATGGGCCAACATTTCTAAAGAATGCTTTCAGCACCTTGTTCAATCAATGCCACATAGAATTAAGGCAGTTCTGAAGGCGAAAGGGTATCAAACACAGTATTAGTATGGTGTTCCTAATAATCCTTTAGGTGAGTGTATATATGTATATATTATTATTATTATTACAACTATGAATAAGTGCATTTAATAAGCATTTGTAACATGTAAGTTAAAATGCTCACTATTTGGCAAGTATTAAAATCAGCCTTTTATTCGTGATGTAACAACTGCTTATCAATGATTTATAATGCATTTGTAAATTATTTATTAGTCATCAATGAACCCTTTATAAACTTCATGATTTTATAAAAGTTATTATACTATTATTGTACATTACAATTTTCTACATTGTGCGTCTTTTCCGTCAGCGAAGTAGATTGCACTAGCCTATATGGTTCGGCCAATGATGGAAAAGTGGCTAGTAGCATAACACAGATTGGAAAATTTGTTGTTGCATAATGCATTCCATTTCATATACTATAAAGGAGTAGTAGACAGTATAGGGTGTACACTGCGTGCCCAGTAAGAAATTAGGCTAGGTTTCGATTCTGAACATAGTCTTGAATAATGTCTGAGTATAGTTTGCAGAAGCTTCACAGAGTGCTGCAAGTTTTAACACAGATGTGCTAAATGAGGTAAAAATGTTGTGACCAGCATGGCTGAATCAATTAACATTTATTAATGCCATGATGGTTTTAGCTCAGATCAGCTACCCATGGGGCTGACATAAGAAACAGAGTATGTCACCACAAATGATCATTATTTTTGTGGCATGAAGCATTTCTCTCGTTAATTTAATTTAATGAACTCATTTTCTGCGCTGTTTTCTACTACAGCTCTTTATTGTTGCTGTATTCTCATTGTGCTTGAGAAAGTCTAGATGTTATTAAAAAAATCATTTAAGAGCCATTATTAGGGACACAACAATGATGAAACGACATCTTGGCATGGGGGGGCGTGTGTCTGTCCATGAGGGAAAGCGGTAAGGCTCGTCACCTGGGCTGTAATTACTCTAACACCTGTCTCTCAATATAGAGATGGCAGAGGGAGACCTGATAAGGCACACCAAAGGGTCAGAGTGTGAGAGAGAGTGGCAAGAAACTGATGTTTGAAGGACAGAGACTGCACCTTATAGTTCCCCGAGCCCTATTTGAGTTGGTCACTGAGAGATGTTATTTATGTATTTTTTTATATGATTGTGTGGAGGAAATAAACAATCACCTCAACTGTTCTCTGTCTCCTGACTCCTCCATTGCCCACCAACACAGATCCTTTACAAACTGCAATATTTTGCCTATTAAATCATGAATGCAAACATCTTAATAATCCTAAAATAGCTTTTATTTTTATTTTATATATTTATTTTATATATTTTTTTCATTTTATTTACTGTATGCAAAATATTATTTATTTTTATATAAATTAGGGCTGTCGATTTAACGCGTTAATTCAGTGCGATTAATTGTACAAAAATAACGCGTTGAATATATATATATATATATAGAAAATATATATCATTTTTAAATATTTAAAGATAACTATATATTTATATATTGATATAAATATGTATAATCTTTATATATTGAGTTATTGTTATATGAGGGGCTTTCTCAGCAAATATTTGTATATGCAATTAATTGCGATTAATTAATCGGGACACCATGAAATTGATTTGATAAAAAATTTTAATCGATTGACAGCCCTAATATAAATATAAATATGACCTGAACATTTCTTTGTGAATAGTCACCTGTGACAAGGAGGAGGACAGAGCCAGGCCATGACTACCTCCCTGAACTGCAACAATCCACTGCACTTATCCCTCTCCTCGGTCCATTAGCATGATTTGGGGCCGAGTGTTTGTAGTCACGGCCCAGCCCCGCCCTCCTCCTCATCACAACACGCTTGTTGCAATGTAATACCACCCTGAAATACTATAGCTTCCCCATTATAATTAATCATTATCCTTTCCAAAATGTCCTTGATTCTGAACTGGGCACTGTTCTATCTGCTTTTAACATGTTTGCTATGAAAGCCAGAGGTAAGGGTTCAAGGTATGCTGGTTGCTTTTGAAGTCTGCCAGACCATGTGTCTCTCCCCATGTGCCTTCTCATGCATGAACTGCCTTTGATCCACCCAACATTCATTGATGGAAATCCAAGGAGGTATTAGAGATGACATAGGAATCTGAATATAGACAAACGCATCAATATGTAGTTGAGAAGAATGCGCAGCTGACTGAGCCATCTGGCCTGTGAGTGGCTGAGGGACCCAGCGAGTGAAAGAGAGTGATGCTGGGATAGAAGAAAGGATTGTATGAAAGGTGAGAGAGTGATGGAATAACAGCCTCACCCCCTCCCAAACCTGGATTGTCAGCATTCCATATGTCATGGATGTACAAAGAGTGGCAGGTATACTGATAAACATCTCAACATATTGTTGTAATGTTTTTCATGTCTTATGTCAGAAAGCAGACATTACGTTTTATAGATTATATTTTGTTAGACCTACCCAAAGAGTACATGGTCTCTTTTCTACACTGAAGTCACACATAAAATGGATTTATTTCATTGCATTGGATAACAAAATATCAATCAAAGTAGCATCAGCAAACAAATTATTCTTTACTCAAAACTAGCCTCAAATACACTCTCTTTATTACTTTTAATCAACTGGTCCCTACTAGGTCATTATTCAGTCCCATCAGGATTTCATGGCACTTTTATTCAGATTTTGCAGACCAAAATGACTAAATTAGCTTTTCTTAAAAATTGCTATGTCATTTGGGGCATTTTTGAAATGAAAATAATCATAGTTCCCTTTCGTGGATCTCAAGCTGCGGATGAACCCTATGGGACACTGTCCGAGTGTCACGTGTTCTGACACCCTTATACAATCATACCAATGTATTGGTTGATGGCACTTAAACAATGCTCCTAGGGAGCTATGACAGGGGCTCCATAAAGGTGCTCGCTTTTGCGCCATCGAGTCAGATTTTCTGTACTTATGTGCACAATTTGTCTAAGCCAATGTTTGTTTCTAGCGACTCACGTTGAAGAATGGATTATTTTTCAGAGCAATTTCAATGTGGTTTTCTGAACATTACAAGGGACAGAGGAGGACAACAGCACTTTGTCAAGGCTTGCAATTTCTCACCACTTGTTCCAGTTCTGCAGCCTCCAGATTTGGAGCTCCGTGTGGTAGAGCCATTTGGGATTATGGCTTTGTGTCTGAGAAGATAGGAGTGTGAACGGACACTAGATTCCTCCTCATGTTTGTCACCTTCCCCCTGAGTGAATGCGTAAATCTCATCGGATGTGCTCTGAGACCTAGCTAGGCAGCAATTTTCTTAAGAACGACGTGTGCGAGAGCGACGCGCGTCATGAGCCAGCCCATTGCCATTAAAAAACACTGTATGAGAGAATTTGTCGTTGGATGGTAAGGAAACTAAATGGATCCCTTTGTCCCTGTTGTCATTTTCTGTGTTATTCTGGGAGAATGCACATGAATAAGGCAATGGAGGAGCGGCCTCGGCCTCTCTCTCTCTCCTCCCTCCCTGTCTGAAGCGCTGCACGTGTCGGAGGGGATCCTGCATGGACCGGTGAGCCCGGCCGCAGAACAAGGGGGCTGGAATAAGAGAATATTCCCCAACTGATTGAAGGTGAACCAACGTGCGGAGTGCTTTGTCTGTGCCATTATGTTCACGGGATGATTCTATCAGGTGATGCAAAGTACTTTATCTTTTATTTATTTTTTCTTTCGCATGATTTGTGGATCGCGCAGCGTTTTGGTGAGAGAAGAGATGCACACTGCTTTCTCTGCACGATTTTTCGATGGTGGCATGGATGGTGCTCTTTTCAGACAGCTGTTGGATCTACATAAAATGGTTTTGCAGTTCAACCAAGTGCATTGCTTGTTTTTCTCTGTTTACCCTTTGGTCAGTATCGGGATGAGTTCACAATTATACACGCCTCAAAAGCCGATAACCAGAATATAGTTAATTTTCCCCCTGCAGCTTGTGCTAGAGGAGCGAACATTGAGAGATTGCATCCCAAATTCAGCCTCTGTCTTGAGGCATGCGTAGCAGAATTCAGAGTTCATGTTCAACAAGCACAAGTGTACACCTAGTTTACTTAGATATAATAGGGGCAATTCTCCTTACAATCTTCCACATTTAACATGCCAGGGAAGATGTATTATTCCACGAGTGTCCCTTCTGTATACACACTTCAGGGTGAGTTTTATACATGCCTAGATATACAAAAGTTAATTCTCCCTACATTCTTTCCCATTCAACATGCCAGGAAAGATATTTTATTCCATGAGTGTTCCTGCATTAGACACTTCAGGGGTATTTTATGCATATTATTTACTTACTTTCAATAAGCTGCAGTAGCGAAGGCACAGGGGTATCATGATTGTAGAGCAGTCACCAAAAGTAAGCCAACTTTACATATTCTTTGACCAGTTTGGGCACTGCGAATTTATGTTGACCGTACTACTCAATGGCGTAAGTCAGAGCAGTTGTTTGTGTGCTTTGGTGGCCGTAAAAGAGGTGTTTAAGAGTCCAAGCAAAGACTGTTCCATTGGCTTATTGATTAAATTTCGAGTGCTTATGAAGTTTGTGGTTTACCTTCGCCTTCAGGTAATAGAGCCCATTTTACATGGAGCATGGCATCCTCATGGGCTTTGGCTAGAGGTGCATCCTTGGAAGACATTTGTATGGCAGCATGGTTGTCCTCTCAGCATACTTGTACATTGTTAGATTTTAATAATCTGGATGAGGTTTTAACTCCTGCTTCCCAGGTTCTCTCTTTTTGAACAGGAGTAAATCCATGACTTATTTTATTCAGATGTGTTAATTCGCTTGTGCGCTGCTGTATGCTTGCCACAGGGGTTTTGAGAGTTATAATCTACTGTTCGCATGATGTGAATGTTTAGCATTCCCATAACGTTCATTATGTACGTAATCTTGGTTGCATATTCTTGTGACTTCCTGTAGAAAATCCAATTTGTGCGCCTTCATGGAGCCCGTGACGTACCTCCCTAGGGGCGTGGCTTAAGCACAATCAGCCAATAAATTGGCATGATCGTATAAGGGCCACATGACACTTGGACGGTGTCTCATAATGTTCTTATGCAGCATCTCGTTCCCACTCAGAGAACGTCCTGGTTTTCGTAACCTCCGTTCCCTGACAGAAGGAACGAGACATTGTGTCTATGTAGTGACACTAGGGTTTGCCCTTGGGATCCCCAAACACCTCTGATCTTTGAGAAAAGGCCAATGGGAATTGGCGAGTGACATTTTCATGCCACTCCCCTGGACATACAGATAAAAAAGGAGCTGGCTTGCAACCACTCATTCAGGCTTTGTGCTGAGGAGCCAAGACAAGGTCCTGGCCATTTCAGCAGGTAGTTCAGTGTTGTGGCAGGAGGGACACAATGTCTCGTTCCCTCCATCAGGGAACGGAGGTTAAGAAAATAACCAGGACGTTCCCTATCTGTCACTCACTCGACATTGTGTTGTTGTAGTGACACTAGGGGTCCCTATAAAAAATGCCAAAAAAACTAGCTGAACTGTATTACATGTATGGCGATGCAAGACGGGCAGACCGTTGTGTGCCTCGTAGCCAGCACACCGGGCCATCACGTAACCTCCCCCAACACTCTTACAAGCGTCATAAGGGCCCCTGCACCTCGGGGACAAGTTGACTGCCCAAAAACAGGGACCGGATGCTGGGTGTTGGGTGTTGCCCAGCCCGCTGCTCTGCAGATGTCTGCTAAAGAGGCATTGGTCAGGGCCCAGGAGGCCTGGTAGAGTGTGCCCATAGCCCCAAGGGGGGGGGTGGCACATCCTGGATGTGATATGTTAACTTGATAGTGTCAATGGCCCAGTGGGTGATCCTCTGTTTGGAGACAGCGCTCCCTTTCTGTTGTCCTCCAAAGCAGACAAAGATCTGCTCAGAGCGTCTAAAGCTCTGCGTGCGATTCAAATAAAAAGCTATTTTTTATAGGGACCCCTAGTGTCACTACAACGACACAACATCCTCAGGCCTGTCGCTTGGAGTGTGAGGTCCGAGAACCAGCTTTGGGTGGGCTAGTAGGGTTCTACTAGGACATCCTGCTCCTGTCCTGCCTGAACTTGCACAGCGTCTGTGCAAGTAGGCTCACTGGGTGTAACGCATATTGCTTAGTATACTAAAATGTCCACTCCAGCCCGACGCTCGCAGCCGCCTGTACAAGCATGGCTGCCAGCTTCGTGTCAGCCTGAGACTTGGTGACCGTACCTGAGGGTGGGAGCCCAGTCGAGTGCTCGGCATCAGACTGGACGTGCCCGCTCTCCGATGCTGCAATCGAGAGCTCATCCTCTTCGTGAGCCACGAATGTGATTATGAACTCACCCTGAGACAAGCAGGAAGTCCCATCGAAGTTCTCAACCAGGGCAAACGAGTGTGCTGGGGAATCTGAGGTCTGTGTGGGGTTTCCCTTTGGAGAAGCTCCCACTGAGGTCCTCAAATCACCCCCTGTGCTAACAGCCTCAGCCTCATACCCGTAGGTAAATGGACCGAGGCGGGGAGCCGCTGAACTCAACCACTCGGCTCCGAAGAAAAAATCTCAATGAGTGGTTGCAAGCCAGCTCCTTTTATACCTGTATGTCCAGGGGAGTGGCATGCAAATTCCACCCGCCAATTCCCATTTGTCTTTTCTCAAAGATCAGAGATGTTTGGGGCTCCCAATGGCGACCCCTAGTATCACTACATCAACACAACTTCGAGTGAGTGACAGATAGGGTCCAAGGTTACAAACGTAATCGAGACGTTTAATTTTTGTAATTTTTGTCAATTGCAGTAGAAGTGAAATTACCTGTAAATATTGTAGTGCATACAAGTAATAACTGAATATGCAGTAATCAAGCAAATATAATAAACACGCACCAAAATCACATACAGTAGGCTACATTTAAGATATGAAGCCTGTGATATGGCTGATGTGAGTTTAGTGGATATTTAATGGACTTTTTTTTAATATTTCCTTTATTTAGTTTTAAGCCTCAGCAAACAATGCAAGTAAACATGATGCATGCGCAGAGTGATAGGATGTAGATGCTGATGTTAAGTTTTAAAGTGAACAAGTATTCTGTTTTTTAGTCTGTTTCTAATCCAAAACTGTTCAGATTTCTTCAGAAGACATTTCTTCAGTAGGCCACTGGAGTCTTATGGATTACTTTTATGCTGCCTTTATGTGCTTTTTGAAGCTTCAGAGTTTTGGTCACTCACCATTCACTTGCATTGTATGAAGAAACAGACATCACATCTCCATCAAAATATCAATAATAAGCTTGTGTTCCATGCAATAAAGTCATACTAGACTAAGATCACATAAGGGTGAGTAAAGATTGAAGAAATGTCATTTTTAATTACAATTCTTCAATTGTAATTATTTTAACATCCGATCGCAATTAATACAGGTGCGAACGGGGTGCCAAACATTTGTGGTCAGATCACTCAAACCACATTAGGAGGTGGTTAGGGATGCAGATGGCTACGGAATGGCAAAAGTGTCCTGATTTGTCTCCGACAGCACAAACAGAAATTACATTATCTTTGGCGGACTTTAAGCAAGGCTGTAAAAAGCAGGTATTTTTAACAATGAACATGAACGCTTCTGACAACAAAAACGAAATAAAAAATAGCAAGTTAATTTGCTCACACCTTCAGTTTCAGTCTTCCTGTTTGCTCAACAATAACAGTGACTCAGTTTAGACAATGACCTCGGGTTGGAGGGTCTCTTGATCTAAACAGAATTTGTCACTGAAGACGCATAGGAGACACATAGTAATGCCAGGTGCGAAAGCCAATCTGTCACAGCTGTCCACATGTGATTGGATCACCTGAGATGGATGTTAATACCAGATCTGAACTGGGCTATGGTGAGAAGGAATATCATATACTGTTCAAATAATATTCAATACTAGGAAACACACTAGCCTGGTTTGCCTTCAGATATTCTTAAAAAATTACTAAATCATTAAGTCTGTTATGTACAGTACTAAACAAATATATTCACTAGAAGCACAGTCCCAACTCAGTAAAGTGTTGTACTCATGGGTACAATAAGAATAACTAGACCTATAGAAACAAGGTGTTCATTAAAATAAGTTATTTTGGTTTGATTCCCCACAGCACCATGAAGTTACATAACCACACACATTAGCTACATAATATGTTGAGGGGTAGGTCTTTTGATTTGGGTCAGTAAGCAAACCCTACAAAACCTACAAATCCCTAGCAATCATATAGCAATGTGCTATAAACCACATAGAAATACCCTGTCCACCACCCTCAATATCCTCACATTATGGAGATTCATAGGCAAGCAGCACTTTTACATTTTAAAACCTAGTTAATTTTATACACTTTAAAAGATTCTTATTTATCTTTTTTTATTAATTGCATATTTATTTCAATGATACTCTGAACAATTTCTTTAGAATGTAAATGCATAAAATTTAAAACATGAAGGACACTTCAAGAAACCCTTTTAAAGCCACAATTTCACCAAATGTTTTGAAGGTAGAGTGTGAAGGACTTTGCAAAACCAAATGCCTTGCACAGAGGGGAAAATAATTTATAGCTGCTCCATTTAAAAGGATCCTTTGGTTGATAAAAAACAGTAAAAGAAGCTAGACATCACAGCTTTAGGGTGACACCGAAGGGAATACAATAAAAAAAATCTAATAAAAAAATAATGTGATATTGCCTTGTACTTGCTTGATTGACATAAACGCCCCTTATTTCCCCTGTGTGAAAATCAAACTGCCACTTTTAAATAGCATGCAATAGTTTCACTGTCAAAGGTTTTAGAAATGAATTAAAATTTCGCCTTCAAGCAAAGAGTTGAACTTGCTAAGTAAAACAAATAAAATAATAAAAAATATTGCTTAAAATGTTTAGCTTGTTTTTCCACATATATTAGTAATACCTCTTACTGAATCTCTTGGGATATTATGTTTGTTTTTCGAAAAGAACGCAGAGAAGAAAGAAGAGTGGAGAAGAAGTGGCAGTTTGAGATAAAAGTGTGTAGGAGGATTCTGGAGGTGGAGTAATTCTGGGCCATGAGATCCAAACAACCCACATGAAAAGAAAGTTCAATTATGAAGCTTCAAATGTAAATCAGTTGGACACAGCTGCCAATAATTGGGCAAGTGTTCATCCAGGGCAAGTGGACATCCAAGTCAAGTGGTATCAAGTGGTGACCCAACCATTATCAAATCGTACAAAAATTAAGCATTTCAATATATTAATATTATCATGAACTGCATAATATGCTAAATGATTAATGATAATATTGAATAAAATTCATAACAGCCAATAATTTGTCGAACAAAACACATTGTGGTCAAAACAAACCAGGTTTATCCTTATCCAAGTGAACCTGTAGTTATGTTCATGGTTTTTGAGGATGAGGCAACCAGTCTATGTTGGCATCTGTCTAATTTGGCTAGCTTGTACCAAGTGACAGATGAATTTATGAAAAATGTCATTTTAATTTTTATGATATTTTATGTCAAAAGCAAAAGATATGAGAAGCATATGAATGTTGATAATCCTTTTATATTGCTAGCCTAACTATGCACGATTACAGTAAATGTAAAAAGCATTTCATTTTCACATTAAGCATTGTTTTTCCCATCTGTCCACAACCCTATAAGAACAGAGTATGTACAAGAAATGTTGAAAAACTGAAACAAAAAACACCCCAGTAACCCAGTGAGACCAATACAGTCACCTTTGTCAAGCCCTGTGTAGACTGCTGGATGTGGTCTGTAGCAAATACTTTCCAAAAGAGCACCTTCCTGAATTATTTCTCCTCATGTCACATAACTCAGCTGGCCCCCTGAGAGAGATTCAAGCAGTGCAGCCAGTTGGTGCTAGTTTTATTGTCTATTTTCTGAGCCATTTATATCCAGACAGAGCTTTTTCTCAATAAGAGGCTTCTCTACCAGATCTTCTCCTTGAATGGTCATACAGCTAGTGCAATTGAATGATTTAAAGTTCACCCAAAAATGAAAACTCATTCTATCGTTGCCATTATGTCCCTCCAAACATGATTTCTGCCATCAAAAGGAGACATTTGGCAGAATGTACTGGCTGTTCTTTTCCATACATTAAAAGTGAATGGGGAAGGATGTTGTTGAGCTCCAATAACAACAAAACAGCACCATAATGAATAATACAATTTCCAAGTGTTCTGAAGTAATCTAAATTCCACTGTGGTGCAGCTGACAAAACACATGTTCAAATATGCCAAATGCGACAAGTTTAATTCATGGAGGTATGATTGAGATTTCAGAATTACGTTGGAGGGCAAGATATTTAGTGAATAATGATTTAAATTTCTGTCTGATACTTACACAAAGCTTTTTTGTCATTGTGGCAGGGCGGAGGGCGGGGCCGGGACGTGATGATACACACCCGGTCCCGTATCAGGCTAATCAAGCCTCCGTGAGGGATAAAGGCCGATGGCAGATGGTGGTGCGAGGAGAGAGATCATTTACGGACATGTCCGTCGTGTGTGTGTTTTGTCTTTTAAGTTTACTATTAAAATATTATTTATATTGTCAAGCCGGTTCTCGCCTCCTCCTTTCCATTGAAATACGTTAGAGTCATTTTTGCAGATTAACGGTCTCAGTCTTTATTCGCTTTAAGCAGTATGAACAGGTGCTAAACCTCTTTCGTTCCACAGAAGAAAGCAAGTCATGTCGGTTTGGAACAACATGAGGGTGAGTAAATGATGCCAGAATTTTGAGTGAATGAACCCTTTATCTATAAGAAGCTAACCACAAGTGTATGACATTTAGCCCATCAGGAATCTTTTGATCTTTAGTTTTTACCATTCCATAATAAACTGAAATTCTACTTTAAACGGACATCCACTTTCCAAATATATAAATCTGTACTTACCACAAGGCTTTAGCTTATTTGCTTGTGGGTCATAACAGAATGGGAAATGTTGCTTCTGAACTCATGGAGCTGTTGATTATGGGGATGCTGGCAGAATGCAGTATTTCAAAAGAATACACCTTTCTTTCTGGGGTGAGTCCAATAGATCAAAGGATTGCAATATCAGCATGATGCTAAATTCCCGCAGCCTGCATGCATAAAATTCAGGTTTTGGGCACTCCGTCAAACAACAGGTGAAGGAGTCAGTGGGAATCTGTGTGTGTGTGTGTGTGTGTGTGTGTGTGTGAGAGAGAGAGAGAAAGAGAGAGAGCGTGTATTTATCACGTTGTAGGGACAATTTGTTTAAATTATCACGTTGTGGGTACAATTTCTCTAAATTATGTTTTTTGAAAATGTAAAAATGCAGAAAGTTTTCTGTGAAGATTAGGTTTAGGGGTAGGGTTAGGGGATATAATATATAGTCTGTACAGTATTAAAACCATTATGTCTATGGAAAGTCCCCATAAAACATGGAGAGAGAGAGAGAGGGGGCAACAAGACCACCAAACAGAAATTATACTGTGCAACAAAAAGAACATCTGGTAACACTTTACAATAAGATTCCATTGGTTAACATTAGTTAATGTATTAGGCATCATGAATAAAAAATTAACAATATATTTTTTAAGCATTTATTGAAGGTGCAGTCAGTAACTTTTTGTTCGATTCATCTTGGATTTACACTGATACCTAGAGGTCTGGATGCAGCATCATTCAAAATCAATAGTTTTCAATTACAGATGCCATTGTAGAAATGCACTGAACCATGATTAATTTAATCCAAGAGTGTAAGTGTTCAATAAAAAGATGGTTACTGAGATTAAACGAGTAGTATTCAGCGTGATTCATGTGATTTTGTTTTCAAATATATTTTGAATATCGATAGTAATTAAAACAATTAATAACAATAATTTAACACAAAACACATTTTGGTCAGCAAAAGGGTTTGTTTATGTAAAAAATGTTTATCTTTATTGCAAGTGAACCTATAGTTATGTTCATGGTTTTTCAGGAAGAGGGCAACCTGTCTATGTTGGCATCTGTCTAATTTGACTAGTTTGTACCAAGTGACCAGGGATGGGTAGAGTAGCCAAAAACTGTACTCAAGTAAAAGTATAATTAATTTTAATATTCCCTAATTTTCTTCTTAAAGTGCAGAGGCAGAGCTGAAGTGCCAAATGTCGTCTGATGGCCTCAGAGAATTGACCCAACTGAAATAAAGATATAATACTATTTTGTCGTGGAAGGTGGAGTTTTGGTTATTCAGGTCAAGACTTTGAGTCGGGGGACAAAGCCGGGAAGTTTTTGGCTAGATATATAAAGTAGAGAGAGTCTTTTCTACCATTCTCTCTGGTGGTAAACTTTTTACTTCGCCCTTTGATATTAATAAAGCTTTTAAAGAATTCTTGATCTTGATTTTTATAGTTCCACGTCTTCGTCTACTGATGAGGATATTAGAAATTTTGTGGAACCAGTAGAAATTCCTAAACTGACGACTGAGCAAAAAAATTCTCTTGATTCTGAGATACCTTGGAGAAGCTGGGTGAGGTAATTAAGGGCCAGATGGCTTTGCCGCTGAATTTTTTAGATCTAATGCTACAGAACTGACTAGAAGTTTATACACCATGACACAAGCCCGGATCAGTCTGATTCTTAAAAAAGACAAAGATCCAAGCAAATGTAAGATTTATCGTCCAATTTCCCTGATTTAGCTAGACATTAAAATTTTGTCAGTTTACTTTATTAAGTAAAGTTATTACATCTCTTATACACATACTGTAGGTCAGGTGGAGTTTTTTGGGGGCCGCAGCTGTTCTGACAACATTAGACGTCTCATAAATATTATGTGGTCAGTAGCAAATGAGCAGACTCTGGTCTTGGCCATCTCATTTGATGCTGAAAATGCATTTGATATGGTAGAATGAGATTATCTTTTTAAGATTTTGGAAGTATACGGGTTCGGGTATACTGTTATTGGATTGATTAAGTTACTCTATAGACAAATGGGTAATTGGATAATTTCAGATTATTTTACTCTGGACAGGGTAGGTTTTCCCTCTTTTCCCATTATTGTTCAGTCTTGCCCTGGAACAATTAACAGCTGCGGTAAGAAGGGAGGGGGATTTTCCAGGGGTTATGGCGGGAGGTGTGGCGCATAAGATTTTTCTTTACGCAGATTATATTTTATTATTCATCTCTGAACCCACTAGATCTATGCCTTGCCTCCACAGAATTATTCATTCCTTTTCTAAATTCTCAAGATACAGAGTTAATTGGTCTAAATCCGAAGCTTTGGCTCTGACGGCATACTGCCCAGTAACGCCTTTTCAGCCAGGAGCCTCCAAGTGGCCCAAACAGGGCATTAAGTATTTGGGCATTTAATTCATAGCATATTTGTCTGATTTAGTTAGAGTTAATTTTGATACCTTAATAAAACTTTTTTCGAGTGCTGTAGGCAGGTGGGCTTAATTCCATATGATTGGGAAGGTTAATGGTATTAAAATGCTACCTGATACAATCTATCCCTGTAGATGTCCCCCTCTCTTATTTCAACAACTTGATAGCATAGCGAAGTCCTTCATATGGAATGGTAAATGTCCCAGATTACATTTCAATAAATTACATAGACCGATTGACAAAGGTGGGATAGGCCTACCCAAGATTTTGTTTTATTATTATGCATTCGGTCTCAGACATTTGGTTCATTGGTCACTTCCACCTGATAGAGCCCCTCCCTGGTTTGGTATTGAACAGGAATTCTTGCCCCTATTTTGCCATTGCAAAGCCTTTATATCAAACTAATCTGAGAAGTTACACCCTGCTATCTCGCATTTGCATGCAGTATGGACAAAAGTGTCCATAATGTTTAACTCGGACATTTATATAAATGTTGCCTCGAGCATATGGCATAACCCAAAATTATACAGTATATTAAAAAGTCCCCTTTCTGCTGGTCAGAGTGGATTGTGAGTGAGGTTAGTACTCTCTGTGACCTATAAGAGAGTAGAGTGTTGAGATCTTTTGAAAATATGGTTCAACATTTTGGGATTCCCAGATCTCAGTTTTATAGGTATTTACAACCTCCTCTGTACTATTTTTGGGAGTCGCATACATCCCCCTAAAGCGGCAGATACTCTGATGCATCATGACTTTTTCCAAAATCAGTAATCACAATTCCCAGTGTATTAGTCCCTGCTAATTCAGAGTCTTGGGGACGGAGCTAAAACTTCTATCAGGAGACTATGGGAGAAAGATTTCATCTTGGTATTGGAGGAGGAAGTGTGGTTTAGGATTCTAAAAACTTCTAGAGATGCAAGGGTGCACATTTTGCAATTCAAGATTTTACAGAGATTTTATTGGACCCCCTCTAGATTGTATAGGCTTGGTCTTAAAGACACACCCACCTGCTTGCAATGCCAATCGGAGTATGGAGACATGGCCCATATTTTCTGGTGGTGTATTAAGATCCAAGAATTCTGGTTGAAAGTTCAGAGTATTGTATGTGACGTGGTGAGCACTCAGGTTTCGTTTTGCCCCAGATTCGTGTTTTGGGCGATTAAGATCAAGACATTATTTGGGTAGGGAAATGATGAAAGACTATTCAATTATGGCTGAGCTATCACTTTAAAGGAATAGTTCACCCAAAAATGTAAATCTCTCATCATTTACTCACCCTCATGCTCTTCTGCAGAACACTATTTTTTAGAATATAAAAATATAAGAATATTTGAGCTCTGTATGTCAGTACAATGCAAATGAATGGGTGCCAAAATTTTGATGCTCCAAAAAGCAAATAAAGAAATCATTAAAGTAAAACATATGACTCCAGTAGTTAAATTCATATCTTCAGAAGTGATATGATAAGTGTGGGAGAGAAACAGATCAATATTTAAGTCCTTTCTTTGCTATAAATTCTTTGCCCTAGGGTGTGATATGCAGAGAAAAATGTGAATCACCAAAAACTCAAGAAGAGGAATGTGAAAGTGATCTGTTTCTCATCCACACCTATTACATAACTTCTGTAGATATTGGCTTAACCACTGGATTCTTATGGATTAATTTAATGCTGACTTGTGTGATTTTATTTTTTTTAGCTTTAAAATGTTGACACACATTCACTTGCATTGTATGGACCAAAAAAGGTGAAAAATTCTTCAGTCAGCAGATGGAAAAAGTCCTACACAACTGGTATGGCATGATGGTGATTAAATTATGAGTAATTTAAATTATTATTATAAAATTTTCATTTTTTGGTGAACTATCCTTTTAAGGGCTCTTGTTAGATCTGGACAAATTTGTCAATAAGAGGAGAGGTTTGGAAACCTTTCTAGTATTTATTACGGTGAAAACGTGAACAATGTCCTACAGGGACATTCTATATAATTCTGAAATATAAATCAAAGCAAGATCATGCTATATTAATGCCTACTTTTGCTATTTCAATCCAGTTATTATCCAGTTCAATCCATTATTTTCAAAATCCAGTACACAATTTAGTATCTCGTTGTTTTAGTATCTCTAAGTAATAACATAATATATCAAAATAATGAGATTTATATAATTAAATAATTACTTGTGTGCTGTTTTTTTTTTTTTTTTTACCTATATATTTTTTTACCTGGTGGAAACGAGATTCCATAATCAGCCAATCTGTGTATGGGGGAGAATTAGGAGGCCATTATTGATTGACGCCAAATTTGTCCAGGAACCTGGGGTTACACCACTACTCTCTTCGAGAAACTCCCAGAGATTTTGAATGAACACATTTTGAATTCTGTTTAACATCTCATATGATGGACATTATCTTTCCTGAGCAGGCTCAAGCCTGTTAGCTTCAGTGGGAAATCAGGTGAGAGCTGCAAGGTGTTTTTATGTTTCACTTTTTAATTATAATTTTATTTTGAATTTGTTTGTGAAAATCGTCAAAATCTACTATATATGTACGTAAGTAAATAATGTTCCTAGTACTTTGGTAATTCTATGCTTTTTAATACTTATTTATTTATTTGCCAATAAAACGTCCTAAATCTCGAGAGGGACAGAAAATTTGACAGAGAGAGAGAGAGAGAGAGAGAGAGAGAGAGAGAGAGAGAGAGAGAGAGAGTAGAAAGAGGTCTGTATGTGTTTACAAGACAAAAACAGACTGAGAGAAAATTAGACAATATCCAATTCTCTGTACAGAGACTTGGAGGATACACACATATTAAAATTAAGTGACTCCCTTGTGGGGGAACCAGGAATTCCGGATCAGAATAAATTGAGCTTGCAGAACAGTTATCAAATTGTCCTCTCAGGGAAATCCTTTGTGACCCAGTGCTGTGAATGACATAATCATGTCATCATGGTAACTGATTTATGTTATCCTTAACACATAATGTAAGAAGATACCTTTATAATGACCCATATATTTTCATAAACGCTAGCGTGACCTATAGCACAAATCACTTCTGACAGGCCCAAACAACTTGTGCTGCTTCTGTTCTGTTAGATCACATAAAAAAAACCTGCGCTCACAACACTGTACAAGCAAGAAATGGAAAACATGCCAATAGAATGGGATTTTACAAGCTATTAACTAAGGAGGTAAAAACAATAATAATGAAAGCTAATTTTAGTATTTAAAGGAATGTTCCAGGTTCAATACAAGTCAAGCTCTACAGACAGCATTTGTGGCTTACTCTTTAATATGACAGAAAATAATTTCAACTCGTCAATCAGTTTGTAAAAAATCAAACAAAAATTGTGCTTATATTAATGTAAAGCTGGCATGAAATCTATTCTATTTTCTATCTATTTTCTAATTGCGTGTTATTGATCTTATCGTGAACGATTATTCATGGATATGTTTTATTATTATTATTGATATTATTTATTTATTTATTTATGACCTTGTAATATTTAATTAAAATGTCATAACTCAATCTTCCAGTGAAGCTACAGATTTCTCTCAGGTGATGTATGCAGGACTTCTCCAATCATTTAGTCCGCTTAAACCCCACCCCTTTCTTAAAAATACCACATCCTTGCATAGAGTTGAACAAAGTATCAATCGCATGTTGATGAAGATGGCAAGTGACACTAGGGGTCTCTCTTGAGTGCCGAATATGCCTCTGATCTATGAAAAAAGGCCAATGAGATGTTGGCAGACAGTATTTGCATACCCCGCCCCGGACATACAGGTATAAAAGCGGGGAAATACGTCAAGTTCATTCAGAAATTTTCTTCGGAGCCGATGGTCGTGTATGACCTTGGTTATGGGTCAACTGGCTTGATTTTACATTTCGAATGTGGAGGAATAACAGCAAATTTGCAGTTGTGTTCGAGACATTTCACAACTGAATTGCTTGAGGTGATCACTAATGATTACAATGCTTCGGATGTCTCTGGAGTTTATTTATATTTTTGAATGCAGTTATCTTGGGATGAGACAGCACCAGTAAGCAGGTTTTTTTTCTTTAAACTTAGTGTATAGTGATTCAAAACATTAAAATATGGTTATCTTTTACTCACTCGTTATTCAACAGCTACAACCTATTCATGAGCAAAGACTGCAATGTGCTCGTGCATTTATGTTGTCAGTTTGATCATAAATGTGAATTTGTGAATAAATGTGAATAAATGTGCAGAAGCCGTAGTTTTAATGCAATTAACCATGGTGTTACTTAAGTAATATTGGGGTGGGGTAGAGCGGAACATTTTCACTCGATGATCATGCACTACACGGACTCCACCCCCTACCCCCACCCCACCCCCCGCCCCGGAATTCGGGGACCCCCTGCTGCCCCTGGCCCCGGGCTTAAGCCCGGGTAAGCCCGTATAATAATGCGCCCCTCCTTGCATCTATGTGAAAGTTATTGGGTTTGCTGGCTTTACATGGTCATGACGGGAGTTGATAGATTGGATAAAACTTTGCAGATACTATGCTGGGATACGATCCACACTAGTAGAGCTACTGTAGATACA
Organism: Moxostoma hubbsi; assembly: GCA_032164185.1. Lineage (NCBI taxonomy): Eukaryota > Metazoa > Chordata > Actinopteri > Cypriniformes > Catostomidae > Moxostoma > Moxostoma hubbsi. Next base: position 34,267,015 of record JAVLUX010000016.1, on the reverse strand, counting down.
GCTTAACATGCATTGAATCTTGAACATTCTTTGAAGTGCCAAGCTTGCTTGCTCAGGTCAATGTAAGGATATCTTGCAGCCCCATGGCGAGCCTTTTTATGTTTCATTCTGAAAATATGGAAATGTTTCATCTTTGTAGATGAATCAAATCGCCATGAGGTGCTTCAGGTTTTTCCTAGCAAATAATTTAATGTTGAATCAATGCACAGCTGCACCCTTTCTTAATTTATTTGGCTGTAAACCCTCTGTGCCTCAGTGTATGGCTTTAATAAACATGAGACTCATGAAGGAGAACTGAGCTCGTGATGGAACGTATGTGAGCAACACATCAAACAGAGAAGGAAAGACCTTCCTACTTAAGGTGGGGGAGTAAATAACAGCCACTAGGAGTATTTCACTGTGTCAGTAATGTATAGGCACAATAGAAATCTTTCAATAAAGACATTCATCAAAATTATACTCCTGGACAGTCTAAGAGCAATCTAGTTGATGTCATCTATATGCTGTGCAATTTCTTACTATTTTGATCTCATGTGACAATGATGTTTTGCTGACCCTATAATTCACACTGCTATAATTTAAAGGTTAGGGTAGGGTACAATTTCAACCAAAGGTTTAGGTTAGGGTACGGTTTCAACAAACCCTAACCCTAAATATCCCCTAACCCTTTCGCGTGTAACTCGTCCTGCACTGTCTGTGCTACAGACATGAAAGATGATACCTGGTATGATTGAATCACATTACTATGTCTATTTTGATGTGGCCCATTCTATGACTCACCTTAGTTTCCTGGAAATAAACACTAGAGGCGCTACAACCACAACAACTTTTATTCCCTTGCACACAAATCACAAGTAAAAGGGTAGACTATCAGTTCACAAAAAATTACTTTTGTAATTACCCTGTTCCTCACACAATGCTATCTTATGACATCAAAACACTTTTACTATAAAAAATTAATTGTAGGCGATACTGTGGCAGGGCGGAGGGCAGGGCCGGGTCATGATTCTGCACACCCGGCCCCTAATCAGACTAATTAGCCATCAAGAGGGATAAGGACCAACCGAAGATGGCAGTACGACAGAGAGATTTATGGACAGCTGTCCGATACCTGTGTGCATGTTTGTCTATTTGGTTGAGTTTTATATTAAACTATTATTTATATCATTAAGCCGGTTCTCGCCCTCCTCCTTTTCATTAATCCAGATACATTTTAACTTTTGCATTACATAACCAACTAACTTGTTTAAGTGTAAGCAAATTGCACAGTAGCTCAATGATGCACATCAAGATGGGACTGTAAGACCCTGGGGCAACTGTGAATGATGATGATGTCACTGCCTTTCTTTTAGAATACATATCATGGAAAAACTGATTTTCCTTGCTCTTTTGAAATGAAAGAGTCTGATGTCTACATACTATGCTGTGCAAGCAACCTTGGAGACATGGGTTAAGGTACCATAGGAACCAGGAAGTAATCGCGTTCACATAAACAATGGTGCACATGTTTCGGAGGTTGCATTTTACATTAAAATTACATTTTACTCCACTGATGGTTTAGGGTTTGGGTTTGGGTTAGGGGTTATATTATTTCATTCACAACTTAAAAAACACAACTCTCTTTTGGCACCACACTGAAGAAATTTCACCAAGAAACTGGTGCTCACACATGCCAGTATGTATAACAACAGTTCTAGCTTCGGCTACTGGACGCAGTGAGAGTTTTAACACTGAGAGAGTCTTGCATTTTCTGGAAAGTGTCCATTTGTACTGTTTTCTGTCAAAGTTCTCTGTTTTAATTCAGAGTCCATCCTTTAATTTATTCAGTCAGTTGCACCTAGGTGCATTATAATTTTCACCAGTTTCCATGTTTACATGTTCAGAAGGTGGCAACAGATGATAAAGGCAGACACAAAGACTTCAGCGCAGGCTGCTTCTAATCGTACAGGTCCAACATGCAGAATTATTAAAAGAGTTTCCTGTTAATCAGAGATAAGGGATACCTGACTGAAGCTCAGAATGAGAGAGAAGACAGAGAGAGAGAGAGAGACTGAGAGAAAGACTGAGAGAGAGACAAGAGAAGGGCGCCTGCCAAGTCAGCACAATGCATTTATGCCTGAGCAGTCACTTTCAACCTGTCATAATAATTCACATTCTCCACAGGAGCAGCCTAACGTTGGTAAACTGGATGGAGCACAGATGCCTCTATGACATCTCCACCATCAATCAGATGATAGAAAACGTGCTGTAAATGGCAAGTGCTCTGCTAGTATGTCTCAGACAGTTGATTTACCTCCCAAACAGTTAAATGTACTGGAGAATGGAGGATAGCTGCTATGACATTCAATCTATTTAGGCCCTGTTTATTGAAATTGGTTGTTTATGTTTGAATTCATGCATTTGGCAGATGTTTTAGCCAAAGTGACTTGCAGTGCATTCAAGGCAAGGGGTCAAGGTTTGGCTAGTTTTGTGTAACCAGACATCTGACTAACTGGCAAAAGGTCTGGTCCTGCTTTTTCTTGTCTACATAGATTAGAAGAGAAATCTGACTGACATGTAAAATCCTAAATCACAATTCATTTTTTTTTTATGGGCCATTTAGGGATGGGGATATATGAGGTCATGCCATCATAACAGGCAGGCGTGAAAAAAATGTTACAAATACAAATAAAGATTAATAATGGAATAAACAAGACTGTTTCCAGGCAAACTGAAAAAAACTGCATTCTATTCAAAGTTGGATGTGGTGCATTTCAACTTCATATGTCGGAACCAAGTTGGAATATCCCACATCCAACTTTGAATGGCATGCAGGATTTGTTTTTTTATATATGATTTCAGACGCAGGGAAGATTAAGCTTGTAGTCCACTCAGAGGCCAAGATATTCAATGATACAGTGAGGAAGGTGTGTGGTATAACAAAATAGATTGAATGCCTATGGGCAAGCACATAGCGAGTACTCAGCTGTGTTAGAGCTACTGCATTTCAGATCTATATTTTGTGATGAAAAGTGACAATAGAAAATTCTTTACTTGCTGACATCTAGTGGAATGGACAAACACTATTTGCAGGGCTCTAGAGCAAACAGAGCCTGAACCACGGGCTTTCAAGTATAAGAAATGCATTTTTTAGATGCAGAAGATTTAGAAGATTCTAAACATATGTAATATATATATACATTTTTATTGTCATCTTTTTACTTCCTTTTTTCAGGGTTTTTCTGTAAAAATAGTAACCAAAACTTTTCATTTATACAATTATTTCACTTGATCTGTGTTACGTGAGTTTATATATTTGGGTGTAAAAATGGCAGGTGGCAGACAAAATATATAGCAGAGTGTAAGGGGTTAACCTAATCCCAGGTTAATGGAATTAGATCTGAACTATAGATAGCAGATTTAAAAGTACATACTTCTGGGAGTATCATCTGCCAGCCAAACAACTGTCATTGAGATGAATGCTAATGGGTGGCTTTCTCCTGGTATTACATTGAATTGTGAATACTCCTTGATTCAAAGTATACATTTTATCAGTTTCTGTTCTCTGGGAATTAAACCCATGATCGTGGTGTTTCTAGTACCATGCTCTACCAGTTGAGCTATGTACTTGTGCTAACAATACAAAGGATTTATTTGGTTGTATAAGGAGCAGAGCTGTGCGGAATCAAAGAGAAAATCACAGAGGATGGGGAGCGTTGAGGGGGTTGTACCGGGGAATACTGAGAGGAAAATTGGTTAAAAGAGGAATGATTGCATGTGCTTTCAGCATGAGGATAGCAGAACTACAGACAGGAGCATAAGTGAGGTTGAGGAAGAGTGTAAATTCTACCACGTCTTTAGAATGTTGTGGCAAGATCCTCGCTTCACCAAATTTGCACACCAAATGCAGCTGACATGAAGAAAAGAAGCTGTTTTGCATGAGTCCTTTTACTGGGACAGCTTTAGGAATTACATTTAAAAGGAACCTCTGAAGGAGTCACATTTCCTGCCAGAGCTTCTTTCAAACAAAGAAAGCCATTATTTTGAATCAGCACTCTATTGAGTGCCATTGGAGGCACAGAGTGCCTAAAAAAACAGCCTATATATATATATATATTTTTTTTTTTTTTTACTAATTAGTAACTATTTCTATGAAGCTCATATTTATAATAAAATTAAAGTAATTATAAATGCATTATAATATATTCATACTGTCTCATAATATGTCTTATAATATGTTTTTAAAAATAATAGTAACCACAATTATAATATAACACTCATCTATGCAGATCTTAGAACATACTTTAGAATATAATGCATTATAACATGAGCAACATCAGATTTTATCTGCAGAAGTTATAATTTATTATAACTGTATTGAAAGCACAACAAAACCACATTATTTGATGTTTTAGCTTGTGAAATATGTTTTTTTTCTCAAATATACATTCATTTCAAATCAGACGAAACAAATGTGACAATTGAGTGTTTAACACTATGTAACATCACTATTTCTTCTAATAACACTTATTAAGCATTTGGGCACCGAAGACACAAGTTTATTAAGTTTAGCAAGCAACATTTTTCCCCATTCATCCATTTTTGAATGCCATCTTTGGCGTATTTTGTATTTAATTATGTGCCACACACTCTCAATTGGAGATATGTCAGGACTGCAGACAGGCCAGTCCAGCACCCGTAATCAATTTACGCAGCCATGTACTTGTAATCTGGGCAGTATGTGGTTTGTCGTTGTCCTGCTCGCAAATGGAGGGACATCCCTGGAAAAAATGGTGTCTGGATGCAGTATATGTGGCAGCTTGTTCAATATGGGAGACCAGCTTAAACCAGCTAAAACCAGCAAACTGGCCGGAATCAGATACGCCATTTTTATGTTTTTAAAGCTAATGTCTCTCTGGGTTGCTGACATTGACACAGCATGAAATCAACGTCCTGAATGACAGAGAAATTGTCTTTGAGCAGTGGTCTTCGAAGGTGTTTTAGCAGTGGTACTGTGGAGGTAAATTGCTTTAAAACTAAAGGCAGGTCAACAGATGGGGTCACAAACAGAGAGATCAATAAAGAGTTGTTGAGATCCGAAAAATCGATAGCAGCAAACAGAGGAACAGATTCTTAACGCTGATGTCTTCTCTCACTGAGGCTCCTCTTTAAAAGACTTTTCAAGATTACAAACTTGAAAGTGAATGGTTTGGTATAATTCAATATGAAATAGAATGAGTTTTGGGTCCCAAAAGGAACTGATTCTTGCGAACAAAGATTCAAGCTACTCTGCCAAAGTTATTTGTTGATTGAGCAGTCAATGTTCTGTTGAGTCAATGATTTAGCAAATCACAGGGGATTGCTACAGAAAAAATGAAAAAAACAAAATATTGATCCTTAAAGGAATAATGCACCCAAAAATGAGAGGGAGCCTGCAACGGTCGATCAAAATAAACCATAAAAAAGACAGCGGACCTGAGGGGTGATGAAAAATGACCAAGGCCTCCAAAGGAGGGGGCCTGACAGTTTCTTTGAACTGGGGCCTGCAATATCTAAGTTACGCCACGGCATGTCCCCATCAATTTTTTACATGGCCTACTGTGTTTAAACCACTTTTGGAAAAGCTTGCAGAAGGGATTTGTCTAATACAGAGTCAATATATCTAGTTCTTGAGTAGGTTATGATAATAGACTATTTATTTGTCAAAATAGTATTAGCAAGTATTTAAAATTATTTTCTGTCCTTTTCTGTGCAAGACAGGTTTGGAATGGCATGAGGGTGAGTACATGATGACAGAATTTAAAAAAAAAAATTCTTAACCACTTTAACCATGTCATAAATTAGAGGAGCACAAATCTAAAACCAGAACTTTGCCTTTTAAACTAAGTTTCATATTATTTTTATAAGGGTTTATTTTGCAAATTGAAACACACTTTCCAAGAAGTCAGCTCAAGTACACGTGTTTCAGGATGAGTAATGTCAGGCAGCTCCACTGAGCTATAGATCACATCGAAAATCCATCAGTGATGAGGGGCCCATTTAATGCAGCAGGTGTTATTAACTGATTAGCAAGTATAACTTGCAATGACATGAATAGAATGCATATACTGTATTACTACAGTAACATCTGACTGAACAAGTTGCTAACGGCAACCGTTTGAAGCATATATCAAATTAACCTACTGAAGGATATAAACACACACATAGAGAACAAGTTGCAACAGCCCATTGTTTTTAGTAAACACATCTTATTTATGCATGACATAGAATATATTACTCATGCAATCAACTGTTCTTTTAGCATTACTCCAAGGAGCTCATGATGACTTGTTTAAGCAATGAAAGAAACAAAGACCATTCTAGGAAAGAGAGAAGATTTGTTCATTATGAAAATACGTCTTTGGACACACATAACGAGTCAAACCAAAATAGTACTCTTAACACATAGTGAAGGATCTTGTTACTGGACTTCTTTACCATTATACTACTAAATACATAAAGATGTAATAAAGGCTTGAATTTTTTTTAGTATTATTATTAACATTTGGTCCTAAATGTAAAAATGTCCCTCAATATAATCCGATATGGTCCTACAGTAAAGCAGGCCATACATGTAACAACTATTGGTACTGCTCTAAACATCTGGTCCTAAATTTAATAATGGCCTTAAATGTAATAATATTTTGTTTTAAATATATTACAGGCCCTATATATAATAACTATTGGTCCTAAAAAAAAAAAAGAAATAACAATCCAGGAAAAAGTACAAATGGAATTGGCTACAAAAGTCTGAAATATCCCCATGAATACATGATCAGTTTGAATTTGCAAATGGCAACACGTGGCCGTTGATAAGAATATATTCTATTTTATATTTCAGCTGATATATGCAGTAAAAACTGGGAGAAGTGGCACTCTGAGGTCATGTTCAGCTTCTGCAGTCACTCTATTGATAGATCTCAGATGGTGTTCCAGAATTCTGTGTTCGAACCTAAAGATATGAGAGCTAGAGTTTCACTCACATCCCTGAACCTGTCAGATTAGACCGAGTAGACATGAGGTCCTGTGGGTGGGGCTTGCATTTCTCTTACATGTGTATCTGATCTGTGCATCCACAAAAAATAATTTTAGCCCATCCCTTAAAAAATCTGGATTACATTGAGGCACAGTCCATAAACATAAAAATACACACTGTTTCTAAAAGTATATACAGTAACCACAAAATGTAAAGATTTTAAATAGATTTTTAAATAAATAAATCATTTTAACATTTGGTGTTCCCACTGACCTGGGGATGTTTTTGTGACAGTCTCACTTTTATGCAAGTATTTGTCTGTTCCAAGTGGCATATAAACAGGTAAAAGCTTGTTCCTCGCCTCCATATTTTTTAAAGATTTCACTATCAAGTGGTTGGAATTTAAAAACCAATGTGCAATTGACATTAATGATACTGATATTTACCCATACAACAAAGCTTCTTTGAATTCAGCGACATTCTAGGAAAAGTCATTTGCACTTTGCTTTGAATAGAAATAAAGCTAGAGAAATGAAGAGCACCCTCTCTTCTCGATACTACATTAGACTGCAGCTTCAAAGATGGCCAGAAGAGAAATGAGAGGGAATGAGGGCATTTCGGGCTCATCATCTCTATCTGTTTGAAATGCTGTTTGCAACCCAAATCCTTGGTGTTCTGATCATGCTGTGCATTTTCCATCTATAGGCAATAGACCACTGATTTTTTTCACTGTTTTTTTTATCACAATGAAAAGGCCTCATTTCAACTAGTGCTCACTTCGGGATTTACAAACAAAGAGAAATTCAAAGTCATTTTATTTGCGCACACCTTTGGGATTTCTAAATGGGTAGCTTTGTTGTTTATAGCCTTTGTTGGCTCCTTTCACTTATTCAGAACGGCTTTATGACAGAACATATACAGACTTGGTGAATTCATTAGGACTGGGTGAAAAACAATTGTTAGGCGAGTGTGTAAAGGAGTATAATTTTGATGTTAAAATGCTTTCTCCTGTTCTGATGGAATATATAGAGACAGCCAAGACATTCCTTATGTTGGTACTAAGTTGGTAATAAGGTTGATTTCCCCCAAAAGGAATACAGTAAACACCATTACATTATCAACATCCCAACCAGTGCAACAAAGCAACATTGGCAACCAATGGCATTTGCGTCAAGACTACCCGTTGTCAACCAATGGGAGACAGGGGAGAGTGTTCTGAATTTTTTTTGAAAGAATCAATACATTGGTGGTGTTTGGTGGCACAGTGGTATGTTTAGTGTAATTGCACAAACAAAAGATAAAGAGATACTTTATCTTTAGGAGTTGGCTTCTTTTCAAATCATGAGTTGGAATTTGGAGGGATTTTGATTCATCCCAGTGATTTGTGTTTTTTAATTAATTCAACAAAGAGATTCATACTGATTCATTCAGTCACATTGTCTGGATATAACATTGAGGCCAAATTCAGAGTTGCATATTACCAAATTAGATTGGGCAGAAATAGTAAGAGAAAATTGTCTTGGTTTTGAAAAAATGTCCTAATTCGATAAGATACTTTTTGATTCCGGTTTGATTAGATTCCATTTTAATTGGGTATATTTCACTTACAATGTCCATTTTGCCTACATATGAAAAAAAAAAAAAATCTCAGCTTACACTGTTAATTATACAAGGGACCTTCTAAATTGGTTCATTATGAAAATACGTCTTTGGACACACATAACGAGACAAACCAAAATATTACTCTTTAACACAAAGTGAAGGATCTTGTTACTGGACTTCTTCGCCATTATACTACTAAATCACTGGCCAGTGAAATCTGGAAATGTTCCTGCCAGTGGCTAATCACAAACATTTTTAGTCACATAGCGCAAAATTTGGTTGTATATGTGAGTGATTCACTTGCATTTTCGAGGGTTGCACATAGAGTTGGGACCTTGGGATATTTAAGAACTGATTTTGGAATTGTTCAAATGGAGATTGTGATTAATTGCGATTAGAATAGAATTAGAATCTTAGCATGTATTTCTGGACTTATTCGGCATCTTTTTTGTGATATAAATTGAGTCATTAAATCATTGATTCAATTGATTTGTAAAACAATAATAAAATAAAAATAGTAGTTCAAGACCGAAACAATGAAGTAAATGAAAACAATTAATTCACCTAAAATATTTGTTCAAAAACATGATTCATTCTCGATCTACAAAAATGTCCTAAATTCAAATTCAACAGTCACAGAAAATATGAATATCATTAGTCTAACACAAGATTTGCAACAACATAATTTCACAATTGTATTTTATTCCACAATATGCATAATTTGCCATAATTGGGAAAAGAACAACAATTAACTTATTTTACTTATATGGACACAATCAATTATGAATGAGGCATAAATCCAAACTCAGTAGAATGAACTTTCTTCATTTAAAGTGTTTTCTCAGTCATGTGCCCGACTTATGTAATGAGAGTGCGTGTGTAATCTGAAACACCCTCTGTAACACATCGGTTATTATTATAGATAATTAAATTACGTAATCGATGCATTGAAGTTTCGACATAATAATGATGCATTTTTCACCCCTACTAACTATAATTAAGCATAAAAAACCTGTTATTTATTTTAGGTGTGCAAGCTTACGTTTTGGGTGGCAGCTGCACACCCTGACACAGCTGTGGCTACGCCACTGATTGTCATGGTTAAGTTTATATGATGAAATGCATAGAAATGTAATCAAAATGTCTAAATTAATCTAGTCTGATCCTTCCCTGGCATTTAAGGCAGACAGCAAAAGATGCACATTTCTTTTTTTAAGGCATTTATTTATGAAATACACACTTTAAAAATTTCAACAAAAGCTTCCATAAAATTGTAAGAAACTCCAGCCCAGTTTAAACAAAACTCCTCTTGTGTAACTATGGAAACAATTTTATTAAATGTGCAATAAATAATCATTATACAAGAAGAAAAAAAACAGGAAAAGGACACTATTAAAGGTCAATGTTTTAACACACACACACACACATAAATCATAATAGATGTTAAAATAAAATTGCATGGAAAACCATGTGCTATGTATGGAACATTAGTATTAACTGAGCCAAGCAGGCACCCGTAGAATTAGTGGGATGAGAACTGTATATGGACTCTATCGGTGACCTGAGCACCTAACGAACAGATATTATGAAATGAAGCTTCCAGAGCTGAAATCAAGAACCATCTGAGAGACATGTATTGCACATTTTTCTCCATGGAAACATAACGATCGTTCCACACGACCCAATCTGAAACATTTTATACGTCTGAATAAGTCCGACCACAACCCTAAACTGAAGTTACAGCTTGTTTTATACACAAAGCGTATAAAGTGGATGAGACTATATGTTGAATGACGGAGAAGGAAAAGGATTATAATGCTTAAGTGATACATTTCATCTTCAAATCCTGTATATATCAAAGCATGTACAGACCAAGATATTGATTAGAGGCAGCAAATCTCGAGATATATTTTATATCAAAACAAACAGGGTACTGCAGGACAAATAAATAACATTTAACACAGATCTGTGATGATAAAATGAATGAGTCATTTGGAGATGCCACTATGAAGGTTGGTTTCTTAAACCAATTCTCTTTAAAAGCACAAAAATAATACACAAACATTCAGTAAATTTGTGTGGAATACAAAACCAGTTGTCCAACTAGTTGTTCAAATTACCCACAGTGAGACACCTGGGAACCAGACACAAATGGCCAATCATAACAGGCCCCCCCCAATCGATGCAACACAAAACTGACTAATCAAAATAAGCCCTCAACTGGAGAGAAATGAGACAGAAACAGTAATGAAGTGCCCTTTTAGGGCTGCTGTAAGCTTTTCAGAAGACAATAAATAAGAAGTGCTTTCCAGCGCAGCTCAAATATCACATGATTAAAGAAAAAGGTACTATTCAGATTGAAAGGGGTGAATCACAAAAACATGTCCAGGCCGAATTTCACATCTTAATCCAAAGAACAGCAAATAGCAACTATTTTGCATAAAGAAAATGAAGGCTATTTTAAGGTCTTTTTGCATGGTGACATTTCCCTCAAAATTTGCATCTTTCATTTTTTGGTAATTCCCATCATTCTCAGTGGTTTCATAAAATTCTATACATTTATTGTAACTGTATTTCTGTAATAGTTTTTTTTTTTTTTACTAGCATGCATTAAAGGCAGTACAAATACTACTATTATGTACTGTATATATATATATATATATATATATATATATATATTTAGTTATTTGAATGTTTGCAGGGTTCCCATCCTTTTTGACTAATACATTTACATTACTTTTTCAGGCGTTTTTTTGATAACTGGACAAAGGTTTGTAGAAGTCATTTTGATTCAGACAGATTTGAAAATGAATAATACAGACACATTTGTGAACGTTTCAACTAATTCATTAAAAAAAGAACCGACTCAAAAGATTCACTGACAAATCAAATATGGCTTTCAAAAACGGCTTCCTTGAAATATGAGCAATATCTTATTTTCAGAAGATAAAAATGCAAAAATATCTTATTCACGACTTCTCCATTACATATTTTATTAATTTCCTGGAGCTTTCTAGGCCTGAAAAACACAATAAAAAAATTCCCCTCATATTTCCAGGTTTTATGACCAGTATTTACAATTAAAATATTTTATTATATTCACATTACAACGATGAGAATTACCTTTTTTATTTTTTGCAATACAGTAATGAGAAGTGTGTGTGTGTGTGTGTGAGGGGGGGGGGCAAAATACAACTTGTGTTGTATGACCTAGACATGTTTTTTTTGACAGCTTTCGTAAGATTCACCCATGAGTCCGTCTTATATCATCCATCTCCAGATTTGTCACTCAAATTCGAGTGTAAGAGTCAGTCACAGAGCCTATTGTCACAGAACCAAACGCTGCCAAAAAGCAAGCAAATGGAAACGACAAGGAGACCAGCTTCCAGTCATGGCAACTGGAGTCTGGAAACAGTCCACAGCTTCTAAAGCAGTAAAGCAGGTCTCCAGTAAGCTTCTTACAGCCTGCCTGTCAAGTAGCGCTGATGTCTCAATGCAAGCCTGATAACATGGCCTGAGCATCGATCCATTCCAATACTGCAGAGTAGTGAGTCTACCTCAGAGCACTAATGCACCACTCATGCACAATGAAGTCCTTGGTGAGAAAAACTAAACTGTGAGATGGTTTAAACAATATCAGAGCCAACAGAGGAAGTCTTCATCACTTACACCAAAAAAATGGAACAACCTCATGGAGATTTGTGTTAGAGGATTAACCATATTCACTAGTGCAAGAACAAGTAGCCATGTGTGCACTAAAAAGCAAAGCTTTAAAGGAATCTTTCACGCAAAAATTTGAATTCTGTCTTTATTTACACTCCTGTTAGTTCAGACTGATCACACTGTGAATTCGGTAACAGTAGATCAAAAGTTTATCAGCTGAAATCGGTCTGTTCTTATAGAAATTCGAATCACTCAATCAAAGCTGGAAGTGCGTTGTATTTTTATTTGAAAATATGTAATACTGTCAATGGGAGCGTATATTTTATTAAGCCTAGTCACTCACCCAAACGGCAACACTAAACCTTACCGTCAGAGGAGTGAAAATGTCATTTCAGAGTGAAAATGCAACTTCTGGACTGCGCTCACCATGGTTTATATGAACACGGGTACTTCCTGGTACCATAGAACCAGAACCTGTGTCTCGGAGGCTGCAAGGCAACATGCTCTCAGTAGGCACCACAGATAAATGTATTCATGCTGTCTAAAGGGGAATGCTGCTTTTCAGTATTTAGGCTGAATGGGGGCAATTTCAGTGTATGAACATTTGGAAGCAACATGCCGATGTCCCAGTGATCATGTTGGTCATTCCAAACCAGTATGACTTTCTACAGTGGAAAACAAAAATTAGGTAGACAGTTAGGGGACTGACAGCCCCTGTCCCCATTCACTTTCATTGTGTGGGAAAGAGCACCAAATTTCTCTGTTTGCTTTCTAAGGTAGAAAGTACATCATAATGTGTTTGGAACGATATGAAGGCATGTAAATGACAGAATTTTCAACTTTGGGTGAACAAACCCTATTAAAATGATGCAAGACAGACATTTCCTCTAAAGGCTAGTGTTCTTTACGATGGCAGATGACAATGGTGGTCTTAATTTGCTACTACAACGATGTCAAAGTTTCCCAGTAATACAGTAAATGAAAATCCATGAATCCAAACCAGCTTCCCTTCTTTTTATAAGACAGGGTGTAAAAACAAGTTTCACAAACCCCAACAGCACCAAATACATGAACACCAGTTTTTTAAGACTCGGCCCTGGTCTGCACCATGTTTAGTTCTTTATTTTTAAAAGTTACAAAATATTAGCACCATTTATTGGCTCAAATAAGAGAAACACCAGGCTTCACCATGGCAACGACCCCTCTGACCCCAACTGCCCCAAAAGTATGACCCTGCCAGCCATTCCTAATGAATGCTGGAGTCAGAAAAGCTTTAAATAAAATGTTAAACGCATGCATTTGTTGCATTCAAACCAGGCATTGAGGACACATTGCAAAAAATCTGCAGTTTGTGTTTAGAACTGTAGCCATATTAATGTTTGCATGAAATGGCTGACACACACACACACACACACACAAGAATACAATATTTAACAACAGAAAATGAGAAGAAACTGCTCAAATAGAAATCATTATGACCACATCATCTTCACAAGAGCATGTCGGTGATGCAATAAAGCAAAACCACACAAAAAATGTTACAGAGATAATTAACATTTTAAGACACTGAGAAAACAGATTCAAGGGCAGTCCAGTTTAGATGTATTTCACTGGTGAGTGTTTCAAAGCAAGAATACAATCCAATACTGTTGAACACACAAGCCATCAGTAAAAACAGATTAACATATGAAGTGAACCAGAAAGATTTGGTCAAGCTGGTTTGCCATTTACCCGTTTGAATGTTGACCGCTATAATGAGCAGAACTTTTTACTGCATCATCTACTGTTTCGTAGTAAAAACTAATGCAGCTCGTTTTAACACATCGTTCGGATATCAAACCAAGTTGTCAATTAGCTCCTCCAAGAAATACTTGAAATAAATCACAGCCCTTACAAATCTATGAAGAGCCCTTTAATATTTGATCAACTAGACTCCGCCATGAATTAATTGGATGTCAACATTGAAATCAAAACATTTCAAACTTCAAGGAAGGCTCATTTAAATAACCTGAATAAAAGAAAAGACAGAAAAGGTCCATTTTAATGACTGGTCATTAACCCAATAAGACAAATCTAATCTTAATTCGCTATATTCCTCAATATTCAATCAGTCAAGGTCAAATGCTTTAGGTGGATTTTGCCGTATGCGTTCAGCCATTCGTACAGCTTGCCATGCAGAATAGAGTGAAGTCAGGAGGGTGTGTTAAGCCTTTGGCACCGAAGACAGCAATAAAACAAAGAGCTGTACAATACATATGGACGGTTATATGTGGGTTACATTCATACAGCGGAGGAGCAGAGAACTGACACAATGTCAAAGGACTCAATGTTTCATCTTTTTGTCTCAATTAAAAGGTGATGCATTGCATATATGACTCTGAGGCTGTGGGACTATAGCAGAGGAAATACATATATATAAGAAGGGCAGATTGGCTGTTTTTAAAGAAAGTTAAAGATATAAACATATTTAGTTATTAAGGATTCATTATTACACCTCCTTAATGATTCTAGGGATGCAAATTAAAGATCGGAAGGGTTGGATGATTAAACACATTTCAAAATCACTTCCAATTAATATCTCTGCAGCATTTAATAATTAAACACTTAAACATCTTCCTAACTTAAAGAGGGCCAAAATATATGCTTTTTGCATCATCAAAGTCGCACTGATAATAGATGTACTGATATAGGGTGAATCTTACGAAATCTGTCAAAAGCATGTCCAGTTGATGTTTCAACCAGAATTAAATATATATTTGTTATTTTAAGAAAATAAAGCCTTATTTTTAGGACTATAAAAATGCTTGATTGTTACATTAGTTACATGACAATTAAGCACTCACCATTTCTTTACCATAACGCAAAAAAATCCTCACTCTTGTTACTGTAATGTGAAAACAACTGATATATCTACATGTATTTAAATAGCAAGTATTTACACATCATGGCACCTTTGTTGCACCGCCTTTATGCTGATTTAAATTCTGTACTGTAATGCATTTAAAAATAAAGGATTACAGTAACAAGAAAGTAACTGATTCCCATCCTACTATTAAACAGAACGACGACGACGACAAAAAAAAAAGAGAATTTGGGGGACAATGTGCTTAATTGTCATGGAAATAATGTCCCAATGCAAAATACAAATAAAAAGGCTTCATTTTCTTCCAGCAATATGAAATCTCAAATTTTGCCCTTTAGATTATTGGGCAAAAATATGACCCGGACATGTTTTTGTGAGATTCGCGCCATTGGGAATCTTGAATTTACACCAGGATTTATATTCCATTGACATGTTGCCACATACATGCAGCTCATAATATAGCACTTTTGGAAAACCACTCTAACCAGTCTCTTTTTCTCAAACATTTAATCTTTCACACACAGACACACTCAGACTTTCATAACATCTTCCATTCCTTCTCGCTTCTCTCTGTTAACAACTTTTATATACAATATGGTAAATAGAACATAAATACTACACATAAATTTGCCTATTCACAATTCCACTTGTAGCGACCCCAAAAAAAGTAAAGAAAAATGAGAGATAATACACAACTCATATAAACCGCTTTATATAAGCTTAGAAAGGTTCTGCGCTCCCGAGAAGTGTTGAATAAGACCTGAGAGAGAGCGGTCAGTTTGAAACGCCTCCTCTCCCCTGGTTAGCAGTGTAAGAGGACACTTCCACGGAGGATGGCAGATAAAGAGCACCATCTTTCGCCCATAGTTGAGGTTGGAACAAAGTCCTATGGTACAACATATCTTTAAACCTTTCCTTTTTTTGTCTTTTTTTTTTTTTCTTTTAATGTGTAAACAGCGCACCAATAGGGTCTTGGTTCCACTTCTCTCGTCTATACAAAAGTATAAATATATGCTTTCTCTCAATTTTTCACATATCTAGGACATATAGCGGACAAACAGACAGAAAAAGCGGTTGTTCCCGTAAAAGCCGACAGTGTTGCAGTGGCTGTGCTGGATTTGTTGTTTGCTGGCTCGTGTCTGTGTTGACTCATAAAAGACGTCTTTATTTTTTTTGGTGAGGGAGTTGATGGTCTCTGCATATACAGCGTGTAGCAAAGTCCTAAGCCGCCAGGCCAAAACAACCAACCATTTTTGTCCAACTACAGCAAATCCATTTTGGGTCTGTAATGCAGGAGGAGAGGCGATTTCTGGAACGCAGAAAAAACACACATGCATTCACATGAGGGAAAGTCAAAGAGCCACTAGAACGGAAACAAAGGCACAGCAAGAGCAAATGGCACTTCAGTGAAGCTTGATTAAATATACAACCTTTAAAAAGCATAACATATAAAAGCAAATATTTGTTCTGTACATCAAAATGTAAATTCCTGACTTCCCGTTGCGTGCGTATTGCTCACAGTGGTGGAGATTAATATGAAATACTCCTGTCAGGAAAACTCAATTTCAAATCTTCATAAATTTGAGAAATATCATTGGGAACTGAAACAAGTAAAGCTTGCAATGCCAAGCATGCATACAATAATTTGCTCCTCCTCCACATCTTATACTTCATTAGTCCATAAATTCATAAATTACCTTAAATCTCCATCTTGTTACCACAACAAATTTCAAAGTATGGTCCTTGCCCAAGATTTCTTCATTGCATAAGATGTCCAGCTAAAAATAAACACAAATGTATCAAATAAACATGACGTATTATGTTATGTCACGACTTTTTCAGCTAAGAATCCAAATAAGACATTTAGTGTTCATCTGACACCCACACTTACAACAATATAACTTTAATAGTAATCATTATTTTACATTTTGTATATAATTAAATATTTGAGCAGGTATAATCTCAAATCTTGGATTATGACGACTACTTATGAAGATAAAGTAGGATCAATAATATCAATTCTGAACTGGAATAAAACATAATAAATAATCAAATCACATGATATCATGCTTTGAGCTCTGTTTTCTGTAAATCCTTAAACTAGTTTTTAAAGCAGTAACAATAATTGCAGTAAATATGGCATTTTACCTGAAACTGTGGTTGCAATGCAAAATTTTGGTATAGAAATATCTGATAGAAAAACAAATCTTCTGACTGAACAGTCCTAATACTCATTTTTTTAGCAGAATGGAAAGAATCAGCAAACTCAATTGTGAAATTAGCAATTATCCATCTCGATATTGTTGCACCCTATTCATCTAGGACCGTATTGTCAACAATACAAATTGATTGTTTGTAAGAAACTCACTTTTCGCACTTTTAGGGATAATCCTCACTTTTTCTGCTTTTCTTCAGTGTAACATAGATTTTTAATCACCAGACCAATATTACTTCCTATTCAACTGTCAAAGAACTGCTTTACATTTATATTAACTTAAAGTAATATTCTGTGTTCAATGGAAGTTAAGATCAATCGACAGCATTTGTGGCATAATGTTGATTACCACTAAATAAATTTCAACCGGTCCCTCCTTTTCTTTAAAAATCAACATCATCACAATATAATTGAGACTGTCGTGAATTTTCTTTGTAGATATTCAATGTACATTGATATTATGAATGATAAAAGTCATAAATAAAGAAAAAGTATAAAAAGGAGTGTATTTCTAACCTTCTAACAACTCAACAACTCCCTTTCATGGTCATTATGGAAGACAGACATCAATCAACATCTCTTTTGAAGCGAAAATAAGGCTTTGCCTTCATAGTTTTCCACTTGTGATCATCTTCAGAAGACATGACAACGCTTCCGGTATGGGAACATAGAGAGCAAAGATGCTTTCTGGGAATTTTTAGGGAGCAAATGTTTTATTGCACTGGAAAGATTTTGTGAATGAAACAGCCCTAGATACGGCCGAAATGATCAGTGCCCAGACTACTAAACTATAGGTGATTGAGGCACACCCTTAGTCACACAGTAGTGCAAAACTGCATTAAACAGAACTAATTTGCTCTAAGCAAATTTCAAATCATTTAAACTAAGGAAATAACTGCACATTTACTATAAATCAAATGTTTATGGGTATGTAACCCAATTTGGGTAGGGACCTGTACTTTGAAGCAATGCTTTCAATGATCAAAAGCACCATTAAATAATTAAAGCCCTGTAATCAACTAGAGGAACAGCTCTCGAGGTATTTCATGGTGCTTCGTAGAAGAGTGACAGTCCTTTGGATGTCTAAACAGAATGTTCCATCAATTATTTAAGCTCAAACAATGAACACAAAACCATGTGTAATGCACAAGAGCAGCCATAACTGCCCAGAGGTTTATTTGTGTCACAGTATAAGAAGAGATACTGCTCTCCCTGGAATAGCGTGAAACGCCAGTGTGTTTTGGCTCGCTGTGAGACGAATGGGAGCAGCATTACCACAGCAACACCTGCTGGAGGCCATGTGCTCTCCACACCACAGACCTACAGTGTTTAATTCTCAGTCCCAGATACTCACGAGGATTTTAAACAGAGTGAGCCAGGAATTTTTAGGAAGATGGAAGATAAACAGAAAATGAGAGGAATGAATCTTTTGATGCTTATTATAATTTTGTTCTTCAAAAACTAGCTTTTTTTTCAGATTGGAAGTATAACTCCAACACAAACTGCTGCCATTTTGGAGACTTATTCATTTATCTGGCTTAGAGCAGTATTGCGGTGTTGGCAGCAATGACTCTTGATGCTCGAAGAGAACACCACACATCTGACAGTTCTATGGCGGGGGGAACGTTTCTGATAGATTTATGCCATGGAAAGCCCACACACAAAAGAGAAAATCAGCGATGTAACTGTTAATTAGTTGTATTCTTAAGTTTTGTCTTAAATTGCACTGATGCTTTGGCAGGCTGACAGATACATGACAGAAAGCAAATGATATTACAGGCTATTATTTATCAACGGAAATGTGCGGCACACCGAAAGCTTTGTGGGTGACTGTGACAGAGCGAAGGAGCTTTGATATTCTCTGTGGTGAGTCACAAAAGAGGCATCGTTAGAAACAGAGAGATGATGCCGGGGGACTAATGGACGATATGATGGCATAAGTCTCTAACAAGTTAACTTCGACTAAGAAAATAGACATTTTAACAGAGAGATAATGGGATGTGTCTGTACCTAAGCTCACAGCTTGAGCAACCTATAGTCAAGTCAAGTCAATTTTATTTGTATAGCGCCTTTCACAACACACATCGTTTCAAAGCAGCTTTACAGAAGTTCAGCATTAACAGACGATAAAAATGTAATGTCTATAAAGTCGTCATCCTTGTGCAGGGCTCCAAACTGCGACTAAAAATGGTCGCATTTATGACCAAATAAATTTATTTGCGAGTGTAATTTCTGTCAAGGTCGCCATTGGCGACAGTAAAAATTTACTCCCTTTGATTTTAAAATTTGCATTACATTTCCCGAAATACATTACAAAAGTATATATCAAAAGAAATAGCGGGGAAAACGGAGTTCATTGCAGGAACTAACCATTTAAAAAAAAAGAGACTGTGAGAAAACACGGTCACAGTAACAAGCATAAAAAATGCACGTGATCACATAATTGCGAAGAATGCTCCACAGACTACACTGTTAGCACGTGCAGTTTTTCTTGCATGCGAGCTGCGGGACGAAAAGGAATGGAAGGAGTTAAAAATGAAAATATTTGGCGCCTGTTTTTCCCCCTATAGGAGCCAGTGGCTCCTTAATTGATTTTTTGTTTGGAGCCTTGTTGTGGAATTAGATAAGATATGATTCTTTATCGTGTTTAAAAATAATTAAATAATAATTGTATAGTGCTAATTTATAGTGCTTTAGATCCGAGTCATACATACCTCATTAAAGGAAGTCAGGTTGAGCTTTTTTGCGATGAACTTCTTGAGGTGGAGAACGGTGGCCTGAGCCGAACAACGAATCCACTTCCGCTTAAGTCCTCTGAGTTTACTGCTGTTACACTCCAGACAGATGCTCACCTGAACAAGATAATGAGAGTGTTTCACTTGGTACTGATAATCTGATGCAGGTAACTTTGTGTGCACTGTTTTAGAGACAAGAAATGTCAATAAGTATCTTATGGTGCAAGTCGAAGAGGCCATTCAAACTGAACACATTTTTGCATCTGCCTGCAATGTTTTTTTATTTGTTTTTCTATGTAATCATGCACTAAATGTACACCTTTGACGGTTTCACTGCATCTAGCTGCTTTTCCAGCACCTCGCACATGAGCGCCTCATTTTTAAGACACTGGGTCAAGTTAAAAAGAACTTCTTGAAACACCTGCATTGATCTACTTCTTACTTTTTACCTCAAGAACATGTTCGGTTGGAATAGCCCATAATATACTGTAGGTCTAAACCCAGGCCTGCAGAATTTTGCAGAATAGTAACACCTTTCATTCCGCAAAGTTACATATTCCTAGTCCTTTGTGTTTTTATTTTTTCTCACTTGATCATGCAGTCAATTTAACACATTTTACAATGTTTGAAACCATACCACACAATTCTGCAACTTTTTCCCCAAACTCAATGCAAAATATGTGGAGAAAGTCCTCAGATTTCTTCTGGGTCTAATCTAAACCTCAGATACCAATAAGATATGCCAATTTATGTTCCACCAAATTGGTGGAATAATCTTTCAAACTCCACTAGGCCCTCACAATCTTAAAGAAACATCTGCAAACTCACACTTAAACTGTTACTTAACGTTTCTCTGTTGCCAATTATGGAACTTGGTATTGTAGCACTTCTTGAGGTGTGTTCAACATGAGGTCACCAAGTCTCTGTACTGTTAGTTGCTAGTAAGCATTCCTTTCTGAATGCTGTATACAACTGTATCAGGACGTGGGTCACTCTCCACTGCCTGCACTCCCATTGGTTTCTGCATTGAATTGCAACACATCTGTTGCAAAGTCTAAACCATTTAACTTTGCCGCATTGCCAACTGTCATTAAAAACGATTTGATGGCATTTAAATGACATTCATGGCAGCAAAACCACCAGATGTAATTCCTTGTCAGACATTTGCCGATTAACAATGCGAGTGCAGACAGTGATCCACCTCCTGATGAACAAACTATACAATGACTTAACAACCTCTACATTTTTGGGATTTAATCAATTAAGTGTGAACACACCTTTATGTTATTGTCTCCTTATGATAAATCACTTGTGTTGTAGTATTCCTTATTTGTTGCTTTAGGGAAGTACGGGTTAAAGTCATGTGTCAGGGTTTAACAACGTAATGCTAAAATAAACCAATAAGCCACAAGAAACCATGCATTACAGTGATTCTATCATGTGTAAAGGGTGTTCTTGGGCTAATGAAATCGTATGTGTTGTAAAATCACAGTAACGCACGGCCTTTCATGGTTTATTGCTTTTATGAAACTGTGACAAGCAATATGATGAAAGACAAACATATTTAATAAGCAGTTCAACTTATTGTTAATAATAATCTGAATAAACAGTTAATCCATCAAGAAATATAGTTCATTTTCCTAACTGTAGGCGATTTGTGGTTGCTAGGCAACATAGGAACTTGGCACATTAATACAGAATGTGCAGTGCCAGGTGTGTTCTGGAGGTAACAATCCCATTTATTTTTCCCATGGGGGAATTAATTATTAATGATAACTTATACACCTTTAAATACAGATATACCATGAGCTCTGAGGTAGTTAATCAATGGTATATGCTTAGGTGTACACATCAGTCTGTTATTTCAACCTTTTTTATTATTGATTTGATAGCAGAATTCTTGGTGGAATACTACACTACCTATGATCCAGCAGAATAAGATCCACCAATCAGAGAATCACAACAGAATAGGTCTCTAAACTACTTATATATTTGCAGATATCTGAATTTTTTTCCAATATGCTTTAAATATATTTATTCTATCCTCATAATCAAAAACTTTTAAATCAGAAGATTTATATTTTTTTCTATTGTTTAAAAATCCTTATGCTTTATGGGATTGTTGTTCAGTCCCTCAAGAAAGATGTCAAAAACTTCTTTGCTTCAAAACAATATTTGAAATGT
Organism: Moxostoma hubbsi; assembly: GCA_032164185.1. Lineage (NCBI taxonomy): Eukaryota > Metazoa > Chordata > Actinopteri > Cypriniformes > Catostomidae > Moxostoma > Moxostoma hubbsi. The sequence continues at coordinate 34,244,759 of JAVLUX010000016.1, read as the reverse complement.
TGTGATTCACCTCAGTGCTGGTTGTTTAGTTCATGGCTTAGAACTCCTCTATGATGGATTTCATGAAAAATACTTCCAGAACAAGGATGGCTGAAAAAAATGGGCAGGCACTGTTGCGCTCTATAGCCATTTTACAATGGCTTTTTTAAAACATGGCTCATTCAGAAAGAATTCAGGGTCAGAACTATGCATTTAATAAAAGTGTATTGCCACACAAACAAACACAGATGCCGCCGACACAATTTCCACACAAAAGGAGCAGATGCCAGCAAGCTCTCCATCATCTCTCTAAACTGAGCTGAGGGTAGCCCGGCAGGTGCGGTGGCAGAGTGAGGGCTTCACAGAGTCAACATGCATTACGGATTTCATGCCTCTCTCTTTTGCTCTCTGTCCATCTGTCCTTCTGCAGATAAGTGACTGAGTAGTGTACAGTGGCTCTGCGCCCAGTTTGGACCAGGCCTCTCCCAAAACACCGTAATGGAGAAGAATGAGGAGAGGCAGTACAGCATGACCAGGGCTGCTGCACTCGCTGCAAACAGTCACGCAAATGACTAATGGAGAACTCGCTCAACCAATTAGATTTCCAGATCCCAGAACAACAGTAAGAGGGGCCTTTTATTTACAACCACCATAGAATATCCTTCTTTTCCGAGATGCCCGTGAGCTTTTGATTATTGTGATTTAAACTCTAATTCTACAAGGGTAGATATTCTGGTTTGTGTGGGGATCATGGCGGGCTGATATCTATCATGCACCTGCTGTATTGCTTTTGTTTGGTACATAAGCAGCAACACGAACTAATAAAGTCTTATGGGGTTTTATAACAATACATCGCATATCCATATTCGGAGGTGTCATATAACGAGACGATAGAGTAGGATTCCTTAAGCAGTCTTTATTACCTACAGTTGAATCTGAATTGCACCCAACTGCACATTACACAAACATGCCTGTTCCCTAGACATGCATAATCGATTCCCCCACACGGACATGAGTAATCAATCTAAGACATCACTACATGAGATAAATTTGTAAAGGAAAAAAAACAGTAGCAATTTAGATTTATTTGACAATTTCTCACCCTGAAAGGGCGTTCACACTGAACTTGTTCACATAGACACCAGATAAGCCATGTATTGCGAGAAATCTACAAAAAACATAAAAGTGTTTTCATGGCATATTCTTTACCCCCATATATATGTGGCTAAACAGAAAGCGGCTTTCTCCAAATCAAAGGGGATGCAACGTAATTTCAAGCGACGATGGTGTTAATAACAAACATAGCATCTTATAATTTTTCGCTGCGTTGATTTATTTCCAGATGTCCCACAGTTGCTGCTGTGCTTGTTTCCTTACCTTATCATCACAACCTACCGAGGCAATGTGCTGTAAAAGTGGGGTTTCCCTCTTACGTCATACTATGGAATTTCCCGTGTGTACTTGAGCATATATGTGGATGTAAGAAATAGCAGTCCATATGTTACTCTACAAACATTGTTTAGGGTATTTTTTTAAATCCCTAACACCAGCTCCTCCTGGAACTCTGAATCTACAACTTGGTACAGACCTTCAGACTGTTCTGGAACAGCAAGCTATGTCTTTTCTAATTGATCGGACTTGGTTTTTGCACAGCACATGATAAAAATGGGAAAAATCCCCAAGACTTACATTGATGAAATGTTCAAACGGGCAAATGGAATGCTTGTTCATTTAAACTCTATATAAAAAATGTAATGTAAACAAACCCACAAAAGTCCTTTAATATGCTTTAATGTTGCTCTCTTTCTCTCTCTCTTTCTTTCTTTCTTTCTTTCTTTCTTTCTCTCTATCTATCCATTTATCCAATTGTCGGTCTGACTAGCTAGCAAGCTATCTACCTGGTTGTTTGTCTTACTGTAATGTCTGTATAAACATCAACTTAAAACTTGTAAAACTAGTTAACACTTTCAGACAATGCTTTGTCAAGCAAATATAAAACTTTGTCTTGACAAATTCTACATATCTACTTTTAATAATTTCAAGTTGATAATGTGTGTGCGATTTTCCCTTTCCACACTGTACTGTTGAAATCTTGCCAATCACGTTCGCTTGTTGATATGATGATGGCACTTTAGTTATATAGTCTTTGCCATGCACATGCTCACTGTTTAATAATCTAAAATAATGCCACTTATACAAGTATACAATACTAGGATGTTCAGACTTTCAAAAACATATTAGTATTTAATGGAAGCCAGCCAAAGACAGCATTTTACCCAGACAATCGGTGTATTAGTAGTGGAGTCAAATGTTCTGCATGATCAGAAGAGCTTCTTTTAATTAATCTCATTCATACATTTTCGAATTCATTTCAGATTCTCTGTATGTCCTGCATGGTCTGGTCCTCTCTGGCTATACATCTCCTCTCAAGGTCACTCCAGACGGATTCTACCAATAGCAGAAGTGTGCCATAGTCATCCAAGCATAGTTGAGCAGGTACTCTTGACATTTTGATTTACTTTTTACATTATAAATGAGGCCAAAGTGCCCAACTCAGCTTTACAACCACTGACCACACACACACGCGCACACACACCACACACACACACACACACACACACACACACACACACACACACTTATGTGTTCCTCGGACAAAAGAAACTCATATGGCTTTGAAACAACATAAAGGTTAGTGAATAATCTACACACCTGCACTGAGGCTCTGGATGACATTACAACAGCCCCACAACCTTCTGTTGTTACATTTTTAAAGAATCATCTAAGAGGACAGAAAAAAATACCAATTCTACTATATAAAAGTATTTTATAAAACAACCAAACCTGAAACACTGGAATAGGCTCTGCACTAGAATGTGAACACCGACTGGATTTTACAGACAAAAGGGGGAGAGGCAATTTAGTAAATGGACTACTAGTACTGCTTAATTCTCTGTATACACTCAATACTGTTCATGTTTACTAATTCAGGAAGTGTCATCCAGTAATTATCTTTTAAATAAATTATAAATATATTAACAGAATTTAGTGTACAAACAACCTAACTCTTGGCAGTCCAAAAAATAAAAAAAATAAAAATAAAGTTAAGAAAAAGATGTAGCTGTTATATAGTAATGACTAAATTCAGGCTTATGGGTTCTTTGAACATGTTATCTGTTAGCAAATCAGCTTGCTCACATGTAATAAGTCAAGCCAATTGGCTCACATGGTGTTGGTCACAAGCTGATAGGTCCTTTGACATGTAATTTGGTAGCCAATCAACTTGCGTATTCTCTCTTTGCCTAACATTTAAATTAACTACTTTTGGAAGCTGGTTTCTTTGCAGCACACTGCAAGATGTCTAGATCTGATACATTGGGATTGTATTTATGTCTAATTATGGAACAGCCTGTCATACATGTTTGATGCAGCATTTCTTGTGTTTTTCTAATTGTGAAGCAGCAGCAGCAGCATGCATAAGTCAGTATGTCTGTGTATGTTCTAGCAGTTGCAAGTCTCCGTATCTGCTCAGCAGCAGCAGCAGCAACATAGTAGATCTACTTTGCCACAATCCATTATCCCATCAATATGTCTTACCCACATTAACATGCAAAACCTTTCACAGAGTTGTCATGAGTGAATTATTGTATACAGTATTGCGCATAGTGTGGTCTGACTGTGCAAAATTGAACACCAGCTTACTACTTACTGAATACAGTCTAGCATTTTTTTATTCTTTTTTTTTTATATCACATTTAAAACAAAATGCATTATGCAACAGTAAATGTTCCAAACCGTAGTATGCTACGTCAAACTTTGTATAAAATGTCTAAACTCTTTGCAGTCAGAGAAAATAATGAGTCAAGAATAAAATGTAAGAAATTATGGCAGATATACACTTGTGGCCAAAAGTTTGGAATAATGTACAGATTTTGCTCTTATGGGAACTTTTATTCACCAAAGTGGCATTCAACTGATCACAATGTATAGTCAGGACATTAATAACATGAAAAATGACTTCTTAAAACTACTTCAAAGAGTTCTCATAAAAAAAATCCTCCATGTGCATCAATGACAGCTTTACAGATCTTTTACATTCTAGCCATCAGTTTGTTCAGATATTCAGGTGACATTTCACCCCACACTTCCTGTAGCACTTGCCATAGATGTGTCTGTCCTGTCGGGCACTTCTCACACACCTTACAGTCTATCTGATCCCACAAAAGCTCAATGGAGTTAAGATCCATAACACTCTTTTCCAATTATCTGTTGTCCAATGTCTGTTTCTCTGCCCACTCGAACATTTTCTTTTTGTTTTTCTGTTTCAAAAGTGGCTTTTTCTTTGCAATTCTTCCCATAATTCCTGCACCCCTGGGTCTTCTCTTTACTGTTATACATGAAACTGGTGTTGAGCGGGTAGAATTCAATGAAGCTGTCAGCGGAGGACATGTGAGGTGTCTATTTCTCAAACTAGAGACTCTGATGTACTTATCCTCTTGTTTAGTTGTACATCTGGTCTTCCACATCTCCTTCTGTCTTTGTTAGAGTCAGTCAGTTGTCATTTGTCTTTGAAGACTGTAGTGTACACCTTTGTAATTTCAAGCATTGTATAGCCTTCATTCCTCAAAACAATGATTGACTGATGAGTTTCTAGAGAAAGCTGTTTCTTTTTTTTGCTATTTTTGACCTAATATTGCCCTTAAAACATGCCAGTCTATTGCATACTTTGGGAACTCAAAAACAAACATAAAGACAATGTTAAACTTAATTTAACGAACCAAATAGCTTCCAACTGTTTGATATTATGGCAAGTGATTTTCTAGAACCAAATTACCAATTTAGCATGATTACTCAAGGATAAGGTGTTGGAGTGATGGCTGCTGGAAATGGGGTCTGTCTAGATTTGATCAAAAATGATTTTTTTCAAATAGTGATGGTGCTGTTACATCAGTAATGTCCTGACTATACTTGAATGTCATCAGTTGAATGTCAGTTTGGTGAATTAAGGTACCAATTTCCTTCCAAAATAGCTAAATCTGTACATTATTGCACACTTTTGGCCGCCAGTGTCTTTCTGTTTAATCCATCACACTGCAAAAGGAAGGTCAAGCTGAAAGCATGTATTCAACCATATTCCATGAAATTTGCATACTGTGCACAGTGCACATCCTGTATAAAGCAAATATTGAGTAGTATAGTAGCATGCTATTCCAAATATAGCCCTTTTCACTTCTGAGGTCATTCATACTAACTAGGCCAGACTGAGTGTAAGCTTTCATGGTGAGACATTAGTGAGGTCAGATGGGTGATGGAATCCTACCTGCTCATCGCTGCGATGGTAATCATTGTCTTCCTCTGCTTTCTCCTCTCCTGCATCTTTATTAGATGGGTCTTCCGATTTCAGGTCACCTGGTAAGGTAAAAGTGTAATAATTAAAGACAGCCTGCTTAATCGCAACATAATTTACATATACTTTAATCCATAGATATTTTTCTTTAAATATAGTTATGTCCTTTACATTTTTGGACTATGGTGTCATCTCTCCAAACAAATGTTTTAATCCATGATTTTGTTTAATTGTAATTAATTTTAAGACTCTATGCATTCATAATTCATTGCTTCTCAAAAATGGAATGATAATGTTTATCAGTTAGTGACTCCAGTAAGACAGTTTCGTCATTACACAATATGCACTTGGAAAAATTCATCAAACCATAAAAACAATTACCTCAACCTACTCCCCCACACATTAGAAAGTCTCAAAAACCAAGTCTGCACCCTCATCAATGGAAGCAGATTAATTTGTGATTATCATTCCTCTAATGAGAAATAACATGAAGCAACCTGCCCAAAGAACACTCTGCACCTCAGAGGACGACATGGGCAGATAGCTGATCACAGAATGAAGCTACCCGCTGACAGAACAGGTCAGAGACTAGGGCTGCATCTCATTCCAGACTTATATATGCCGAAAAATAATATCCTAACCCGGTAGCAAAACATAAAGCCAGAATTATATGTTGTACAGGAATTTTAAAGGAATATTCCAGGTAAAATATAACAGAAACTCAATTAGCACAATCCAATTATTTCAAATCATTGTTTATTTTGTAAAAACAGATGAAAACACATTGACAGTAATCCAGTTAAAATGGAAAACTAGCAGGCAAAGTATTCCTGTTAAGATGATACTGTTGAAACCCTTGCATTCATTATTCAGTATACATTTTTTTATTTAAGATGTAGTCATCGCAATCACCCTTTTAAAGTGTAACTAATTTTCTTGGTGGATGAATTTAGAATTGCATCAGGTTCAGTGTTTCTAACATAATTCTTGTGGGCGGAGTTTTCTCAATGTAAACAGAGATTTGCAAACAGTTATGTCATGTCTATCCCATTTAATGAGTTGTATATAACTTTGCACCAAGGTTAAGAATTTCGTAATTGAAATGCTCATTTGTGGTGTTGCACACTAGCCTACTTGGTTTCTATTGCAAGTACACTACAGCAAACATCATTCATCATTACAAACCGAGTCTACATTTGTTTCTGTGGTAATTAACAGCCATTATTGGGAATATTAGTTCTAAACCTAATCCAGTACTGTTAACAAATTACACAAAAATTGTACTCTGTAAGGTAATCTTTTATATAACACTTGTTAGTAAATATAATCTGATTACTTTTGGATTACTTTTGCATGTTTTGCTTAAACATGACATTATTAATTAATGTATTGCTACCTTGTAAGGCCTCTTGCACATATTTTAGTCTCTGACTCAGATGCTCTTTTCAAATTTAGGAGAATAATCAATATATTACACACTAGTACTTGTTGTTGGCTGATAAGTAATGTAATCAAAAAATGCAATCATTCATGTAATAAAAAAAATATTTTATTTAATTACACATTTTAAAATGTACTATCATTTTAATTTCTTGAATTTTGTAATCTGATTACATAATCCATGATTACATGTATTCTGTCAGTACCTAACACTGTCGACAGTAGACCACTGATGCTATAGATAGAGCTCAAGTTGTATTTAACCCTGAAATTCCTTTAAAACCATAAAGTACAAACACAGTATGTTTTGCTAAATGTCATCAGAATTTTTGAAAACTTTAGTTGCATATGCCCGGTAGAGTGTGGTTGAGATATTGTGTTGCATATAAAGTGAAGCACTGTGCACACATGATTGTGTATGAGGGGCTGTTGAACCATCACCATGACATTGTGATTGCATCACCACAAATCACCCCATTGCAGTAATGGGAAAGGAAAGAGGAATTCTTGAATATTCAAGAAGTGCAGTCTGTGTAAAGGAGAGGGACATGGTGATTTTAAAACAATTATACAGTGGTAACATATTCAAAAATAATAATAATAAAATTTATTATTCTTAAGATGCCACAGTGATGGGTTCTTTCCCGGACACTCTCAAAACATCATCTCCGATAGTTATAATGTTCCCTTCTGGGACCAAGTTCACAGAGTCTGAGCTAATCTGAGGCAAGATGACCGTTAAGCCGAAGAAAAAAAAAGAAAAAAAAGGGATTTCCAGCTAAACAATTTTTTTTTGGAAAGGCTATTAACAGGCAGGGCAAAGCTGTACGAAATTGATACCTGAGTTTTTTCCTGAGTTGGTAACAGGGGGAAAAACTCAGGAAGCAATTTTGCCATCCTTTCCAGATGGGTGACTTCTTTTTCAAACTTGGCAACAGTCTGTTCAACATCCACGGTAATGGGATTTGAGACGCACCCTTTAGTCAAGTCAATTTTATTTGTATAGCGCCTTTCACAACACACATTGTTTTAAAGCAGCTTTACAGAAGATCAGGCATTAACAGAAGATAAAACTGTAATGTCTATAATGTTGATGAATCATCATTGTGTAATTAGATAAAATACGATTGTTATCGTGTTTAAAAATAAGTAATTAAATAATTGTATTAATAACCCCAGTGAGCAAGCTGAAGGCGACTGTGTCAAGGAACACAAAAGAATGGAGAAAAGTAACCTTGGGAGAAACCAGACTCACTGTGGGGGCCAGTTCCCCTCTGGCTAACATCATGAATATAATGTAAATATTACTTATGTATAGTTAAAGTCATGGTTTAAAATTATTAAACTAAGTAAGTGTTAAGGGTCAGTATTTAAACATCGATTTTGTTTGAACTGTAAGATTATTTAGGTGCCCTACCACGGCAGATTCAAAGGGTATGAGTGATTTGGGCCGAGGGGGCTCTCTAGAATCATCACATCTGTACTTGTAAAAGAACCTGTTGGTAATATGCATCTACAGAAAGCTATGCTTTAAAAGTGTTTGTTTATTAAATATTTTCGCTAGTTCAATTATGATTTCAGCTAAAGTGTATTTCCAAGTTGAAATCAATTCAGCTAAACAAATCCAATCCAGAATTTCATGACTTGCGATCAAGAATTCAAGCAACCCACTCCCGCATTATTTGCATTAGCTTGCAATTTCTTATCATTTACGCAATTTTTACTTCAGGCTCACGGTCAATGTGCAATCCGATTGATTATCTCTCTGTGTTCTCTGTTACTGTAACTATAACAAGTTTACCTATATTCATGACTTTTTAGTGTTTTAGTATATTGCTGTAGTTTCAAAGTTCCAAACGTGTGTGTCGTTATTTTCTCCTTTCTTTAAAAATAGCCTACATGTAAAGATTCAGAGAGGCCATTCATTACCCATCCCCAAAAATCGTGTGTAAAATGTGAAAGTCTGCAGATTCCGTCTGAAACTAGTAATAATCTGGTCTTCCTCTATTGTTAGACAAAAAGGCAAGAGGGGCAAAAACAATATCTCCAAATGGCTGAAAGAGTACACATCTGTTTCTATGCATTTGTTTCCTGGACTGTTAAAAAGATCAATGAGTCACACATCAAACACAAACAGTTTCGTGCAGAAATATACATGACTGACAGCTCTACTGGAGAAGATTAAACATGTGTTTCCTTTGTGCGTGTTTGTGTGCTCAAAACATCAAGTGGCCACTTGTAAGATCAAAATGTATTCGATCCATAAGCTTTGCTCGTGTCCCCCCGCTACTACAATCCATGGATTCCACCACCATAGGGATAGACAACTGGGACGTACCATTGCGCTGAGAGTCCAGGTGAGTTTTTGCGTTACACAGTTCACCTTTGATGTCTCCAGGCACCTCCATGCCTAACTTCTGATAGAACTCTCTCTGTTTCTTCATCTCCGCTGCAAAGGAAATAGCAATTAGGATCAATTAAAGTCTTAATGTTCCAACAGCACACTGCAAGATACTTCAAATATATTGACATTTTGCCAGTTTAAGTGGAACCTACGATTTACAACCCACTCTCATAGAATCAGGTTAATATTCCTACATTTTTGCAAAAAGATTTTTATGTGGCTCATCCTGGTGAAATGAAACCTAGAGACTTTTATTCACTTTCACACAAATCTTGAGTAAAACAGCAGATTATCAGTTCATAAAGACTTTTTGCTCTGCTTCCAGTTCCTCACACAATGCTTTCTAATGGCATCTAAACACGTTACATTATAACTAGAGGAAGACTGATATATTCGTTTTACCGATTAATCTGTGCCAATAGCTGCAAAAATCTATGCCGATAGTTGCCGATTTTTACAATTATTATTATTCCTCATTAATAAACCTCATCTGGTGAAACATATCTACAAAACTCTGCATCTGGTGATTATATAGGCTATAAAAAGCTCAATTTGGTAAATACTTAGAGCATATAGAGCTTGGCCCATAGATTGCAAATGGGCCAAGTGTCTGACATTTCAAAATAAGAGTCCCAGGTGTATTTAGGCGTTGTTTACAGTTAAAATCCTGTGTTACATCAAATCTTAATTTTTCTGGTTATTACTGGGATTTTGGTAGCACAAACTGCTTTTGGGATTTTATTATTTTAAGAATCTTGTAGAATTATGTATGTGTCATAATAAGGAAAGACTAAGGAATTTATAATTTTATAATATGAAAAAAAAAAAAAAAAAAACTATTAGCCGATTAATCAGTTATCTGCTTTTCCAACATCTTAGTTGTTAGTATCGGGAAAATCCACTGTCAGTTGACCTTGCATTACGTATTTGATTGGACTGTTTAAAAAGGGCTTTGATATTATTGATTAACATTATATTTCTCCAGTCACGTGACACTGACTACATCAGCAGTAATGTTGTTTCAGAGTAAGTTAACATGAAATATAAATGAACCCCATTTACTTTCATAATACATGTTAATCTTTCATCAAAATGTAATAGCTTGCTCTGCTTATGAAACAACTTTCCTTTCAGCTGACATCACTCCACGTGGGCTAATGATTAATGCAAAAAAATAAAAATTTGTTTTTAGAAAACATTTAATTACTAATGCATAAAATCATGTCCTGCCCTACATTTTCTTATTGAATAACCAGTTTAACTCTATGTCATGAATGTCATGTTATGGATGTAAAATGGGTTGCAAAAGTCATTACAAGTTGACTTTAAAATGTTATTATGGTTTTATAATAGATCATTAGGCTACATAACATGCACTGTTGAATTGTGTGCATTACAGACAGGGACATTTATTAAGAAAGTACTGTAAATAGAGCCAGAGGGTAAATCAAGACCTACTTCAGTTTACCTACTTCAAATATCCATATTTATTACTGATGAAGAGCACAAGAGGTAAAACAAAAAAGCACAAAATAACAACAACAACAAAAAGCCACAAACCTTCCTGCAGTCCTGGCACCAACTTAAAGACAATATCTTGCATTGTTCGATCATGGCTGAGGGAAAAAGAAACATGTAATGAAAATGATTTATTCAAACAATATGCATGATTAGAGCCAAGTAAATAAAGACAAGAATGAAAGGCACAAGATAAATAATCGCAAGAAATGGCAATTTGCATTTGTTTCAGCAGTCATGTTTTCTCACAACTATGCCAGGTAATTTGCATATAGTGTAGTCTTTCTGCCATCTCCATGATTTACAGTATTCTCCTGTGACAGACATGTCTCTCGGGCTGTTGAAGAGTGCTCGAAGGTAAAACCTATTACAGCCGTGTTGACATGTTCATCTGTGTGGTGCCTCTGGTACTGCTGCCCACCTCTGAGAACATGTTTCCATGCCACAAATCCCAAGAGTGGGGGCTCCCAGCAGCCAACAGCCATAACTTGCACCCGTTCTGAGATAAACAGCTTCTACTTTCTAGGACACTCTAAATGAACTCGGAAGAAATATGAAAACAGATCTCTGTGTTTAAAGAGTTTAACCCCTTTAAAATGGAAAGTATATAGTGTCTGTGCCACCAAATTGAATTAGGTAAATTCTATCATCAGGTTTCAAAAAGATATCCTGCCAGACGTCGGTTGAGCCAATGTGTCGAGCTGGTCATTATGTTCAAACAAATAAAGCAATGTATGATAGTGTCAGAGAGCTGTAGTATTTACACTCCTCAGGATGTCAAACTACCGATGGCTCACTAATAGTTATATCTGCACATTATGCTGGGGTGCAAGAAAGTTTTTATTAGGGATGCACAATATATCGGCAGCCATATCAGTATCGGCTGATCAATGTGAATTTTGAAAGTTATCATTATTGGTCCAATAAGAAAATTAGGCCGATATATTAAAGCAAATAAGTGATGGCTGAACCTCTTCAATAGAGCCATTTCAGGCACACGCTACCCAACATGACCATTTTGTTTGGTGCCTTCCACATGACATGACACTTCAGCACAAAGACGACTTTTCTTTAGAAGATCAACCCAGATCTGAGTAAACACTCCATTTTATTTATTCATGTCACACATGCATTTAGTTTCTTTATTCTTTTTGTATGTAAAGTCATGTTGTCCATGTTTACAATGAGTTTAAGACATGTTTGCATTAGTTATTGTGGTCTTTTGACTGGTTTGAATGAAATGTAAGGTACTGTATTTATAAAAATAGCGTACTCACCAGATTTATTATAAACTGCAGAGTCAATAGACATTTCTGTTTAAATAAAAGCAAGCTGGCCATATGAATGTAAAATGTATTTATTTAACTAGTCCAAAGTAGGCTGCGGTCGGTAAATGACTATGGGAAAAGAAAGATTTAGATGTTTCCTTTTTTGTTTTAAAATGGAAGAAGTTATCCACTGCACCTGTTTGATTTTATTTACAGTGCATGGATCATGGCATTTTAAGGTGAGTCTTTTGTTTTTATAATCAGGCACAAAAAATTAAGATTTATATCTAAGTTTAGATTTATCTGCAAATATATTGGTTATCAGCCTCAAAATATGAATTATTGGCTATTCATAACAGCACAGAATTAATGTGTGGTCAGATTTAATTAATGGGCACTCCATTCGCTCCCATTCACATGCTTACGAAAGCGAGACCAGAAACATGAGCTCTGAAAATTCATACAACGCTACGGACCAAAGTTCAAGATAATCGGTATGACGATTGACCAATAGAAGATCGAAACATCACACACTGACCTCTTGTCTCAGTTCAAAGGATACATATTTCATAGCTTTGTGTTTTTATTGTTGCTGGAAAGTGAGTAGGAGGTATATTTAAACATTTTTTTATTTAATATTTTTTGTTTTTTTATGAAGAATCATTTACTAAAAACAGAAGCCTTCCTGCGTGACTTCATATACTTTTTCAAAGCCTTGTGTGACCGCCTCAATGCAAAAACATGTACGGTGTGAATATCCTCTAACTTGTCTGTTTCCAAGTCTGTGCATGAGAGCATGTGCGTGAAACAAGATTAAAACTGAAATGTAATACTATATGTTCATTAAATTTATCATATATCAAAATATTTATTGTATTATCAATACTGTATATACACTGATCAGCCACAACATTAAAACCACTGACAGGTGAAGTGAATAACATTTATTATCTCGTTACAATGGCATCTGTCAAGTGGTGGGATATATTAGGCAGCACGTGAACAGGCAGTTCTTGAATTTCATGTGCTGGAAGCAGGAAAAATGGGCAATCGTAACGATCTGAGTGACTTTGACAAGGGCCAAATTGTGATGGCTAGATCAGAGCATCTCCAAAACGACAGGTCATGAGGGATGTTCCCGTATGCAGTGGTTAGTACCTACCAAAAGTGGTCCAAGGAAGGACAACCGGTGAATCGGCGACAGGGTGATGGGTACCCAAGGCTCATTGATGTGTGTGGGGAGCGAAATGCCACATAAGTGCCACCTCATGACACATAAAAGCACACGTGCAGTCCACCGGGCTATATCTTCAACACTTTCTGTTGATTTTCAGGTGAAGTATGACCCAGAAATGTTCTTGAATGTTCTACACCTCTCAGCTCTGTGAAAGAGCCCTTGTTGCATGTCAGTTCTTCTTAATTGCAGATAATGACTAAGATCAGTACAGAACTGGTATTAGATTTGCACTTGTGCCACTTTGAGACTACAGGCCACGTTGTGTGTCACAGTCCAGCACTCTGTTAGCTGATCTACTCCCTGAGGGCATGATGAGAGAGAGAGAGATCATGGCTGTGAGGCAGCACCTGTGTCCCTGGTGCTCAGCCAGAGCTTCCTTTTCCCAAATGCCAGCAGCCCGGCCGGTAGGGAAGGTAGAGCCCAATTAGCCATCACTGAGCTTCATAGCGGGGGCCGGATGGACTGCTGGTAAGGGGGAATGGCATTTAGCTAGCTCTGTTCTAAGTGTGTGTATAAGTGTATATTATATATATATATATATATATATATATATATATATATATATATATATACAGTGAGGAAAATAAGTATTTGAACACCCTGCTATTTTGCAAGTTCTCCCACTTAGAAATCATGGAGGGGTCTGAAATTGTCATCGTAGGTGCATGTCCACTGTGAGAGACATAATCTAAAAAAAAAAATCCAGAAATCACAATATATGATTTTTTAACTATTTATTTGTATGATACAGCTGCAAATAAGTATTTGAACACCTGTCTATCAGCTCGAATTCTGACCCTCAAAGACCTGTTAGTCTGCCTTTAAAATGTCCACCTCCACTCCATTTATTATCCTAAATTAGATGCACATGTTTGAGGTCGTTAGCTGCATAAAGACACCTGTCCACCCCATACAATCAGTAAGAATCCAACTACTAACATGGCCAAGACCAAAGAGCTGTCCAAAGACACTAGAGACAAAATTGTACACCTCCACAAGGCTGGAAAGGGCTACGGGGAAATTGCCAAGCAGCTTGGTGAAAAAAGGTCCACTGTTGGAGCAATCATTAGAAAATGGAAGAAGCTAAACATGACTGTCAATCTCCCTCGGACTGGGGCTCCATGCAAGATCTCACCCTGTGGGGTCTCAATGATCCTAAGAAAGGTGAGAAATCAGCCCAGAACTACACGGGAGGAGCTGGTCAATGACCTGAAAAGAGCTGGGACCACCGTTTCCAAGGTTACTGTTGGTAATACACTAAGACGTCATGGTTTGAAATCATGCATGGCACGGAAGGTTCCCCTACTTAAACCAGCACATGTCAAGGCCCGTCTTAAGTTTGCCAATGACCATTTGGATGATCCAGAGGAGTCATGGGAGAAAGTCATGTGGTCAGATGAGACCAAAATAGAACTTTTTGGTCATAATTCCACTAACCGTGTTTGGAGGAAGAAGAATGATGAGTACCATCCCAAGAACACCATCCCTACTGTGAAGCATGGGGGTGGTAGCATCATGCTTTGGGGGTGTTTTTCTGCACATGGGACAGGGCGAGTGCACTGTATTAAGGAGAGGATAACCGGGGCCATGTATTGCGAGATTTTGGGGAACAACCTCCTACCCTCAGTTAGAGCATTGAAGATGGGTCGAGGCTGGGTCTTCCAACATGACAATGACCCGAAGCACACAGCCAGGATAACCAAGGAGTGACTCTGTAAGAAGCATATCAAGGTTCTGGCGTGGCCTAGCCAGTCTCCAGACCTAAACCCAATAGAGAATATTTGGAGGGAGCTCAAACTCCATGTTTCTCAGCGACAGCCCAGAAACCTGACTGATCTAGAGAAGATCTGTGTGGAGGAGTGGGCCAAAATCCCTCCTGCAGTGTGTGCAAACCTGGTGAAAAACTACAGGAAACGTTTGACCTCTGTAATTGCAAACAAAGGCTACTGTACCAAATATTAACATTGATTTTCTCAGGTGTTCAAATACTTATTTGCAGCTGTATCATACAAATAAATAGTTAAAAAAATCATACATTGTGATTTCTGGATTTTTTTTTTTTAGATTATGTCTCTCACAGTGGACATGCACCTACGATGACAATTTCAGACCCCTCCATGATTTCTAAGTGGGAGAACTTGCAAAATAGCAGGGTGTTCAAATACTTATTTTCCTCACTGTATATGTGGTTTTTTTTTTTTTACAGAATCCTGTTTTTGAATAATTTTTTTCCCCTCTAAAAAGGTTTGAACCCTCCCATAATGTCCTAACTAGTGTCTTTGCAAATGTGTGTTTTGAGCTACACCTTGTCATTCGAACAACCAGTCAAAAATTACACCAATTTCAGTTTCACCTAACAGGGGTCATGACAAGAGGAATACATTTTTCCTTGATCTTTTAACATGTAATGGGTCATTGTACTATAAAAACATACTGCAAGTTTCAGAACTCAAAACTTCCTCTAAACTGCAAAAAAAAAAAAAAAAAAAAAAAAAAAGGTTCTCGTTGTCTACTTCCTCCACATTGTGATGTCACACTGCGGTAGATATTTGCAACTGACCACCTCCACAACAACACATCAACACCTACATTACCTTATCACTTCTGTAGCCCCGCCCAGCAGCGGAGAGCAGTGAGATGGCAAAAATAGAGCAGGTCAGTCAAGAGCAGAGACCAATCACAACAGTGGGCATTTACTGTCAAGTCTTAAAGGAGAAGCAGCATCCAAACAGCATTTCTGACAGAGGATCAGAATGAGGGTGGAAAATGAACATGTTTTAGAAATATGTGACTGTTTTTTGTCCAAAAAACATTACTAATATTATAAGTAAACCTCAAGGAACATAATAAAATAATAAAACACGTGGTTGCTGATTATTGGAACTATCAGTTATCGGCAAAAATCGATGCCAATAGTTGCTGATGGATTTTTTTAATTTTTATTATTATTATTATCTGGTGATAAATATATCCATACAAAACACTTAATCTATATATAGGCTATAAAAAGCTTACTTTAATAAATACTTTAAAAGTCCCACATTATGGACCAAATCGTAATTTTTATTATTGTTATTATTAGAATTACGTTGCACAATAAACTGCTTTTGGGGTTTTATTCATTTTGGAGCATCATTGTCTGTGCACTTCATAGTAAGGAAAGACAAAAAGGAAATAAATCATTCAAATACAGTAAATCGATTTACAAAAAAAAAAAAAAAAAAAACTGTTGGCCGCAAACTGTTGTCCGGGGCAACTTGTATTAGCAAACTGCACTATCGGTTGAGCTCTAATCATTTCTGCCCCACTAGCATCACCACACAGATTTGCAAAAATACTGACTGTTTTCTAACAGGTTTCCCCAAACCCTCCCCCGTCAATCACTAATAGAGTTAGTCCCGCCCCAAAACATATAACATATACGTTACAAACATATAGAAATAACAATTCCAAGTACAGTTTTATGGCCATTGTCCAATACGAAATATTTACGGTTGGTAATTTTTTCAATTCACTTGCTGTTGGCATGCGAGGCAAAATTTTAATTTTGGATTTTGTTTTAGAGTGTGGGAGATGAATAATTGAGCCGCTGCTGTTGTAAAAGACAAATCCAGTTTTTATTCAAACAATATGGCCCGTAAATACCAAGGTGTTAAACTAAGTTCACATTAATCATGCAGGGAGGGACTCACGTTAGTTTGATGATGCAAACTGTAACGTAGCTGACCCTAAACCCTTACATTGTCTTCTCCTCTCGCACCACACACACAGCTTTCATCTGCCAGCAAGGATGGTGCTTCTCTTTTCCGCCCCATTCAAAAGGCAGTGAGGTAGCACTAGGATTGTGGTGAATATTTAATGTGTTTGGAAATTGTTTCTCATCAGAGCGTGACCACAAGCTTCTATGCTGCTAAATGACAATTATGAAAGAGCTGGCATACAGCCCAGCGCGCTAGTGAATCCATCAGACACAAAGGCACCGATGCTCCAGGCACAGATGGACGTCCAACAGTTTACACACACCTACACACTGTGCACATCTGTGAATCTTTCTGCAGCACAGTTTCTGCTTCCTGCATAAAAAGGCCTACTAAGCAATGCTAAAATGGTACAGTAGACGATTTAGTACTAAATATTATAAATATTATTTAAAGAGGTCATTTTCTACACGTTTGTAGTAATTTTGTCCCTGAAGTCCATGTATAATAAGGCTGGTGATTTTGCATATTAAATCAGTGCACTTAAACACACAGATCAGCCACAACATTAAAACCACCTGCCTAATATTGTGTAGGTCCCCCTCGTGCCGCCACAACTGTGCCAACCCGCATCTCAGAATAGCATTCTGACATTATATTCTTCTCACCACAATTGTACAGAGTGGTTATCTGAGTTACCGTAGACTCTGCCAGTTCGAACCAGTTGGCAAATCTCTGTTGACCTCTCACATAAACAAGGCATTTCTGTGCACAGAACTACCACTCACTGGATGTTTTTTGTTTTTGGCACCATTCTGAGTAAATTCTAGAGACTGTTGTGTGTGAAAATCCCAGGAGATCAGCAGTTACAGAAATACTCAAACCAGCCCATCTGGCACCAACAATCATGCCACGGTCCAAATCACTGAGATCACACGTTTCCCCATTCTGATGGTTGATGTGAACATTAACTGAAGCTCCTGACCCGTATCTGCATGATTTTATGCACTGCTGCCATATGATTGGCTGATTAGATAATCACATAGATGATTGTTGGTGCATATTAGGCAGGTGGTTTTGATGTTGTGGCTGATTGGTGTATATGAAAAAACGAACATGTTAAAAAATTCAACGCAATTACTAATGACACCTGACTATATGTACATTTTGTAATAAAGAACTATTCTACCATTGGAGCAATTCAAGCTTGAAGAAGTTTTTTTTTTGCGATTCACAGTCAGCAGGGGGAAGGTAGTTTTCAAAGATTCAGACATTATTTAACTTAACACTAAATTTATAAACAAAATGCAGCTTTTATGGATAAAGAGGCAAAAAACTAGTGAAATGTGACATGGCCACATTGAGATATTCCAAAAGCGCAAGAACGCAATTAAATTACAAAATGGATTGCTGTAGACTCTTGGCCAGTAATAGGCTTATTTCAATGATAAAACAAACTATATTACACACACACACATTTTATATATATATATATATATATATATATATATATATATATATATATATATATATATATATATATATATATATATATAAAAACTCTTTTTCAGTACACTGTATAAAATACGTTTTGTATGAGATAATTTGGTAAAAACCCAAATAATTTTACAGATCAAACAATTAATGAACATGACCTGTGGAACAGCCGTTAAGACACTAACAGCTCACAGACGGTTGGCAATTAAGGTCACAGTTATAAAAACTTAGGACAATAAAGAGACCTTTCTACTGACTCTGAAAAACGAAAGATGCCCAGGGTCCCTGTTCATCTGTGTAAACGTGTCTTATACATGCTGCATGGAGGCATGAGGACTGCAGATGTGGCCAGGGCAATAAATAGCAATGTCTGTACTATGAGATGCCTAAGACAGCACTACAGGGAGACAGGAAGGACAGCTGGTCATCCTCGCAGTGGCAGACCATGTGTAACAACACCTGCACAGGATCGGTACATCCGAATATCACACCCACATGACATGAGCGTAAAGCGATCATCTGTGTTCCGCAACTGCATTCGGGTCCTTGAATAACGTATAACGTGCGAGTAAGGGCAGCCGGTGGACTTTCTGGTGCCCTCCTAGGGTAAGATGGTGCCCCCCTAGGGAGTTGATGCCCTACGCAGACTGCGTAGTCTGTTTACCGGGAGTGGCGGTACTGTTCGGAAGGAAAGTAGCACTTTAACCCTCTGGGGTCGACGGACGCGCCGGCGCGTCCTGCTGGATATTTTCGTCATTACAGCAGAAACAACTTAAAATACTCTGTCATTTTTGGGTATACAGATAAGTTTAAGACATCATTAGAGACTATAAAGGGTCTACTTTTATTTGTGTACACTCACAATAACAACAAAACCTTGTGCTTTTGTAAAATAAAGAAAATATAAAGGGTGAGCTTTCAGCAGTCTCTGTGTTCACGAGCATATATCTGAAACACGTCATAAAAATGACCTGAAACTCCGCAAATACTTATCACACAAACATGAAACATATGTCTAAAGAAAGCTTTAAATGTCTACTTTTTAATAAACCAATTCAAATTTAAAACAAATGTTCTCCTGCAATGTAATCTGTTTGAAACAAAGCGATGTTCAGTTTTTACTGGTTCATCTCATTATCTGTAATGTGATCCCACCCACCAGCTGAGAGTGCCATTCATACGCTAATGTGCTGAGATGATCAAATCAAATGTACACGCCCCCGACTGCGAGTTATAATGTTAGTTTTCATAACATTTCATTAGTTGACATATTATTTTATATACAAATGTACATATTGTACTAGTGGGACTGTTTCCAGACTTGCCAGCCAGGATTCAGAGTATTGACATTTGAAATATGTTCTAATAAGCAAGTTTTAGTTACATGTAAATGTTGTTTCAGCTAAAGCAGGTATTTCAATTGTATGCTGTATAATATAAATATGATATGTAACATGATATAAAAATAATATGTAAGATTATATAATAATATTATATTTTATCTAGTGTTTATGTTGCCTCATTATCCTCAACAAAGCTTGTGCTTGCAAATATGTGTTCAGGTTAAATGAGTAAAATGCACTTTAAATATGCCCATATTAGAAAATCACCATCTTATAATGATTTCTGAAGGATCATGTGACACTGAAGACTGCAGTAATAATGCTGAAAATTCAGCTTTGATAACATTTTACAATATATTTAAAATGTTCTTTTAAATTGTAAAAAGAGTTCAGAATATAAATATTTTTTCTGTATTTTGGATCAAATAAATGCAGTCTTGGTGAGCAGAATAGACTTCTTTTAACAGTAGTGTAGGTCTAAAATTAACTAAAATCTTTATGTAAAGAAAATATAAAGTCAGATATCTTCTTTTAAATTAAAACTTGATTTTGATCATTAAGTCTCCTCATATTCATTCTCTTTCTGTCACATTCCTCATTGATAGGCCCAGGGGAGGGGTCTTTTGTCTCCTCAGGTGTAAATGACCTTAATATTCATGATAGTTCACGCCTCCTCGCGTATTACCTTTCAACACTAAAAGTATCTTACAAAAGTTCAATTACTATATTGTTTTGTATGAATGAGTGATCAGGATGGTTTTCACATCATTTTGTAGCAAAAACTCGAGGCTACAAGATCCAAGTATTGTGGACAAACGTTTAGTATGTGTTATATGACCTTATTTCAATGACTTAAAATTTTTGTTTTTTCAAAAACCATGCATAAATGTTATTTTCTCAAAAATACAAACATGTACACACATGTTGCTCACATATTATAGTAGCCCAGTTTGTGCTGAATACAGTGTTATCAGACTTTAGCCATTAATATGTTTTTAAGCAACTGAAAAAAGCACAAATGTTAAGGCATGTCAAAACTTCTCCATGGCCCAAAATACCCTCAGACCCCAGAGGGTTAATTCACCACAGTGGCATTCAACTGATCGCAAAGTATTGTCAGGACTGTTTATTACTGATGTAAAAAACAGCACCATCACTATTTGAAAAAAGTAATTTTAATCAAATCTAGACAGGCCCCATTTCCAGCAGTCATCACTCCAACACGTTGTCCTTAAGTAATCATGATAAATTGCTAATTTGGTACTAGAAAATCCCTTGCCATTATATCAAACACAGCTGAAAGCTATTTGGTTCATTAAATAAAGCTTAACATTGTCTTTGTTTCTGAGTTGCCACAGTATATAATAGACTGGCATGTTTTATGGTCAATATTAGGTCAAAAATGGCAAAAAAGCAACAGCTTTCTGTAGAAACTCGTCATTCAATCATTGTTTTGAGGAATGAAGGCTATGCAATGCTTGAAATTGACAAGAATCTGAAGATTTCTTACAAAGGTGAACACTACAGTCTTCAAAGACAAATGACAACTGATTCTAAAAAAGACAGAAAGAGATGTGGAAGACCAGATGTACAACTAAACAAGAGGATAAGTACATCAGAGAAATAGTTTGAGAAATAGACACCTCACATGTCCTCCGCTGACAGCTTCATTGAATTCTACCCGCTCAACACCAGTTTCATGTACAACAGTAAGAAGACTCAGGGGTGCAGGACTTATGGGAAGAATTGCAAAGAAAAAGCCACTTTTGAAACAGAAAATCAAAAAGAAAAGGTTTGAGTGGGCAAAGAAACACAGATATTGGACAACAGATAATTGGAAAAGAGTGTTATGGATCTTAACTCCATTGAGCTTTTGTGGGATCAGATAGACTGTAAGGTGTGTGAGAAGTGCCCGACAAGACAGACACATCTATGGCAAGTGCTACAGGATGTGTGGGGTGAAATGTCACCTGAATATCTGGACAAACTGAAAGCTAGAATTAAATTGTTTTGATGAGAACTTTTTGAAGTAGTTTAAGTTTAAGAAATGTGATAGTAATTGTTCACATTATTAATGTCCTGATGATACATTGTGATCAGCTTAATGCCACTTTGGTGAATAAAAGAAACAATTTCTATCCATAAGAGAAAATCTGTACATTATTCCAAACTTTTTGCTGTCCGTATATATACACACATACATATATATATTAGGGCTGTGAATCAATTAAATTTTGTTTTACTATTTAATCACATTTTTATGTGATTAATCATGATTAAATTATGGTACATGATGCATTAAAGCAAATCATGAATATATTTACTTTATACTTTGTCTCAAAGAACTTTACATGAACCATTTATACATGTTGCAATTGCAATTTGTTCATTTTCAGTGGACTTTAAAATTCACATAAATTTTATTGGAAAGAGAAACTTAAGTGTATATTCCCAATGCATTATTGGACACTATAAATACAGGTATAAAACATATTGAATTCTGAAGTTTGTGTTGTTTCAAATGTCAAAACTAGAATTTTTTTCTGGCTACCATTCAGTCGCTGCAAGTAGGCTACAGGCTACCTGTCTGCAGCTTGCTGAAAGGCCAGGTACTTCTCGTGCACACGCTGGGTCTCTCTCGGGAGGTTTCGCTTTTGAAACAGGTTCGGATGAAAGTCAGTAAGCGTTTTAGCATTATGCGAAGAGATACAGCAGTTCGCCCGCTTGAGGATTAAGTCTTCATTCTCCGTACAGTAAATGCACTCCCATGTTTATTATCTCCGGGGCATGCATTGAGCGCAATCCATTTTATATATATATATATATATATCAAATGTATTGGTTGTACACGTTAGGGCATCTGCAGCATGCCAGGAACAAACCCAGGCACACATATATTTGCCTGGGTTTGTTCCTGGCAGGCCGCAAATGCCCTAACCCTGGCTCCACCCTAATCGGAGACTGAGTAGCCAGCCAGGAACAACTCAGACACCTTTCTCATATTTCCCAGCCTAGCCCTGGAGGCCAGAAGTTTACATACACTTAGGTTGAAGTCATTATAACCACTCCACAGGTATATTATTATCAAACTAAAGAGTTGGACATCTACTTTGTGCATGACACAAGTAATTTTTCCAACAATTGTTTACAGACAGAATGTTTCACTTTTAATTGACTATATTACAATTCCAGTGCGTCAGAAGTTTACATACACTAAGTTAACTGTGCCTTTAAGCAGCTTGGAAAATTCCAGAAAATAATATCAAGCCTTTAGACTTTAGGCTTCCTATAGGAGGTGTACTGAATTGGAGGTGTACCTGAGGATGTATTTTAAGGTCTACCTTCAAACTCAGTGCCTCTTTGATTGACATCATGGGAAAAATAAAATGAAATCAGCCAAGACCTCAGAAAAAAGAATTGTGGACCTCCACAAGTCTGGTTCATCTTACGGAGCAACTTCCAAATGCCTGAAGGTACCACGTTCATCTGTACAAACAATAGTATGCAAGTATAAACACAATGGGACTACGCAGTCATCATAACGCTCAGGATGGTGACTCATTCTGTCTCCTAGAGATGAATGTAGTTTGGTGCGAAAAGTGCAAATCAATCCCAGAACAACAGCAAAGGACCTTGTGAAGATGCTGGAGGAAACAGGTAGGCAAGTATCTATATCCACAGTAAAACGAGTCCTAAATCGATATGACATGAAATGCTGCTCAGCAAGGAAGAAGCCACTGCTCCAAAACCAAAATTCAAAGTGGTTTCAGAATGAAAGCATATGCTTTAGGTGAAGACAAAACTGTCCTTCAACACAATTCTTAAAGCGTTCTGTTGACATTAAAATTATTTGTTTATTTTTCCCCTCCACTCAAACATAGACTAAAGAAATTGAAAGCTGCATTAATCATAACAACCAAGGTTATTATGTATTGAATTTTTTTGTTTTTATTTCAACTTCATTTTCAATTTAATTTAGTTTTATTTGAAATTAACCCCTATCTAAAGAAGTAATATTCTATAAAAAAAAAATTATCTATCTGCTGACTGATTTAGGAAAATGCATACTATACAAATGAGTCAACACAGTAGTATTTTTTTTAATAGTAGTAATTAGCACTCGCTGAGAAGTGACGTCTCATGATTTGACTGCAAATGCTACATACAAAAATACTGGAAAAGTCCACTAATATATTAGGGTGATGTCATCACGGACATGGCTTTCTAGTTAATTTGCAGTTCTGCGTGCTGCTCGTGTACCTAAATCCCTGATACATCCATGTGCGTCTCACAGCAGCTGCTGCAGAAGATATAATTGATATTTGTTTGAGGGGCAGCAAAGTTGGTCAGCAATCAGTCTGAAATCTTTATATATCAACCAAAGAAAACTGAACTGAGCTCTTCTTTAACCACAGAAAAATGTAGAATAATAATTCTGTGTCATCAATTTAACAGAATTGTCCTTCAAAAGTGTCAGAGATGTAGGCTAAAAAAAAGACATGCTTAAGTTACCTGGTGGTTTACAATAAAAATAAAATAAACTTTAAAATAAAAACGTCATAACCAACTAAATTTAACTCGAAACATGAAGTTTAGCTTCATACACAACTCTTTCATCAAAAAATACATTTATTTTATAGTCTATAATTAAATTATAATCAAAATAATTTAATTGCCCAAAATATCCATATATGTTATTGTGCATGGTTGAATGTTGTGAATGGTGGACAAATGCTGTAAAAGAATATATTTTAAGCAGTTCATCAATGCATTGAAAATAGTCAACCAATAATTAATAAGTGCTGTTTATCTGTTTTAGAGTTGCTGTCTACTTTAGCAATAATGTTGTTAATTCATCAAGCTTCATGGACCAGTTCAAGCTGACAACACTGCGTGGACCACAAGAGACTACAGAAGTCAACATGTGTAGATACATCACGCATAAAAAGACATAATATCAAATATTAATACTATTTTTATTTCGTTTTTAGCAAACTGTGAGAGACCTGATGTGGGTGACGACTCAATGAAGTTCTTGATTTTAAGTTTTAACCACAATGAAACCGCAATGTGAGCACCGTCTTGGCTGCACAAATGGCTCACACAATTTTACCAGTTGTCAGGTCCCATGTCTTGTGAAACTGCATTGTTTAGTTACCATTACATTAGATACATACCCGTTTTTATGTTTTCGTCCTGCTAGCCACCTCGGTTGTCGATGTTATACAGTAGTCTCTGTAGTAACATTCAAGCGTATTGGTTGACTGATGAGTGTGCGTGTGCGTGTGCGTGTGTTTTCTTAAACACAGTGAAACAACTCTGAGTACGTCTACAACTTCAGGGGCTAATACAGCTGCACGCAGACAGAGATGTGTTCATTAATTTCTGTCAGACTCCAAACTCGAGTACCCCACCTCTAACCCCAAGCATACCTCCAAAGTTGTGGCAAAATGGCTTAAAGAACAACAAAGTCAAGGTATTGGAGCGGCCATCACAAAGCCCTGACCTCAATCCAATAGAAAATGTGTGCGAGCGAGCAAGGAGGCCTACAAACCTGACTCAGTTACACCAGTTCTGTCTGGAGGAATGGGCCAAAATTCCAGCAACTTATTGTGAGAAGCTTGTGGAAGGCTACCCAAAACATTTGATACAAGTTACACAATTTAAAGGCAATGCTACCAAATACT
The DNA here is from genome assembly GCA_032164185.1 of Moxostoma hubbsi. Lineage (NCBI taxonomy): Eukaryota > Metazoa > Chordata > Actinopteri > Cypriniformes > Catostomidae > Moxostoma > Moxostoma hubbsi. The sequence continues at coordinate 34,219,341 of JAVLUX010000016.1, read as the reverse complement.
AACAGTGTTTGTAAACTTCTGACCCACTGGGAATGTGGTGAAATAAATAAAAGCTGAAATAAATCATTCTGATATTTCACATTCTTAAAATAAAGTAGTGATCCTAACTGACTTAAGACAGGGAATGTTTTCTACGATTAAATGTCAGGAATTGTGAAAAAATTAGTTTAAATGTATTTGGTTAAAGTGTATGTAAACGTCTGACTTCAACTGTACATATAGAGTATCATCATGTAATAATGTAATAAATTCATGACATTGTCATGAAATTCTTTAAATATAATCTTATTAATTTTATTTTATTTCCTCAATCCTAATTTATAATGCTAGTCATCATTTACGTTTAAAGTTCACCCAAATATAAAATGTATGTCATTATTTACTCATCCTCATGTCATTCCGAATATGTGAGCTGTTATTTTTTCCAAGGAGCACAAAATAATTTTTGATCAGTTCATAATGACAGATGTCAAGTTCAAGGACAAAACATACCCTATGGTCTTCTTAAGTCATGCATAACTTTGAATGAGAAACAGAGCAAAATGTAAGTTGTTATTCACTGATAATCTTCCCCTAAGCCAAAACTTTAAAATCTCACTGCTGAATATCTATTTAAAAATAAAAGTGCCTTAATGCATTCCGATAGGTTTGTTATTATTTAATAATGGAATATAGTGTACACTGCATATGGACTAATTTTATGGTGATTTTTGGAGCTTGCTTGATGGACCTGGTCACTATAAAGTGTGTTCTATGTAACTTATAAAATTATTGTTTTATTTTCCACTGTAAAATATCAGCATACAGGTTTGGAACAACTTGAATGTGAGTAAATAATGACAATTTTAATTAGCAATTTTCAAAAATGACATTCTGTCATTATTCGCTTAACCTTATGTTGTTTCAAACCTCTATGACAATCTTTCTTCCGAGGAGATGTTCACCATCACCAGCCTCAGTCACCATTCACATTCAGTGTATGGAAAAAAGATGCAATTAAAGTAACTGGTGACCGAGGTCATCAATCCCAATTGTTCTGCCTACTAAGGGTGTAAAATACACCGTACTGGTACCTGAACACCCTAAGGTTGTAATCTTCACTTTCCATGTGCCCTACTCTGACTCGTGGCATAGATCAGTAGCTCCCTCGTGAACCTACTTGCCAATGCTTTGGCACAGAACACAATGTGGAGTGTTGCAAAGAGATCAGAACATTCAGGTCAGGTCAACAGATGTTTTCTCTAGGATGTATGCAACTTTTACATCCCAGACAGTGAGAAATGCTCCACCCTGCACATCAATAATTCACCCTCAAACAAAAACAGCTGGAGGGAGTCAACTCAAAATATCCATATGGTTCCACGACACGCAATGAACACATGCATGAGAGCAGCACCCAGCTGTCAAAGACATCACATTTCATCTGTGTGTCTTGGTGGACCCCTGCTGGGCTGTACTGGGGCTTACATTGATTGAGACGTGTTAAAACGTGTGCGTGCTGCTGTATTACTCTTTACCCGATGTACTGCAGTGGATGACTCTGGTGAATGACAATCCGACATGTGGGGCACGTGTTGTTCTCCTCCAGATATTTCACCAAACAGCTTCTGCAAACTACACACAATATAGAAATAACTCTTATCAACTCATTTTATCTGTCTGACTTCATAGTTATTATTATTCAGGTTACCAAGAGGCACATTGACAGGGGTAAATTATTATCATGAGTTGGCTAGATAAAAGTAAAACTTTTGTCTACCTCTTGTATACCAACACAAACTCAATTAAACAAAACATATTTTTTTCAAAGCTCCATTTATGGTGCTACAATCCATTAGTGGCATAAGGACGTCCTCTAGTGTTCAATTCAATTACTGCAGATTAAATTCTTGCAAACATGTTTTACTTCATCTAATACTGTTTTAAACATGCTTCTAATTCCAGTATATTATACATGCAGTTGCATAACCTCCTAGTAGAGGAGAGACTACATAAATACATTTGTAGAAATACAAATATTTCGTCACATTGCAGGACTGTAAACAGTAGTAAAGCTACAAAGTGATTACAAATGGTAAGATATACAGTACGTTGATGTCAGAAATGTACCTTTTAATAAAGGGGCAATTTTTGCCTCCTGGAGTTTTTTTTACTTTAATGAGGGTATATTTAAAAAATAATTCAAATAATTGTATATAATTCACTTACCCAATTTAGATTAACCTGTATATAGAAGTCTCCTCAAAATCAGAATTGCATTCTGGATTCAGATTCTAGCATTATTCATCCCAGAGCCGCCAACCGCCTGCACTAATAGTTACTCAAGGTGCCTTGAGTATTAATTGTAGTTTTAATCTTAACACATAGAGCCTCAAGGAATATCCCTTTAACACTTGGAGGCAAATATAGATTCAAAATGTTGTTCTTGAGCAAAATAAAGAATATTACTATAGATATCAAAATGTTTCTAGTTTGTAATCTGACTTACAGGTGTGTAAGCACTCGGTGACCGTTGTGGCGTCGATCAGGTACCCCTCACATAGACGACAGGTGATGTGGGCATTGATGTCCCACAGCTTGATCTTTCTGGTTAACATCTCGGGGTTCTGGGACAGACAGAGAGAAAGATTTCAGATTTGTCTAAATGTCATTGCATTAGATAACAACATATAAAAGTTGCATTTGTATTATATCAAATGGCATTAAGTTTAAAGATGGCAAAAACACACTTTACAAGCAAAATATTTGACAACATTTTTAAATTATTAAACTAAAAAACAATAGATTTACTGCCCAACATGAAGACAGAAATTATTCAGGCACATTCTGGTTGTTATTAGTGGAACATGTCCATAGTTACTGAGCTGAACCACTTCTGTGGTTACTCTGCAAGGACACCTGTGTGAGCCTTGGTTTAAATGAATTTTCAAATCATGAAAAGTGATTTGTTTACAGATTCTGCAATGAAATCAATATAGTGAAAATCAAATCAATTTTTATGTATTAAGTGTACAAATACATTTTAGGCCTAATGTAAAATAACACAAAATCACCATTCAAAGCATAGCCATTAGGATAAAGCACTCAGTGACATGTAATTAAGCAGATGCTTTTTATCTGAGAAATTGCATTAATTGCAGGGACTGTCACCCTGAAGAAAAACAGGATTAAATACCATAGTCATAGGTCACCAGGCTCAACCCTGAAACCTTTGGGTAACCAGCCCAGCTCGTTAAAACCATTAGGGCTACACCCATTAAATAAAAACTACTTGAGCTGTACAAGTGTTGAAGGACTGAGTGTGAAAATAAAGAATGGGTGGATGTTTACTTTATCTTAACTTCATGTTTTGAGTAAATATCGGGTGGAAACAGTTTATTTTGACTGGCTCCTCTTCTCTACACATTTAGAACAAGTTGTTTGTTTTTGGATGGTCCCATGTGAAGCAGCCAGACGACTCTATTGACCAGACGCTGTTATGCACTGCAGCACAAACAGTGTCAGGACACATGCTGCTCACATTCAATACCGATTAAACAGATTAATCACAACACTCCAGCGGCCCACTGCCGGGAAAATAATTCAATCCACTTACATTCAGTATTTGTGATTGAGATTTTAAGGAAAGTCAACTTGGTTCAATGTAACAGTGTTTGAACTAAGTAGAAAGCTTCATTTTAATCTAGGCTAGGTCTATTTAAATTTCATGATGGATTATTTGAGATTGGCAGAATTTCCTGTTTTTAATTTTATGACGAGCTAACTTAATGTTCCGCTAAATTCATCCTTAAAACTAGATTTGCATTTCCTGAATTAAATACCAGTTCTTTTTAGGCCAAAAAAAACCCCGAATTAAATACATTTATGAAAACTGAAAGCTTTGGACACAAGCTTCATGGAACTGCATTGATATCATTACTTTCAGCATTACTTTTTTTGAACACAGTTTGCATAAATACTCATAGTTTTTAGTCAATAAAAAGCTTTAGCACAGATGAACTGCTACAATAAAATAGCATAGAACACAATACTTCAATTCTATTGAAGAAAATCGAATAATAATAGAACAGAATTGAATTACAATAGAAAAGAACAGAACAGACCTTAGGATAGAACAGAACAGAATCTTCAGGATAGAAAAGAATAGAACCTTTAAGACATAACAGAATCTTTAGTATAAAACAGAACAGAATATTTGGGATAGAACAGAACCGAATGTTTGGGATAGAACAGAACTGAATATTTGGGATAGAACAGAACACAACTGACTCTTCAGAATATAACAGAATATAATAGAAACAGAATATTTAGGACAGAACAGAATATTTAGGACAGAACAGAATCGACTCTTCATAACATAACAGAACATATTAGAATCATTTGGATATAGAAAACAGACTCTTCAGGATAGAACAGAACCAAATCTTTGGGATAGAATAGAATATTTAGGGTAGAACAGAACAGAATCTTTAGGGTAGAACAGAACCAAATGTTTGGGATAGAACTGAACAGAAACGACTCTTCATAACAGAACAGAACATATTACAACATTAGGATATAGAAAACAGATTTGTCAGGATAGAACAGAATCAATTCTTTAGGCTAGATAGAACAGATTGTTTAGGACAGAACAGAATAATTAGGATAGAACAGAACAAAACAAAATCATTCAGACAGAACAGAATAAAACAGTATCTGCAGGATATAACAGAATAGAATTTTTAAGATAAAACAGAACCAAATATTTAGGACAGAACAGAATCTTAAGGACAGAGCAAAACAGAATCTTTAGTATAGAACAAAACAAAATCTATATGACTGAACAGAACAAAACAGAATCTTTAGGACAGAAAAGAACAGAATCTTTAAGACAGAAGAGTACAAAACAGAATTTTTATTCGTATAACGCTTTTCACAACACATATTGTATCAAAGCAGCTTTACAAAAAAATCACAAGAGATTATCTGAAATTATCTGACAATCATCTGATTATCTGTTTAATTATCTGAAATCTTTATGATACAACAGAACAGAATATTTAGGGTAGAACAAGAACAGAATATTTAGAATAGAACAGAACCAAATCTTTGGGACAAGATAGAACAGAATCTTTAGAACAGAACCAAACTGATTCTTAAGAATATAACAGAACATAATAGAATCTTTAGGATATAGAAAATAGACTCTTCAGGATAGAGCAGAACAGAATCTTTAGGATAGAACAGAATCTTAAGGATAGAGCAGAACAGAATCTTTAGTATAGAACAGAATCTTTAGGATAGAACAGAATCTTAAGGATAGAGCAGAACAGAATCTTTAGGATAGAACAGAATCTTAAGGATAGAGCAGAACAGAATCTTTAGTATAGAACAGAATCTTTAGGATAGAACAGAATCTTAAGGATAGAGCAGAACAGAATCTTTAGTATAGAACAGAATCTTTAGGATAGAACAGAATCTTAAGGATAGAGCAGAACAGAATCGTTGGGGTAGAACAGAACAAAACAGAATCTTTAAGACAGAAAATAACAGAATCTTTAAGACAAAACAGTACAAAACAGAATCTTCAGGAAAGAAGAACAGGAAAAAAATAAACTTTAGGAAAGAACAAAACAAAACAGAATCATTAGGGTAGGACAGAATAGAATAAAATAGACCTTTTTTTGTCCTTTCTTATTTTGCTCACTCTTTGTTAGGGGAAAGATGAAAAACACTCAAAAAAGAAAAGAAAATCCTTTGCCATTAAAGATTGAGTTGATTACAGAGAACCATTACATTCCAGCAGACAGGAAGTGATGTGCTTACCCCTAATGCCGCCATGTGTGTACTGCTGAGGGTCTGGCAGCCAGGCTTCTTCTGGGAAACACAGGGTAGCGTTAACTCTGCATCCTGTGCTCTGCTTCACACAGCTGCAAAAAACACACACAAACATTTATTTATTTACATGCATTTATACACAAAATATCTACAGATATTCCAGAATGTTTTCAGTAAATCGTGTTTTCAAGAATAAGACAAATTGCAGCTAGAAAGGATCTTTTTTTGTCAGCCTAACTTTTGGTTATTTACAGCATTACAGAAACGTTCACATCAGTTCCAAGTCTATCCTATCTAACTACAATCGAAGTATGGACGGCAAGAGGATTTGGAGTTGTTTCGACAATCAAGCATTTTCACTGATATGGCACTCAAAGGGTCAGGGCTGATACCTCTCCACATGACCACAAACTAGTTCAGTTTTACACAGAGACGAAAGCAGACAGCATGGGAGTTGTTGTCTGTTCACCAGCCTGTGAAATGAGTATACACTTTAACCACATTGATGGATGTAGGTCATCTAAAGATTTTGGATCAAGTCAGTGAGTACACAGTCCAGATGCACTCTAAATTACCCAAACCGTTTCAGATGATGTAGATCGCAAAGTATGAGGGAATTATAATGCAAAACTACAGAAGCACTGTCATTGTGAAATAAAGCAGAAATGAAAACTTGCATGCTCTTAGCATGTAAAAAACAAACAACCTGGCATTATATCTTTAATACCTCCTTTATTAAAGTTCAAATAATAAGGAAGTATGTCATAAACAATCTCAGAAAATGGCATTTCACTGCGTGGTCAGCGCCGCTTCAATGAGTCGCGTGAAGGTGGTGAGATTGAAACTGCACCTGACTGATGCACACTCTAGCATGAGGACACTTGTCTCTCGTGCACGTTTGCTGCAGCTAGATTGTAACATGTTGGCTTGCAACGTATTGAACCATATTATAATATATGTGTCACGGTGCGCATCTTATTGTGAAAATACCCATCTTATTGTGGCAATACCCAGCTCTATTAAGAAGAGAGAGTTTGTTTTTGTGAGTTAAGATGTAGTATATTGTGGCAGGGCGGAGAGCGGGGCCGGGTCGTGATCCTACACACCCGGTCCCGTATTAGGCTAATCAAGCCTCCGAGAGAGATAAAGGCCGACTGCAGAGAATGGTGGGGGAGAGAGAGATCATTTACGGATGTCTGTCATGCGTGTTTGTGCTTTTTGTTTAAGTTCATTAATAAACTATTATTTATATTATCAAGCCGGTTCTCGCCTCCTCTTTGCCCATCTAAATCCCTTTACATATACACACACACATATATATATATATCTGTTAAATATTTAAAGATAACTATGTGTAATTATTTCATCATTATATACTGAATTATTGTTCAGTATAAATATAAAATTCAGTATTTATATAAAATAAAAAATATTCAGATAATTAAAATCCATTACATTCTTGTGGCAGAAGAGTTAATTATTAATAAGATAATACAAAAAGCAGCTTTAGAATATAATGTATTGTTTACTACCATACAGTGCATCCGGAAAGTATTCACAGAGCTTCAATTTTTCCACATTTTGTTATGTTACAGCCTTATTCCAAAATGGATTAAATTCATTATTTTCCTCAAAATTCTACAAACAATACCCCATAATGACAACGTGAAAGAAGTTTGTTTGAAATCATTGCAAATTTATTAAAAATAAAAAAAATAAAATCACATGTACATAAGTATTCACAGCCTTTGCTCAATACTTTGTTGAAGCACCTTTGGCACCAATTATAGCCTCAATTCTTGAGTATGATGCTAAAAGCTTGGCACACCTATTTTTGGGAAGTTTCTCCCTTTCATCTTTCTTCAAGGTCCATCAAGTTGGATGGGGAGCATCGGTGCACAGCCATTTTCAGATCTCTCCTGAGATGTTCAATCGGGTTCAAGTCTGGGCTCTGGCTGGGACACTCAAGGACATTCATAGTGTTGTCCCATAGCCACTCTTTTGTTATCTTGGCTGTGTGCTTAGGGTTGCTGTCCTGTTAGAAGATGAGCCTTCACCCCAGTCTGAGGTCCAGAGCGCTCTGGAGTAGGTTTTCATCAAGGATGTCTCTGTTCATTGCTGCATTCATCTTTCCCTTGATCCTGACTAGTCTCCCAGTTCCTGCCACTGAAAAACATCCCCACAGCATGATGCTGCCACCACCATGCTTCACTGTAGGGATGGTATTAGCCATGTGATGAGCAGTGCCTGGTTTCCTCCAGATATGACGCTTGCCATTCAGGCCAAATAGTTCAATCTTTGTTTCATCAGACCAGGGAATTTTGTTTCTCATGGTCTGAGAGTCCTTCAGGTGCCTTTTGGCAAACACCAGATGGGCTGTCATGTGCCTTTTACTGATGAGTGGCTTTCGTCTGGCCACTCTACCATACAGGCCTGATTGGTTGAGTGCTGCAGAGATGGTTGTTCTTCTGGAAGGTTCTCCTCTCTCCACAGAGAAACGCTGGAGCTCTGTCAGAGTGACCATTGGGTTCTTGTTCACCTCCCTGACTAAGGCCATTTTCCCCGGATCGCTCAGTTTGGCCGGGTGGCCAGCTCTACGAAGAGTCCTCGTGGTTCCAAACTTCTTCCATTTACGGATGATGGAGGCCACGGTGCTCATTGGGACCTTCAAAGCTGCAGAAATTTTTCTGTACCCTTCCCCAGATCTGTGCCTCGATAGAATCCTGTCTCGGAGGTCTACAGACACTTCATGGACTTCATGGACTTCATGGACTGGTTTGTGCTCTGACATGCACTGTTAACTGTGGGACCTTATATAGACAGGTGTGTGCCTTTTCAAATCATGTCCAATCAACTGAATTTACCACAGGTGGACTCCAATCAAGTTGTAGAAACATCTCAAGGATGATCAGTGGAAACAGGATGCACCTGAGATCAATTTTGAGTGTCATGGCAAAGGCTGTGAATACTTACGTACATGTGGGTTTTTTGTTTTTTATTTGAATACATTTGTAAATATTTCAAACAAACTTCTTTCACATTGTTATTATTGGGTAATGTTTGTAGAATTTTGAGGAAAATAATGAATTTAATCCATTTTGAAATAAGGCTGTGGAAAAAGTGAAGCGCTGTGAATACTTTCCGGATCCACTGTATTATTGAACATTAGCCAATCATTGGCACACAGTTCACTGCAATCCATTTCACAAGTGAATTTGTCAATCAGTTGGAGTTTTATTATGACGGCTTGTTTAAGGACCCATCAATGTACACCTGTGTCAGACATGCTTGTGTAGCGTCTCAGGTGCATTGCGTCATAAACATAAAATGTATGTTAACGCATGTTTGTGTTGTTGCTGCTGTAGGTTGCTTTCTTCACTGTATAAACTGTGCATTGCCACACAGCTGTTGTTTCACTTACTGCCCTATGGAGTAAACGGGTGGTACTAAAGCTTGCATTTCTCAGGAATCTTCCTTATTACAGTCCAGGGGTATTGCGATTAATTGCGTTAATTTTTTTTTTATCAAATTAAAATCGCACTGAATTAACCCATTAAATCAACAGCCCAAAACACACACACACACACACACACACACACACACACACACACACACACACACACAGCAAACATCACTTTTTCAGGACACTGTATTTTAAAGATAATTTTTTACAAATCCAAATAACTTTACAGATCTTTATTGCAAAGGGTTTAAACAATGTTTTCCATACTTGTTCAATGAACCATAAACAATTAATGAACATGACCTGTGGAACAGCCGTTAAGACACTAACAGCTCACAGACGGCAGGCAATTAAGGTCACAGTTATAAAAACTTAGGACACTAAAGAAACCTTTCTACTGACTCTGAAAAACACCAAAAGAAAAATGCCCAGGGTCCCTGCTCATCTGTGTAAAAATGCCTTGGGCATGCTGCATGGAGGCATGAGGACAGATGATGTGGCCAGGGCAATAAATTGCAATGTCCGTATTGTGAGACTCCTAAGACAACGCTACAGGGAGACAGGAAGGACAGCTGATCATCCCCGCAGTGGCAAACCATGTGCAACAACACCTGCACAGGATTGGTACATCCGAATATCACACCTGCGGGACAGGTACAGGATGGCAACAACTGCCCGAGTTACACCAGGAACGCACAATCCCTCCATCAGTGCTCAGACTGTCCGCAATAGGCTGAGAGAGGCTGGACTGAGAGCTTGTTGACCTGTTGTAATGCAGGTCCTTACCAGACATAACCGGCAACTATGTCGCCTATGGGCACAAACTCAACTTCGCTGAACCAGACAGGACTTGCAAAAAATGCTCTTCACTGATGATAAGTCGTGGTTTTGTCTCACCAGGGGTGATGGTCGAATTTGCATATATCGTCGAAGGAATGAGCGTTACACTGAGGCCTGTACTCTGGAGTGGGATCGATTTGGAGGTGGAGGGTCCGTCATGGTCTGGGGCAGTGTGTCACAGCATCATCGGACTGAGCTTGTTGGCACTGCAGGCAATCGCAATGCTGTGCATTACAGGGAAGATATCCTCCTCCCTCATGTGGTATCCTTCCTGCAGGCTTCCTGACATGACCCTCCAGCATGACAATGCCACCAGTCATACTGCTCGTTCTGTGCACGATTTCCTGCAAGACAGGAATGTCAGTGTTCTGCCATGGACAGCAAAGAACCTGGATCTCAATCCCATTGAGCACATCTGGGACATGTTGGATCAGAGGGTGAGGGCTAGGGCCATTCCCCCCAGAAATGTCCAGGAACTTGCAAGTGCCTTTGTGGAAGAGTGGGTAACATCTCACAGCAATAACTGGCAAATCTGGTGCAGTCCATGAGGAGGAGATGCACTAAAGTACTTAATGCAGCTGGTGGCCACACCGGATACTGACTGTTACTTATGGCTGTAACATGTTTAGCATGCGAGGCGTCTATTTCTCAAACTAGAGACTCTGATGTACTTATCCTCTTGTTTAGTTGTACATCTGGCCTTCCACATCTCGTTCTGTCCTTGTTAGAGCCAGTTGTCCTTTGTCTTTGAAGACTGTAGTGTACACCTTTGTATGAAATCTTCAGTTTTTCCTCAAAACAACGATTGACTGATGAGTTTCTAGAGAAAGCTGTTTTTGCCATTTTCGACCAAATATTGACCATAAAACTAGCGTCAAATAAAAAAAAAAATAGAGCTTTTATGTTTTTAAACAAAGATCTTAATTACGCACTTGTAGAAGAAACTGCTGCCTGTTCTTTTACTGGTAGAACTTAAAATGAAAATGGATCGAGCTTTCACCATGGACACAGTGTGCATTAATATACAATGATAATCAATTCTTAAATTTCGAAATTGATGCATTCTTTGATAGATAGATGCACCGTGAAGCATCAATGCATATATTATATATATAAATATATATAAAATATTCAGTATGTGTACACACACACACCATTTACAGAAATACTCAAACCAGCCCATCTGGCTCCAACAATCATCCATGTGATTATCTAATCAGCCTATCATGTGGCAGCAGTGCAGTGCATAAAATCATCCAGATATAAGTCAGTAGCTGCAGTTCATGTCCACATCAACCATCAAAAATGAGGAAAAAATGTGATCAATGATTTGGACTAGGGGTGTCCATGGTTAACCGATTAACCGTTAAAAATTGCGTAACCGAGTGAAACATTTTGCTCGGTTAAGTGGCGTCAATGGCGTGCATTGAATTTAGTTGTAATACATTTTTGCACCACCAGAGACTGCCAGAGTGCTCCCAGACATTTGTAATGTCCACAAGAAGTAGTCTTGACCAGTTTTCTAATATGAAGCGGGCAAAGAAAAGCACAGCGTGGGAGCACTTTAAAATCCAGAATGACGGGGCAAAATGCAAGTATTGCAATGCAGTGCTTAGATATACTTCAAGTACAACCTTGTTGTTGTACCATCTCAACAGCCAACACCCGGGCACACCAGGGATGGAAATTAGCACCCGCCACCAGCCAAATGCGGGTGATTTTGTGTTGTGGCGGGTAAACTCGCTTCACCTACCGGCCACCGTGGCGGGTAAATAAAAATAGCATCATGAGACGTTCGTCTGTTAAAGGACAAATTAGTTTGAATAAAGGAGGAGACACTGATTAGCAAGACAACTCAGTGAATGTGCTTTCCATTAAATGAATCACACACACAGTAAACAAATCCTTAACAAAAAAACAGGACTATTCTGGTGGGTGCGGTGACGCGCTCATGTAAGGGTGGCGGCGTGGCGCTGCCAATAAAGCTCCTAAAATCTGCCACAAAGAACCGGCAAAAGTAATGATTATGAATATGTAAAATATAGCAAGGAGATATTTTAATTATTTATTAATAAACAAGTCTTTTCTTTGTCCGTGTCATTTGCAAAGATGAAGTTGACGATGCTGACTCGCGGTCTTCGCAGTAACGCACCAGAGAGAAATGCACATTTCTTACGGATTACATAAGCAGAGAGCAGTCTGTGTCTGTTTTCTTTAGTTTTGAATTATTTGTGAGGCAAGGCTACCTTATACACTGAGTTTCGGTTCATTTATGAGACGAGCTCCAGTTCACGCGCCGGCGCCTCCGCTTTGTGATTATATCGTCTGCTATATTTAATTCTTATTTATTAAATCCAGGCAATTGGTTGATGAAACATTGATTAAAATTAAGACACAATTAATACAAAACGAAATTCACTTTAAAGAAAGGTTTTGTGCTTTCTGTTTGATGTCTCTGTGGAAGTTTTAAAGCATCTTTCAGTGCCGCTTTCAGAGCGCTCACGTCCGTAACATTGTGTTTTCCTCGTATGCGAACTGAAATGAATATCAGTTCATGGATTGTGTGTGTAGGCTATAAGAGAGAAAGAGAAATGCCAGTATTTCATTGAGACTTGAGATTAAATAAACGGTTTAAGTATTGTAGATCTTGTAGTATTAAAGTGGCTGGTAAAAACATTGAGTGGCTGGTAGATTTTGAAATCCACAGTGGCCGGTGGACAAAAAAGTTAATTTCCATCCCTGGCGCACACTATGGTTAACCGAGTATTAACCGTTAAGGGCCTCGGTTAACGGTTAATGAAAAACTTGAAAACGTGCAGCCCTAATTTGGACCGTGGTATGATTGATGTCAGAAGGGCTGGTTTGAGTAATTTTGTAATTGCTGATCTGGGATTTTCACACACGACAGTCTCTAGAATTTACTCAGAATGGTGCCAAAAACAAAAAACATCCAGTGAGTGGCAGTCCTGTGTATGGAAATGTGTTGTTGATGAGAGCGGTCAACAGAGATTTGCCGACTGGTTTGAACTGACAGAGTCTACGGTAACTCAGATAACCGTTCTGTACAATTGTGGTGAGAAGAATATAATGTCAGAATGCTATTCTAAGAGTAATTTAAGAGTTTTTAAAGAGTAATTTCTTTGTCAACTTCCACAAAAATGCAGCATGTGGAAGTTGTCAATACAGGATCTTACAATAACACACGACCAATACTCAGGCCATTGGCACACAGACAGAGCAGTTGTTTTGTCCAACCCTGAACTATCATTTGATTCCACCATCTGAATGTTCAAACTGACATTTGAACAAACTGAATCAGTTGTTAGTTTAAGTTTGGACCACAAAAATCATGTCAGGGAGTTATAACTGTCTTGAGAAAGGGGAACCATCAATGCTATACACCCAAGAGCAAAATCGCTAAACATACTGTACTATATACTAGGGAGGCACCGATACCCATTTTTCTCTTCCGATCCGATTCCGATATCGAAAATCTCAGTCTCCGCAGGTACCGATCCCCATCCGATACCAGTGTTGTTTTTTTGCATAATCGGTTTGTAATATATTTACATTATTGTGTGGAACTAATTGGGAGTACTCTTTAATATGTAAAGAAACTCAAACCTCTAACTACTCATTCATTCATTCATTCATCTTCAACCGCTTATCCTGTACAGGGTCACGGGGGGCTGGAGCCTATCCCAGCTAACATTGGGCGAAAGGCGGGGTACACCCTGGACAGGTCGCCAGTCCATCGCAGGGCCACACATATACAGACACACACTCATACTCACATCCACACCTAGGGCAATTTTTTTTTGGAGACACCAATTAACCTAGCCTGCATGTCTTTGGATGGTGGGAGGAAGCCGGAGCACCCGGAGAGAACCCACGCAGACACGGGGAGAACATGCAAACTCCACACAGAAAGGCCGGGGCAACCGGGGTTTGAACCCATGACCTTCTTGCTGTGAGGCGACAGTGCTAACCACTGCACCACCGTGCCGCCCCTAACTACTCATTATTTCAATATAAATGTATAGCTTATTAAGAAACACTTTAATATTAACTAGTATACTGGATAATGTAGCAGCAAAATTAACAGTAATTCCACTCTTCAAGTCTTCAGTAGAAAAGAAGCAATTTATTTTTTGCAAAAAATATTCACTCTTGTATCTGGACTTTAAAGGACTCAGATCATTTGTTTTGTTCAATTTAGTTGTAAGACATCAGTCCACTTTTCATTTTCACAGTTATTATTTGGAACCCATTCAATTTAAATAATATTATAATTTGTAAACAAATGATAATGATAATAATAATAATAATAATATTATAATAGTAATAAACATTAATTTCTCAATCATCCACCTTTAACTTTTAAATACTCACGCTTTTATTTTTACATTCTCCAGGAAGTCCTTTAAGTGTGTCTGGTGATGGAAAGTTCACAGCAGTTTAATTCGCTTCTTATTCAAATTCTGGTAAAAAAAATTATAATTAAAAAACACCTCTAAACCGTTCTAAATGCTAATTATAAGTAGAGATGCACCGATTGACCGGCCTGGGACCGGAATCAGCCGGTTTTCCGCATGCTCGGCCCGGACCGGTGACCCGGCCGGTCAGTCTCACGTCTTTCCGATTCGAGCCGGTCAGTTTTGTTGCCAGCAGCGCAGTCAATAACGTCACAGCTGCATGGAAACATGACATTGGCGTGGAAGATCTTCACTGTGAGTGAAATATAATAATGGCTAAAGTAAACCGTGGGGGAACCACCACGATAACGTTCGGAACAACAAACCTAATTAGACACTTAAACACCCTCACCCAGCTGAAAATACCGCTTTTAAAAAAGAAGCTAAAAAAGTTAAGCGGCTAAAGCTAGCCAGAGCTCAGAGCCAGCCAGAAGTCAGCAGCCTCTCCTATCTTTCCTTGGTATGAGAAGCGAAAAGACCAAAGGAATTACGAGGAAAATTATGGAATTCATGGACCTGGATGACCAGCCGTTCTCCATAGTGGAGTCTCCGTAGTGTCATGTCACACACGCAGCCTGTTACCTGTCAACATTTGGGTACACAAATCCGGGAGGTGAAGGGGGGTGCTGGATGACAGAGGCAGGCTAAATACATATAAACTGTGCCGTTGTGATTTAATGTGCCGAGTAACGTAATTTTTCCAACCGTGTCCGATATTAAAATCAGTGCGACACACTTTGCAAAAGGTGTGGGTAATGTTGATATGGCTTCGGGATATGAAATTAAATGCTTTCGTCCAGCTGTTGTTAAATTTACATGTATATATTTATTTATTTCTTCCGCCGGAGCACCAGCTGAGTCTCCTCCCATCTATCAGTGACGCTTGATTCAACTTCTCGCGTCTACTGCCTATCAACAGAGCAGCTGGGTTTTGGTTGCCAGGTTGAAGTCACAAATTATTAGAAATGTGTATGGTGCGTCGATTGTGTGAGTAGGATGCGTTTCATACAAGGTCTGGCAACTGGACAACCTTGAAATAATATATTGATGTGATTATTCATATAACGTGGTTTGGGCCATACAAATTACGGGAGTTTCCGGGGAGAAATAACAAAACGGGAGGGGGGTGGGAGATGGGTGTGAAATACGGGAGACTCCCGGGAAAAACGGGGGTGAGTGACGACAGGTATACAAGCCGATCCCGAAGCAGCAATCAGTTTTACCTCTGATATTTGGTATCTAACACAAGCTTCATGTCAATGTTGAGCGTATTGGACACTTCAGTTTTGTTCATAGGCTTGTAATATTTGAAATTGTTTTGTTAGACGAGTAAAAAATAGAAAAAGATCCATTTAAAAAAATAGTGGAAAATGACATCCGTTTTGTTATATAAAGCAACTCATTTGCAGTTAATTGTTATTTCTGCCTCTTTCCAGTCACAGAGCACTTTATCTATCAGAAGTCAGAGAAGATCCTGTAACTTTGTTTGGGGGAAATTGTAATGTTTAATAATTTATTTTATTATGAAAATTTTATTTTGCATTGAAGAAAGGTAGATTTTGTTTGTATACGCGGTCAATAGTTCTTAGACAGAAAATCGAAAAATTTCTTTACATTAAGACTTTACTTAATTTTAGACCTACACTACCGTTAAAAGAAGTCTCTTCTGCTCACCAAGACAGCATTTATTTGATGCAAACTACAGAAACAACATTGATATTCTGAACTCTTTTAACAATTTAAAAGAACAGTTTTCTATTTGAATATATTGTAAAATGCAATTTGTGATCAAAGCTGAATTTTCAGCATTATTACTGCAGTCTTCAGTGTCACATAATCCTTCAGAAATCATTATAATATGCTGATTTTCTAATATGGGCATATTTAAAGTGCATTTTACTCATTTAACCTGAACATATATTTGCAAGCACAAGCTTTGTTGAGGATAATGAGGCAGCATAAACACTAGATAAAATATAATCTAAACATTCATATTATTTTTATATACTGTTACATATCATATTTATATTATACAGCATACAATTGAAATACCTGCTTTAGCCGAAACAACATTTACATGTAACTAAAACTTATTTGCTTATTAGAACATATTTCAAATGTCAATACTCTGAATCCTGGCTGGCAAGTCTAGAAACAGTCCCACTAGTACAATATGTACATTTTCATATAAAATAACATGTCAACTAATGAAAACTTATTGACTGACTTGTCTTAAATTGTATCCTCGGCTGGATCAAGTCTCTCTTCAAAATACAAATGTTCATCGGAGTCCCGCTCTTCTTCTGAGGAAAATGTTAAATCTTCCTTACAAACCTGGAGCTTTCTCGCCTGTGTATCGTTGCAAACGCACAGAAAACTGAATGAACTTTGTTTTTAAGGCACAGTCGGGGGCGTGTACATTTGATTTGATCATCTCAGCACATTAGGGTATGAATGGCACTCTCAGCTGGTGGGTGTGATCACATTACAGATAATAGAAGGAGAATTTTAAGTTGTTTCTGCTGTAATGACGAAAATATCCAGCAGGACGCGCTGGCGCGTCCGTCGACCCCAGAGGGTTAAATGCCCTTAGCCAAGCAGCAATCTGTGTACTTTAAAATTCCACAGGTCAGCTGTCAAAGCATTACATTGCAAACATACATTTTCTATAGAAGATAAGAGTGGTCCTTGCCTGTGTAAACTCGCCACCTCGATGCAGAGGTATTGTAGGTGGTCAATGCCATATGGTTGTTAAGGCATTGTGAGTGGTTGTTCCTTTGTGGTTGTGAGGGTTTTCTAGGTGGTTTTTTTTACTGGCCCAAATCTTTATGATATTCTGCTTGGATCCCTTAAAGGATTTTACAACTCACATTACATAAAGTATACTCAGATTAGTATTTGCATTTTTATTTGTTGTTACATCTGTTTGCAACATTTACTGTTCAGTCAGTCAGAATTATATGACTGCTGAAAACATGCTCCTTTTCATCACAAATAATTACAGCATTTCTCAAAGTGTAAATTCACGAATGCTTAGTATTGCCAACAACCGACCCTCCAGTGGACGCAGTTTCATGTTTTGATGGCTGATCAAGAGCTCATTCATTAAGGTGGCATCTCGCTAGCTAATTTTTCAATGATTTTCAAGTATCAGCTTCATTAACATAATCACCTGCCAGGCAGAATGAGCACACATTAGCATCTCTCAGCGGGAGGTGTTAATCAATTGACTGGCAGGACTCCTTGCTGAGTTAACGGCTTCAAAGATTGAAAAAAACACATCAGTTTTGTTTGAAAAAATCATTCTGTCACTGATGAGGGGTCTTGTGTTCTCGTCAAGTGACCAGTGAGCTGCTACTTTTACTGAAGAATGGACAAGACATCAAGATCCTCTCACCAAACTTTTTTCTTGCACGTTTTCATTAAAAAAAAAAAATTAAATTAAAAAAATATCACAAAAATCTAACCTTTAATTGAAGTAAAACTATTAAAACAGAGAAAATATCTCATTATAAAATACATATTTCTCTCCAAAATACATTGTCCATAATTATTGGCACCCTTTTATTCAATACTTTTTGCAACCTCCTGTTACCAAGATCACAACTCTGAGTCTTCTCCTATAATGACTAATGAGGTTAGAGATCAAATGGCAAGGGATCTGAGACCATTCCTCCATGCAGAATCTCTACAGATCCTTCAACTTAAGAGGTCCATGTTGGTATTGGCAAATGTTGTTATAAATAATCGGACATCAGTATAGTCACATATATTTTCTAATAGTGCCATCCTAATGCAATTCCAAGTTGTGGCAGGGCGGAGGGCGGGGCCGGGTCGTGACGATACACAACCGGTCCCATATCAGGCTAATCAAGCCTCCGAGAGGGATAAAGGACAATGGTGGTGCGAGAAGAGAGAGATCATTTACGGACATGTCCGTCAAGTGTGTGTGTTTGTCCTTTGTTTTAAGTTTACTATTTATTAAATAGTAAATATTATTTATATTGTCAAGCCGGTTCTCGCCTCCTCCTTTCCATTTAACTGCTTTACACTGTTGCCGAAATCCAGGAAGGAGGAGGGATACACCGTAGTAGAGTTCTCAACACTACCGTCCACCCCAATGGAGCAGCCACGGCCATCTGCCGGGGGACGAGGAGCCCAGCCGCCTAGAAGCAGAGGACGGCCGCCGACGGCGAGGGGAGAAGGGGCTCCTAGCCGACCGCCTGGAGCGGTCAGGGACGCTACCAGCCGCTGAAATGCGGCGGGGTCGGAGACCGCCGACCACGAGTGGGGAGGGGCTCGCGACCAACCACCTGGAGAGGGAGAACTGAGAACGCGGGGGGGCGCTCCATCCGCCAGGGGCTGGAGGACTGCCTCTGATCCGGCTGTCGTCCGTTAGAGGGTGGAGGAGTGGCCGAGGAACAAGCTACGGCGTATCGGAAAACCGGAGAGTAGGTTTTTTTTTTTTTTATCTCTCTCTCACTGCCACTCTGCACTGGCCTTTTCCCTCTCTTTTAAATTGAAGTGTTTTTTTGAGGGGGTACTACAATGTTACAGGAAGTACACACCCCCCCCCCCCCCCCCATTTTAATTATTTCTGTTTCTCTCCCCTTGTCCCCTCCCTCGTCCAGGTAGACGGGGATGACCTGCTAATCAAGCCTCCGAGAGGGATAAAGGCCGATGGCAGACGGTGGTGCGAGGAGAGAGAGATCATTTATGGACATGTCCGTCATGTGTGTGTTTGTCTTTTCAATTTATCATTAAAATGTTATTTATGTTGACAAGCCGGTTCTCGCCTCCTCCTTTCCATTGAACTGCTTTACACAAGTGCTTTTGGAAATCTGGTGGAAATACCAATTAAGTGCCTTGGATCAGCATTGGGGGCTTTATGACCCCAAGACCCAACTCATTTCTGCAATTCTCCAGCTGAGATTCTTTGGTCACTTGAACCATCCTCATCACTGTGCGTGGAGACAATATAGACACACGTCCTTTTCCAGGCCAATTCGTAACATCTCCAGTTGACAGGAACTTGTTAATTATTGCGCTGATTGTGGAAATGGGCATTTTCAATGCTTTGGCAAATTTTTTAAAGCCTCTTCCCATTTTGTGAAACTCAACAACCTTTTGCAGCACATCAGAGCTATATTCTTCATTCTAACCCACTGTGATTGATGATTAAGGGAATTT
Organism: Moxostoma hubbsi; assembly: GCA_032164185.1. NCBI lineage: Eukaryota > Metazoa > Chordata > Actinopteri > Cypriniformes > Catostomidae > Moxostoma > Moxostoma hubbsi. The sequence goes on along the minus strand of JAVLUX010000016.1, from coordinate 34,199,556 downwards.
GGTTGGTGTGTTAGCTCATAATTATACTCCTATGAAACAGGAAGTCATGTCTTTACAATTTCATGTTCCTAGTCACCCAGGTGCACTAAAATGTTTTAAATATGAATGGAAATATACTTCAGATATATTTTACTTTTTAGAATTTCTAGGAGTGCCATTAACTGTGGCCAATGTGTTTTGGAGAAAAATATTGATTTAATGAGATATTTCCCCTCTTTCAATTGTTATACTTCAATAAAAGAATAGATTTTTGTGCATTTTTTAATTAAAGATCAAAAGGATAAACAATGCAGATTTTTTTCATAGCCTTCTTTGCTCATATTTACCAAGGGTGCCAATATTTTTTGCCACCACTGTAGAGAAAAGTCAAAGGCAGTCATTAAGTGTGACCTCTGTTTTTAATCGGTAAGTATGAGAGGTTCACTGACTAGGGGGGCCAGATCACCGAAAACAGTCACAAGTGTGACACCCCCCACCCAAATTGAGTTGTTCTAAGTCTCTAAGCGCGGAGCCAGCTTTAAGCGGTTTATGTGGGATTTTGCGTGTGCTGCAATTAATAGAAGATTCATTCTTTATTTTTGGTCCTTTTTAAATGCCTTTGATGTACAGCTTTGACTTTTTTTTGCCTTGTCCAAGACCCAATATTAACATTAATATGTCCATAGACTTTCAATATTTAAGTATGAAAATACATTATAAAAACTGAAATTATTATATTTAAAATACAATTTTAAATAATGAATTATTGTTTATATTTATAAATAATTAATTGTATATAATTATTATAGAAAATAATTTCTATAATTAAAAAGACGACTGTCTCCCACGCAAATTACGAATCTCCACCACACCAAAAATATATGCCCCTATTTTTTTCCCAAAAGGTTAGTGTACTGGTTAAGAAAGCCAACAAGTGTGAAAATTGTCAGTAAGTGTCAGTAAGAGCATGCTTGAGACAAAATATGAAACAAGTGATGTTTAAGGAAAACAAAGCAAATCAAGGTAAATATCACTTGAGCAGAATATTTTTATTGGGCATCATTTCCAATCAAGCTGTAATTTTGCCAATTTATGCAAAAAGTGTGAAAACATTACTTGACTGTGAGAATTAATGATACATAAGATGTTAGCTTTGAAATTTACCTTAGCAAGACAAAGGAGCTGGCCATTTTATTTTTTAAATATAAATTATAACAATAAAATTAATTTCCAATGGCATAAACCTCCGGAAGTTCATGTACACACACTGTTGAACATTTTTAGGAGACAATTAAAAAAATAAAACATTAAAAAATGAAAATTTAAAGTGTTAAAAAATTAATTTTCTAGAAATCCATAGAGATAAAACACTCTAATACCATGGTACTGAATGATTATTGAGTATCATATTCAGAGTCTGAGGTACTTCAAAGAATACTATTCTACTACTGTGGTACATGGTATTGCCCTAGTCCATATTTTGTTGCTGTATGGCCAAGCTATTTAAACTTATAAATAAATGCTGTAAAAAAAAATAATTAAAAAAACATAAAAAGTGCTTCAAATCAATCAAAATCAAATCACTTTATTGTCACACTACTGTGTACACGAGTGCAACAGCAGGTGAAATTCTTGTGTGCAGTTCCGAGCAACATAGCAGTCATGACAGTGACGAGACATAAACCACTTTACAATAAACAACATATTACACAAAACAATTTACATAAACTTACACAACAATTTACATAACAAATGTACACATACCTACACAACAATTTACATAACAAATGTACACAATACACACAATGTAGAATACACACACTAGAGAAGGGTATAAATATATATATATATATATATATATATATATATATATATATATATATATATATATATATATATACATATATATACATACACATACATATACACTGACTGAATTGAGAGCGAGAATATATTGACAGAATGAGGATTAATAAAGTGCAGTGCTGATTGTTGATCGTGAGAGATCATGTGTTCAAAAGTCTTATTGCTTGTGGGAAGAAGCTGTCATGTAGTCGGCTGGTGCGGGTCCTGATGCTGCGATACCGCCTGCCTGATGGAAGCAGTGAGAGCAGCCCATGACTCGGGTGGCTGGAGTCTTTGATAATCCTCCGAGCTTTCTTCACACACCGTCTGTTATATATATCCTGGAGGGAGGGAAGCTCACCTCCGATGATGTTTCTGGCCGTTCGCACCACCCTTTGCAGGTCTTTGCGGTTGTGGGCGGTGCTATTGCCGTACCAGGCGGTGATGCGGCCAGTCAGGATGCTCTCTACAGTGCTGGTGTAGAACCGTGTGAGGATGTGTTGGTTCATTCCAAACTTCCTCAGCCGTCTCAGGAAGAAGAGGCGCTGGTGAGCCTTCTTCACAACGGCCTCAGTGTGGACGGACCATGTGAGTTCCTCAGTAATGTGGACACCGAGGAACTTGAAACTGCTGACTCTCTCCACCGGTGCTCCATTAATGGTGATGGGGCTGTGCTCTCTGTCTTTCTTCCTGAAGTCCACCACAAGCTCCTTGGTTTTACTGACGTTGAGGGAGAGTTTGTGCTCCTGACACCAGCGCGTCAGAGTGTGCACCTCCTCTCTGTAGGCTGTTTCATCATTGTCAGTGATCAGACCTACAACCGTCGTATCGTCAGCAAACTTAATGATGGCATTGGAGCTATGTGTCGCCACACAGTCATGTGTGTAAAGGGAATACAGGAGTGGGCTGAGAACACAGCCCTGCGGGGCTCCAGTGTTGAGGAACAGTGATGAGGAGATGTTGCTGCCCATTCTAACCACCTGACGTCTGCCTGACAGGAAATCCAGGATCCAGCTGCACAGCGAGCTGGTTAAGCCCAGAGCCCGGAGTTTCACATCAAGCTTGGAGGGCACTATGGTGTTAAATGCTGAGCTGTAGTCTACAAACAGCATTCTCACATAGGTGTTCCTTTTTTCCAGGTGGGAGAGAGCAGTGTGTATTGTAGATGCAATAGCATCATCAGTGGAGCGGTTGTTACGGTAGGCAAACTGCAATGGGTCCAAAGAGGTGGGCAGAACAGAGCAGATGTGATCTCTGATTAACCTCTCAAAGCATTTGCTGATGATGGGGGTGAGGGCAACAGGACGCCAGTCATTTAAACAAGTGATTTTGGCTTGCTTCGGTATAGGCACAATGGTTGATGTTTTGAAGCATGTGGGGACTACAGACAGGGAGAGGGACAGGTTGAAAATGTCCGTAAAAACACCAGCCAGTTGGTTCGCGCATGCTCTGATGACGCGGCCCGGAATGCCGTCTGGACCCGCGGCTTTACGGATGTTCACCCGTCGAAAGGATCGGGTTACATCCGCAACAGAGACGGAGAGTGAACCATCATCTGTAGTATCGGCCGCGAGTGCTCTCTCCGCGAGGGCGGTGTTGTTGTCCTCGAAACGAGCATAAAATGTATTAAGCTCGTCCGGGAGAGAGGCAACGGTGTTCATGGCGGAGTTTTTATTCTGTTTATAGTCCGTGATGATGTTAATTCCCTTCCACATACTTCTGGAGTCAGTGGTGTTGAACTGACCTTCAATTTTGTGCCTGTACTGGCGTTTGGCTGTGCTGATGGATTTACAGAGGGCATAACTGGCTTGTTTACGCTCCTCCGCGTTCCCGGAATTAAAAGCGGTGGTCCGCGCAGCAAGTGCCGCGCGAACATCGCCGTTAACCCAGGGTTTCTGGTTGGGGTAGATCCGTATGTTTTTCGTCGGAACAACGTCCTCTACGCGCTTCCTGATGAAACACGTTACGCTATCAGCGTAAACCTCGATGTCGTCATCGGAGGCAGACCGGAACATCTCCCAGTCCGCGTGATCAAAACAGTCCTGTAGCGCAGAGTCTGATTGGTCCGACCAGCACTGGATCATTCTGAGGGCGGGTGATTCCCGTTTCAGTTTCTGCCTGTAAGCGGGCAGAAGCAGAACGGAAGAGTGGTCAGATTTGCCAAATGGTGGGCGGGGGAGGGATTTGTAGCCATCCCGGAAAGGAGAATAGCAATGATCCAAAACCCGGTCCCCTCGTGTGTTAAAGCTGATGTGTTGGTGGTATTTTGGTGCTATTGTTTTGAAGTTGGCTTTGTTGAAGTCCCCGGTAACAATGAACGCGGCCTCAGTGTGCGTGGTTTCCTGCTGACTTATACTCCCATACAGTTCCCTAAGTGCCCGGTCTGTGTCGGCTTGTGGGGGGGATGTACACAGCAGTGATAATGACCGCTGTGAATTCCCTCGGTAGCCAGAATGGTCGACACAGAAGCATGAGAAATTCCAGAAGAAATTAAGAAGAAACCTGAGGACAGTTCAAATCTATTAACCAATGATCATCAAAGTCAAAGACTTTCTCACTTTAAATCTCAGCTGGAGCTTTTAGCTGGAGAAACCAAAAACCATAATCAGCCAGGACACACAGGGGAGTTGCTAACAGAAATATCTTCACGGACGGCCAGCGCTCTAAGGCCTGACACGTGCAAGAGGTCAGAGATAGTGCCCTTTCCTGACCCTCCAGCCAGAGCATCTCATATTCCAGAGATGAATATGTTTTTTTAACAGGGTGTGACTGACTCTTTCATAGAAAACATCCATCGCTAACACCTATTGAACAGCTTCTCACACATTGGCAGCAACAAAGGCCCCACTGTTATCAATCAGCTCCTATTGAAATGTTGTGGGAGACGGCTAGGCACACAGACACTGCCAGCTGTATGAAGCGCTCTGTGAGGGGCCAACAAGAGGCCGCAGTATTACAGACTTACTAAGCAGAGCAGTTTTGTCTCTGGAAAAATGGGTTTGTGTGCGACCCCATTGCTTAAATTAACAAGGAAGGCAATCAGCCAAAATTGATGTTTACGCTTGTTACAAATGGTCTTTCATGGTGTAGCACTAAAAGCAGCATCCATTGATGATAGAAAGGTCTATCGGAGGAGCTGGGAACAACTCTATAAGATGGTTGAACAATTGAGATTTACTGATATCATTCAACAACATGATAATACTGGTTACTGCTTTTCAAAGTGAAAGAGCACCTGGCCTAGTAAATTATTAAATGACAGATTCAATAAACTCTTTGAAAGAGAACTGTGTTGGCACTATGACACAGTAATGGTACCAGAGGGTAAAACCATGGTGCTTTTGACATATGGTACCATGGCACTGACTGATTACCATATTCATATAACATTGTATTAACATGCTAATCCAAGGCACTTAATTGGTATTTCCACCAGATGTCCAAAAGCGCTTGGTATTGCATTAGGAAGGCACCATTAGAAAATATATTAGAAAACATTTTTGGTGGTTCTGCCTTTTCATGCTACCTAAATCACTGGTAGTGAATTTGACAATTCATCATAAATTCTAAATGATGAAGCTTATCCCTATTAAGCTGAAACAGCCTCCGCTTTAGTTTTAAAAAAACTCATCATATTCCTTACTGTGTCAAGCTTTAAGGTGAGTAATCAGATTAGTTGTGTTAAAAGTTTTAACAGTAGTTCTACCTTGGGGGCCTGGGTAGCTCACCGAGTAGTATTGATGCTGACTACCACCCCTGGAGCCGCAAGTTCGAATCCAGTATGTGCTGAGTGACTCCAGCCAGGTCTCCTAAGCAACCAAATTGAACGTGAAAAAGTCACGTAATAAGAAGCGCAGATTGATGTCTCAGAAGCGGAGGCAACCAAGAGTTGTCCTCCACCACCCAGATTTAGGTGAGTAACCGTGCCACCATAAGGGTCTATTAAGTAGTGAGAATTGGGCATTCCAAATTGTGGAGAAAAAGAGGATAAAAAAAAACAAAAAAAAAACTGTAGTTCTATCTTGTGAAATTCTAGCAGTGCAAAGCTTAAAAACAGCAACTATGCTGTCATTGTCACCCAATTCAAAGTGATTCCACACAAGAGACGTTTTCTTTCTGACACAGCACAAGTTGTAGGCTAATTGTCCGACGTGTTTTTCCACCTCTTTTTTCGTCGCTGATCATCAACTATTTAAAAAAAAAATTACCAATGTCAGCCGATAATAATGTTTGGCCAAAACATCGGTGCATCTCTAATTGATCTTTCACTCAGCTTCAGCCCCGTGGCTACCGTTGCTTGCTCTAGCTTTGCATTCTGATGAAAGGGAGATTGCCATGAACAGAGCCATTTTTGGCAAAATATTCTAATACATTGAATAAAAAATATTCTTATGTGGGCTGAAATGAAGAGCGACATTGTAAAGCACATGTATCTGATTTTTTTATTTTTTTTTGTAAAAAGAAATGGATAAATTACACAGTAATTTGATTGAAAATTGTGGAGACTTTGAATCAAAATCGAGGCAAACGATCATCACAGTCACTTGAAAAGAGAAGTGTCATTTGAAGGAGATTACACATCTGGTAACGTTAGTGCAAGTGAACATAACTGCTCATAACATCTCTTAACTCTTTATTTACTATAGCATTTACTCAGACCTAAATCAATACTTAAATGTATTATTGTTATTAGCTTTAATTCACCTTGGAGCAAATGTAGGTGTCCTTACTAATGTTGTGGTGGGGTGAGCAAGAGACAGACACAGTGGGAGTGGTGTTATTCGAAAAAAAGAATACGAATAACATTTTCATAAATGGGAAGAGTCCAAGGGGGAAAATGTCCAAAATAAAAGGGGGAATCTGGCATTCTCATGGTGAAATGGGGCTCCGTGAAGGGATGTGTCCATGGAATGGCCCAGGCTTGAGCGTGGTACAACGGCCGCACGTGTCCCCCTCTTAGGTGCATGGCGCATAGGGCGGCTGAGTCATTGGAGGCCTGTCTTCTCAGGCCCACGGCAGGTGAGGAGGGAAGGCGGCCCATCCTCTAGTCTGACGAGGCCAAACACACATCAGGGGTGCCTCGTTCCAACCCTTTGCCCAAACGAGGCTTATTAATCATGCACCTTTTCTCTCTACTGCCCACTCCCGTCATGAGCCTGGCTGTAGGATCACCCTCAGAGGCGGGGTGACGATGGCGAGTGGGAAGGGCGGGTTGTTCTGCCACATTCCAATAACCAAATTAAGATTTTTAGAAGAATATTTCAGCTCTGTAGGTCCATACATTGCAAGTGGATGGTGATTAGCACTTTAAAGCTCCAAAAAGCACAGACAAACATAGTAAAGCAATCCACTCGACTCCAGAGGTTAAATGAATGTGATCACTGATGTGATCAGTTTGGGTGAGAAACAGATCAATATTTAGGTCCTTTTTACTATAATTGTTTACTTCCGGTCGCTCTCCGATGCCTGTCCACAACAGGACTCGGCCTCCTCCGACTCTGACATGACGCAAGCAAGTTGGCATGTTCAAATGAACGCAAAACCAATGAAGCTTGTAAACAGCGTTCTATTGTAAGCAAATCGAGCTGCCCTTCCGGTTGAATCACATCAGTTCTCTCGTTAACATGACAACGTGCTTTCGTCACGCGAGAGGCGGAGGGAACAAGTTCCGTGGATTGTATTACCTTAGAAGACTGATGTGATACCAATCCAGGTATCGGATCGGTGCATCCCTTCTTGTTTTGAACCTGGAATACACCTAAGCTCAGGTGGGGATATATTTGTCTGGTTGCTTCATGAGCAAACAGCTTCAAGCTTTCAATTCTTTCCTCCCACTTTATATTTAAAAGGCATTTTATTGGACGTCCTTTTAAAAATCAGAGGCCAGCAGCTGTTTTAGGTATTTCTGAGCCAACTCATCAAACATTGACATTTCAGTGCCAAGGTGGGCTTTGACACAGTGCCAGACTCTCACGTTTAAGATAGCGTTTACTGTTTCTGTGCCTCCGACTTCAAAAGGAATAGTGTGCTTGTTGTTTATGTCATTTAGCAGACACTTACTTATTATCCAAAGTGGTCTTATCTTGCTATACATTTACTACAGGGTGCTGACCCAGATCTTTTATCACTAAAACACCACCACACGAAAAAATGATAGGTTCATCAGGCGAGAAGGAATGAATTTCCAGTGTCTTTTAAATGCCAGCAGTTAACCTCATATAAAATACTTAAATCACACTTAATCGGAGATCATCGGCATATTTCATGGATTCTTTTAACAAGGCAAGCAATGTTGAGGTCTCTAAAGACCTTTGGCAGTCTTTTGGGCTACAAAAGAAAGCCTTACATTGCCTTGGAACTTCAGATAGTGAATTCCACATCAGCATGTTTGTGTTACAGAATCTGCAATCAGAACACACAGAGAGACTCTATGTTTGAAGGCTGTCTTCTGGAGATAGTATGCACAATAGACACCCTAGTAAAGTGTTTACTCTTGTGTCATTTAGAGAGTGTAGCCTATATTCGGAAAGGCAACCGATATCCTAACTTTACTGGTTTTATATCATATTACTCTGCAGTCTCTTTCTACTCAAATGATAAAATAATTTCTGCTGAAATAAATATTTTAATGTCCATTTATTTATATATTCTTCTTGGCATCAAGGTCCAGGTCAACGTTTCTGAGTTTTGCCGTTATACATTATAACAAAGTCAGGTCAAGTTAATTTATAAAGCACATTTAAAAACAACAAAAGTGCTGTACAATTAGATAAAAAAAAAAGTGTAATAGAGTACACAAATATATAAAAATAATCAAACAATATAAAAACAAAGAGAACTAAACACCAATAAACAATAGGGATGCACGGATCCAACACCTGGATCGGTATCAGCTCCTACTGAATCTTTTAGACAGATAATGTATCGGTCTGACAAGCACAATCCCAATCTGATACTGTGTGTTAGTCATGTTCGTTACTGTCAAGATCCAAATATGACATAAAAGAACCATAAAAACACAGTTAAAGTAGTTCATATGACTCGTGCATTTTATTCAAAGCTACTTGAAGAAGTGGGATAGCTCTGTGAATCACAAAAGGCTGTGTTTAATAAGTGAATATATAGTATGCGTAGCGCCAGTGAGCTAGTGCATAGCGCTGCTATGTTGACACAAACTCACGCACAGGCTGGTGATTCACTCGTGGCTATTTTTAAGCCTTCACAGCGGTGCGCAATTTTTGAGCTCTACTCACGAACAGCATCTCAGATGTAGATGATCAATAGATTGGTTCACTTATAATATGCATTTAGAACGGCAGTGGAGGTGCATTTTACCAGAATTTGAATTAGAAGCAAATTAAACTACTGTGAACTTGCCTACAAACAGACACATTCAGGACTTCCTGGAGACTTTTGAATGTCAAAATAAAAGTGTGAGGGTTTAAAAAGTGCACGATTTTAATATATTAATGTTGTATTAAATAAAAATTTTAACTCAATAATAATAATATTTATAACAATTTATTATAATTTTATTGTCATCATTAGTATTGTTTACAATTTATAACAATATTTGTTGAATGGGTTTCAAAATATATCTGTGTGAATGAAAAGTGGACTGATGTCTTACAACTAAATTCGATCTGAATCCTTTAAAATCCAGATGCAATTTGAAACATTCAAAAAAAGGAAAATAGGAAAAAAGAAAACACGTTTCTTTTCTACTGAAGACTTGAAGAGTGGAATTACTGTTAATTTTGTTGCTACATTATCCAGTATACTAGTTAATAATAAAGTGTTTCTTAATAAGCTATACATTTATATTGAAATAATGAGTAGTTAGAGGTTTGAGTTTCTTTATATATAAAAGAGTACTCCCAATTAGTTCCACACAATAATGTAAATATATTATAAATCGATTATGCAAAAAAACAACACTGGTATCAGCATCGGCCTATACTGAAATTTCCGATATCGGAAGAGAAAAAGTGGTATCGGTGCATCCCTAATAAATGACATTAAATAGTATCAAAAGCTAAAGAGTAAAAATAGGTTTCAAGAGAAGATTTAAAAATGGCTAAAGATGGGGCAGACCTTACGTGTGAAGGGAGACTGTTCCGGAGTTTGAGGGTGACAACAGAGAAGGCTCAATTTCCCTTAGACTTGCAACGACAGTGGGGAACTGATAAAAGAAGTTGCATACAAGAGCTAAGCATTCTAGGAGGCAACTATGGGTGCAGAAGGTCAGTAATATATTGAGGAGCCTGACCAGATAGGGCCTTGTACACATAGATAAGAATTTTCAAATAAATTCTAGCATTGACAGGAATCCAGCCAATACAGGGGTAATGTGATCCCTTTTTGAAGACCCAGTTAAAAATCGAGCTGCTGCATTTTGAACCATCTGTAAACAAGATAAAGCAGACTGAGGCAGACCAGCATACAGAGAGTTACAATAATCCAGCCATGAATTAATAAGAGCAAGGATCACAGTTTCAAGGTCTTTACCAGAAAGAAAATCATTCAATTTAGCAATAGAACTCAATTGAAGGAAACTTCACTTAGTAATGGCACTTATCTGTTTTTCATACAGTAATTACTTGTCAAAAATGACCCCAAGATTTTTGACATGCATATTTATATTGGAGGAGTGCAGACCTAACTGGGCTTCAATGACAGCTTAAGTTCTGGCAGAGCCTAAAATCAATATTTCAGTTTTATTTTAATTTAACTGCAAAAAAATATTTGCCATCCAGCCTTAATTTCTTCAAAACACATAATAAGAGAATCAACAGTGCATCTGCTATCAGGCCTAAATGGTAAATCACATTGCGAGTTGTCTGCGTAACAGTGATAGGAGACATTATATTTTTGAATAATGGAGCACAGGGGAAGCATATTGAGAGTGAACAATAATGTTCCCAGTATAGAACCCTGGGGCACACCGCAAGATAGGGAAGCCGTTGTAGAGGAAAATTTTACCTATTTACGGCAAAAAGCCTCTCTCTCAGATAAGAGGCAAACAACTGCAGAGCCATACACTCCAACTGGTTTAAAATATTTTGTGATCGTGTCAAATGCGGCGCTCAATTCCAATAAAATCAAAACTTCACTTGATTCCGAGTCAAGTAAGAGAAAAATCTCATTAGTGCCCTTCAGAAGAGCAGATTCAGTACTATGTAAGACTGGTACTTATCAAAAGATATTAAAATAATTCAAGTATGAGTATAACTGTGAATAAACAATTGTCTCCAAAAGCTTTGAGATGAATGGCAACTTGGAGATAGGCCTGTAATTGGTATATACAGTGGGAAAAAGGTGCATTTCTTTAACCCTCTGGGGTCGACGTGGATTTTTTCGTCATTACAGCGGAAACAACATAAAATTCTCAGTCATTTTGGGTATACAGGTCTACTTTTATTTGTGTACACTCACAATGACAACAAAACCTTGTGCTTTTGTAAAATAAAGAAAATAAAAAGGGTGAGCTTTCAGCAGTCTCTGTGTTCACGAGCATATATCTGAAACATGTCACAAAAAAGAAATGAAACTCTGCGAATACTTATCACACAAACATGAAACATATGTCTAAAGAAAGCTTAAAATGTCTACTTTTAAATAAAACAAATATTCTCCTGCAATGTAATCTGTTTGAAACAAAGTGATGTACAGTTTTTACCGGTTCATCTCATTATCTGTAATGTGATCCCATCCACCAGCAGAGCACGCCATTAATACGCTAATGTGCTGAGACGATCAATGCAAATGGTAAACGCCCCCGACTGTGCCTTAAAAACAAAGTTCTTTCATTTGTATGCACGTTTGAAAGACAGCACGATACAAAAGTGAGAAAACTCCTGGATAGTGACGAAGAGTTACAATTTTCCTCAGAAGAATAGCGGGATTCCGATGAACATTTGTATTTTGAAGAGAGACTTGATCCAGCCGAGGAAACAATTTCGGATGAGTAAGTCATTTAGTTTTCATTAGTTGACATGCTATTTCATGCTATATAAACATTTAAATTGTTCCAGACTTGCCAGCCAGGATTCAGAGTATTGAAATTTGAAATATGTCCTAATAAGCAAGATTTAGTTAAATTTAAATGCTGTTTCGGCTAAAGCAGGAATTTCAATTGTATGCTGAATGATATAAAAATAATATGAATGTTTAGATTATATTTTATCTAGTGTTTATGCTGCCTCATTATCATCAACAAAGCTTGTGCTTGCAAATATATGTTCAGTTTAAATGAGTAAAATGCACTTTAAATATGCCCATATTAGAAAATCAGCATATTATAATGATTTCTGAAGGATCATGTGACACTGAAGACTGCAGTAATGATGCTGAAAATTCAGTTTTGATCACAAATTGCATTTTACAATATATTCAAATAGAAAACTGTTCTTTTAAATTGTAAAAATAGTTCAAAATATCACTGTTTTTACTGTATTTTGGATCAAATAAATGCAGTCTTGGTGAGCAGAAGAGACTTATTTTAAACAGTAGTGTCTAAAATTAAGAAGTCTAAAATTAAGTCTTAAAGTAAAGAAAATGTATAGTCAGATTACTTCTTTTAACTTAACTTGATTTTAATCATTAAGTCTCCTCACATTCATTCTCTTTCTGTCACATTCCTCAATGATGGGCCCAGGGAAGGGGTCTTTTGTCTCCTCAGGTGTGAATAACAATCAATATTTATTATAGTTCACACCTCATCGCATATGACCAATATATGTTCAATTACTATATTGTTTTGTATGAATCAGGATGGTTTTCACATCATTTTGTAGCAAAAACTCTAGGCTACAAGATCCAATTCTCAAAAGTCTTGAAAAGTTATATGGCCTGATTTCAATTACTTAAAAATTTAGTTTTTTCAAAAACCATGCATAAATGTTATTTTCTAAAAAAATACAAACATGTACACACATGCTGCTCACATATTATTATAGCCCTGTTTGAGCTGAATACAGTGTTATCAGACTTTAGCCATTAATGTGTTTTTAAGCAACTGAAAAAAAGCAAAACTGTCCAGGCATGTCAAAACTTCTCCAGGGCCCAAAACACCCTCAGACCCCAGAGGGTTAAGTAGAGGCTGGACAATTGCATGTTTAAAACTAGCTGGGACTACTCCATTTGCTAGAGAGCTGTTAATAATTGCAATTACATCAGAGCTCATCGTTTCAAAGACATCTTTGAAAAGACAAGCAGGCAGTATATCCATTTTACATCTTGAACACTTCATCTTAGAATCTAAATCAACAAGTTGAGCTGAACAGACTGGTTTGAAAGGTAGTTAGAGAGCTGAGTGGCTGGAATACCAGCGGTGAACGGAAATTTTGCATGCTGAATAGAGGCCTTAATTTCTTGGGACTTTCTGAGTGAAAAAACTTCTCACAGGTTTCATTGGACACATCAGGACAGGCAACAGTAGCAGGGTGTAACACAGAGTTAATAGTCTTAAACAGTACTTTGGGGCTATTTGCATTCTCTGAGATTCATTTTAAGAGGAAATTTGATTTGGCCATTTTTACTGATTTTTGGTAGTCCTTAAAATGTCACATGAAACCTGGAGTTTGTCTTTCTTTCACTTTCACTCAGCCTTACCTGAACCGACAGAATCAAATACAATTAAATAGTGGTCAGAAATACCGACATCAGAAATCATTAGATTGGTTACAGAAAAACCATAAGACAAAACCAAATCAAGTGTGTGACCCAAGTTATGAGTTGGAGAAGAGACAGATTGTAAAAAATGAAAGGATTCAAAAAGGCATAAAAATTCCTTCACCAGAGGTTTGGATGGACAACAAAGGTGGATGTTAAAATCATATAGAATCAGCAGACTATCACTACAAGATACTATGTCAGAGAGAAAATAAGAAAACTGACAGATGAAGTTCTTGTTATATTTTGGAGATCTGTACACCAAAACACAGCACAGGACACCTCCGTTGGCAGAATTTTACATCTAAAATTGTTTTTAAAAAGTGGCAACACCACCACCATATTCAGATGTCCTTGAAGAACTAACGAACGCACAGGCAAGGGGAGAAAGTGCTCAGAGAGCAATGAAGTCTCCAGGGTTGAGCCAAGTCTCCATCACACATAAAAAGCCTTACGAATGGGACATAAAAAAGTAATTTAGAACAAAGGATTTATTCAATGGCGATCTTGCATATACTAGGGCCATCTTTATGGTAGTAGGCTCCGAGTACATGGTAGAAATAGGAGTAGAATGCTTCAGCATATAGAGATTATCAGGATTAACACCCCGATTATCCACGTCCCAGGAAGGGGGATGGCGAACTGAAGACCACATCACCGGTATGTGGGAATCATCAGAGGAGACATCCGACACAAGCTGATTCAAATGATGACGAGTTCCTCTGTCGACATACCGTGGTCGGTGTGTGATTCCCAGGGTGGAAAATGGATTGTAGATTCCCACAGAGAGACAATATGTGGAGTTCAAGCAATGTAAGTCCATGGATGAATAATTAAAAACCATATTGAGAAGCGAATCAGAGCCTGAATCCGTAACAGAGCCACATAGTTCCAGCTGGAGATAGCGTAGATTAATAATAAAAATCCAGAAGACTGAGCGAACCACCAATAATAATCCATCTTTACCGGGCCTTCATTACACACCCCAGTGCAGCCAAGGTAGTGGTCAAGCAGCCTGCCAAAGGCAGCTCATAACTGAACCACCAAAGGCCAGCAACAACTGGAGAAATGTACATTCACTCACTGGAGTTGGTGTAATGTACTGGGGCTGCGTGGGCTCCAGGTAGGCTGGTAGAGGCTTTGCACAGATGAAAACACAGTTTAGTTCAGAAGAGAAGTAAATCCCAAAAAATGGAACAGTTCACCATCCATAAGCAGATTGAAACTTATTTCTGCAAGAGTGGTCATCACAATAAAAAGAGGAAATAGCCCATATCAGAGCTTAAAATCCAATTCAGAAAAGACCGGTGAGCAAACAGAAAACTTCATCAACACTGAAAGTAACATGCAAAATACTTTGGTGGTTCCATGGTTCAGTGATGGTGTAAAATAGTAACATGCTACTATGATTCCATGGTACTGTATAATTACCATATTCGTATATCTTGGTTTTTACATCAAGTATGTACAAATTAGGCCAGGCGACTCATGCTTCAAATGATTAACAGTTCATCAAATCATCAATCAACTATGGCAACTAGGGCTTTTACAATTAATTGCAATCACAATTAAGTCGTCATATGAGCACATGCAGTTTCTTACCCACAACAAGCTGTATATTTTTTTCCTCAGAATTCTACAATGTTTAATT
This sequence comes from Moxostoma hubbsi, assembly GCA_032164185.1. Classification (NCBI taxonomy): domain Eukaryota; kingdom Metazoa; phylum Chordata; class Actinopteri; order Cypriniformes; family Catostomidae; genus Moxostoma; species Moxostoma hubbsi. The sequence goes on along the minus strand of JAVLUX010000016.1, from coordinate 34,184,408 downwards.
ATTCTGACTTGTGATCATCTTGCACACTGACAGGATCTCGCTAATTAGGATGTAGTGCTTAAAAAGTTATGTTGTAGTTTTTCTCAGTAAACTATACTCATTTATAAACACCAGTTTCAATGATGGAATGTCCCTTACCTCAGCTAGCAAAGTCTTTCTCGGATGCAAAGTTTGTTGTTTACAGAAGCGTTGTGGGGATTACTTTGCTACGGGTATGCTGTTTCTGAAGAGCTGCATATATATATGAGAGTAAAGTGTACACTGCTTATCCAGTACATTTAAACAAGAACCCAGATTTCAAGCAGTAAGCCACATTCTCACAATAACATATTGACAGAACGGTTGGCTCATCAAATGTGATCAAATTGTGTCTACATTCAACAGCGCCACCAAGTGAATTCGGTTATAACTGCCAGTTTTAGTTTGTGTGTTCAGGATTTAACATGCATCTATTAGCATATTAGTATTTTTACTATATATAATTATAATTATTGCAGAACGAATACCCAAGTATTCAACTACTCATGCACATCCCTACTTTAAAATAGAAAATACTCATGCAAAAGGTGTGTTACATGGCATGATATTGTTGAAAGTCCAGTTTAATCGTGCATGTGATCTGCTCGACGCTATTCTGTTACTCGCATATAGGACGCCTAGTTGACTCGCGCGAACCTGCGTGCTCCTGTTTACAGTAGCAGGATAGAGCAGAGTGCATCACTTTCGCTAGAGATTCTCGTTGGATCACGCATCACGCATGCAATACCAGTTTTCAATCACCCCACGCACATACGCGTACCATATGAGAAGCATATTTAGCGCTTATAATGTGTCAAAAGATAGATGAATATCATAGGATCCAGGCTGGTAAACCCTGGTAAAGTAACCATGTTCGACTTAGTACTTCTTCCCACGGGCATGAATTTAGCATGCCAAGATGTTCGGTCACTAGCTAGCATATCACAAAAATAACTTAATTTTAGTTATTTTGTCATGTTAAGTTTGGATGGTTTACTTGATTCAGTGAGGTGTCCTTTAAATTGAAATTGCATGGTAATTTAAATTTAAGAATACTCATTTTAAACAAGAGGAACCACTGACTAGGCCTATGTTTGAATCAAGTTCAGAATTTATTTTTGAGTGCATTTCAAATAAATGTTAAGTTTAAATTGATTAATGTACTGTATGGTTTCATAACTGGCCTTTGGCCAGGCCATATAATCGGTTCAAAATTGGCTATTTTGCGATGATCTGCGAAGACCGATAACCGTGCCTTCCTGGATGATTAAAGGAAAAGTTCACCCAAAAAATTATAATTTTGTCATAATTCTCAAGCTCAAATTCTCATGTCATTCAAAACTTATATGACTTACATATCTAAAATATTTTAATGAAGACCCCTTGTAATACAATGGCAGGGGATACTGCCTCACTGTAGATTAAATTGACCAAAAAGTGTCATTAAACTAGTCCATGCAACTAGAGCTGGGCGAAAGGACAATGTAATCTGATATTGACAATATCTGACAAAAATCCTGATGCCGATTGCAACACTCATTGACAGATGATGATTGACAACATTGGGAAATGCTAAAACCATAGAGCTGGGAAGTTGCCAAATATATTAAATAGCAGCACATGGTATGAAATTAGCATCCTTAAAATGCAGGTAGCAGTTGATGCATGTGTCTGATTCACAGTTTGTTCAGTGGCGTGCAAAAGGAATATGTCTCGTGGAACACCAGCATGTACCAAAAGAGTTCTCACACTTTCTTTTCTTTTCCAGTCATCTAAAAACTGTGTTCAAGAATAGTGTCGTCTATGAGAATGCTGCAAATGTGCAAAAGTTTGCTTTATTTCTAAGGAGCAGATCTTTGATATCCGTGATATTAGTAATTAACATGCCTTATGAACGCAACTCTGTAAATAAATAGATCATACATGTGTGAAATCATAAATAAATTAAAAAAATAATCCAAAAACATGTCCACCTTGAACCTAAAATTAATTTATATTAAAATTATTATAAACATTATTATTATGTTTACATTTCTAATTGTCTTTAGATATTAATATGTACTAGTCATTTCCATCTGTTGTCGTAAATGAACATATGCAGGATGGAAAACGGAAGGGTGGTTATATAAGATTCATTTCATTTTAAGTGCATTTTAAATTTAGAAATATCTTGGGTTTTAGTTTTTCGTTTAAACAAATACATTTTATGTTTCAAAGCAAAATCTATAAAGCAAGAATATTCACCACTCTATCGGCAGGGGGGTTGTATTTTTTTTTTTCAAAAAATATTGTGAACGTATTTCTTTGATATTGCCCAGCCCTACGATGCGACTCATGCATTATATTCCAGGTCTTCCGAAGGCATATGATTTTGGTGAGAAACAACCCAAGAATTAAGTAATTTTCCTAGCAAAAATCTTGATGTCCATTGCATGTTTGTGAGTGGTATGAGAGAAGCTCATTCACAGCTAAATGCATGTTCACACAAGAACTTGAGTTATTTTAGGTGCTAAAAAATGCAAGTTCTTGCATGAACAAATCAGCATCTGCAATTGAAAACCTAATTTCTGCAATATTCTTGGCCAAAAAAAAAATGTAAAAAATTAAACTTTATGCATCAACCAAGTCTTGCTCCATCTAGAAAAGAAAGGAGGGCTCGAGTGTGAAGCTGAAGAGATGATTAAAGCAAGCTGAAGATTTTCACAGTTTATGAAGTTAGATCTGAATCACACAAAACCTCAAAGAATTTGCATTTGAGTTTTATGTATTGATTTAAGGGCTTCAATTAAATCTACATCAAATCTTCGATCAAATCTTCATTATTCTATAAGTAAACCAACATATCAGCAAAACCGGGGTCACATTTCACCTGCAAAATTTTAAAATAATTTTTTTTTTTTTTTTTTTTTTATGTGAGATAACTTCACATTAGCTGGAATAACTGCCTACATTGCTTGATGCCAGACCGCAGGCTTGACCTGTTTCAAAACTTTCTTTTCTGACTTTGCACTTGAAATGGACAAACTGAAAGGCATTGTTTTCACCGAAAACCATTTTCCTGTTGCTCGATGTGCAATATTGTAAATAGCATGACATGAAGGTGGTGTCATCAGACTAATGTCACAGTTTTCCAAAGTATAAAGTAACAGAGAGGGTTTTCAAAGGTCTCAATTTTTGGTGGAGCAAAACGCTGTTTCAGTGACAATGAGAGACATAAATGTGGCAAAATTAAGAAAAACTATTAAGACCCCAGCACACTCACAACAAAGTGCTTCTTTGTTCTACACTCAGAGCCAAAAAAGTTTGAAAGAGCTGAGCAACGACATATTTTGTGCGAACATTCAGACACTGGCCATGCCGCTGGGGAAGGCGTTTAGAGAGGTACAAGATGCTCAAGACAACATTTAAAACATCAACTAATATGACATTATAATGTGTTATCAATGACTCATGTCTCATTCTAAAAGATCAGTGAAAGAACCCAAAGTATACTTCGGTCAAAAAGGATACTTCATGGGGGCTCGGGAAGCTCAGCAAATAAAGACGGTGACTACCACAACCGGAGTCGCAAGTTCAAATCAAGGGTGTGCTGAGTGACTCCAGTCAGGCTTCCTCGGTGGGGCGAGTGGTGAGTTGTGCGTGTACGCCGCTGAGAATAGTGTGAAGCCTCCACATGCACTATGTCTCCGCAGTAACGCACTCAACAAGCCACGTGATAAGATGTGCTGATTGACTGTCTCAGATGCGGAGGCAACTGAGATTGAGGTAAGTCACTACGCCACCACGAGAACCTAGAGGGCATTGGTGAGAAAAGTGGAGGGGGGAAAAAAGTGATTCGTCATCAGCAGAGTGTGCAAGCACTGAAGGCGCACAGTCCGATTTTTCTAACCTCGTGTCTTTGAATGCGCATGGAATTATTTGCAATAATAAGTGGGTCCACAAGGTAGCAAAACTCACATTTGAGCCGTTGTTGTCACAAAGAAGTGCTACAAGATAATTTAATCACCGTTAAACAACAGGAGACAAAGGTAAAAGCATCAACAGTGGAAGTGCACATCAAGAGCATGTGTTTGAGGAGGTCCGGAGATACCTGTAATTGTTTAACTCAAGTCTAAAGGACTGTATAGATATCTTTATAGGTCTAAACTCCTGAAGAGAAATAGTCTGGTGTCTCGTACAGTCGTACGACTGTATATGCCACCTGTGAATGCGCCTCCATCAAATGGAGTATACTTTTAAAAGGGCTCGTGTATAAAGTGTGCAAAGTGTACAATCAAAAAAGATGTTATTCAATTGAAATGGATACATCTAATAGGCTAATATATTTTTTTGAGTGTAGCCTCCTTTGGGCTTAAAGCTGCATATCAAACAGAATCAAGAGTGAAAAGGCACTTAAAAGTTTTTGAGTAGATTTGTTTCCTTTAGTAGACTAATTAAACAACCAAAAATTTGTATGACATACCTTGCAAAAAATCTAGAGTTTTGGCAAACTAGCCGCAAACTGGCCACAAATTAGCTGCAGATTTACCACTCATTATTTTCACATGTAAATGAGCTTGTGATTCACCGCAAATGCTTGCCAGAAGTTCGCAGCTCTTCCCCTCTAATGGTACCTGCAGCAAAGCTTTGACCATAATGGACAATTTGCCAAACAACAAAAATAACTGCCAGACTCAAAGTAGGTGGAGCTCCAGGTTATAACTACCCATGACGTGGACCAATAGCAGTAAAGTATCCTGCTATTTGCTGCGATCCGAATGCCCCGGTTCACGAAACAGCTTTCATATTACCAATTTTTCATGTGAATCATAATCTGTTCCAGACCAAACCGAAGTTTTCCTGAAAGTTCACCCTAGCGAGCTGTTATGAACCACCGAAAGGTACTCAAAAACACTTTTATTTTATTATTTGCAGCATTCTCATAGATGACAGTATTCTTGCAACAGTTTTCAGAAGAATGAAACAAAGAAAGGAAAAAAAAAAAAAGAGTGAAAACTCTTGAGGTACTTTGAGTTAAGTTGTTTGAGCATTGATGTTATGTAATTGCCAACATAATCCATATATATATATATATATATATATATTTATTTATTTATTTTTTTATTTTTTTTATATATATATAATATTATAACATATTATAAATATTTTTGGCTAACTTATTCCAATCAAATTCTAATTTAAAAGGATTATATTAGTTTTTTGGCCCAGTGTGTCCAGAATTTTTGGTTTCTGCAAAGAAAATAATAATTTTGGTGCATCACTACATGGAAGCATTAGAATGGATTCAAAATGTGTATCTAATTAGTAAGGGTTTGCATTTTTTTCCCACTGTTCTCCAGTAAAACTGTGTTTGTGCGAGGTGACACGATTTGGGGCACCTTTCTGCCATCGCGATCCAGGGACAGGGTGGCACAATTCAGGACCCCTTGCTCTGTGCGGTGGGCAGTCGATCAGGTACCCTATCTTGTCACCCTAAGTGCCTACCTATATCGCCTATGCCAGGATCAGCAACTGGTATGAATTTATAGATGTCATGGAGTTACTCAGTTGCACAGGTAAATGTCTACATTACAGATGTGAAATTTCCAAATATTATTTCCTAATGAATTGTTTGTTGTAAAAAAAAAAATTAAGGAATTTTAAAATAAAAAGAAATAAATATTTTCTCTAACACATATAAAAATGGAAATATAAAAAATAAAAATATATGTTTTCTACAACACATAAAAATATGCTGCTAAATATAAAATGCTTATTTGTGTGTAGCAGGGCCAGTAAACATCTTCTGAAATACGTCCAGCCAGGCCATTACAAAAATAAATAATTAATCCTTACAGTTAAGTCCTGTATAATATACTTTATATTAACAATAGTGTAGCAGATCAATATATTATTCACTTGGATAAGCCAAGGATGTAAAATTGTTCATTAGAAATACAGACCACAGACTTTTGATACTTTCACTGCTGATTCTTCTAGCTTATCAAGTTCCAGTGAGCTATCTCAGACTGTAGATACCAACATCTGTACTGATCTAATCACTCAGTATGATCATCACATAGGGCCAGAGATCCCAGTGTGAGTCAAGAGGGACATGTCCCCCCAACTTTGGGCCAACATTGTATTGTCTACACTCCAAATCAATACTGTAAATACAATACTCTGCATGTCATGACTGGTGCCACTGAAACACCTCCAAACACCCATAATATTTCACCTATTAAGCATAACGCACTATTGCATTCAAATGTAATGTATTTCTCAATGCACATGAAGTAAGACTTGTTGCCAGCTCTTGCTCCTTAAGTCTGGGGTGCAGGTTTGCACATGCTTGCATGCAGGCACCCAATCACCCTCTGGGCTTTCACTTTTTCTCTGGCCCTAATTTCATTTTAGTCTGCATTTAAACATCCCAGATCATCACACCCCAACTTACAAAACCCAGTGGGGCAAATGATGATGATGATGAGATGGACAGGAAGCTTTCAAGAACATTCCAGGCAGGAGGAAGCAGAGGAGAGCTGAGCTGAGCTGACCAACACCACAACTGTAATTAGACACAGGCGTGCATGCTTGCTTATAAAACTCCAGCTACACTAAATTGCACTTTTAACCTTTTTATAAAAAGATGACACACAACATACACAGTTATGCACACATACAGCACGACCACACATACACCAGCAGCACGTATAGCCATGCAGAGCTGCCATCAAGCGGAAAAACACACCGAGAATAAATGAAAACTCTCCGATCGCCGTCCGACAGCAAGGTTGGAAGACGCGCTTGTTCAATGATCTGCGGGTATCGGCTGAAGTTTAAATGAACAAACCTGTTTGTTGGTTGAGCGGTCCGCTGGATATTGGGCTGATTTCGAGTTAAATCCACTGTCAGTAAAACAAAGAGGCGAAAATGTCCGGCTACTGCCGAAACAGGCCGAACCAGCACACAGAGGTGCCCTGCTGCGCATGCGCTTAAGGATTGAATGGGAGGAGGGGTGAATAGGAGTGGAGATTACAACCATTGTGATGAGTTTCATTCGACCACGTGAGCAACGTGGGGGAACATTAATCATACTTGAATGATGATTTTTCAGATGCTTATACATAAAGCCTTCAGACGTGATCGAGTTTAAAAATAAATTACATTAATTTATTTAGATGAATGAACATGAATGAATAAAACTTTATACAAATAAACCTACAATGGAAATACAATAATAGTATATTTTAGTTCAGCACATTTTTTGGAAAGACATATTTAAAAAAAAAAAATGTGTGTGTGTGTGTGTGTGTGTGTGTGTGTGTGTGATTAAAATATAAGTATATCGATTTTTAATTAAATATTACACATTTTCTTTCTTTTGTCAAATATCAATCTAACCCTTACTGGGATCATAGCTTATATTTATGTTATATTTATATTATACATATGTTTATAATATATCATTTTTGTATTTAAACAAGTAATCACCATGATATCCCAGCAAGTTCAGTTGCAAAGACCAAACAAACAAAAAACTTTTACCAAAAAAAGGTAAATGGCCTGATAGATAGATAGATAGATAGACAGACAGACAGATGACGACAGACAGACAGACAGACAGATGATGATAGATAGATAGATAGATAGATAGATAGATAGATAGATAGATAGATAGATAGATAGATAGATGATGATAGACAGACAGATGACGACAGACAGACAGATGATGATAGATAGATAGATAGATAGACAGACAGACAGACAGACAGACAGACAGATAAATAGACAGTCAGATGATAGACAGACAGACAGACAGATGATGATGGATAGATAGACAGACAGATGATGATGATGATGATAGATAGATAGATAGATAGATAGATAGATAGATAGATAGATAGATAGATAGATAGATAGATAGATAGATAGATAGATAGATAGATAGATAGATAGACAAATAAATAGACAGTTAGATGATAGACAGACAGACAGACAGATGATGATGGATAGATAGACAGACAGATGATGATAGATAGATAGATAGATAGATAGACAGACAGACAGACAGTGTTTTTTTTTTTTTTTTATCTGTTTAATTAATTACTTTCTCAGAAGTAAAGATCTGAAAATTGTATTTAGGTCTATAGAACCATAGCCAGCAATACATCAATAGTTTGACATTTGCATCTGATGGTATCGATGTCATTGAATGTTAGTGTCGAAATATTTCTTAGAAAAAAAAACTGAATTCGATTTTATTTTATTAGAAATACTTGAACTGATGCTGCCAGAACTCAAACAGAAGATAACTGTGTGGAGTTGCAGCAGGAACCCGACTGGCACTATGACACTGTAGTCACGGGTATAAGGCGTGGTTATGTGATCATGGGTTGGAAGAGTTATGTTGACACAACTCTCATTCACCGGTATACCCGAAACCAAAACAAAACCATTGTCTTTCTTTTAAGTGAACCATCTCTTGACTTTTCACATCAGTGGAAACTGAAACGCATAAGTTTTGACATTTGATAAGTATTGTATGTAGATTACTGGAAGGGTTGTTTTTTTTCTCCGCACGATGTATACAAAGTTCGGGACGGTTTTAGTTACCATGCGTTTTTTAACTAATTTATGATGCGAGCTCGTCTGGTTCTGGTTCGGTTTTGGCATCATGGATGATGTAAGCGCGGAGACCGGAGCGCTCGCTGGGAGCCCGAATAGAGATGTCCGGTCTCACATGAACGGAGTGAACACTGCGGCTCAATTCACAGTTTACAGAAGGAGATGGTTCATTTTATCCGTGCTCTGCCTACTGAACTGTTCGAACGCAGTGGTATGTGCAATCCAGTAATTCCAGTTCGCCTTTGTCAAAGTAAAGTTTTGGGGGTTTTCACAGAGGTTCAGTATGTTGAAAAGATTTGAGCAATTGTCACTCTTTGAAGCGTCCCTTTATATTCAGCCGGTCTCATAAAGAAGTTGCGTAACTTTCATTCAGTCGAAACCATTATTTATTTTTTTGGTATTTGCTATGTTTTATACAATGTAATATTATTTGATGAATTTAAAGTTAATTTTATGATTAAAAGTTATTATAAAGTGTTTCCAGAATATGTGTGCGGCACAATCACAGATAATCTGTCTGTTTCTTGTCTGTAAGGTGGTCTCAGTCAACAGTCTGCATAAGGTCTGATCCACATTGCAGCCGATTCTGTCCAAGATTGTTTCCGCTAACGTATTGTTTGAACGACCAATCACATTTCATTTATTTTAATGTTTAGGGGCGGGTGTATCTGAAATAATTAATCGCTCAATGCATCGAAGGAATAACATTTATGTCTGTATAATATTAATTAATGCTGGTTATTTTGCAAATATAGTGCAATAAACAATGTGCTGGTGTTGCAGGATATATCAATATTGGGTTAACTTGCTACTAAGTACAAAATGTTTAAATGTTCTTTTTATTAGCAGTAGGCCTACAATGTTTAAGACTTCATTACTCTAATTAATAAACTAAACTAAGGCATACATTACATATTACACTATTCTTAAGCATGTTCATCTTACATTACTATATACATAAGAATTCATGATTATTTGTTTTATTTGTGTACTATAATGTGCTTTTCTGTGTTTAGTATAGTGATTTTCCTGCTAACAAATATCAATTCAAATGTTTATTTATTTTATTATATTAAATCTACATTATGTAACTTTTTTTGTTGTAAAAAAAACAAAACAAAATGCTATTAATGAGAGAGTGCAACAAAAATCCATCTTGCAAACCATGTATTTACTTTACCCAAATATACCTATAATAATGATATTGTATTATAATTATTTTAGAGCTGTTCGGACGGATTTTGCGGGAAATTGCATACATGCGTCATTCGCCAGTGCGTGTTTACGTCATTTCCGTACAAAAGAAAATAAGGTCCAGCTACTATAGCACATGTATTGTGTGGGAGAAGCTGAAGCTGAAAGTTTGTTGTCACAAAGAATGAGAAAAATTGACCATGGATCATTCAAAACGGCAAACCTACGGGGAATCACTTTGTAAAAACAATGAAACCCTGAACAGAGCAGAGTCTACAAGCAATAAATAAAATAAAAGTAATAAAATAAAATAATTATATGAAATAAATAATAATTATACTGTAATCAGTGCAGAACTTTTCACTTACTAGCACACGTGTGTATTTGTCTTTATAATGGCAATAATTAATATAAATAAATCCTTAAGTCCTAGGCTTCCCAAAGACATGTGAGTCTTGAAATTATGTTGACCACTAGATGGAAACAATGACAATATATAAATTAGTTACTACTGTGGTCTATTTGGCCAGAATATCCTGCAGTTATAAAAACATACAAAGTTTGACCTTATCAGACTAGCAACCGTTATGTCTAATTTGAATAAACATTGCCTAACAATACCCCATAATGACAATGTAAAAGAAGTTTGTTTGAAATCTTTGCAAATTGATTAAAAATAAAAAATGAAAAAAATCACATGTACATAAGTTTTCACAGCCTTTGCCATGACACTCAAAATTGAGCTCAGGTGCATCCTGTTTCCACTGATCATCCTTGAGATGTTTCTACAACTAGATTGGAGTCCACCTGTGGTAAATTCAGTTGATTGGACATGATTTGGAAAGGTGCACACCTGTCTATATAAGGTTCCACAGTTAACAGTGCATGTCAGAGCACAAACCAAGCTATGAAGTCCAAGGAATTGTCTGTAGACAAGATTGTACTGAGGCACAGATCTGGTGAAGGGTACAGAAACATTTCTGCATCATTGAAGGTCCCAATGAGCACAGTGGCCTCCATCATCCGTAAATGGAAGAAGTTTGGAACCACCAGGACTCTTCCTAGAGCTGGCCGCCCGGCCAAACTGAGCGATCAGGGGAGAAGGGCCTTAGTCAGGGAGGTGACCAAGAACCCGATGGTCACTCTGACAGAGCTCCAGCGTTTCTCTGTGGAGAGAGGAGAACCTTCCAGAAGATCAACCATCTCTGCAGCACTCCACCAATCAGGCCTGTATGGTAGAGTGGCCAGACGGAAGACACTCCTCAGTAAAAGGCACATGACAGCCCATCTGGAGTTTGCCAAAAGGCACCTGAAGGAGACTCCGTCAATGAGAAACAAAATTCCCTGGTCTGATGAATCAAAGATTGAACTATTTGGCCTGAATGGCAAGCGTCATATCTGGAGGAAACCAGGCACTGCTCATCACATGGCCAATACCATCCCTACAGTGAAGCATGGTGGTGGCAGCATCATGCTGTGGGGATGTTTTTCAGCGGCAGGAACTGGGAGACTAGTCAGGATCAAGGGAAAGATGAATGCAGCAATGTACAGAGACATCCTTGATGAAAACCTGCTCCAGAGCACTCTGGGGTGAAGGCTCATCTTCCAACAGGACAGCAACCCTAAGTACACAGCCAAGATAACAAAGGAGTGGCTATGGGACAACTCTGTGATTGTCCTTTAGTGGCCCAGCCAGAGCCCAGACTTGAACCCGATTGAACATCTCTGGTGAGATCTGAAAATGGCTGTGCACCGATGCTCCCCATCCAACCTGATGGAGCTTGAGAGGTCCTGCAAAGAAGAATGGGAGAAACTGCTCAAAAATAGGTGTGCCAAGCTTGTAGCATCATACACAAAAAGACTTGTGGCTGTAATTGGTGCCAAAGGTGCTTCAACAAAGTTTTGAGCAAAGGCTGTGACTACTTATGTACATGTGATGTTTTTCGTTTTTTTATTTTTATTAAATTTGCAAAGATTTCAAACAGACTTCTTTCACATTGTCATTATGGGGTATTGTTTGTAGAATTTTGAGGAAAATAATGAATTTAATCAATTTTGGAATAAGGCTGTGACATAACAAAATTTGGAAAAAGTGAAGCACTGTGAATACTTTCCGGATGCACTGTATTGTATACCAGGGGTTCCAAAACTGTTTTGTCTGCTGAACGCCTTTAACCCCTTTGTAAAGCAGTTCATGTTCACGGGCAAGGAAGAGGCGAGAAACCGGCAGAACACATGAAATCATAGTTTAATGGAGAACTCAAAATACAAACACATAAGACAACGGACATGTCCGTAATGATCTCTCTCTGACACACCGCTCTTCGCGATTGGCCTTTATCCCTCTTGGCGGCTTGATCAGCCTAATACGGGACCGGGCGTGCGTAATCACGCCCCGGTCCCGCCCTCCGCCCTGCCACACCCTTTAAACCTAAATCAGTACCTCCTGATTTTTAATTAATGTTAACCTTTTGAAATATAATAAATGTTACTTTAATAATATTTCTACTTTTGTTTATTATTATTTACCATTGGTATCAGAGATTGCACTGCATATGATTATCCGTCACGGTAGTAAAATTTACAACAAAAAAATTGTAAAATGGTCTATATTTCTCTTAATTTCCCCGTTAATATATATATATACAGTGAGGAAAATAAGTATTTGAACACCCTGCTATTTTGCAAGTTCTCCCACTTGGATTTCCAAGTTTTTTTTTTTTTTTGGATTTTCATGGAGGGGTCTGAAATTGTCATCGTAGGTGCATGTCCACTGTGAGAGATAATCTAAAAAAAAAAAATCCAGAAATCACAATATATGATTTTTTAACTATTTATTTGTATGATACAGCTGCAAATAAGTATTTGAACACCTGAGAAAATCAATGTTAATATTTGGTACAGTAGCCTTTGTTTGCAATTACAGAGGTCAAACGTGCACACACTGCAGGAGGGATTTTGGCCCACTCCTCCACACAGATCTTCTCTAGATCAGTCAGGTTTCTGGGCTGTCGCTGAGAAACACAGAGTTTGAGCACCCTCCAAATATTCTCTATTGGGTTTAGGTCTGGAGACTGGCTAGGCCACGCCAGAACCTTTATGCTTCTTACACAGCCACTCCTTGGTTATCCTGGCTGTGTGCTTCGGGTCATTGTCATGTTGGAAGACCCAGCCTCGACCCATCTTCAATGCTCTAACTGAGGGAAGGAGGTTGTTCCCCAAAATCTCGCAATACATGGCCCCGGTCATCCTCTCCTTAATACAGTGCAGTCGCCCTGTCCCATGTGCAGAAAAACCCCCCCAAAGCATGATGCTACCACCCCCACGCTTCACAGTAGGGATGGTGTTCTTGGGATGGTACTCATCATTCTTCTTCCTCCAAACACGGTTAGTGGAATTATGACCAAAAAGTTCTATTTTGGTCTCATCTGACCACATGACTTTCTCCCATGACTCCTCTGGATCATCCAAATGGTCATTGGCAAACTTAAGACGGGCCTTGACATGTGCTGGTTTAAGCAGGGGAACCTTCCTTGCCATGCATGATTTCAAACCATGACGTCTTAGTGTGTTACCAACAGTAACCTTAGAAACGGTGGTCCCAGCTCTTTTCAGGTCATTGACCAGCTCCTCCCGTGTAGTTCTGGGCTGATTTCTCACCTTTCTTAGGATCATTGAGACCCCACGAGGTGAGATCTTGCATGGAGCCCCAGTCCGAGGGAGATTGACAGTCATGTTTAGCTTCTTCCATTTTCTAATGATTGCTCCAACAGTGGACCTTTTTTCACCAAGCTGCTTGGCAATTTCCCCGTAGCCCTTTCCAGCCTTGTGGAGGTGTACAATTTTGTCTCTAGTGTCTTTGGACAGCTCTTTGGTCTTGGCCATGTTAGTAGTTGGATTCTTACTGATTGTATGTGGTGGACAGGTGTCTTTATGCAGCTAACGACCTCAAACAGGTGCATCTAATTTAGGATAATAAATGGAGTGGAGGTGGACATTTTAAAGGCAGACTAACAGGTCTTTGAGGGTCAGAATTCTAGCTGATAGACAGGTGTTCAAATACTTATTTGCAGCTGTATCATACAAATAAATAGTTAAAAAATCATACATTGTGATTTCTGGATTTTTTTTTTTAGATTATGTCTCTCACAGTGGACATGCACCTACGATGACAATTTCAGACCCCTCCATGATTTCCAAGTGGGAGAACTTGCAAAATAGCAGGGTGTTCAAATACTTATTTTCCTCACTGTATATATACAGTATATACAGGGCATTCAAGTATTCAGACCCCTTCATTTTATTTCATTTTTTGTTATGTTGCAGTCTTATGTTACATATATTATTATTTTTTATCACATCAATCTACACTCTATACCCCATAATTACAAAGCAAAAAACAGATTGTTGATACCTCGCAAAGGGTATGAATAGTTATTTTAAAATGATATTCCAGTTTTTTCTTTGTAATAAATTTGCGATGACACTTGAAATTCAGCTCAGGTGCATCCCAATTTTCTGGATCATCTTTGAGATATTTTTACACTGATTGGAGTCCACCTGTTGCAAATTCAACTGATTAGACATAATTTGGAATAATACAGAATGGCACACACCTGTCTACACTATATAAGGTTTCACTGCTGAAAATGCATATCAGAGCAAAACCAAGCCATGAGATCAAAGGAACTGCCAACAGAACTCAGAGACAGGATTATGTCAAGGCACAGATATGGGGAAGGCTACAAAACATTTTGGCTGCTTTGAAGGTTCCCAAGAGCACAGTGTACTCCATAATTCTTACATGGAAGAAGTTTGGAACAACCAGGACGCTTCCTAGAGCTGGTCACCTGGCCAAACTGAGCAATCGGGGGAGAAGGGCCTTGGTAAGAGAGGTGACCAAGAACCCAATGGTCACTCTAGTTGAGCTCCAGAGATCATTTGTGGAGATGGGAAAAACTTGCAGAATGACAACCATCATTGCAACACTCCACCGATCTGGACTTTATGCCAGAGTGGCCAGATGGAAGCCTCTCCTCAGTGCAAGACACATGAAATGTCCCTTGGAATTTGCAAAAAAGCACCTAAAAGACTCTCAGACTGTGAGAAACAAGATTCTCTGGTCTGATTAAGCGAAGATTGAACAAGATTTGGCCTCAATTCCAAGCATCATGTCTGGAGGAAACAGGCACCGCTCATCACCTGTGCAATACCATCCCAATGGGGAAGCATGGTGGTGGCAGCATCATGCTGTGGGGATGTTTTTCAGCAGCAGGGACTGGGGGACTGGTCAGGATTGAAGACATTCAGTGTTTTATCTCAAAAGCGCCTTTTAAGCGCTAAATGCACTTCCAATCTGTACAGCACACGTCGTGACTTGGGCTGGACACGTCATAAACCAGGCTTAACTGAATCATGCACAGAGCTAAACAGCATGGTACAGACCACAAACTTGAATTAAACTGAGAGTAATTTTGTACTTTGAAGCACTACAGTATGGAGAATGTTAAACATCTCATAAGGCCTGATAGACTTGACATTATAAACAGAGTTGATGAGGAAAAGACGAGAAAACATAATGTGTGCCATTACTGTAGCACCACCAACTGTAGTAACAGATATGATTTGACAGAAATGTTAGAGATTCATATTAAAACTATAGAAGGGGAAGGAGAAGTCTACTTAGATTTTTAAAATGTTGGTTTTGTTTGCCTTCTGATATTCACTTTCAGATATAAGAGTTGACCCTAGAATGCATATACTGTATATGTAATGTCAACCCTCTTTAATACATAAGTGGGGTTTAATACATAAGCCCCATTTATCCAGTGCCACTGAAACAACATTGCACATGATTTCACTGGAAATGTTCATACTTGCCGTTGTGATTTTCAGTCTACTAGGGGCTTCAGTCTACAGGGTTATAACAGGGTCGTCCTAATAGCCCAGCTGTAGTAGGATATGGATACTTCCCCATGAGGCTATTATCTCTGAACAGGGTGTGCCAGAAAGGGGCATGTCAATCTTAATTACACCCCTGTTGCTCCCAAGGGACATGTAATTTCCATGGACACCATTGTATGTGTGTTACAAGGCCAAGACATCCAAAGCTGTTCTTCTGAAATACGAGAAATGCACTTCATGTCTTGGCACACTTTTTAAAGTTTAGCAGATGGTGTAATTTAAGATTCAACCATTTGGGGCTTATTTAAAGATTACAATCGTAGGGAAATCTGATAATTGTCTAAACCTACAGATGTGACTCTGAAATGGTTTCCTTGTTAAGAGTATTTCTGAACTTCAATATATTTTGAAAAGTACAGTACAATCAGCATTGACGGTTAATTTTATACATATATAAATGTATGTTATGTCCAGGAAACCATGTTGTGTTAGATCCATTTATGCATGCCAGTAATTTGTGTAGTGGTGCATGAAACGATTGGATTGTTTTGGGATCAACTGACAATCATCTCCTTGATTGCAAACAATTTTTTTTTTTTTTTTTTGAGAATGTGAGAAATACTTAACCATTTAAATAATGTAGAATTTTATTATTGCGGGAATGAAAACATCACAATGACCATCTTTTTTCATACTGAAAAGTCATATTGAAAATATAAAATTAGGAGGTAAAATGTCATAAACTGTCATAAAAATAATGTCACAATGTAAATATAATTTATGGCCTAGAAAATGCTTAATTTTATAGAGTATGTGCAAAATATCATGTCATATTAGTTTCTTTTGATTTTGGAGAAAAATAGGATTAGGACATTTTCTTGACAGGTTTCGTGAGATCAACCCACATGTTACCACATGACAGGAAGCACATTTTGTTAGGTTAAAAAAATTGCTTTAGGTTGTTATATATCTAAATAATCCTATTTTGTTCAAGTCAAAAATATTACTTAGCATTACTGCATTATGCTACAACACTAAAAGTTATTTTTAAGAATTAGATTGTGTAGAAACTTTACAAGGCAACAGTTGCACATAATTCAGTTCACTTGACATTGCTTCACTAAGATGACGCAATGGGAAGTGTCTTTCTAAATGACCTGGTTGAAACCCTTCTACAATAACGCTAGGATTGGCTGATGTTTAAGCCCCGCCCTTTTAGGAGTGAAGCTATTTGGTATAAAAGTGGCCACGCAAACAACATTCCTCAGAATTTTCATTGAAGACAGTGATTCATCTCTCGCCTAGAAGCCCTCTACTACTTTGCTGTTGACATACACAAGTCAGCAGGCGGGATCTTCATGGCAATGAGAAGACTCTCCACTCCCCTGCAGTGTTCTGGAGAATGTTTACTCAGCCTTGCCAATTGACGCTTTGCTGGTGAATGGGCCGCTTCAGCATCTTGATTTCCCGCAGTGCTTCAGCAGGAGTTTTGTATCCTTATAAGCTATTGTAATATTGTGTATGTAAATATACCTAAATTAGCTGCTTACGTGTTCATGTGTTTTTAAAGATGTCGTTCCGTGAGTGTTCCTTATGCGAGGGACACATCCCGCATCAGATCAGCATGGGAGCTGAATTCGCTGTCTGGGCCATGCCCATGCAGAGACATCTCTCATGGAGACAGACGTGTCAAGACGCTTCGCTCACTAATCGCCCTCGTTCTGAGGGACGATTCAGCCTCCCGTGCCCTCCCACCTGCCTCTTCTGTGACTCCCAAGGGATCACATGAGGAGGCACAATGGGACCGGGAGGTCGTACAGGATCAACATGAGGTGGACCTTGTGCCGGCACAGGCCCTGCACGCCCCTCAATCTCCATGGGCTGCGTCTATGCCGATATAGTTTGTGCGCACAACCTTGTCACGTTAGGCGGTTCTGATGCTGAGGATAATGATGATCTAATGTCTCTCGCTGTATCTGGTCAGTGAACAATGGAGTACGTTGCCAGCCCTTCCACCACCAAGGGTGTGGAGCATGCACACACCACTGACAAAGAGATGCTTTGTGTCCTTTCAAGGGTGATCGAAGAGCTCGATCTCGATTGGTCTCCTACAAAGGAACCTGAAAAATCTCACTTTGATGAATGGTTCCTTCAGTTTGGGCATCGTCAGCGACCACGTTCCGCAAATCTGCCCCATTCTTCCTGGAAGTTCATAACGAATTGACAGAATCATGGCACGCGCCCTGTTCATCTTGCTCGCATAGCAATTCACTAAAATGACCAAGGGGAAGACAAAGGTTATGGCCAACTGTGGAACAGGCGGTAGCGGCACATCTCTGCCCGGCGAGTAGCAGGGTGTGGAAATCACACCCTGTTCATCCTTCCAAGCCATGTCGATTGACGTCTGCAATGGCTGGAAAAGCATACTCAGCAGCGGGCCAAGATCGTTCAGCACTTCATGCGGTGGTGGTACTCCAAGTTTTCCAAGCTAAGCTCCTCAAGCAAATGGACGAGTAAGGCTATGATCCAGAGTTGTCAAAGAGCTCCACACCACTACGGACATAGCGCTGCAAGCCACGAAAGTCACTGCACAGGCCGTTGGCAAGTCAATGGCCAACCTGGTGGTTCTGGATCATCACATCTAGCTGACCCTCAAGGAAATGCGTGACGCAGAAAAAAGCCACAATATTTGATGCTCCGGTGCCTCCAGCCGGCCTTTTCAGCAGCTCTGTGGATAGATTTCCTGAGCCCTACATCACGACTTAGCAACACTTACAGGCTATGAGACATTTTATGCCAAATCGTAGCAGTACTTCATCACAACCGGCTCGCTCCGGTTCTGTCTTGGGCCTGCACCCAGCTAAAAACCCCTCACCTGCTGCCTCAGTGCCACCAAAACCCACTGCCGAGCCACCGGTAAAGCCATGCAAGCCATGACCCAAACAAAGGCATCTGCCGAGATGTAACATCTCTCTCATTGCAAGTCCTCTCTGTTTAGGGTGCTTGCTATTTTGTTGGCCAAACATACATTTATGCCCCTCTTTCTAAGCACGGGCTTCCTGTCATTTTACACAACCGCCTGCGTTCAGACTGTTGTATTACCAAAAGTCACAAGCACATTCATTATAAAAAAAAAACATCTTTCCTGACTGGGTTTGTCAAAGGGTTAATTCTTACTATATAACTATAGTTCATATATCTATTCTGAGTGTTCCCCTCCTGGCTCACCATTCACTTGCGGCATATTCATGTTGATCGCCATCCCGTGGGACTGCAGTGTCATGTTTCCTCTCTGGGAGGGTTTTGTCATGTAGTGCGTCGTGATGGGACTCTGTTCCACATAGAGTCAGCTTAGTGACGCAATGTCAAGTGAACTGAATTGTAAGATAACGTCTTGGTTACGTATGTAACCTCAGTTCCCTGATATGAAGGTAACGAGATATTGCGTAAGCTGGGCACACTACGGACTCAGGCTTTTTTTTTTTAGGTGCGAGCGATGCGCTCTTTGTCCCTCAGTCAGAAATTTCAGAGGAATGGTTTCTCACCCTTTTTTTGTGCACCTGCTTATATACTGGACAGCTTCGCGCCTAAAAGGGTGGGGCTTAAACATCATAGCCAATCCTGCCATTATTGTAAAGGGGTTTCATCTAGGTCATGTAGAAGGACAATCCCCATAGCGCCATCTCAGTGATGCAATGTCTCTTTCCCTTCATCTCAGGGAATCATGGTAACATACATAACCAAGATGTTTTCAGTGTATTGAGTGACTGCTATACTCTGATGGAAGTTATAAAAATGTTATGATGTTGCTCATGATATGTTGTGTTGGCCTGTGTATTGTAAATAACTCGGTGTTTGTGAGGTTTTGCTCATGTGAGGGGCCCTTCTGACTTGAGGTTTCTGTTTCTGCACATTCAGCAGCTAAATGTTGGGAAGTGAGATTTGAGTTTGACTTGCGTATATGTCATATGACTGACCTGGTTCAATGTCATGCACTTTATCTATTTTAGGTTAATGTTGAAGGAGAGTGCAAGGTTTAAATGATGACATTCAGTCACATTATGAAAGTTAGAAATATATACATTTATAGAAAGAAGGTACTATACAGAATAATTGGGGGGGGGGGGGGGGGGTATGTCACTCTATTTATATATCTTATTGTTAAAACTTTGAAAAATAAATATAAATAATAACAAAAGAATTATTCTTAATTATTTTTAATTTGCGGAAAAGACATAAGTTGTTTTTTCATATAAACTTCATTTATATATATACAGTATAAATGTATGTATTTGTATTGTTTTCAATTTCTCCACAGCTATGGCTGACTTTTGCACCTGTGGCCGACCAGACAGCACAGTACCTAAGAGTGTCTCTGGATCAGGTCAACTGGCTGTCCCTCATCTACATGGTGGTTGCAATTCCCTTCAGTTTCATCACCACATGGATGCTGGACACACTTGGACTGCGCTTGTCGGTACACAGAGACTTATTACTGTCTATCATCAAATGCTGAACCTTATCCGCGCTCTAAATTGTGTTTACTACTCCTGAAAAAATAGAAGGACTAAGCATATTTTCTGCTAAAGTTTATAGTTACTATAGTTATAATATATGCTATTTAATGTCAGGTTTCCATTTGGGCAACTTACCAAATATAGTGTTATAATATGCCCCACTCTGAGCAATATTCTCTGGAGTACAAAGTGTGACATCTAGCCCCAGTCTCCCATATTTATAAAGCTTTCATAATACTACAAGCACTGTTTCTTTGTCTTTTAGCAAGACATCAAAGAAAAGAATCAGAAAGAAACTGGAGGCATAAAGTTTATACTCTGATCCTTGAACTATTCCAATGCAACTCTCTCTTTCCCACCTGCTTCTGGAACACAGTTAATCCTGGGCTCTTGGCTCAACATGTTGGGTAGTATCCTGCGTGTCGTTGGCATTCTGAGCTGCATCCCGGAGTGGACCGTGTTCCCCCTAGTGATGGGGGGCCAGACACTGTGTGCCCTTGCCCAACCTTTGGTCATCTTTGCCCCCACCAAACTGGCAGCTCTATGGTTCCCAGATCACCAGAGGGCCACAGCTAACATGATTGCTTCAATGGGTAACATATATACCAACAGTTCAGGTGTTTTATACTTAATTTACAGTGGGGTGCAAAAGTCTGAGACTACTAGTAAAAAAAATATTTTTTGCACTCTATAATTTAAAACAAAACATTACCGGTTATATTATTAGCATAACAGATCGAGGAACAGGTTGAGAAATTGACATTAATTTCTTAATTATTTATGAAAGCATCTCATTTAGCTCGCATGAACTCCAAGTTGTGGTAATTTTATAGTAAATCATAATCAAAAATAGAAGCATTTTTACTCGAGGTGGACCGATATACAGTATATATAGTTGCTTTTTGTAACTATCGGTTATTTGATATTTTTTATTTATTTAATTTTTTATTATTATTCCTCTGTCTCTAGCGTTAGTGTATTTTACAGTTAGGACTCCTTGTTCTATGTACAGTATAACAGCGGCCTTGGGAGGTGAAATACAATCACTGAGTTTGTCATGCCACGTGACTACCGGTACTACTATTGTTGATTGATGAATTTTATTCATTTCAGACTGTATTGCCTCTACAGTATGTCATTTTTAGCATTCAATAAGTTGATTATCTGCCTTTTCCACCGCCTTAGATATCGGTATCAGCAAAATCCACTATCAGTCGACCTCTTCAGTCGAATCTGAACTCAGAAATTTGAATCCCTCTGTATGTAGAATGGAAATATTACAGTTTACAGAATATTCTTGTCTTTTGTTTTCCAGCAAATCCTCTCGGACTGCTTTTTGCGAATATTTTCTCTCCCATGATAATACGTTACACTAATAATCTTCTCATGCTGGTAAGACAGCTTTAGTAGAACTTGGTCACAAAAGAATTTCATTCCTCATGTGATGTATCTCTCTAACTGTCCTGTTGACTTTCTGCCTCATAGCTCTTCATATATGCTATACCTGCCATCGTTGCCTGTTTCCTAGCAACAGTGGGGATTTGTGAACGTGTTCCCCCGACACCCCCGTCTGCCAGCGTGGTGGCCTCCAGCACTAAACCTTTCCTACAGGGCATAAAACTGGTACTACACACACTTACAAGCACATTACCTTGTCACACATGAATTGCATTACAAATCTAATGCCGTTTTGCTTGAGCAATTTGTATGTTTCAAAAACCCATGAAACACTCAAAACAAAAAAACACTTGATTAAAGAGTAAAGATTTAGTTAGACTTGCCTGTCTGGGTTGGGTAGATTATGTCAGTTATTACTAGTGGGTTTGGCAAAGGCAAAACGCAGTAACTACACATTTTGTCAAAACTGAGTTATAACTGAAATCGAGTGTGAAAATATTGTTTTGACGTCACAAGAATCAAGTTTGAGCTTTCATAGAATTACAAGTTTACAACTTCTACTCCAACTTCTACAGAATTACTGTCTCATAATTATGGGAATTCTGGCATAACATGAACGCACCGTTATAACTAGGGTTAGTAAATGTGTACTTTTGTGCTGCTGTCTAAGATTCTTGGCTTTGTTTTGATTTGTCTGTGTTCTTTCACTCATTTATCTATAGCTACTGAGGAACAAAGCATACTTGATCCTGCTGGTGTGTTTTGGTTCGGGTATAGGAATATTCACCTGTTTTTCCACCTTGCTGGAACAAATACTTTGTGTCAAGGGATACTCAAATGTAAGAATTTAATGCAAACCTACAGAATCATTCCCAAACCTAAATGTCTACCTCATTTATAAAAACAGGGTTAAACTAGTGAAGAAATGTGTGTAGACAAACTTTGGTGGAGAGACAGACAAACAGACAGATACTGTACATAGATAGATAGATAGATAGATAGATAGATAGATAGATAGACAGACAGACAGACAGACAGACAGGGATGGAAGGATGGATGGACAGACTTAAAGATAGATAGATTGTTAGAAGTGGACAGATAGACAGACAGACAGACAGACAGATAGATAGATAGACAGACAGGGACGGATGGACAGATAGACAGACAGGGACGGACAGACAGACAGATAGATGGAGACGGACAGTTGGATGGACGGACATACAGACAGGCAAGCAGATAGATAGATAGATAGATAGATAGATAGATAGATAGATAGATAGACAGACAGATAGATAGATAGATAGATAGATAGACAGACAGATAGATAGATAGATAGATGGACGGATTAACAAACAGACAGACAGGCAGAGACAGACACACAGACGGACAGACAGACAGACTGACAAAAAGATACTGTAGATAGATAGATAGATAGATAGATAGATAGATAGATAGATAGACAGACAGACAGATAGATAGACAGACAGATAGATAGACAGAAAGACAGATAGATAGAGACGGATGGATGGATGAACAGCCAGACAGACAGACGGACAGAGAAACAGACAGACAGACACTGTAGATAGACAGACAGACAGACAGACAAGCCAATGTAAAAATGTTGTCTCTTCTTTTTTATTGTGGCAGGACTTTGCAGGATTATGTGGTGCATGTTCCATTGTTTTTGGCGTTGTGGGCGCTGGCGTCTTAGGCCTGTATGTGGACAAGACAAAGAAGTTTACAGAGGTCACCAAAATCAGTATGTGCCTGACATCCCTCGGATGCACTGCTTTTGCGGTGGTAAGTAGAGAAAATGTGTGATGTTGTTTTAATTTGCTTGAGTTTGTAAGGTTCCGTTTATTGTCTCTGTTGTCTGTCAGGTTTCCCTTTTTAGGGACCAGAAGATTGCCATTGGTGCCGCATGTGCATGGTTTGGCCTGTTCGGGTTTTCGGTATATCCCATCGCCATGGAGCTCGGAGTTGAGTGTTCGTACCCTGTGGGTGAAGCAACATCCTCTGGACTGATCTTCATATCTGGGTAACTTTTGTTTATGTTTAGATTTTTTTTAAGTTTCAGTAATTTACTTTTGTATTACATTTTCAATTATTATAGTGTTAAAGTCAACATGAAATCAAAATTGACCATTTTTGATTTTTTTTTTATTGGTATTGAAAAGTGGCGCCTCCCTTTGGTTTTCAAGGTCATTTTTGATGTGTAACCCTTTTTTATAACTATAATGAAGTAAGAACAATAAAATTATGCATTTCTTTTGGGATTTTATGCTATTTTGATCTTATTTAAATGTAAATGTCTAAATGCCACCATTAACTTGCTTAATCAAATAAGCTAATTCAAAAAAAAAAAAAATTCTAATAATTCAGAACCTACACTTCTTTAAGTTGAAAGGTGAAGAAAATATGAGAACGTGACATATATTGGAGGCAGATTGCTGCCATCTGGTGAACAAAATATAAATAACATGACTTGAAAACCATGTCATGCCAGAAACAGCCAGTTGATGGCTGTAGAAATCTACTTTGTAGTCTGATGGCTTGTTTGTAAGCTAATTTTATATTTTATCACAAGATATGCATTTGGATATATCTTTGGACATCATCAAACTATTATTTGTCAAAGTTTAGCATTTCACATTTGTGTGTGTGTAAGTGTGTTTGTGTGTGGGTGTGTATGTTTTGCACTGAGGATGTTTTAGAGTCTCACCCTGTAATTTCTGTCTGTTATTTTCTGCATTGTGGCAGATTTATTCATTGTTTTTGACAGATCAAAAAAAAATATATATATATTTTTTTTGGTCTTTCAAGTATTGTTCTGCTCAGATAAAGGAAAAAAAAATTATTAAACAAGGAAAAAGTATTTAGGTAAAAAATGACAATACCATAGGAGGGGTTATACACATTCTGTGAGTGTTATTCCAAATAAAACAAAATACTTTTTTCATCACAATGTAATAGCCTGCTCTGCCTCTTAAACTACTCTTTCCTGCTGACATCACCAAGCACCCCCTTCCAAACATCTATCATATTGAGACCATTTTCAATAATCCATTCAATTCCTGATGGACATCAAGTTCCACCCTATCGGTTTCACTCAGCAATATGTCACATTATAGAAATAAAATGGGTTAAAATGGGTTTTATGTTGACTTTGACATGTTTAATGTAATGTTTAATCAGACAGGTTCAGTCTGTCATCTACATGCTGCTTCTTCAAGCTCTGACCAAACCGATGGCAGACTCCCCATTATCTGTTTGTGCTGCTGGAGGAGATGCCAGTCTGAGCTGGACAGGTGAGTGGTGTACTTTCTCTTTGTTTCATGATTAGAAAGTCAGGCAAGTTTAATTTTTTTTGTCCAAGTGGTTGATTTTTTTTTATTAAAACTAATAGATTTTTAACTTTTCCCTTTATGTTATATGATGGTCACATTGAAACTGACAAATAAACTTTTTACCAGGCCTTCATCCTTTATTTTTGTGATTTTCAAATGTTCTTTTTTTTAATGTATAATTTTAGAGTTCTTGCTTTGTCCTAGACCCAGACTTTCAATAATCTAACTATGAAAATGCATTACAAAAATACAAATTATTGCATGTTTAAAACTATAATAATCTAAGGAAAGAGTTAACTCTTACCATAAAGCATATTTATTGTGAGAAAATGATTTGTCCATTAAAAAAATTATAATTTCCACCACACCAAATGAGTTTGCCTTTAAAAAAAATATATATTTGATAAAAGTTAGTGAAGAGCATGCTTGAGATTAAATATGTGTTACGCGTCACTTGTAAACAACGTTTCTTGGTCATTCATATGTTTTTGTAATTGTAGTAATAATTCCAACACCTGCAAGCCACAATAAGCATTAATTACACACCCAATGCACACCATAAGCTAACCTTCATTATGTTGAACTAGCATAAAAACAAAAAACACATGAACTTACGTCGTAATTATAACTTACTTGATGGCTTACAGGCAGCAGATGTGAACTTGATGAGCAGTTCAGAACAACACACTACCGTACTACTGTGCTATTTCTGCAGTATATACATTTTCTGCATGCATAGAATACACAAATCACCCACTACATTTGCCAAAATGTGCAGTAGGGCATACAACAGAACGTAGAATATTACATGCATGCAGTTAAAATAAACATGCATGCCACGAGGTCATGGGACAGTACTCTTCATCTAGTCTTTGAAATGTACACAAACATTGGACCATACTTAGTTTCACAAACTTTCTAAAAGACTGGATATATCATGATTAGCCAAGTGGGATGTTTCATGCATTAATTTCATTTCCTCTTTCCAGCTAAACTGGATCCTGTGTGGTTAGGGAACGCGTTTAAAATGAGAACAAGTGCAGATTAACCCAGCACTGATAGAGTCCAGGCATTTATTTGTCTTTTTCTCTGTTTTTTTCTGTCCCTGTTTCACTCTTTCTACTACAACACACACACACACATGCACACACATTGACAGTGCCAGTGCTAGTGATGGCAGGACTGTGTGCTCTGGGCACCTGCGGCTTTGTGGTGTTTTTCCAAACGGATTACCAGAGACTCCGTGCAGAAGCCACAGCCACACCAGAGACAGAGACTGAGCAGTCAACAGCAGGAGACACCTGGTCAAACAGCACTGACACTTGACGCACTGATCCGACAGCAAGAGAAACCACTAAAACTTTGTACCAAGACCAAAATGTTTTTGCAATCTAAATCTCTAAATGTCAATCTCAGACCCTTTATGACCCTTCTTGCTTTGTAGTATTAAAGGGTGCAGAGATTTTGTAATTGTTATACTTCTGTGTACTTTTATAATTATAAGTTATTTTAAGAAACTTGAGAAATCACAGTGCAATTCAAATGTCCGTAGGACTAACCCTTTGCCTTACTTGATAGTAGGAAAAATGGAATGCAAGGTACATGCTGTATATATATATACTGTATATGAGGTGACTCAAATGCCACTGAAAGTGAAATAATAATAAATAAATAAATAAAAATAGGGGCAAAATTTGACCCCATAATGACTTCCTCTGTTAAGGCCTAATTTTGTATATTGTATAAAATATGATGTTTATTGAATTTTATGGGTAAAAGGTCATATATTCTCTAGTTGTTCTATTACTAGTCTAGTTATTATTAATCTAGTTATTTCTATTGCTAAATTGTTAATCGATTGATTAAATTCAAGTATTTGAGATAAAAGGACACCATTTATTTTTTATTTGATTAGACAAAAATGCCCTATAAAAAGACAAAATGCCCCATAAAAAAAATATATATATAATACCACACTGATATATATATATATATATATATATATATATATATATATATATATATATATATATATATATATATCAGTGTGGTATTTCTGAAATAAATTTGTATAACTATAAAATATTCTAACATTTTATATCATGCAGGATATTTAGTCATTGATCACAAATTATTTATCTGCAAGTCCCATAAATTGCATCT